>CAWUFW010002181.1:1200000-1800000 GCA_963921515.1 Calotriton arnoldi | reverse complement strand
AGAAAGAGCAAATAGCCATTAATGATTGTTTATGTGCAGGAAGGTGTTCCTTCCTGCACATAAACAATAATTTCCTGCGTTGGCGCAAGGCAGCTAAATTTAGCACCAGCGCTAGGGAAAACACAGGAGTGCACCATATTGTAGTAAATACCGCACATTCCTGCATTTTGAAAATGTCGGAGCGCTGCGCTGCCAAATTAGGCGCAGCTCCCTGCTCCGACATTTTCTAGTAAATATGCTTTTTTTAAGGTCAGGGGTTCTAGAAGGAGCCCGGGCCGGGGAAGGCAAAGCCAGACCCAATGGGGGCCCGGACCAAACGCAAGCCCGGGAAAAGGGGCCGACAGCGATTGGTCGCCCCAAGTGTAACTCGGCCTCCCCCAATCAGGGGAGCAGGCCACAAGCCGCGGAGGGGATTAAGAAGGGGGCAAGCAGCCCCCTCGAGCATTCAATCCCCTCCGACGGCAAGAGGAAGAGGAATCGAGCCGGATCGAGCAGCAGGAGCAGTTGGCATCGCAGCAGCAGCTAAGGACTATGCCTCCGGACCTACCTCGACCAAGATCCGGATTTCTTCACCAGGACCCCGGGGGCAGAGAGGCGTCATCCGAGAAGCAGCCACCGAAGTGCACAGAGGACAGCTACCAGCTGCAACGTTCCCGGTTTTTCGGCAGCAAGGTTTCCTGCCGCGGCTCCCTGCGGCCTGCTGCATCGGCCTCCGCGACCCGGACGAGCAAAGGGCGACATCTGGGCAAAAGAGGTTTTCCTGGCTCCAGTCGACGGTCCCGGCCTTCTCGGATATCCCGACCCGGCTCTCCTGCCTTTGGGTCCCCGCTTCGGCATCCGGCTTCGGTGGAGGGCATTTTTCAGCCTCAGGGTTTCCGGTCCTGCCTGGGGGAACCCGGTCTGCCTACCGCGCCAGCAGCGGCCCCCGCTTTCCCGCCTCCAAAAAGGACCTGCGGCACGAGACAGCCGTAAAGCCGGTAAGCGTGGGGGACCGGCGCCCGCCCTCAGCAAGGGGCACACGGAGGAATCAAGCAGTCTACGCTGCACGGCCTGAGAGGGGCAGGGCCAGAGCTAAAGAGCGACCCCGGGCAGCAATCTTAAAGAGGCAACAGCGCTGGGGGGTGCCGAATACAGCGCCTTCATGCAGGCACCAAAGGAGACCCCTTTTTTTGGTGGAGTTGGGAGAACGGAATTGCTCCCTTAAACCAAGGATAATTTGGGAATTTTTTAACTTAACGAGCATTTGGGTCAGGGCACCCAGGAGTATTCGCAAGAGCCCTCAAGACACCACCGGTTACAGGCAATAAGAGGACTTTTGGCATGTGGATTGTTAAGAGGGATTTTTTCCATTGTTGATGCAGGGGATAAGTTGCCAGGAATAACTCCACTATTCTTGGGCAACACGCACAGCCCCCCACAGTTGGTGGGACAATCACCTCAGGCAAGCAGGCGGGCCAGAGCACTCAGGACTGTTTTGGTACCACAGCCCCCCGGTCCACCATTGCAGCAACGGACTACAGCCGGCCAGATCGCAGCGGGATGGCCAGCAAGCGTGGTGCAGCCGGGAGGGTGACACAACTTCCCGCTCGCTTCAGGGGCACGGAAGGCGACACAGAAACTCCACAGAAGGGGCAGAAGTGGCAAAGGGGGGGCAACGGCCCGGAGCTGGATGAAGATCTACAAGCGATGCTGGACAGAGCCAGGGCATTGGTGGCTCTAAAAGGGAAATCATGGGTGGACCAACAGATCAAAAATGGAGCCCATGGGAGGGGGAAGAAACAGCGACAGGCATCCCCGCCAGCACCACCCACCAAGAAACCCGGCGCGAAGGGGTATGCAGCCAGAACGGCGGCCCCCGCAAAGAACCCCGAGACAAGGGCCAAGGTCCCGGCGGCCACGAAAGCGGTGAAGGGCGGGCACATGGGTACACGAGCCAAGAGCAGGAGGGCGGCATCCCCCGAGCTGGTGTCCAACTCCGACGCTGAGGAGAGCAGCGAAGATGAGGGGTCTGTAGCCAGCACGGCGGCCTCTCAGGACTCACGCAGCGGCCGGATCAGCACGGACAAGGGTAAGCACCGCAAGAGAAGCAGCGGGGGGTGCATGGACAGGCACAGCGTGATAGCCTAGCGGAAAGGGGCCCAGGGCAAATAGTAAACCTGGGCACGCAACAGGGCGTGAGTAATTTGGCAATGCAAGGGCCCTGGCCCAATTAGCCCCCTTGGCAGCTAGGGCAGGGGAGGGACCAGCAGGGTTTCCAAGGGGAGGCTTGGGGTCCACCGGCTTGGGTGCCATGGTGGCAGTGGCTGGGGGCAGGATCCTCTTTTGGGATAGGTCCACCATGGGCCTCAGGAAGCCAGGGAGGCAGCAAGGAGCCCGACGAGAGCCAGACATAAGGGGAGGCACGAAAAGGGCAGCAGGCAAAGGTAAGCAGAACCCCCAACTGGCACAACAGGGTGTGGTGGCATCAACAGAGGAGGCTGCACAAGGGGGGCCAACGGCCCCCGGGGCCAGCAATGCAGGCGAAGGTGGGGAGGCAGGCGAGGGTGCAGACCCTACAGGGAAGCCGGCCAGTGCATACCTGCACCCTTCCCCGAGCGATCCTCCCACAACCACAAAGCTCCTAGGTTTGGCCAATCTCATCCCGCTAGCCGTGAAAGAAAGGATATGGAGGAAGGAGTTTATAGACATCTTCTCCCTGCTAGAGGTACACCAGGCAGGCTTGGATCTGACAGTACAGGACAAGAAAGACGATGATAGGAGGGAGAGGCGCAAACCCAGGGTAGAGAGAACAATTGAGAATTGGTTAAAGGCACTCAGGACCCTGGCTTGCGTTTTTGTGGAAAATTTCCCCCAGAGCGCAGCAGCACTCATTTTGTACGAGCAGAAGGTCCACGAGGCGCAGCTGAAGTATCAGGGGGAGGCATGGTTGAAATACGACGAGGGTTTCAGGGAGAAGATGCAAACATGGCCAGTGATTGAGTGGGACTGGCAGGACATGGAGGGTTTCTCAACACACATGGTGGCTGCCAGGGAGGGCGTCAGCTCCAGGGACAGCAATTTTCGCTCCTATGGGAGTAAGGGCAAATATGAAGGCCAAGGGTACAAAGGGTGAGAGCCAGGGAACCACCAAATCTGGGAAACCATGCTGGAAATTTAACAAAGATGATTGCAAATGGGGGCAGGATGCAGGTTCAAACACGAGTGCGGGTCTTGCGGGGGAAACCACCCCGCAATCCGCTGCAAGCAAGGCCAGGGAGCAGGAGCGGGCAAAGAAAGAAACGGCACAAAGAAGTAGCGAGCGGGGCCCCGAGGTCGGGGAGCCAGGGGCCAAGGGCAGGGGGCATCTGCTACCAACCCTGATTAAAACCAGCAGGCTGGTTTATCTACTAGGTCAGTATCCTAAGGCACCAGACAGACAAAAGTTGGCAGAGGGTTTCACACAAGGTTTCAGAATACCATACAAAGGTCCCAAAGGGGCACGGGAGAGCCGGAACCTGAAATCGGTAAGGGAAAACACAAGCATAGCACGAGACAAGGTAGGCAAGGAAATCCAACTGGGGCGGGTGGCCAGCCCTTTCAACTCCCCCCGCTGGAGAACTTGATGGTCTCCCCACTAGGAGTGGTACCCAAGAAGGAGGAAGGGAAATTCAGGCTGATACACCATCTGTCCCACCCGAAAGGGCAGTCCGTCAATGACTGGCTGGAAAAGGACGGTTGCTCAATAACCTATGCATCAGTAGACAACGCAGTAGACCTGATATGGCAGGAAGGAAGGGGAGACCCTACTGGCCAAAACTGACATTGAGTCGGCTTTCCGACTCCTGCCAGTCCACCCAGACAGCTACCATTTGCTAGGTTTCCAGCTAGACGGAAAATATTACTACGACAAATGCTTGCCAATGGGATGCTCAATATCATGTGCATATTTCGAGGCATTTAGCAGTTTCCTAGAGTGGGAAGTAGGGAGACGGGCCCCGCGAGGGGGTCGGGTCCATTACTTAGATGATTTCTTGTTTGTCGGCAAGGCAAACACAGGCGATTGCGCCCTCCTCCTGCAGAGTTTCACAGCACTGGCACAGGAACTAGGGATACCGCTAGCGCAAGACAAGACAGAGGGCCCGACCACAAAACTGTCCTTCCTAGGGATAGAACTAGACATGATTGCAGGGACATGCAGATTACCACCCAACAAGGTAGCGGAGCTCAAGGAGATCATGGGTAGGCTGAGGCTACAAAAGAAGGCCACGCTAGGCGAGGTGCAGCAGTTGCTGGGGAAACTGAACTTCGCCACAAGGGTGATCGCAGCGGAGCGGGCATTTGCAAGAAGGCTGGCATGGCTGACCAGGGGCATGACGCAAAAACACCACAGGGTCCGCTTAACGCAAGGGGTAAAAGATCTAGAACAGTGGGAATCCTTCCTTTCCGATTTCAATGGCCTCCTAATGTGGCGCGAGCCATGGGTACCAGCGAGTCAGTTCGAGCTGTACACGGACGCAGCAGGGGGCCACGGTTTCGGGGCCATCCTAGGGACAGCGTGGATGGCAGGGGCATGGCCAGAGGCCTGGAAACAAGCATGGGCCACACCGAACATTTTGTTGCTGGAGCTATTCCCCATAGTAGTGGCTTTTCACATTTGGGCAGAGCGACTAGCAAACAGGCAGATAACTCTGTGGTCTGTCAACCACGCAGTAGTACAGGCAATCAATACGGGGATGGCGAAATGCGCGTCTGTGGTCGGCCTGTTACGAAGGTTGGTCCAATGCCAACTGAGGGCGAATATAGCGCTTAGGGCACGACACGTCCCGGGAATAGACAACTCAGTTGCGGATGCCATTTCTCGTTTTCAGTGGGCAAGATTCCCAGACCTCGCTCCGAATGCAGACCAAGGGATGACCCCGGTGCCGGAGGAAGTATGGGCATGGGTAGAGCTGGTTTAGAAGTGATGCTGGAACATGCACTGGCCCCAAAGACAATGCACCGTTACCGTAAGTGCTGGGCAACATTTACTGCAGCTACTGGGCTAACAAATGACCAGCCGGCGGGGCAGAGCGAGGTCCTGGGTTTCATAGATTGGGCTTTTAGAGCAGGTAGGACAAAATCTTGGGCCCAGACCCATTTGAGCGCGTTGGCATACTACACAAAGATGGCATTGGGACAGGACCCCACCAGGGGTTTTCACTGCAGGATGGCATTGAAAGGGTGGGGCAGGATGCAGAAGGCAAGTCGAGACGCAAGAAGGCCCATTCATTTCCAACTGCTGCAGCAAATGGTAGGGGCTCTTGGGGAGTTATGCTCATCAGAGAGCGAGGCCATACTTTTCAGGGCAGCTTTCGCGCTAGCTTTCTTTGGGGCATACAGAGTGAGCGAGCTGGTGGCTCCAGCAGCAAGGGACGCAGGAACGGCATGCATACACCGAACCGACGTTAGTTTCGGGGAGGGCCACATAGACATCCTGCTGCGGAGGTCGAAGACAGACCAAACGGGCAAAGGAAGGTGGACCAGACTACATTGCATAAGGGAAAAATCATGCTGCCCGGTAGGCCTGGTACGGAGATACATGGCAACCGTAGATACCAGAGAAGGGCCACTATTCAGGCATGAGAAGGGGACATTCCTTAGCCATTTCCAATTTATAGCAGTGATGAGGAAGGCCCTGGGGCGGCAGGGCTCCAACCCAGGGCATTCGGATCCCATTCATTTAGGATCGGGCCACAACCACGGCGGCTGGGCTGGGCTGGGCATGGGTAGCGAGCAGTTCAAGGGGATTGGGCGTTGGGCATCTGGCGCGTTTAAACGGTACATACGCCCCACCTCATACTGAGCCCGGATTTTCTCCCCCGCCCCCCTGTATAGGTCCGACCACGCGGCGCAGAACGGTGTGGTTCGTGGGACATTCCTACATCACACGGGCACAACAGTGGGCAGCGGCCAGATGCAAATTCGGCAGGATCTGGCTGCGGGACACCGAGGTGGTCTGGATGGGTCGGTCCGGGATGAAGTGGGACCAACTGCTACCCGCAGTGCAAGAAGCTCTAGGGAGAGGTGGCAAACCGGACGCGGTAATAGTCCACCTGGGAGGGAACGACCTGGCCTCACTGGGCAGGAGGGCCCTGCTAATGACAATGCAGGCGGACTTAGCTGCTTTGGCAAGACTGGTGTGCCCCGCCGAAATAATCTTCTCGGAGATAATAGTGCGGCAGTCCTAGAGGGGGGCGCTAGACCTGGGGGCAGTTGAGAGATCCAGACGCAAGCTAAACATTACTATGACAAAGATATGTAGGGCCAACGGCTGGGGATTCGTAAGGCACGGCTTCATAAATCTTAGGTCGCCAGGCTACCATCTGGAGAATGGCGTGCACCTAACAGGGGTAGGGATGGATGTTCCTGCTAAACATTATGGGGGTGTTAGAGCAAATGGGGTTCTCATAAGTGATGGGAGAGCATAGGGGAGCAAGGGGGGAGCTCCCTCCAATCGGTGAGACCATAGGTAGCGTGGCGGAAGACAACCTAGAAGGATAGGAAAGGAAGAGAAATTGATTGAAGTAGATGGAAGGCTCACGCAGTGCCCTTGGGATGCCTCACGGCAGGGGTACCAAAGGAGCAAAAGGTAGAACTCAGCCGCAGGCTGGATAGATGAGGTGCTCACATGGGATCCTTGACATGCCATTCGGCAGGGACCCCGAAGAGCAGGGAGGGGCCAAGATGGCACTGAAGGCAAGCGGGACGGCACTTGCGGCCCGGGCAAGTCCGGACAGACACCCACCAAGTCGGTAGCAAGTTGAAGCCTAACCCCTTGGCAACAGTGGCCGTAGTATTGGGGCCCCCTCCGGAAGGTGATCTGTCTGAGAGCAGAGAACAACCAAAAATGGACTGAATGAGCCATTATGGCAAATCGTTAAGCGAGGAACAAAATGTTATGTATGCCCATGAGAAACAAATGTATAAAATGTTTAAGTGTTTAATAAACTGCGACCTTTTTTGGCACCAAGCAAGTTGTCCATGATGTGTTTAAAGGTCAACGGGGCGCAGTTGGAAAATGACTAAGGGGGGGGGGAGGCAACTCGCCGCCTGGGAGGGGTTGGAGTTCTTCAGCATTTTGTAATGGTCTACTGCCTCCAGATTTTCGTGAGCTTGGCTGCGAAATATGGAGAAGTGGACGTGTGTATGCTCTATGAGTAATGGAGGCTGTTTTATAAACAACTCTAATTTCGATGGCAAGCCAGCGAAGGGTTAAAAGTATCAGTGAGATGTGTTAATCCCTTTTGGCTCCAGAGATAAAGCATGCTGCTTTCAGTAGAGCCCGATTAATTTTGGGAAGAATTGTTAGGAAAAAATTGTAGTAATCGATTCTCAAAAGCACTAGTGATTGGACTGAGTTTTGAGATCACGTTTTGGAATGAAATGATAAATTCCCCAAAGCAGTGGCGGCTGGTGACATTTGAAAGTGGTTGGGCATAAAATGATTTTCATACTGCACCGCAGCGAGCGAGCCCGAACAACCTAAGGGGAGTTCGGGGGGGGGGGTTCTCCCCCCGTGAAAATTTTGAAAAAAGAGTGGACAAATGGTGCATTTTCAAGCAAATTTGAGAAAGCAGGAAGGTTAATAAAGCAATTGTGAAAGTGCAGTTATTACATTAATAAAGAAATGTCATATAACATAGGTAGCTGCTTATTCAGTATAACCACAGAGCTTCATAACAGACTTCGAGATACAATGCATTTCTGAGTACCTCACAGATGTTTTTATTTAACAAACAACTAAACAGGTCGCAAACTAGCAGCATTCAACATATTGTTCACTTTTTGTAGATAAAATCAGCACGTCTGTCTTTAAGAGCAGCAAACTTTTCAAGAACTTGAACGTTAAAGTCTGGGATTCTTTTAACTAGGTCGCTCTCTATAGAGAGCATTGCTAAAGCATTCAGTCTTTCCTGAATCATTGTGTTCCTCAGGAATGTCTTAATTCTGTTTAAGGTGGAAAAATATTGTTCCGACTCTGCTGTTGCCATAGGAGTGGTAATGACAATTTTTAGTAAAGCCACTGTCTCTGTAAGTGACTTTTCCATATTAAGTTTCTGAATTAAAGCCAGCAAAGAAATGGCACCAGTGGCCTTCCGGTATACACTCATTCCGTACAGTACAGTCAACTCAGTTTTCAGGTCCTCTTTGTTGAGCATAGGATAAGCTTCCACAGCATCATTCAGAGCCTGCTCAGGGAAGGATTGATCATATTTTGCAAAGTGTTCACTTTGCAATAATGCGGCAATCACCAAATGTTTTGTGAAAGATAAACGTTCTTGTGCATGCACAATTATAATGTCACATATCTCCTTTGCAATTCGGACCAGACTGCTGATGTTTTTCCTGCGGTTTGAAAAATTAGAATCCTCTGGCAGTTTGCTGTCTAAATTGTCAACCCCATCTCTCACTTTGGTCATGTTGGTGACAAACATACTGGTATCTCTTTGCACAGAGACAGTATCTATGGCTCGTGCTTGCAACTGGTTGTATAATATGTCGACAAAAATCATTATGTCATGAAATAAAAACAGAAAGAACTGAAACTCTCTGTCTTGTAGTGTTCTAGCAAAGCCACGGGCTTCATTCTGACTTCTGTAATCAAAGTCTTCATTGGCTTCTATGGCATCAAAACATTTCTCAAGGTCCTCCCTATGTTTATATATTAGGTTGACTGTACGTATGTTAAAGTTCCAACGAGTTGAGGATCCCCTTGGAAGCCTTTTGTCCACAATCTCCTGAAGTGCTTCCGTTCTTTTGAGGGAACGTGAGAAGAATGCTACCATGCCTCCTACATCCTGAAAGAAAATTCGTGTCTCGGAGATCTTTGATACTGCCTGTTGCATAATAAGATTAAGTTGGTGGGCGTAACAGTGCACATAATGAGCATTAGGGCACACATCTCTAATTCTTTTCTGTACTCAACCAAGGCTTCCACTCATTACAGACGCACCATCATAGCTTCGTGCGATAAGTTTTTTTTTTTTGAGGCAGCTCTGGAAAAATGAAGTTCAGTTGACGCAGTATAGCTGAAGTAATGGTTTCTGCACTAGAGTCTCTTAATTGTGTGAAACCATAGAACCTCTCCACAACTTTACTGTCTTTGTCAAGGTACCGAAAGACTAATACGGACTGTGTTTTTGTGGCCACATCAGTGGTGTCATCGGCATGAATAGCCACAAAGTCCGTGTTTTGCACCTCTTGGACAATATGGCTTCTCATAATTTCTAGCATACACTCAAGGAGTTCATTTTGTATCGTTTTAGAGGTGCCCTTAATGACTGTAGCACTTGCTAAATGTGCTTCCATTTCCTTGCCTATGCTTGCTATTAAATCCACAAGGCCTCTGAATATTCCAGGATTTGAGGAACTTTCAGATTCATCATGGCCTCGCAATGCCAGTTCGAAAGCACCACAGAAACGAATGCAATCAATTATTTTTGATAGTATGTGTCTATTCCTATCAACTGCTTCATTGTGTTTCTGTATTGTTTTGCGGTATGCATCGTTTATGTGGTGCTCAATCGGTGTGTCTCCCAACATTCCCAGTCTCGTCAGGTTTTCCATATGGTTTCTTGTGTGTGCATGCTTCTTTGTTTTGTCAGACAAATGCTTCAAGTCTATTACTCCTTGTTTTGTCCAAGACATGTCACCACCAAACAGCAAGCAAGGGAAGCAGAACAGAGAATTTTTTGACGCGCACCCTGTAAGCCAATCAGCTTTTGTGTACCAGGTGTTTGAGAATGTACGTTTGTAAGTTTTTCCTCTGTCCTGGGAAGTTTGTTGTAGTTTTAGGTCATGCCGATCAGGTCCTAATTGCTTTATATTTAGTTTCTCTACAAGTGTCCTTCCAAAGAATGGCCTTGCAATTAGCTGTTCTACTGTATTCATGCCGATGCTGGCCTTACCAATATTAAAGAAACCTGTCAATAATCAAAGTACAACGTATAAGGTTTGGTGCAATAATATCAAATTTCAGAATAAATACATATATCTTGTGCATTATCGCAATATATCTCCAACAGCTCCCCTTTGCACAACATGACTGCTATAAATACAGCCTTACTGCCTGCTGCCTCTGTGTGCCACACTGGTTGCTGAAGGCACTGAAACAGACACTGCTTGAGGGCCTTTAACAAGGCAATGGATAGATAGTGCCTTTAACAACCGTTATTGCCCAAAGCACAGGGTTAAGGCTATTAGTAAATTCCATCCACTGAGGGTACAATGTTCAAAATGTGCACCCACCCCAACCACCATGTAGAGTGACCACATACATAGCCCTAACTCCAATCTAAAAAAATATAGCATCAGTTTCCTTACCTTTAACACTGGTGTTTGCTGGGTTGTAGCCGGGGTGAAAGAGCAGCAAAGGAGGTTGGGGCCTCTTGTTCTTCGCCCAAAAATTGCCCAAAAATTAGGTAATAGTTGTCAGGCTTTACCAGGTGCTGAAAATAAAAATATAACAATTTATTTTTGAAATATTAGGATAATCAAACAAAGACTGGGGGAAAAAAACATAACGCTCTAATTTGTACCTTGCAGTTTGCATGCAGCTCTTAGATGACAGTTAATAGCTCACTGTTGTATGTTAGGATTGTAACTTACAAACTGCAAGTAACAAAAGGATCTCTCTGACAAAAGCAGTGACTCACTGACCTATTTACATCATGTTCATTTTGTGATCTGCATCAGGTACATGTTCTTTGCAGTAGGCACATTATCATTAACCTTCTACGCTACCTTTCCATAAGTCAAAACTTCCACTAGACAAAACTCTGATCTCTCTCTAGGAAAAACATTAACCATCAGCGTTATCATGACATTTTTATTGTTTCTGAAAATTGCTAGAGGCCAGGAAGGTGGTAGCGATTGCTTTTAGAACCATAATATACTTGCAACTCCATTCAAATTACGCACTAGACAAGAGACAGGTTGAATACGCAATTGATTTAGAAGAGTGGTGTCACTGGAGGATGATGACAAGGATACTTGTCAAAAATTATGTGAATGAGTTGCTGGTATAAAAAAACTCCATGGAAAACTTTCATCACAAATCTACCTTTAATTTTGACCAAGGGCCAAAGGTCTGACAAGTGTTTTAAATCTATAAAAATATTTGACTGAGGCCATATGGTAGTTGAAAAAATATTGGATGCAGTAACTCACTTGCATTGAGGTTGAACCAGAAACATCCATGGACCCCACAAAATTGACTTTTTTAGGGGACATGCGCCTCGTACTACAACAGAGGCAATGGGAACAAAACCGAACAAGCCAACAATACCAGAGGAGCAGAGGAAGAGGGCGATCTTGGACATTAAGAAATCAAAGAGAAGAGGCAAGAGAACTAAATGAAACATCAGAGAGGATAGGGGCTCAAACAAGGAGTATGCGGCAGAAGAAAAATCATTAAACTCAATGGATGAATTACAAGTGGTCAATCTATCCCAAAGAAAAATGACAGATGCTGAAATCTCTCTTCTCAAACGTGGCATTAATTTCTGCCCAACACAGCAGATGGATGTTGCACAACTCAGAATTGATTTTTATAAATATGTTAGAAAAATAAAACTGGCAAAGATCTTTTATGAAAACCAGGAATCATGGACAAAAACTAAACTAATTACAAAACCTGTATCGAATCTAAGGGCAAAAGATTCTGAAAGTTTTGTAACTTTATTGAATCTAAACATCGAAAATGAAGATCAAAACATATCCCTACAAGACGCATGCACTCAAATGGGAGCTGGCTTGAGTGAGAAAAAAACAAAATCGAAATTCTACCCACAACTAACACCAGGGAATAAGGTAGATCTATTCCAAGAAGCAGTAGTCCAGGATATCTACAAAATACAAAAATACAAATATATGGATAATTTGACCAAAGCAGAAAGAGAAGCACTGGAGTGCCTCACACAGGACAATCAAATTGAAATAAAAGTTGCCGACAAACGTGGCAACATGGTGATCTGGGATAGGAGTGCTTACGTCATAGAAGCACACCGCCAATTGAAAGATGTAGAATACTATGAGAGATTAAAATCTAATCCAACTGCAGACATCAAAAGAAACCTGGATAAGAAACTATCAGCATGGGCATCAAACAATTTGATTGATGAAGATGAGGTTAAATACCTCACGGTACAATTTCCAATAACAGCAACAATTTATTTCCTCCCTAAGTTGCACAAAGACTCTAAAAAGCCACCAGGAAGACCAATATTATCTGCAAAGGGTTCATTGCTAGAACCCACAGCCAACTATATCGACTTTTTCTTAGCACCATATGTTTCCAAATTGAACTCCTACATAAAGGACACAACCAACTTACTGAGGAATTTACAAAATACCCCCTGGCAAGAAACATACCATCTAGTTACAATGGATGTCATAGCCCTTTACACCAACATTGAAAACGAACTGGGCATGAAGGCGTGCAAATTTTTCTTACAAGAAAGAAACATACACTACAGTAATCACAACAAAATGCTGTTGGAATTAATATCAATTTGCCTTACGCAAAACATCTTTGTCTTCGGTGAAGAAATCTACCGACAAAATAAGGGGACGGCTATGGGATTTTCCTTCAGCTCAAGCTATGCCTGTTTAGCGATGGGCTGGTGGGAAAAAGAGGTGGCTTGGCATCCGCAACATGACCAATATGTGAACAAAATAGTAATGTGGAGCCGTTTCATAGACGACCTACTAATCATTTGGGACGGATCAAAAGCCGAATTCCAGGAGTACTTCAAAATCCTAAATACAACAACCTCAAATCTGAAGTTCACTTACGAGATAAGTAATGAGAGAGTAATTTTCCTGGACACTGAGATATACCTCAAAAATGGCCAAATTGAGACGACACTTCATCGAAAAATAACAGCCACAAACGCAACATTGGGAGCAACAAGTTTCCATCAGCCCTCCCTTATTGCGAGCATACCTTATGGAGAATTCGTAAGAATTCGTAGAATCTGCACTGAAGAAGACGAATGGATAAAACATAGCGAGGCGACGGTAAGAAGATTTGAACAAAGACAATATAATAAAAGCATAGTCAAAAGATGCTGGAAAAGAGCGAATGAAAGATCAAGAGAAGATTGTTTAAATTCGAAACAGAAAGTGGAACCTGGCAAACCAGAACCCATAAGGATGATTATGGATTACTCAAATAATTCCAAAGAGATAAATAAAATCATAAGAAAAAACTGGAAAATTCTACAAATGGACGAAACTGTGGGAAAAATCATAGGAAAACATCCAACGATAACATACCGAAGAGCCAGAAATTTGAAAGACCGATTAGTACATAGCCATTACAAAGGAAAAAAGAGTACACAATGGCTTAATACAAAAGGCTTCATCAAATGCCACAATTGTAAGGTATGCCAAATTGCCAAACCTACAACTGAAATCAAACTAGCAAACAACAAAAAGTGGCAAATCAAAGAACTTATCTCGTGCAGAAGCCAATTTACGGTATACGTAATAGAATGTCCGTGCCAACTAAAATATGTGGGCAGCACAATTTGTGAACTGAAAAAGCGAATACTAGAACATGCCCGAGCAACAACGAACAAGGACAAAACAAATGCTGTGGCAAGACATATGGAACAATCCCACATGAGTAACTGGAAACTTTTGAAATTCTATGGCATAGAAACAGTCCCACTGAATGACAGAGGTGGAAACAGAGAAAAAATTCTACGCCAGAAGGAATCACGCCACATCATCAACCTAAGGACACTTACACCGTATGGCCTTAATCAAAGTGAGGAATTGTATAGTCACCTCTAAAAAATTGGCAAAAAGAGGAAATTAGAAATGATCATACAGAGACTAAAATCATTCCTCATGACGTCCCAGACTGAATGTTTATAAGTGCAACCAATGTACAAAATAATAATTTTGAGAGGGTAGGATAGATACATGATTATAATAACAACATCCCACTAGAGGAAACCCCTTCTCTAACAAATAATTATACGAAACAGGGTACACCTAATTTCTTCCTAAAATCCTTTTGGGTTTTAGAGATGTTATAAACAAATAATTAAGGTATTTTGTTGATTGCACTGCATTTAAATTTGTTTTTAGAATTATTATGATTTGTTTTCCTTAATCACTAATTTTTCACTTGTAAATAACTAGAGTTTATGCACAATTTGAGCACTAAAATGTTACTATTTAGTTGCATTGTTTTAGATGGACTACAAATCCCAGAATGCTTAGAGTCACCCAACAGACTTGACAGGAAATGACATGTCGCTCTTTGAAAACAGTATTTAAACTGTGATAGTTTGGGCGCAAAGCATGATCGTGAGCAAGGTCTTGTGTCAAGACCGAAACGTGTTGATCTGTAGCTTTCAAGAATAATGAGCTGAATAATTGAGAATTAAACACGGATTGCTGTAATTGCGGTGTGCGACCCTATTCCTTGATGAAAGGAGTTTGCTTGATATTTAACGGTCTGGCTCGACCGTGAGGATTCCGCACTGGTAGCTGAGCGCCGAACCTCCGACGAAAAGGAGCCTTTTGTGGTGAATATATATATATATATATATATATATATATATATATATATATATATATATATATCTATATCGAGATATATATTTATTACCTAATAGTAGGTAGTTATAGTTAGGATCTAGCTTCCATATAAGAATCCTTTTTTGTTTTGCCAATAACTTTGGCGCCATTTGACGAATCTTTACAACATTTTCTAAACTAGTTTGCCACTCACTTCAGCTGCTATTTGGAATGTTTTGGGGTGATTCGTCAAGCGGGCCCGAAAAAGACAGGGCTCCCCAGACGCTAGGAAACAGACCAGCTAGATTAACTGATACTTTTTTAATGGCCTTTTAGCTCTCAGCTTCTTTTGATCAATCTGCATCTTTAGCAATTGCTTACCAAAAAAATTAATTTGAAGGGAAAAAGGGGGAAAGTGAATAGGCAATAGTGTGACCATGCCAAGAGAGTTAGGACAGAGCAGGGGTGAAATTGTAGAATTACATTTAAAGATAGTACAGAAGCTATTTACTTGGCTGAGAGCCAGTTTCCAGTTTCCTACTTAAGGGAGTGGAAAATGAAGTATGATTGTCTATTCATGTCGTCGCCTTGTGAAAAATGTTCTTTGGTTTTGAACTTGTGGTTAGAATGTGGGGAGAATGAAGGTGAAGTGAGAAAAATAAAGAGAAGTGGTGCATCTGATGCATGTGGAACTGAAATGTGAGAGGAGCATACATCTGATGATGTCCAAGGTATTGATTTTACTCTGACATTTGTGAGAATGGTGTTTTTCCGTGCACATTTAGTAAGGTCACTTGACAAACATGATCTTGTGGCTGCAGTTTCTTTCCTGCAAAAATGAATTTGCTGCAGTTGACAAATAATCACCCATCTGATGCACAATCTGCAAATATTTCCCAAAAATATTTTTTAGCACAGATCAGAAATTTTTAATGTTTAAAAGACTTTATTTAAGTTCAATAATAACAACAAATTAACTAAACAATATTAAGTGAGGGACAATAAAGAAGTCATAAAGTGTGAGTCACTTAAGTCTTTAGATTTTTGTGTTTTAGAGAGAGAAGGAGGGGATATAGGGATGAAGGGGTAAAGTAAAGGTAGTAAGGGTAAAGGTAGTAATATGACTCTTAAATAACCACATAAAAATTATAGTAATATGGCAATACTAAGAATATCACGATAAAGATAGTAACAATAAATATATCAAATGCCCTCAAAATATACCAAAAATTAGAAAATGCATTGGCAGATAACTACAATAACAGAGAGCAGAGTATTCATGGAGGTTGAAAATACTCAGAAGATATAGAAAGAATGGAAGAAACACAGTAATGAGTTTGGTTCATAAAAGTAGTCAACGGTAACCACAATGATTGGACATTGTGAGAAGGTAAAATTGAGCTGTAGAAATAGTATCCAACTTATGATGTGAGCAAAAAGTACCTAATATATCACAGTCTCACAAGCAAATAATGTTTCATTTTACTGTTATGCATTGCAAGATTGCAAGCTATCTCAAAAACCACTGTATTCCTAAAACCCAGCATGAAAAACTGACTTTGACTTAAAATGTCCAATTGTTTTTTCTTATTTTTTGCTTCGAATAACCCTCTCCATACTTTCCATCCTCTGCATTCCTCCTCTCTCTGAGCACAGCGTACTCTACGTCACATGCATCTTTGCCTTAGTCTCTAATATTATATTTCTGCAAATTGTCCTTAACTCATTTCAAAGATCAGAACCTCTCCTTCTTTGAAAGTTATACATCTGCAAACTAAGAATATCTAATCTCCTGTAGCTCTTCTATTAAGCCACCCAACATTTGCATGAACTCTCATACCCCCCTTAAAATCATGCCTAAATCCTATTATTTTATCTACGCAAAGAAATTGTCAGGGACACATGTAATGGTTTACTTGAGAGCACAAGAAAAATCTAAATAACCAACAATAACCACTGGACTAACCACTATTCTTTGGTTCCAGAGCAGTATGCTGCCCAGTGCAAAGTGCTTCAATGCATCTTCAGTGTCAATAACTGCTATATAAATGCAATTGCAATACAATACAACATCTCCAATTGATGGACTGAGTGAAGAGCTTTCTACAGCGAGAAAGAAAAACCTTTATTCCTAATTGTAAATTTAACATGGTGAAATGAATGATTCCTTCCATCACAAAAGTGTTTTGTTTCACTAGCCATGCCAATTTATTTTTACTTCACAGATATCCTTCTCAAAGTTGCACTTCCTTCAAGGTGGGATTTATTTCAGAAGAATCCCCAACATATTGCTTTCCTTATTAGCATATGATGTGGTGAATCCTAATGTGCCATCTAGGAGGCATGTAATGAATAAATATTATTACACCACACTGTTTCTTAGCAGCAAGAGATGCTTCTGGAAGCCCTGACATGTGAACTCAAGGTGAACCCAAAACAATAGAAAAGTTTATAACATAACTGGAATGTGCTTAATAAGTGAGATACACCTTTTATAACTAGAACTTTAAACAAAGCCTTCCTATTTACTATGTGTAATATTATTTCTATTTTACATCATCTGTTTTACTATGGCGTAAAAAAATAACAGTAATATTAACATGACATCCCTTTGCATCCTCCATTGGAGATAAAACTATTAATTGTAGCTGACTGGTATTTTAAATTAGACCTGCTTAATGTGAATAATGTCCTTTTTAAAGAAAGTAAAATGTTTATAGCACTGCAGTCCGCTTTGTATCATGGTGTGAAACTGACAAAATAGTTAAATAATAATACCATAGAATGTGTCGCATAATTTACTTCAATCTTATAATATGTTAAATAGTTTGCCTTTGCTTCCTGACTCAACCTTGATGCATAACACAGTCCCCCACTGAAGCATAATCCCAGGGACCCTGTCTGTAGGTCTTTTTGCTTAGCTGCTCTGAATTGGGCAAGGTAATCTTGGTGGTAGAGAGCCTCTGCAGCGTGACATGGAGTTGTTGCCTCAACCAAGGCCAAACCTTCATTGTAGACCTTGTGCTTATCAGCTTGTTTGAGCATGCTCAAAGTACTTTGAAACACATGTATATACCCTATGCATTGGTATTTCTCTGCTCTCTTAAATACGGATGAGGCATACAGTTGGCACACTGCTTAGAGTACTGAATTACTGCTGTATTACCGGTCTAATCATAAGCAATATCTTTGTTCAGGGTTGCATCTTGCCTGTGAGTCCAAGGAATGTGTGATGTTTGCCTACTTTTTCTTGCTTGTATGTTTTTCAGATTCCAGCAAGTCCAACCACCGAGGATGGTAATCTTTCCTTTGGTTCAGATGTTTTTATTAATCTTTTTTTCCTTATTTTCTGTGCTATCAACAGTAAAACTCTGACGAGTGACTTGTTTCTGGAAAACAAAAGACCTTGCCAAGCAGGGACAACAAACGTGGCACCCATAACCATAGCCCTTCTTTTAAATATTTATAAGTCACTCCTAACTAAGTCTTACTGCCCATTAAGGCATGGTGCATGATAATTAACAGCAGGACATGTAAAGGTTAATGTTAAATATGGCCTTAGAGTGACTAACACCTCAAAGCTATGTTCAGTGTAGCAGAGTAGGCTATTCCATGAAAAAAATGTTATCTCAACCTGGGAAACAGCTAGAGAAATATTTCAAGAACTCTTTTTAATAGTTAAACAAAATCCAATGTAATGGTAAAGTCAAATTCAGTTTAACTAATATAGAAAAGGTACTTTAGAAAAGTTGGATTTTGCCTGCCTGAAGCCTCTGGAGGTCTTTCTGAAAGTATTCAACTATGATCTGGCAGATTGATGGTTCCCCTGTGGTGAGGCATGAACTGCTTCACGAATAGGGACAATGGACTTTGGATGTGGGGAGCAGTGTCTCCCCTTGACAGGATGGCCTGGGATTTTGTCCAGACCCTTGGTGCACTTAAAAGAGGCCTTCTTAGTCATAGGCAGATGTGGCTCACACCTTGGCCTGCCTTCCTTGTTTTCCTTCTAGTCTGCCAGTGGGAGGGAGAGCTGCCCCAGAACTGGTTTACAGCTACCACCTGGGTGGGCCTGTGAGCATCCTCTTTGTCATTAAAGTGTCAAGCCCTGCTCGAATTTCACATGCTGCTTGATAGGTCTGCCGGGTTTACATATAATATTTTGGGAACACTTCAAATGAGGGGAACAGAATGTCAAAACACTTTGTGTGTATCCACTGTCTGAATGCTGAAAGCTCTGCTTTGATTTTACTAGATGTCTGTCTAGACTCCTCGCTGAAGGTCAGACTCCACGGCCTCAGCCACTATTTTTAATCATTTTAACTGTTAGCCTGCATATACGTGCATGTGTCTTTAATTTGTGTCAGTCAACCCGTTAACTCCTTCTCTCACACCAGTCTCAGTTGGCTTCACTGTTTTAATTGCGCCGTTCGTTCACCCACGCCCTCTTACCTAATTCCCATTTGCCAACTGCGAGTCGTCCCCGTTCCGCCACGGCTTGTGCCGCTTGAGCGGAGGGACGCGGTCTCCTGGCTTTTCTTTTCCGGTGTGCCTACCAGAAGTTGGGGTTAGCGTCCCAGCTGTTACAGCCTCCGCTTTCCTCCCGTCCTGCCTATTTAAGGCAGGAAAGGGCGCGGATGCGCAGCGGACTCCTCGCTGAAGGTCAGACTCCACGGCCTCAGCCACTATTTTTAATAATTTTAACTGTTAGCCTGCATATACGTGCATGTGTCTTTAATTTGTGTCAGTCAACCGGTTAACTCCTTCTCTCACACCAGTCTCAGTTGGCTTCACTGTTTTAATTGCGTCGTTCGTTCACCCACCCCCTCTTACCTAATTCCCATTTGCCAACTGCGAGTCGTCCCCGTTCCACCATGGCTTGTGCTGCTTGAGCGGAGGAACACGGTCTCCTGGCTTTTCTTTTCCAGTGTGCCTACCGGAAGTTGGGGTTAGCGTCCCAGCTGTTACCGCCTCCGCTTTCCTCCCGTCCTGCCTATATAAGGCAGGAAAGGGTGCGGATGCGCAGCGGCGTGCCGCCGGCGCACCAAAGGTGCGCCAAAGGCAAGCCCGTCTGCGCCCGTCCGTGCCCAACCGCCGCCAGGACCCCTGCCCGTTTCTTTAACTTTTACAGGTAACGCCTGCTCTGTTCAGTGCAGGCAATGGCAAAATTCCATTATTCAAGCCAAGAGCTTAAATTAATAAATAAACTCCGCACTGCTACCGTTCCCGAGGGCTTCCCAGCTACCCCTGTTTCCATAGTCACTCCCAAAGTAGACACTGAAACTAACCTCATTAAGTCAGTCCTACTCCCCGATTCCCGGTTAAAGAACATTACAGACACGGACATCACCGAGATACCTAAACAGCTAAACGGGCTTTATTTTAATGCCCGCTCAATTCCCAAACATGCACTAGAAATATGGAGCCTTCTTGATATTGAAAAGCCAGATATTTGTTTCATTACTGAAACTTGGCTCCATGAACATGCCTACCCTGACGTGGCAACCGCGTTCCCCCCTGAATACCATCTAACCAGACTAGATAGAAATGACAGGAGAAGAGGAGGTATAGCAATAGCCACCAGGGCTGGACTGGAGATTACCATACTAGAGACCATCACCACGGAAAGGTCCAAATTGTGCATTTTTAGAATTGAAAGACAATGCAAGGGAACCTGGAGAGGTGCCATAGTGTACAGACCCCCCTGCCCGAAAGCCAATTTTATAAACCATCTGCTCGAGATAATCGCCCCACATGTACTAGCAGTTGATAACTTTCTCCTCATCGGGGACTTTAACTACCATGCTGAACTGCTCTCAGATCCTGACACAAGTCAACTGATTACAAATCTGAACACAGTGGGACTAGTTCAAATGGCGATGGGACCCACCCATTCGGCAGGTCACACCCTTGATCTTCTGTTTACCAACACAGCCAGTGTCAGTGTGGAGCCCCCTCGCCCTCTGCTCTGGTCCGATCATAACCTGCTGAAATTCTCCCTACCAATAGTCACCACCAAAAATGATCCTATCAGTAAACCCATATGGAGAAGGCCTTGGCGGAAAGTCACTCCTGACACTTTCTCGGCCCATTTTAGCCCTCCATCTTTATCTTGCACCGAGAACATTGACCATGCAGCTACAGCCTTTGAGGCCGCAATCACACTGGCCTTGAACATCCTGGCCCCTTTGTCAAAGGTCAAGTTTAAGCCTAGGGCATCACCCTGGTTTACAGAATCATTGAAAATTGAAAAACTCTCCAGCAGAAACGCAGAATGTAAATGGAGAAAAACTAAAAGCATCGAAGATCGACAAATGTATAAACTCATTCATCGAGGTTACTTAGATAATATTAAATATGCCAAAAAAATGTATCTCATTAACAGGATCAACAAAGCTGCTAATTCCAATTAGGAGCTTTACAAAATACTAAAGGAATTTACTACTCCTCCTTTAGGTCAACCTTGTAACTCATCCTCGCAAGAATGGGTAGACACGCTGTCCACCTTTTTTGAAGAAAAGATCATTATGATTCATAGTTCTTTTCTGCACCATGACACTAAAAATCCCGGCAATGATTCTGACATCAACTTAAACCCCACCTTTCCTTTTTTAGAAGAGTTCACTGCATTTACTTCAGATGAAGTTTCAACTGCCTTGGCGAAGATCAAATCGGGTTCCCCAGTAGACCCGGTTTCACCTCGTTTCTTTTCAACCATTGCCCCCCTGCTCCTCGGAAACCTCACCGATTTATTTAATATGTCTTTAGCACAAGCAGCAGTCCCTGTTGGATGGAAAGCAGCAAGGGTTAAGCCCATTCTGAAAAAACCTTCTGCTGACCCCAAGTGCCTAGCAATTACCGCCCAATTTCGTTGCTTCCCTATTTTGGAAAGGTACTTGAGTCCCTAGTCAACAAGCAGCTTACCACCCATCTGGAGAGTCATGGATTGTTGGATCCTTCACAGTCGGGGTTCAGGGCTGCCCATAGCACTGAAATCTCGCTAGTGGAGGTGGTCGACAATATAAGACTGGCCCTGGACAACGGGCAGTCAGCTATGCTTGTCCTGTTGGATCTGTCGGCCGCCTTTGACACCATCTCCCATAGCATTTTAGAACAACGGCTCGGGGAGATGGGTGTCAGGGGCCTGGCCCTGGACTGGCTCAGAAATTATCTAACTGACCGAACCACTACCGTACAACTGGGCACCCTGGTTTCCCGCAGTCGGCCAGTGAAGATGGGAGTCCCTCAAGGCTCCATCTTAAGTCCCATGCTCTTTAATCTTTATGTGACACCTCTGGCCAAAGTGATCATGTCCTATGGTTTTGATGTGGTGTCATATGCTGATGACACCCAGTTATTGATTACCTTAGGCCCCGATCCTACCGACACGAGGTTCCGTTTCAAAAATTGTATGACCCACATTGAAAACTGGATGCATACCAACCATCTGCAGCTTAATGGTAGTAAGTCAGAGGTCATTCTTTTTGGTAAGGCACACGAATTTTGGTTGAATGACTGGTGGCCCCAAAGCCTAGGTCCCTGTCCATCTCCCAAGTCCGTGGTGCGGAACCTTGGAGTGATGATTGATAATCAGTTGTCAATTAAAAGCCATATAAATCAAATAATCGGTACCTGTTATGGAATAATGCGCAAAGCTATGCAACATTTTTCAATGGATCCCTATTGAATCAAGGAAACCACTTGTCCAGGGAATGATCATAAGACGTATCGACTATGGAAATGCCCTGTTGGCCTCCATAAACGAGGAGCTCTATTCTAGGGTTCAAGTCCTGCAAAATACTGCTGCCAGACTCGTTCTAAACCTCCCTTCGAGGTCCCCATCAGCGCCCAGTCTTAAGACTCTTCACTGGCTTCCCATCAGGAAGCGAATACGCTTCAAGGTCCTCTGTCTGGTTCACAAGAACATGTATGGAAATGGGCCAAGCTATTTTGCCAAAAAACTCAGCTGGTATCAGCCTAATAGGATGCTTAGGTCAAGTACCAAATTTCTCCCTACCCCTCATAGATTCCTCAGCGTCAGGAATGGCGGTAGATCTTTCTCTTTCCTAGCACCTGCCTTCTGGAATAAACTTCCATCACAGCTCCTCTCCATCATAGATCACAAGACATTCCGCAGGGAATTAAAAACCTGGTTATTTGATCATCCATAACGACCGCTCTACTCCTCATCTGACCATCTTAGCCCCAGTTGGAGTTTTTACGCTAGCGCCATGAGACCTCCGGGTGATATGTGCGCTTAATAAATATCTTTGACTTGACTTGAGTGTGTTGGGGGTACAGGTATTGCCTAAAACTGAATTTTTCTGTTAGATGTGGGATGACACCAGGATTACCATAGTACACCCCCCCTTACACACACACCCAGCCCTAAGAGTCCAACTTTAGTGTGGCGGAAGGCTTCGGCCATCTTGAAAATGTCCAAAGTGGTTAAGGCTGACCCATTGTTTAGGGCATCCCCAGGGATCATTCAAACCCACTAGCACGAGCCAGGCATAAATTTGGCACTTTCAGGCATCCACTTCAGGGAACACTCCTCAACCTGAGGAAGATTGGAAGAGAACTGAACCTCCCATCTGCAACCTGAGAAGAACCCTGGACGTCTGGGCCTGCTCTCTCTCTCTCTCTCTCTCTCGTACACAGGGCAAGGAATGGATTCCAAGGGTCATAAGGCTTACCTCCTCCTAAAGATACAGGGACACAACAAGCTACAATAGGCTTTTTCCTGCAATTGCCCAGGTGACCAGTGGCAACTGAATCTGGACTGGACCCTGCTGTTTGGCCTCTGCCTGACACCCTTTGAGTCTCTAAGTGCCTCCTTGAAGGTCCTGGGGGGCTTTAGGAGTATACTTCTGTAGTAAATTGGACTTAAAGGACTAAAGTCTGAAGGTAAAATTGGCCTAGGTCCTTTTCTACCACGATCATTGACTATCATTGGCACTTTGTGCTTTGTGGTACTTTTTCTAATTAAAACTTTAAAAATTCTGATGTACAAGTCATGTTAAGATGTAATGAGCATTGGTTAATAAAAAGATCTTTAAAAAAAACTTTAAAAATTAATTACTACAGTTCCATTTATTGGACTTTTGCCAATTTTGTGTCATTTCGTTTATTAATGTTTAATCTATTTTTCTCATTTGTTTTGGAATGATATTGTTTTAAATTTCAAATTTACTACTGTTTTAGTACTGCATAAATACCTCTGTGCCATAGCTACCAGGGGGATGAGGTCAGGTTAATTTAGTGCCCTCACTAGTTCACCCTGACAGGGATTGTAGTCATTATTTGAGGTGGATTCTTACACCCCCCAACTAATAACACAATTTCTTACAAAGCCAATTAAGGCAATAGAGGAGAGGACTCGGATGACTGAATCTAGGGGCACTATAGACCAAGCATATGGAGCGTTCTAAATAACTTGTTATCGCTGTTAATGATAGTCAGGAAGGCCCACATATATCAGCTTTGCAAGTCAAGACGGGTGCCTGTGGCAACTGAAATGGTGCATATGTTGGCATTGCCATTATGGACAGGAATAATTTTCCTAAGCAATTTTACCAATAGGTGCTGGAGAATATGAACAAGGTGGCCTACTGGGTTATCGAGAGATTACAATCACCCTTAACCTCTGGTAGGTCACTCCCCCTCCCCTGCAGCCCCGCCGCAGTCCTCCCGCTCACCTCCGCTCCCGACGCAGGTGACCTGTGCTCCTGACTGATTGGGCGGCCCCTCCGCCGGTTTGCCGCTGCCTGCCTGTGCCCGTTTTCATTTTCTGTACCCCCGCTGTTTGTTTGTTGGGCGCTGTTTTCTCCCCGCGCCTTGCCCGCTCCCAGGTTTCCCGCCGCTGCTCCCCTGCGGCCCCGCCCCCCCAGCTCCTCATTCGTCGCCCGCTCTTCCCCCCGCCTCCCAGCTGAGCCTCCCTCCCCACCGCACAATAAATGGCGGCTGCTGCGAGGCTGCGCAGCGGACGCGCGCAGCGGGCGCGCCGCTGGCGCGCCGAAGGCGCGCCTAAGGCAAGCCCGTCTGCGCCCGTCCGTGCCCAGACCGCGCCCAGTGCCACGACCCCTGGACCACGCACCACCCAGGCTGCCCGCATCCGGTACGATGCCAACACCCTCATCGCACTCAACCACGGACGACCACCCGGCTGCCACAAAGCCGCCCCTAAGCGCACCCACGGCCCCTTTACCTGCCGGACCTGCAGCTTCTCCTGCATCTGGGACGCCGAGACACTCTCCACGTCAGAACCCAACCAGCTCCGATGCATCCTGCTCAACACCCGCTCCGCACGCAAACACGCCGTCGAACTCTGGGACCTGCTCGACACCACATCACCGGACATCGCCTTCTTGACCGAGACCTGGATGAACGAAACCTCCGCCCCAGACATCGCAGTGGCCATCCCCAACGGATACAAGATCACCCGCAGGGACCGTACCAACGGCATCGGCGGAGGAATCGCCATCATCCACAAAGACACCATCAGGATCTCCACCACCATCATCAACACCCTCAACACCGCCGAACACATGCACTTCCAGATCCACACGGACCCTAAAACCACCCTCAGAGGCACCCTCGTCTACCGACCACCAGGACCACGCCCCCAATTCTGCAACTCCATCGCCGACTTCATCAGCGCGCACGCACTGACCTCCACCGACTACATCCTCCTCGGCGACCTGAACTACCACCTGGAAAACAACAACGACAGCAGCTCCTCCACCCTGATCGACAACCTCTCCACCCTAGGACTGACGCAGATCGTCACGACGCCTACCCACATCGCCGGCCACACGCTCAATGCTATCTTCTCCTCCAGTCCCCACGTTGTCTTCAGCCATGCCTCCGAACTCACCTGGACCGACCACCGCTGCGTCCACTTCACCTTCCAGAAACCCGTCTCACACCACCGCACCCTACAGACCCCCGGACGCCACTGGAGCAAAATTACCAAGGAATCACTGCAAACACACCTCGCACTCAACCCCCGACCAACCCCACCGACCCAGAGGAAGGGGCCCGCACCCTCAGACTCTGGATGGAAGACTGCGCCAACACCCTCGCCCCAATCAGACTTACCACCCACAGAGACACCAGCCAGAGAGCCAGCTGGTTCACCCCAGAGCTCCTAGCCTCCAAACGCACCTGTCGGAGACTGGAAAACACCTGGCACAAGGAGAAAACACCCGACAGCCACGCTGCCCTCAAAGACGCCATCCGGAACCACCACCACCTCATCAGGACCACCAAGAAAGCCGCCTTCAAGAACCGCCTAGACAACAACGCTCACAATAGCAAGGAACTCTTCAACGTCGTGAGGGAACTCTCCAACCCCAGCTCCTGCACCAACGACATCCCCCGTCACAAGCCCTTTGCGACGCCCTCGCTGCCTTCTTCCACCGCAAGATCACCGACATTCACGACAGCTTCAACCCACGCTCAGACCCCGCCAACCTCACCACCCCGGCCCCTCCAATACCCACCGACCACGAGCACCTCACCGTATGGACCAGCACTACCACCGAGGACACCAGCAAGACGATGAACTCCATCCACTCAGGCGCCCCATCCGACCCCCTTCCCCACCACGTCATCAACAAGGCCGACAGCTCCATCGCACCCCACTTATGCAACATCATCAACCTCTCCTTCAAGACCGCAACCTTCCCTGAGAGCTGGAAACACGCCGAGATCAACGCCCTACTGAAGAAACCCAAGGCGGACCCGAGCGACCTTAAGAATTTCCGGCCCATCTCCCTTCTTCCGTTCCCAGCTAAGGTCATCGAAAAGATCGCCAACACCCAGCTCACCCGCTACCTAGAAGACAACAACATCCTCGACCCCTCCCAGTCAGGCTTCCGCAAGAACCACAGCACCGAGACCGCCCTCATCGCCGCCACGGACGACATCAGACTCCTGCTCGACAACGGGCAGACAGCAGCCCTCATCCTCCTCGACCTCTCCGCTGCTTTCGACACCGTATGCCACCACACACTGCGTACACACCTCTACAACGCAGGGATTCGCGACAAGGCCCTGGACTGGATCACCTCCTTCCTCTCCGACAGAACCCAAAGAGTCCGCCTCCCCCGTTCCACTCCGAAGTCACCAAGACGATCTGCGGTGTCCCTCAAGGATCATCCCTGAGCCCGACGCTCTTCAACATCTACATGGCCCCGCTCGCACGCATCGCCAGACTCCACGACCTCAACATTATCTCCTACGCCGACGACACCCAACTGATCCTCTCCCTCACCAACGAACCCCGCACCGCCAAAGCCAACCTCCACCGCGGCATGAAGGCTGTCGCCGAGAAAGGGGGGCGTGGCTAGCCAGCCAACATGGCGGACGCGAATTTGTAGCGCTCCGGCCAACATCCCCTGTAATCCATAATAATTATCCTTGCAGTGTGCCATCCTTACCTGTAACGGGTGGTTTCTGATGGCAGAGGAGCGACTGTAGCTGAAAAACTCTCCTCTGAACCCTTTCCATTATCGGGGCGGCTGCTGCGGATGCGGCCTTCACGCTGTTAGCCCGCGCGACAGAGACCCCCAAAGGACGGCGGCCGACTGCGCTGAAACAGTGACTGCGGGTGTCACAGCGCCGAAAGAAAAACTGAGGACACATCTACCGCCCTGCTGCGGGAGGTGGGTGACTGCCGGGGCCGCCTGTGAAACCGGAGCGCGGCAGCGAGGACTCTGGGGATCAACCTGGTGGGAACCGGGAGTGACCCCCGGGAGGGGAGTATCGGCCCCTGCGGCACGGACCC
Source organism: Calotriton arnoldi (assembly GCA_963921515.1). Classification (NCBI taxonomy): domain Eukaryota; kingdom Metazoa; phylum Chordata; class Amphibia; order Caudata; family Salamandridae; genus Calotriton; species Calotriton arnoldi. The sequence goes on along the minus strand of CAWUFW010002181.1, from coordinate 1,772,660 downwards.
GGGCGCGGTGAGGCCTCGGAGGACTGTGGCGCTGTGAAGTGAGTCACTGACGACGGCGGAGGAGTTGCGGCTTGTCGGGAGGTCGTCAACCCCCTGTGCGGGACACTTTCACGGGTTCTGTTGGGCGCCGGGACTGGAGGCGCCCCCTGTGGCTCCTGCCCCGCATCGCGGAACGGGCGAGTCTGGTGGGCTGATGCGTGGGGCGGGGTGAGTACCTGAGCCGCTAATCGAGCCGGAGTGCGGCAGTGACGCGGGCGGCCCCTGGGAAGGGAGTAGCTGCCCCGGCGGAGCGGAACCAGACTGCAGTGGAGCGGCTGCCCCGCCGTGAAGTTGTGCGGCCTACAAAGACGCCGCCCCGCCCTCAAAAGGCCCCTAACGAAGGCGGCGGGAGAGGAAGGCCAAGGAGTGAGGGCCTGTTGGGGGACTGAGTTGGCCGCACAGACGCAGAGCACCTCTTGGCCTTTTGTCGGGCGTCGTGCCTGGAGGCGGCCAGTGAAGATGTTGGCTACGGTCGAGTGAGCCGGTGAGTGTATATAGCCGCAGCTGGGCGGGGGACTCCTGCGGTCGCCGCAACCGCCGAGCGGGTAGCAGGCACTGAAGAGGTGAGGCTTCGGGAGGCCTATTCTAGCAGACAGCAGGGTAGGCGACGCACTTTATGGCCCAAATGGAGCTGCACGGTGTGGCCTAGGAAACGCTGGCCCTGGGCGTGGGCCGCACCCTATAAATGCCTGCTGGGCGCCGCGGACGGAAATGAGGGTGCCACCGTGACGTGGTGGAGGCCACCGGAGGATTCGCCTGTGGGACAGCAGAACCCTGTGCTTCTCAGGTGGCACGCAAACTGACTGTGGAGGACAGAAGAGGCATCTATGTCGGACAGGCTGAGGGCTGATGGCCCCGGCCCCGCTCCGCGCTTGGGACCCCTGCCGGTGGTTGCTGGTGGTAGCTGATCTGCCTCTGAGGAGTCACATTGGGCGCAACGCCACCAGGGTCGTGTGGCCCACGCTGCAAACCCGCACCTCGGATTTGGGAGCATACGGACACGTAATACGCCCACACACAACGTCCCCCTCACCTGCTGCGTGCCTCACAATACTCCCCAGGCGCGGGGCCCTGAACAAACGCATTATCAGACATCTCAGAGGAGGGAGACGGGGCTGACACCCCGGAAACATCCACAGTTGCTGAAGACGAGGGTTTCTCGCCGCGCAGTGAGCTAACTGGGAAAAGACGGGCGCGGAAGAGCAGCTAGAGACCTCTCCGCTGCTAGAGGGCGCCAACCGGGCAGTATACGTCCCGACACCAGCTCCTCCTGGGGCAGGCCGCCCCGAACAGAGTTCTGATACTGTGGGCGCCACCGGTGGTCACCGGTAGGGAGACCAGACGTCGCTACGAACAGGACGTAGGCAGCATCGCGAATGCATATGGAGAGTCGGTGAACGGGGTCTTAGCCTGTCTGCATAGCCCTAAACCACGCGCCTAAAGACCAGCCAGCCTTTCACCGAAGGATCTGTTGCAGTCACACTCTCCACGAGCGGGCCCTGCCAGGAACCAGCCGCACAAGGTCAGACTGATTTGCATATGGCCATGTCTGAACTGGGGTGGTGGAGTGAGCTAAAGAATGATGATGGATTAAACCCAGATCAGTTGACTGGGGGTGAGTGTTTGATTGGCTCAAACGTTCCGTCCATCATCCCCTTTTGTATCGCGTATGCTCACGGCACAACAACTCGTGATGGGCCGTATGAGAGCCAAGATACAGCAGGGGCCACTGCGTGCTAGTAAACTGGATCCCCCACACTTGAGAGACGAGGGCGAAATGGAGTCGACGGCCACAGCACTGGCAGCCAAGATGGACTCTGTCCTTGCAGCAGTGGAGAAACTAGGAACTGCACTGGACAACACCAGGACATCCCTGGAAACCCGTATTGATAAAGTGACCTCAGACTTCACGCTCCTCCATGCGGACCACCGCAAACTAGCGGATAAAGTCACCGCTCAAGGTCAAACGCTTAAGGAACTCCAGCCGGTCACCCATAGCCATGCTGCCGCGTTGCAAGATATGATGGATCGAATACACGCCCTCGAGGACCGAGCAGAGGACGCAGAAGGACGCTCCCGTCGCAATAATATTCGCGCTGTGGGATTGCCAGAAGGAGAGGAAGGTAGGAGCCCAGAACAGTATGTCGAAAACTGGCTGAGAGATCTTCTGCCACAGGGGGCGCTGTCGAAACAGTTTGCGGTGGAGAGAGCTCATCGGGTGCCTACGCAGAGGGCTCAGCTGGGAGCAAGGCCGCGTCCATTCCTGTTCAAACTCCTCAACTACAGAGACAGAGATGCGGTGCTACGTGAGACCCGGAAAATGGACAACCTCACTGTTAACGGCAGTCGCATCATGCTCTTCCCCGATTACACTGCCCTTGTGCAGCGTCGTAGGAATAACTATATGGCAGTGAAACGTCAACTCAGGGAGCTGGAGATAACATATTCATTGCTGTTCCCTGCCAGGCTCCGAGTGGTCGCAAAGGGTAAAGCCCACTTCTTTGATTCCCCAGCGGAGACATGGGACTGGCTAGAAGAGTCGGGACTCTGGACGGGAACACGGCCGACAGATCCAGATGAGGACATCGCATCAGGCAGGAGGAGCAGACGTCGCCCACGGAGAAAGACAGCACGCGGAGCAGCGCCCACGGTGGTAGCCCCAAGCCCAGAGAAAATGAGGAGGGAGCGCCAAAATGTGCTGGAGGCAGTTACGACGCTCGGCACTTCGAACGCTAAAGACCGCCTAGAATCCTCCGCGCAACACATGGTGGTGTCCAGCGGTTCGTCATCACCATCGACCGCCCTTTCTGAAGATCTTTGCATGCCGGTGGTCACTCCGCAGACCGCAGATGGTATCCTGGGATGATAACATTACTGTACAAAATTCAGGGGAGAACCGCTCACGCAAGTAACCCACTGCTTGTTAAAATGGCTATGTTCGTAGTGTCGGAAGGGGGTGGGGGGCCAACAGTGATATTGTCTGTACACAAATGCTGGTTGTTACTTAGGACTCATTATACTTAGGCCCGACACATCTTGTGAGTCTCTACACGGAAAGTTACTGTACGCACAGGCATACTCCACTCTTAGCCCGGAACCTAGCGGTCCCCGCGGACCGTGCTGGCGACACTACTAAACGGCACACCACACACGTGGGACAAGGAGGGGTCAGCCACAACAAAACGCCGTCTGCGCACATACCCCACCAGGTCACACATTGATCTAGTTCGCACTTATGCATGATCGCATGGTTTGGACGGACATGCACACGCAGTCCGCCCTGAATGTTAAATTGTTCACAGTTCACACGTTATTGTTTCAACAGACCGCTAAAAGCCTGTTGGGCTGCATCCCGTGCTATCCGAGACATGCCCTACCCCTAGCTCCCAGGAAGACTACCTACATTAGAAATGGCACGAGTTAATATACTCACATGGAACATACGCGGCATGTACACTCCCGCACGGAGATACTCTATCTTTGCTTATCTTCAGAGACACTCAATTGGAATCGCCCTATTACAGGAAACACACATGACACAGCCGGAATTGGAAAGGCTACGCAGGCGATGGAGAGGTCAGGTGTACGGTACAGTGTATTCGGCCCAGGCCAGAGGCCCACTCATCTGGGTGAGAGCAGGCGTTCCGTTCCTCCGCACGGACACGGTAATAGATCCTGAGGGCAGGTACACCATAGTGCGTGGAACGCTCAATGGCCAACAGATATTACTGGCTTCGATCTATGCTCCAAACGTCGATCAGGCTTCATTCCTGTCGCAGCTGTCGCTAGCGCTGACTCCACAGGCTGGTCTCCCCTGGTTGATGGGTGGCGATTTCAATGCAGTGCTAGACGTACACTTAGATAGATCATTCCCCCCCCCTCCGTAAAACGTCAGCGGTGTCGAATGCGCAAGTGCTCACAGATTGGCTCTCGCACTGGGCATTGTTAGACATGTGGCGTATACTCCACCCGGCGGAACGTATATACTCCTACTATTCGGCGACACACGACCTGCATGTCCGTCTGGACAGGGTGGTGGGGTCCCAGTCCTTATTACCATTAATTGAGAACTCTGAATACCTCGGACGGACACACTCCGATCATAACCCCCTGCGGTTTCAACTCTCCTGGGAGGCTGACCGGCCCCCTATCCCCACTTGGCGTCTCCAGCCCACGGTGCTGGAAGACCCCGAATTTCGCTCCTCACTGGGGACTGCTGTCCTTACGTACTTTGAGCTTAATGAAGGCACAGCGAGTAATGCATTGGTGGAATGGGACGCCCTCAAAACAGCACTCAGGGGTCACTGTTTGGGAGCCACATGGAACATACGGAAGCAGTTAGCGAAATCAATCACTCAACTAGAATCCCAATTATTGCAATATGAGCGCGAGGGAGAAGGAGGGGCAGGCACTCGAGTCACCTAGAAGCCCTCCGGACAGAACTTGCGGAACTTTTAGAGCGCTTAAGGTGTCATAATTATGCAGCCCACACAGCCCGTACACACGCCACGGCAGACAGAGCGGGCCGCTTGCTCGCCTGGCTGCTAAAACAAGATGGCGCTCACACACCGATCACAGTCATGCGTACGCCGGAGGGAGAACTAGTGTACACACAGAAGGAGGTCCACAAGGTGATGGTAGACCACTATGCACAGCTGTACCAATCCAGAGTCCGTTGTTCGGGCCAGGATCTGGAGCAGTTCCTCGGGCGGGCTCAGTTGCCCACAGCGTCGGTGATGCACCAAGAGGCACTTAATAGCCCCCTCACTCTGGAGGAAATAGGGGAAGCAATCTCGTTACTGGCATCTGGGAAAACACCAGGCCCGGATGGACTGCCTACTGAATTTTACAAGGCTTATAGGGAGTCTCTGGTGCCGCACTTACACACACTCTACGCAGTAGCACTGGAGGAAGCCACGCTACCCCCTCGATGCGTGAGGCGTACCTAGTGTCTCTGCTAAAACCGGGGCGGGATCCCATGACTTTGGGATCATATAGACCGCTAGCGCTTCTCAACGTAGACCAAAAGATCCTTGCCAAAGCACTGGCGGAACGCCTGGCGCCAGTGGTCCCTGACCTGATCCATAGCGATCAAAACGGATTTGTGCCTAAACGGAGCACGTCCCTGAACCTGCTGAGGTTTTTCAGAGTGGCAACAGATAGTGTGCGGGAGTGGCCAGGGGCGGGTTGCCTAATGCTTGATCTGGAAAAGGCATTTGATTGCTTGGAATGGAGGTATTTGTCCGCACTGTTGCAACGATACGATCTGGGGCTGGGATTCTTGCAGCTGGTGGGCCTCTTATACAAAAACCCCTCGGTCCGGGTGCGGCTGGGTCCGTATATATCTGACGCCATACCAATATGTAGGGGGACCAGACAGGGGTGCCCACTGTCGCCACTACTGTTCGCGTTGGCAATCGAACCCCTGGCGGCGGCCTTACGGGCAACGTTAGGGGACGGAATACCACTGGGAGATGCCGTACACCAGGTGTCGCAGCATGCAGACGACCTGTTGGTGTACGTAAGAGACATAGAGGATATTCCGGCCCAGCTGGCCCACGTCCTGCGAGACTTCGCCGCCATTTCGGGACTCCGGGTCAATGCCAGTAAGTCCTGTCTTTACGCGTTCGGAGAGGGGAGGAGAGACCCGGGCTATACACTCAACGGGACGAGGGTACAGTGGAAAGGGGACACCTTCCGCTACCTGGGCATACAGATATACCGTCAGCTGACAGACCTCTTTGATGGCAACCTGGGAAGGGCGCTCTCGGCCATCAAGTCACAAATGCGATTCTGGGGTACACTGCCGCTAACGGTCACGGGCAGGGTGGCATTATCCAAAATGGTGATTCTCCCCAGGTTCCTGTATTACTTCACAAACCTGCCTTTATTTATCCCTGCGTCCTTTTTTGCCACGCTCTCCAAACTGCTAAGGGATTTCATCTGGGGGAACAGCCGGCATAGGCTGGCACTGGCGAAGCTATACCTTCCCACGGATCAAGGGGGACTGGCAGCGCCCTGCTTTGAACACTACTACTTAGCTGCACAGCTGCAATGGATAGCCCGCTGGCTTGCAGACAAAGGCAGGGAAGACACAGCATCTACACTGCCCCCACACTCTCTAGAACAGATACTCAAGCTCTTCCACCCAGCCACCAAGCCCACGACGCCGACACCACTCCTATTGGCAGTAGCGCACAAATGCTACCGCAGGACCCTATTTCTCACCAGAGCTTTGGTCCCATACGCGCCGGCGATACCGCTAGAAGGCTCCCCAAGCGGGACAAGGGCGCTCACTTCACTCTCGCTCACGCGCTGGCGAGATGCTGACATTCAGACCCTGGGAGATTTATACCGTGATGGCACACTTATTTCGTATGACTCCCTGGTTGCAGACGAGGGTTTGCCACCAGGGCAATTTCTGTTACATCGCTCACTGATTGCTACCTTGACTGCGAAATGGGGAGACATGTCCACAGAGCCCAGCCAGCACCTCACCATTCAATACCTTCACGTTATGGGACGAGGCAGACACCTGATCCGTTGGTTCGCGGCGTCACTGCGTACACACGCGGCGATCAGCCTAGAGCCTCTTCGACACAAATGGGAACTTGACCTGGGGAGACCACTAGAAGATAGGGAGTGGGAGAGAGTATTGGAGAGTCCAGTGCGCATACCCAGGAACATGAGATTCCGTCAAATACAGCTGTTCATTGTGCATAGGGCATACCTTACGCCAGAGACGATCAACAGGTATTTTCACTGTGAAGATGCAGTGTGTCCTAGATGCACTGAGCCCGGGGTGGGTCTGGTTCATATGCTGTGGAGTTGCCACAGACTACACACGTATTGGACCACAATCAGTGAGTCGCTGCGGGCCAGTACGGGCCGAGACATACCCTTTGACTGGACTGTTTACTTGCTCCACCAGTTCCGTAGAACCCCAGCCACAAAGGTAATAGCCCGGTTCCTAGATCTGGGGCTAGTGGTCGCCAAGCGACTTCTCACCAAGAGGTGGAAGGCGCGGAAGGCGCGGGACCCGCCTCCGACGAGAGCATGGTGGCGCTCACTCTCCGCATGGGCCAGGGCAGAGGGAACTGCTATCCAGCGAGAAGAGACACTCGGATTGAGGAAGGAGCCCATAGCAGTTCAGTGGGAGGGACTACTCCAGGCACTTCAGCAAACTGAGGCGGGAGGTTCAGGAGGGCAATCTGAGGGAAGAGACGTGAATCCAGAGTAGATCCCATAGGTCATGACCGGGTACAGCTGTGGAGTTCCATGTACATGAACATTAGACTTGTTGTCATGGGTGAACACATTTGATACCGGAATAGGAGAGTGTCAACCAAGCTGCAGTACAGTGGCACGTCACTGGGAGACCGGGGGAGGGATGGGGGGCAGGGACGCTGGTATTAGCACTGGTCTATGTTATGGTTGTTGGGTTTAACTGTTTTTAATTGTACTAAGCCTGTTCTGCAGTCCACATTGAATCAGCTGGAAGACTTTACTCGCTGGACTATTGAAACCATGCTATCGCCGAACTGTGATCTATCTCATGTATGAAATGGCTAGAATATCGCAATTAAGCACAACCTGTACCTCAGACACGCTATGTACGCCTGTAATGATCAGCCTCCATGTAATAATAGCATGTCTACATTGTTACTCCGTGACACCATGCAGGGTCAAAGTTAAGGATGTACTGCCTCTTATGTACCTGTATCCTAAAAGTCAATAAGAAATAAAAATAAAAAACAGAGTTAAACAAAAAAAATGAAGGCTGTCGCCGACTGGATGGAAGAAAGCCGGCTCAAACTCAACACAGACAAGACAGAGATCCTCATCATCGGACCCAACCCATCAGCCTGGGACGACTCATGGTGGCCCACCTCCCTGGGCATCGCTCCCAAACCAACCAACCACGCACGCAATCTGGGAGTCATCCTCGACTCGAAACTCTCCATGGCCAACCAGATCAACGCCGTCTCATCAACCTGCTTCTACACCGTCCGCATGCTCCGCAAGATCTACAAATGGATCCCCACTGACACACGAAAGACTGTCACACACGCCCTCATCAGCAGTAGACTCGACTACGGCAATGCCCTCTACGCCGGAGCCCTGGCCAAACTCATCAGCAGACTTCAAAGAATCCAGAACGCCTCCGCCCGCCTGATCACCAACGTCACCCGCCGAGACCACATCACCCCCCACCTGAGAAACCTGCACTGGCTTCCCATCGACAGAAGAATCACCTTCAAGCTCCTCACCCACGCACACAAGGCACTCCACAACACCGGCCCGGCCTTCCTCAACAACCGACTATCATTCTACGCACCCAACAGGAGACTCCGCTCCGCCGACCTCTCCCTGGCCGCCATCCCACGCATCCACAGAACCACCTCCGGAGGCAGATCCTTCTCCTACCGCGCCGCCAAGACTTGGAACTCCCTCCCCCTCCACCGTCGGCAGACAGAGGAGCCACAGACCTTCAGGAGACTACTCAAGACCTGGCTCTTCGACCTCTAGCTGCAACCCCCCCCCCCCAGCGCCTTGGGACCCTCACGGGTATGTAGCGCGCTTTATAAATGCCTGATTGATTAACTCCTAGGCTCTTCACCACTTTTGCTGGGGCTTGAAGAGAACCCATTTCTAACGGCCAATAGCTACACATCCAAAGGTTTTACTTCTCAAGACCACTATTTTTTACCATTAAATTTAAGGCAGTTGCTAGCCATCCATTCCCAGACAAACCTCAAAGTAATGGGAGCAGAATGTTAAATCACTATCCAGATGCACTTACAGTTGAGTGCCATCACTGTGCAGGTACAGATTAATGAGCTTAGTCAAGAGTGATTTTGTAAATGGGCTCCCATAAAGAGTGAAGAGATGGAGATAAGGTAGTGCCATCAGGCCCCCTAAATTTCAAAGAAGTTGAGGATGCAACAAAAGGAGGGAGCCTGACTTCTTGGGAGTAATCAATGAGAAACTGTGAGAACTATCTCCAGGTCAGGCCCCTTATTCCTACTGCTTTCAAGTCTTCTAGCAAAATTCCAAGGTCAACTGTGTGCAGCTGATGTGATTTCAAGTTAAATTGTGGGCAGTATATTCTAAGCTCATTCCAGTGTCAACTGTGTGCAGCTGATAAATCCAGCAATATCAGTGTATTAACTTTGCTTTTTTGTCCTTCAGTCTGAAGTCACCGAGTACAGCTGAGAGAGCTGATTCAGTATTATGAGCAGGGTGGAAGCCTGTTTGGGTAGGGCCTTATTTGTAAGTGGTTACTTTGTTGCTTAGCTACATGTGTTTCAAGTTGTTGGCCACAACAAGCAGGAGTGAGATAGGGTGAAAGTTTTTCATTATTGTGTGGTGCAATCCCTAATTTTAAAGATGGGTGTAACTACTGAGGATATACAGAATTTAAGAACAATTCCTTGCTCTAGGGAGGCATTGAATAAGTATTTTACCAGTAGGATGGAGTTGACCTGTAATCTGGAGAGCACATTAGCCATGCTTGGCTCTGGGGAGAGAGATATATTTTAGTTAAGTCAATTCTGTTTGAAACTCTTCCGTAGATAATTAATAGAGGCTTGAAAGACTGATAGAAGGCAGTCCCAATTCTGTCACGACTATTGGGAGATCTTAATTGCTTATTTGACTCTGGCTGAATGACTAGTAGTCATTCAGTGTAATAAAAGGATTAAGAAGAAGTTATTTCCTCAGTGGCTTTAACAGTATCTGTTAAAGTCTTGATTATTTGGAAAACAGTTTTCTGAGGATTCATGGTGGCGGTGATTATATTAAAGTAGTATTTTTGTTTGGCAACTTAAATATTTTTTTACAATGTGATTCCAGAGCTGTCTCCTATAATGCTTTTAAAGGGCTATTATATACTCCACTGAAGTTCTACTGGCCGTAATTTGGTTTTTTTCAGATTCACCGTCTACCCGAGCCATTTTTATTTAAACTGTCTAAAAGGCACTGTAAATTTAATAATTGAGTGATCAGACCATGGTCAAGGTTGCATTAAGAAATTATTGATACAATGTTCCGTGGTCCAAATTTGGTCTAAGACATGGCCTTCTATGTGAGTGGGACTAGGAATTCATTGAGTAAGATCAGGGCACGAGTCGGGGGTACACGCAGGTACACGGCGTCCACCCACTATTTTCACAGGGTGAACGCCGTCCCCCCGCCAAGAAGTTAGGCCCCACAAAAATATGTTGAACTTGTCCCAGAGTAAGACACCGGTACACGTTCAGTACCACCTGCACGTTGCCTGCTTTCCATTCCCAGCAGCAATGTGCAGGCAGTGAGGGAGCCTTTTTTCACCTCCAGCTGGGCCTAAGTTAAGGGGCCATCCGGCCTCCTTTTGTTTGTATATGCTGACTGGGTGCCGCCTGGAACCTCACACTTAAATGTAAATGCCACAGAGGGAAACAAAGGCACACAGCTTGCCTGCTCTTCACAAGGACTTAAGAGAGGCATGCTTTTGCCTTTGTTCTGTCCCTGTATATAAATGCAGACACTGTAAGACTGTCAGATGGGTTGGTCTCTCCCAGTAGTTACACAAATAATTTAAATAGCACTATTTTATTTCTTTTATAGCGCTACGTCGTGACATCATGATGTCATATGCATACTGTCTTACTTGGTCAGTCCCCCCACTTCTTTTTATAGGACTTGTGCCCTGAGTAAGATTAAGTGAGTCTAATAGTTTACAAAATTCTTTATGACTGGAATTCTTCCATAATTATGAATCTGTTAGTTGATAAGAGAATGTAGCTGATTAGGTCAAAATATTTAATAGGAAAATTAACCATATAGTTTGGGGGTAGATATGTCAGTAAAACTGTTGAAGTGTCTGAGGGAGAGGGATAGAGGTATAGGAGTTGGGGCCTAATGTGCAAAGAAGTTTTGCGATTGCAAACCCTGTGATTTGGAAAATCCCAGGGTGTGCGATGGCAAAATGCCTTTCTTTTATGTACAAAAGTCCTTTTAAGAGTCGGAAAATGCTTTGTCACTTGTAAAACGGATTTTTCAACCCTGTACAAATCACAAATACGAGGGGAATAAGTGGGGAGTCCCCTTCTCATTCATGAGTCGCAGAGGAGTGAATCACTGGTTTGTGACCGCAGTCGCAGGTGCAAACCTCAAAGGTGGTGGTATCTGATTATCAGAGGGGTTCATTTGAAACCCTTCTCCTATATGAGTCGTGAAAATTTTTCAGGGACAGTTGGCACTGCCATCTGTCATAAAATAAAAAACATAATTTTTGAAATACAGGCCTGCTTCATTTTAGGATGCCTCCAAAAAAAGGTTTCTTTATTTAAACATAATCACACACATGGTAATCTGCTGACCCTTGCAGGCCACCATCTATGTGATTGCGGCCAATTGCAGGAGATCTCAAATTGCAACCTGCTAAATGAATGTTCACTAGGCAGGTCATTTTGCAAACCCCTGCTGTTCGTTATTTTGTGAACCGACCTATTTGTACATAGGTAGGTTTGCAAAATCAGAGCTGGTTCACAAAAAGTGGGTGCAAAATATGCGACCACTTTTTGTAAATCAATTCTTGGTCCGTGAAGCGCTGTGTTCTCTACACTGGTAATAATGTGCCGAGGAGCAGCGGACAGGAACACGGACACAAGCACTTGAACAGTGAGATATGGGCACACAGATACCACACTAGTTCAGAGATACACTCATTGAGAAAGAGAGACAGGAACAAGGACATTAGAACACTGAGATATGCGTATGATAAGATTGAATGGGGCAGGAAAGTACTGGCATATTGATGCAGGCACACACACACACATGCTCCAGTAAGAGCAAGTCTTCCCCTTTGGAATAACGAAGACATAGCAGGGGGTTTTGAGATCCATTTTATGTTTATTCTAGCCTTAATCTTTTTTGCCAATGTTTAGGACATGGGTTTTATGGGAAATGGAAGAGCCAAGTCCTAAGGATGCAGACCACCATTTTTAGGTCGACCTTGGGCAGTGCATAGCTCCTCTGCGAGGCATGCTGTACTCGGGTATGGACTTGAAGCTCCGCCCACTCTCTGCCCATCTTTTCAATTGGCTCCTGTTGCTGTCCTTTCTAAATGGTTGCTTCTGGTTCGTTAATAGGCTTGTTAGTCCCTCCTTAGTAACGCCTTGTCTGCATTTGTAACCTTACATGAGGACTGGACTTTTTATTTGTGTGGTTACAGGGTATGTTTATTTAGTCCGTGAGCACTATTTTCTTTAATAATTTTTTTCCTACTGCAGACACGACTTTCCTGCAAGGCTTTTAAGATGTGCGCAAGACACCTTCAGTTTCGAGAACGGCAGCCGCTTAATTCTTTTGTTATGCGCGGCTGCCGAAATTAGCACAAACTCACTATGGTGCCCGTGGCTCGTAGACCCTCATCTCCGTCCTGCCCCCCGGGCCCCACGCTTTACATTTTCAGCACGGCGCCCGCTTTAAGGTTAACAAAATGGGCGTCCGCTTTCACATTAACACGGGCGCCCGCTTTCTTTGCCACCAATACACATAACAACCATTTGCAATGCAATAGTCTTGCATTTTCGAAACGTTGACCTATTAGTATTGTAAATGACAATGCCTTTTATTATTGCAGGTTTTTTAAACACATAAATAAAAGGCATTGTCATTTACAATGCCAATAGCTCAAAATCTCGCAAATGCGAGACCTATTACATTGCAAATGCTTGTTCTTGCTTGTCTTTCAAACAACTTCTCCGTCTCCAAACATGAAAAGAGAATATGCAAGAAACTTACCATATCACTCAGCCCAAAGCCATGTCAGAGATGTTGGAGTACAAGTGGGCATGTACATTCCATGGAAACCTTTCACTCATCTAACTCCCAGCATTCATTCACACATCCAACCAGCATTCAGTTTTTTCAGGGAAAGAGACTCTTGATCCCAGCAGACTGCACTGGAGGACATTTTTCATTTTCCGTAACATTGATATACATCAAACACCTTATTATGCCTACTGCCTCCCCTCTAGGTTCACAAAGCATCCTTCTCGAGTGTATCAGCTAAGGGATACAAGCCTCTACAAGGCTATATAGTCTCCAAGTTCATCACTGCAAAATAATTGTAAAACATTAGTACTTAATTGACGCTCAGTTTGTCATTCTGTGAAGAGGCTCTCTGCTTATTAAAGCTGTTTGTTAATGCGTCTCTTTCATTGCTCCACATCAGTCAGCATTAGATAAACATGTCTGTACAGAGAACTTGTACCTACGTCCAGGCGCTTTAAGTACAGAAGCGTCACACAAGACATCTATCTGGCCCCAAAGAAAGACCCTCTAAAATAACCCAGGTGACAGAGGGTAGTCTTGCCAAAGTAACACTGGTCCTTAATCAGCCCTGTCACGTTTCAAAGGTCCATTCGTGATGTGCTGCTCCAGTTCAGGTTTTCTATTTGAATTCTGAGACTTGTACTTATGTTAATTCCATTATAAAACAGAACTACAAGCTGGAACAGCATATCAGGCATGGACCTGGGAAACTTGGCAGCTATGCTCAATGGAATTCCATACTCCAGGCCTGCTGTGCTGCTAACACCTGTGGAACAGTCTCTGAAAAGCAGTAGGGCATTAGCAATGCACCTGTCGTGCATGTTTTTAAATGTTCACTTTGGTGAATTTGCTCGCATGCTTATCAGTAATGCACTACGATGTTGCACGAGGCTAAAATTGAAAAGTATATGTATATACTTTTGGGTGAGACGACTTTCTTTTCTAGCGCTAAACCGTCAATTTTAAGATGGCAGTCATATGACTGATGTATTCTTTCAATAAGGGGGAACACAGCTGGGATAAAAATCCTGTTCATGTGTTTACGTGGTGAGAGATTTAGTAGTGCTCACACTTTTTTTTTAGAAGGAACTTAAATCAATGCTTATTTTGAGTGTAGCAGTTTGGACACCACAATTTTGTGAGGGTAGAAGATGTGATATTTATTTTTTTGTTGGGTCATATGAGTACGTTGGTATTTATTCTGACGGCTGGTGCGCATACTTTAATTTTGGGGCAGAGGGTAGTACGTACATTTTTTTTTAAATAAGCAGAATTCACACACTTTTTTGGAGAGGCTTGTTCCAGCTGTCATTGTTTGTAACATGCTGTTTTAATGATACTTTATTGAATGCTATGTGTTATGCTATGTTATATTGTGTTATGTTATGTGTAGGTTTGGTAAAGCGCTCGATTAGCAAATGGTGGCTAAATGAGAAAAGAGTTAAAACAAAATTAGAACGGATCAGCCACCTTCTTGTATTATGATTGCTCCAGTCTTCCGCCTTTGGTCCCTTTTAGGTGTTGATTACCGGGACCTAGAAACACGCAGGGTGTTTTAAAAGAACCCTCACTCACCTACCTAGCAGGTGACAAGCTTCATCATTGGGTTCCCACCCTGGTTGCCGAATGCTTCCAGGGTGTGCTGTGACGCCAGAATTACTGCTGAGCTGGTTGTTTTTTTTGTGATTTTTGTGCATGTGACGTAGTGATTTAAAATTGGCTTGGGAATCCCTATGATTCAGAGCATCCAAAATGTATTTAATAGTTAAGGGGTTCCCGATCAATGCTAAAAACAAGTGGTGGATGTATTTGGGATGTTTATTTGGTCCCATGTATCACACGGGGGCTATGAGCCTGTGCATGTTCTACACCCAGGCTGTAATACAGTCTGTTGGAGAACATGCAAAGTGCACATGACTGTTTGGCCGGCCCAAAACGGCCGGCCGAAATGGGTTCCCATTCCAGCCCTGGCCAAGCGCTGAAGGGACATGGAGAAGCAGAACGTGGCAGACTCATAAAGACAGTGACTGGAGTGTACAACTGAAGGCTTCACCCACCATACCCACAATCCTTTCAAGCCAGATCATCCTGCTACTAATACATGTAAATTGTTAAATTAAGGTGTTCCTTTATAGCAAACTGCTTTGCCCGTAT
Organism: Calotriton arnoldi; assembly: GCA_963921515.1. Lineage (NCBI taxonomy): Eukaryota > Metazoa > Chordata > Amphibia > Caudata > Salamandridae > Calotriton > Calotriton arnoldi. The sequence continues at coordinate 1,757,645 of CAWUFW010002181.1, read as the reverse complement.
ATTTTGAGGGCCGGACAGAATTCCTAGAAACGATGGCTATGGGGGCATACACAATTTTGCACCATTGTAAGCTTGTTATCACAATAATAGTTGTGCAATGTCTTTATTATTATCACTTTCATGTTTTATATATATATACATTGTTCTCTATGTTTGTTCTATGATCAATCATTTACATTGTGATTGATCATAATTAGTCTTACTACGAAGAATGCATTCACCCAGTCTCAAAAAAACTTGTTCCCACTTAGTGGCAGTGGCTTGACTCCAATAGACCCTGATTGAGTGGGCGTGGCTCGTAATATAATCCTATGGGACTCCCATGCTCGCAGTGTTGCACCACGCCTCCTCCCCAAGTGACATCCGCACAGACAGTGGACGGAAGGGATTGGCAGGACAAGTGTTAAGTGTGAGTTGTTCTGGGCTTCAGATTATGTTTCCACCCCAGTGAAGGGCACACCTTCCTATTCATGGCTGAGCTCCTTCCCATGGCTGAGTCATAGCAAGGAGCATCAAAGAATGCTCAGGTTATCAAAGGTTGCAAAGGGGCACGCCCGACTCCGAGCAGAGAGATACTTTCCAAATGCACTCAACACGGTTTTAACCAGACCTGCCAACTCACATGGTGCCACCGTGTGTTACACGATTTCGGCTCTATTCTCATTCACCCGGTGAGGACCCAAATTCACGTGGTGGCAGGCAAGAGGAGTTTAAAAACACTGAAAATTTGGGTTTACAGCTCCTCTTTGGAGGCTGTAAGCAGACAAAGTCTATTAAGATATGTGAAAACAACCCAGGACATCGGCTGCAGCCCTAGCAGTCTTTGATTTTTTTTGTTTTATTGGAGGGTGGAGGAGGCCGATGGAGGCAGGGAACGGGCGGGGGCAGATGGGCCACAAAGGTAGTTCTCAACATTAAGCCCACCCCATCAAGGCCATACACCCTTCTCACTCAGCAAGTTTTGTTTTCAAGGTGGCAGGCCTGTCATTAACATATCTCAATTTGCCTAAACTCCTGATGAAAAGCAAGGAAAATATCTGCCAACCGATTTGTCTGACAAGCTTTGAGGTGAACTTGGAAGGGCATGCCAAGTGCAGTAAAAAACTAAAATAAATTCATTACATGTATAACGATGTCTTATTTCGCAGGATAAGGTAATTGTCAGTGATGTGTAACCAGATCAAGGTCAGAGAGCAAAATGATAGCAGCAGAGTCACACACATAGCCTGCAAGAGGTATTTGCTGTGTGCTCCAGCATTTGTAGCAATTGTATAAGAAAAAGTGTGATGTCACAGCTGCTTCATCATTTTGTAGGTGCGTGCATATATTCTATACACATGCGCACATCTACAAAATGACACATGCATTTTTTTTTCAATTTATTTACCGTATCCGTAAATGAAAAAAAGTAGTGAAAAAGTGCTTCTAAGGTAAAATTAAAGAAGGTTGAGCGGGTTGCAGGTGGGGGGTGAAGCAACACAGCGGGTGAGGTAGGAAGCACCATGGCTTAAGGGGGAAGAAGAAACACGGCAGGCAGGGGAGAAAGAATATGAACATGAGAACACAGGGTATAGGGTGAAAGAGATGAACATAAAGCACAAGGTGGTGGGGGAGAAGCACAGAGGCAAGGGAGAGCACCACAAGTGTGGATGAGGGGAGAGAGCATATGAGCTATGGAAAGCAATGTGGAGGGGAGAGAAAAGCTCATGCGGAAGGCACCTAGAAAACACATGCACTCTCGTGCTTAAGCAAATGGAAACAAGCATTGGCATAGCCAATAGGTCTCGCCTTTGGGGCCTTATAAGTGTTTAGCCAGAGCTATTGACTTTGCCAATGTCTTCAAGCTGTGCTGTAGAGAAGTGTGGCTGCTGTGCGGCATGCTGAAAAGTTATAATAAAAAAGTGTCAGAAGCATTTTTGTTACTTTATATATGACCAAGAAGGCATTATGTAAAACTGAACGACCATATTAAAAAAGTATTTACAATAAAAATTTCCTCAGTTTTCTTTTGTTCTTGCAATGCTGGCAACTTGTTTCTGCCTATTGCAATGGTAGTTTGTTAAAGCTTTTTTTTTGAGGGGCATAAACAATCTGAGGGTGAAGGTTGGGAACTAGTACCTGTATTATAACACTAGCAGCGGCCAGACGCTAGGGGAGAATCAACAGATACCAGATTCCGAGAGCAGGCTGAGGTGGTGCTGAGTGATGCTGAGGTGGTAGTGGTGGTGGTGGTGACTGTTGCGGAGACGATGCTGAGGTGATGCTGAATGATACTCAGGTGTTGCTGAGTGATACTGCTGTGGTGCTGAGTGATGCTGTGGTAGTGCTGAGTGATATTGTCTTGGCGCTGAGTGATGCTGTGGTGGTACTGAGTGATATTGTCTTGGCGCTGAGTGATGCTGTGGCGGCGCTGAGTGATGCTGTGGCGGCGCTGAGTGATGCTGTGGCAGCGCTGAGTGATGCTGTGGTGGCCCTGAGTGATGCTGTGGTGGTGGTGAGCGATGCAGTGGCGGTGCTGAGCGATGCTGTGGCGGTGCTGAGCGATGCTGTGGTGGCGCTGAGCGATGCTGTGGTGGCGCTGAGCGATGCTGTGGTGGCGCTGAGCGACGCTGTGGTGACGCTGAGTGATGCTGTGGTGGCGCTGAGTGATGCTGTGGTGGTGCTGAGTGATGCTGTGGTGGCGCTGAGTGATGCTGTGGTGGCGCTGAGTGATGCTGTGGTGGCGCTGAGTGATGCTGTGGTGGTGCTGAGCGATGCTGTGGTGGCGCTGAGCGATGCTGTGGTGGTGCTGAGCGATGCTGTGGTGGTGCTGAGTCATCCTGTGGTGGTGCTGAGTCATCCTGTGGTGGTGCTGAGTCATCCTGTGGTGGTGCTGAGTCATCCTGTGGTGGTGCTGAGTGATGCAGTGTTGGCCCTGAGTGATGATGTGGTGTCGCTGAGTAAAGCTATGGTGGTGCTGAGTGATGCTGTGGTGGCGCGGAGTGATGTTGTGGTGGCGCTGAGTGATGCTGTTGTGGCGCTAAGTGATGCTGTGGTTGTGCTGAGTAATGCTGTGGTTGTGCTGAGTGATGCTGTGGTTGCACTGAGTGATGCTGTGGTTGCACTGAGTGATGCTGTGATGGCGTTGAGTGATGCTGTGATGGCGTTGAGACATGTTGTGTTGGTGCTGAGTGATGCTGTGCTGGCTCTGATTGATGCTGTGCTGGCTCTGATTGATGCTGTGGTTGCGCTGAGTGATGCTGTGGTGTTGCCGAGTGAGAGATAGAGTGAATATATAATGCCCAATTAGAGAGGGTGGTGAGAGAGAAAGAGAGAGAAAGGGTGTACATAGAATAAAGAGTGGAGCGGGATAGAGAGAGAGAAAGAAGGGGAGAGAGAGTGAATGAAGGAGTTTGAAAGAGAAACAGATAAAGGGGTGAGAGAGAGAATGAAAGGCAAAAAAAGATAGAGAGGGGAGAGTTAATTAAGTAGAGAGAGAATTAGAGAGGGGAGAGGGAGAGAGAAGGAGAGAGACAATAAGAGTGGGGGTGGAGTTTAAATAGAGTGAAGAATTGACGCGGAAAAAGTAACCTTAAATATAGCTTTGTGCTTTATGCGAATAAATATAAAAAAAAACAGTGAGAGACAAAAATACTGGTAATTAGGCTGTGACTCCCAATATAAAACAAATAGCGATATAAGGTGAAATCAACCCACCGAAGCAATATTTCTAACTAGACAAAAAAGCTTGCATTTCAATGCTAATCGCTGTTGTTTTTCATGTGACTGTAGTCCAGGGCCCTCAGTTGGTAATGTGAGCTGCTGCTGCGATTGAAATATCAGAGTCCAGAGAGTTAATGAGCCATGACGAGGAAATGAAGAGATAGGAAACCCAGATGCCAGCTGCGCGTGCATGCCATCGTGAACTCAAGCTGGTCGCCAGCCAAAAGCCAGTGTTTGCACTTCCAAAACCCACTTACTAAAACTCTCGGCCAGACCAGCGCAAGCGCTGGTGCAGGCCGAGACCTAAAAAACAGTTCCTTAAAAGCGAGCAGTGCAAGCATAGAAACCAGCTAGTTAAAACATTGGTAAAGGTTAGAGGTCTACCAGGGAAAAATTCCCAAAAACATTTTACTTAAAACTATTTTCAATCCTGGATTAAATTTAACATTTGCAAGTCTACATTTACAGTTCTATTAGATTTGGCCTCACTAAAATCCAGTCAGGTGCTGTGATACACTGGCACCAGCGAAACAAAATATTTGCTTTCAAAGTGTACCCTTTATTGCTGCTTCACAACTTAATATGTTTCGGCTTCTGACTTTGGAGTAAAGACTGTTAGAAATTGGGTTTCTGGTTGGCAAAGGTATGCACCCTGTCCAAGCCGAAGCCAAAATCCTAGTTAGGGCAAGCTAGATACACACTAAATGATAACCTGTGCTCACCCTCTGGTAGCTTGGCACAGAGCAGTTAGGCGTATCTACAGAGGCAATGTGTAAAGTATTTGTGCAACACACACACAGTCACGCAATGAATACACCACAAAAAGACTCCACACAGGTTTATAAAAATTGTTTATTAAATTATGAACACAACAAGACCAAAACAACAATAATCCAATGCATAGAAGTTGAGCTATTGAATTTTAAAAGAATAAATGTAGAAAAGCGCTTAGAAGCAAGTAGCAGTGAAAAGATCACTTAGGTTGCGTTGGACCAAGGTGAAGTCAAAATTCGGGCCAACCTCATGAAAGTGCAGGCCGGCTACAGAACTCACGCAAGGCCCGGTGAACAAAGTACCTCTCCTGGTCGCAAACAGCAAGATGCGTCGATCTTCACCACGTAGACGGGTGCAGGAGTTGAGAGGCATTGAGTGATGCTCCGGATTCTGCCTTGCAGTCGAAGGGATACTTTGATCTGACCAAGCTGCAGCGATGGTAATAGGGTCCGATGTGTCGGTCTCTGGAGGCAAAGCGCTGGTTCCTGTGCGATATGCGATTTTACTCCCAAAATTGGGCCGATGCTCCGGTTCTGTCACACACAGACAGGAGATGCATCAAAATCCATGTTCTAAGTATCTGGGCCACATCCAGTGAGCCAGGCACAAGAGCGGGCGTAGAGAATTTGATTTCCCTGAGTCTCAAGCAACAGGAGGCAAGCCAACAGGCCCTGGGAGATCACGTAGAGTGAAGGCAGAGTTCAGCTTTCCTTCAGCAGAGTTCGAGAGCAGCAGGCTGCAGGGAAACACTAGAGAAAAGCCGACCTTCCAAGTCTGCAGTACAAAGATGAGTCCTTTAAGCAGCACAGCAGTCCTTCTGACAGAGGTTCAGTTCAAAATCCAGAAGTATCTGCTATTAGGGTGTTAGAGACCATCACTTATACCCAAAAGTGACTTTGATGTGGGGGCTCTCTGGAGAGCACAGGTTCTCCTTTCAGCCCAGTCCTGACTGCCAGGCTATCTATGGGGGTATATCAGCCCTTTCTGTGGAGACAGGACATTACCTATTCAAGTAAAGTTTTAGCCCCTCCCTTCCAACCTGCTCAGGCAAGGCCATCAGAATGCAGATGTATGTAGATGGGTAAACAGACACACCTATCCTTCTGGTGTTGTGGCTGTCTAGAGGAATAAACAAAGTGCAGCTGTCACCTACCCCAGATGTGTATTGGAGACAGACTGTCAGGCACACAAAGCAGTAAGTGCAGAAAAATGCCCACTTTCTAAAAGTGGCATTTCAAAAATAGTAATGTTAAATCCAACTTCACCAGTAATTAGGACTTATCAAGACCATTCCAAACATATGACACATGAAAAAGCTACTCCTCTCTGATCAGGAATTACAGCTTGAATGTGTATGAAGGAATTCCTAATGCTAACCCATGAGAGGAGTAGGCCTCACAGTAGCGAAAAAAGAAATAGGCTGTATGTCACTACCAGGACACACAAAATAATAAATGTGTATGTGCTATCTTTTACTTACATAGAACCCTGCCCTTAGGGCTACCTGGGGCCTACCTTAAGGGGGACTTATATGTAATAAAAGGGGAGTTGAAGGCTTGGCAGGTAGTTTTAAATGCCAAGTCGAAGTGGAAGTAAACTGCACACACAGGCACTGCAGTGGCAGGCCTGAGACAGGTTTGAAATGCTACGTCTGTGGGTGGCACAATCAGTGCTGCAGCCCACTAGTAGTATTTAACTTACAGGCCCTGTGTAAATGGTATACCACCTTACAAGGGACTTATAAGTAAATTAAATATGTCAATCAGGTATACACCAATTACACATGTTTAGGGAAGAAGCAAATGCACTTTAGCACTGATTAGCAGTGGTAAAGTGCTCAGAGTCCTAAGGCCAACAAAAAAATTCAGCAAAACATCGAGGCAAAATGCCAAAAGATTAGGAGAAGACCACCATAAGGCTGACAGGTCTAACAAAGTCCTTAAGATGCACAAAAACAAAATAAATAGTATTTGTTTTAAGTTTCTACATGCCAGCCTGCCAATATACCAGGTCCCCTCTGCTTTATTTCAATTTGTATAAAAATACACAATTGTCAAGTAATGGAAGACATCTCAGCAGGATTACACACTCCCCTGCACCTCACAAATAGACTTCATATGCCCTTGTAGTCTAATATACATGGTAAGTAAGTACAAACAGGGGCCAATTAATAGGCCTGTACTTCAGGCACCAGTATTCATGAAGTCCTGAAACAGGCAGTGAAATTATATCATTTTTAGAAATAGTAGCACCTAGAAAGGATGTGAGACATTATTATATGAAATGCGGCAACATGAAACCAAAAGAAATTATACTTGAGAGACAAGACAAAGGGCCAAGTGGATAAGGGGTGGACAAATGGATGGAACAGCAGAAATGAATACAGCTCTCAAGGAGATGTGTTTACCCACTGCTTTTGGTCCAACTTTGCCGCCTCTGAATCCAGGGTCCACTAAGGCTGAAGCAGGGGTAGCAAGGGGCAAGCCAGGGGTAGCAGGTACTAACCTTGGCAACCTCCAAATAATGTCTGTGATCTGCATATCTCCAACCTACCACCGGTGCCAAAACCTCAGAAGCAATAAAGTTCTCAAGCTGGTCTCAAGGAGCTTCAAATCTCAACAAAGTTGGGTCAAAATCTTCTTCTGAGGCTGCTTCAGGACAATGGAACTCTCTCCCTGTGGATTTGAGTTGCCCAGAAAACACTGCCCCTTTTCCAAAATAAATCTGAAAATCCTATTATTCAGTTTTCAACTAAACATTTCTTTCTCCCGCACACTATTACTCGTAGAAAATGAAGGACAAAATGCCCTTTTTAACACAGATATTTGATTTTTTGCTTTATTCTCACCCTGTCGCACCCCTTCCATATTGCATTTTTAGCATCTTCATACAGTGCTGGAATTGGAAAGATTTACTGCAGAAACCCATAATTTGGAAGTCAAGGTGTAGACCAGAAATGGGGAGTGGAGTCACATGGGTGGAGCTTGAAAATCAAAGTCTGCCAATCAACGTATAATTTTTTGTTTTCTTTTAATTGCTGCAAAGAAATTGGAAACAAGGACAAATGTGACAGTAAATATGTTCTTGCTTACTTAATTTGCCAAAATTAGGCTGCATTTTAAGACACCGGCTGCAGAGATCTTTGTGTGACCATCAGTCTTTTTAATAGCGGTAAGATAAGTATAGTGGTCAAGCCAGTTCTATGAGAGTTCTGACACCAGGACAAATTCATTATGTTTCCTGGGTCAGCAGGATCCCAGATCTGGATGAAAAATAGCAGCTGGAAACCGGATATAGTGGGATTCCCCTACTTTCCAGCACTGTCTTCATAAATATATTTCTGAGACTTCAGTCTCTCATTCTTTGTTAACTGTAAAAATGCATTGACACCGTGAGGAATGCTATATAAAAAAATCTAAACTAAATAAATTTAATAAATTAAGGGCGTTAGGGCTTATTTCCAACTTAATGTCTTGGATTGTCATCTACTCAGCCGTGGAACCGGTTAGGATTCCCTATCTAGCATGGTCAAGATTAGAGCCCCCATAGGCCTAGTGCATAACCTAAGCTACCCCCACCTGCTGCCGCGCTCATATAAAAATCATCTGCTCAGACCTACATCAAACTGCTGCCTGTTCCCTCAGTAAGCAAGTGCCTACCACAAAGCCGGCTCCATAAACCTGCATCTTATTGCTTCACTGGGGGGCTTGTTATGGGGGCCCAGGTGGAACCAAGTGAAAGTGGTGCAGTCTGAGCAGCAGGCGGAAGAGGGAGTGTTCAGCCCAGAGTTAGGGCAGGCACTTGTTACGGAGTAGAGGGATAAAATTGGGCAATTGGGCGTCTTCGCTTCCTAAACTGAACTGTCCTTAGAGTCAATCAGGGTTGGACTGGAACAGAAAGTAGGCCCAGACACCAAAATAAAAGTGGGTCCCATTAGTGAATTAGAACCCTAAAAAAGTGGCCCATGTTTGAAAATTGCGGCAGTGTTGAACTTGTAAAGACACGCAGTATAAGTGTTTTGCAAGGTATGTAAGACTGAATGGATTTGAGCTTGCTGCAGGCAATGCGTTTATCATCAGAGAAATCAACAGTGAAAACTGGCCCACCAGACCATAAAACAGACTCACAAACAGCCAAAAACAAGCATTTGCAATGCAATAGGTCTAGCATTTGCGAGAGTTTGAGCTATTGGCATTGTAAATGACAATGCCTTTTATTTATGTGTTGGTTTTTAAAACATAAATAAAAGGCATTGTCATTTACAATGCCAATAGCTTAAACTCTCGCAAATGCGAGACCTAATACATTGTAAATGGTTGTTTGTAAATGCGCCCCATGCCGCGCCTTCACTTCAATGGCGGCCACACCCGCCATTGATAACCCGCGTCTAAAGAAAGGTGCGCGGCCGCCATTAAAGTGAATGAGCGGTATGGGGTGCTTTTACAAAAAAAAAGCATTTGTTTGTCAAGTTAACAAACAAATGTTTTTTTTTGTAAAAGCGCCCCATGCTGCACTTTCATTAACAATATTTAAAGTTAAAGCGCGACGTCGTTGTGCTTTAAAAAAAACCAAAAACATTAATATGGTGAGGGACGCATAAAGAAAGGTGCGCGCTGGTTAAAGAAAGGCGAGCGCTAGTTAAAGAAAGGTGTGTGCTGGTTAAAAAAAATAAAAGCAGTTGAGAGCATGTCCTGCCTGCAACAGCAGGCAGGAGAAAGTCATTAAAGAAAATAGTACTCGGAGGGGCTGTAATTAAAGCCTACTGAGTAACAACGCACGTAAGAGGGCCAGCACTTATGGGAGGTTACAAGATGAGACAAGGTGGTACTAAGGAGGGACTACTAAGCCTATTGACCAATGAAAAGCTACAGTTTACAAAGGACAGTGACAGGAGGGAATTAAAAAGATGTGCGTAAAATGGGCGGAGCTTCAAGTCCATACCTGAATACAGCATGCATCGCAGAGCAGCGCATGCGCTGTTCAGGCTCGACCTAAAAACTGCCACACACTAATTTGTCCGACCAACTCGTCAGGCTCAGCCTGATTGCCCGACCCTGGGGTCAACATAAGGCGGTATTCTACTTTATTCCCACACTCTCTGCCTCTCATCGCTCTCTGCAGTGATAATCAATGTTGAGGGTTGTGGGGGTAATGACCTTGGGTCTGGTAGGTGGCATTTGAGAAGTTAATGGGATAGGATGTTGGGCTGTTGTTTTTAAAGGGAAAACTTTGAGCGACGAATTAGGGTTTGAGGGGATTGGTTAGGAATGTTCATACGTAGTGAGCTAGGAATGTTCATGTGCAGTGAGCTTTAGTCCGTATTTAGTCTGAGTGTTTGTGTTTATGTGTCTCATTAAGCGGCCTTTTCCTCATACTTTGACATGTGGGTCGTGCTAGTGTGGTCTTACTTGAAATTTTCCTACAACTAACTTTCTGTTATTTTCAATTTTTATATAAATGATACAGGCAAAAGGACTGTTTCTGTCTACACATATCTGTATAAAAACAAAAGCAGTGTGCCTCAATTAAAAATATTATTCTTTCTGCTCCAAAAAGTCAGTTTTGCAGGTGTACCCATCCATCCCTCCAATGTAATCTAAGTGCTGCTTTTGACTGGCAGCTGCTTTGCACCCTCGCTCTAAGGAGTGCGTCAGAGAGAGGTCTTGTAAGTGGATGACGTGCAGCCACTGGGTTGGCTGTTTACGTGCCAGCGGTGGGTGTGAAGGACTTGTGTGCATGCGTCACAGATGGAGCCTTTGAGGTGGTTTGGTAGACCTGTGCGTGTGGTAGAACTGCAGGGAGTTACAGGTTAAGTTTCGCTTAAGGCACAAGCTATAGAGCGAACAAGAAAACCACAACCTTTAGAAAAGGTTTGCTGCCCTCTCCCCCCGCCACCCCCCCCAAAAAAAACCCTACATAAAACAGCGTGAAAGCATGGTGTGTTTTCAGGTCTTTGTAATGAGCATTTTATGAAGGGGTTTGCAAGCCTCTCAAACATTCTAGGTCTACGCATTAGTATATAATCCAGTGCAGGTTTATACTTTGCATTCTGGGTCTTGTAGTCATGTTTTTTAATGATATGCACAGAACTAAAAGTGCAAAGAAAAAAACTCTAGACTGATGGGCTACTCGTGCATGGACCTGGGAAACTTGAAAACTCCGAGTATGTGGGTGTCTTCTTTGGTGTGTCTCTATTAAAATATATACCGTGTTGAGTTTTAAAAATGCATGCCATATTTAGCTCAGTTTGCCCAAGCCACCAACATATGGAGCATGACTAGGGTCACCACCTCAACACCCCAAGCTGTGGGAGCACTCACGGGCCCTCCCGCCGTTCCTTCTTTCCCATCAATTATGTACACCAAGACCTTTTTTTTTTTTTTTTCGCTTTAGAATGAGTAAAAACAAGATCGCCGCCTCTGGCTAAAATAGCAACCCCCCGCACCCTTGCACCCTGCGTCGTGGCACAAATCAACCTGTATCCCAGTGTTTTTAATAAATGTGTTTGGGAACCCTCAATGTGAGTTTCTTGTAAGCATATAATATTGGTGCCCAGTGCCTGTAGACCAACGGTAACTAGTTGCCTTTTTTTAATGTCGTTAAGACCGCAGATGTTCATGGATAAGACCCTTAGCACTCCCATCTAATTATCCTTTGAGTATGATCTATATGCGCGCGATTTTGAAAGAACCATTTGTAACTCCGTATCCTGATATTACCATCATGCCAACTTATCCAAATGACATCGATCATAACGTTTTTAGACATCCTGTCTGACCCACCATGCACCCACCCCTCACCCACACCCCCACCCCTCCACCCACCACCAACTTTGGAGGTAACCTGGCGTAGCCAGGGGTTTGACATCCGACAAACAGAGCCCCGCAAGCCCGCTGAGACTCCCCCCCTATAGTATCACTTTCTAAAAAAATTTAAAGAGAAAAAAACATGGAATGCGAAAAGCACTAAACAAAAAAAAAAAAACAGCAAAAAGAAACTCTAGGGTTTTAACTCCATTAACTCAGTTATCCTTAAGGAAATAGCCACCGGGGCTCCTTAAATGGGGGTGAATAGGACTATCTATACATTATACAAAACAATATTACAGTATTAGAGTATTAGACCCCCTACTTATGTCCCGAGATTTCCTCTAAGTACTTTTTAGCCTGCACCTCAGAAACAGAGCTGCGAGAGAATCCATTATACACTATTTTTAGTCTGGCCAGATTCTGAAGATATACCACAGCGCCCAGTTTCTGAAACGGATCAAAGACCTGCCGGAGTCTCCATCGGCGTTCAACCGTGGCGTGAGCAAAATCCGTTCTAGTAAAAAATGTTATACCATCAAAAGATTGCCGATTTGTGGGTCTGGCCAAGTCGTAGAGAGTTTGACGCAATAAAAAATTGCCAAAAAATAACAGCATGGCACGAGGATGTTGTTGAGTAGTCGAGGTTCGTTTGGCGGAAGACAGAGGGAATCTATGGGTCCGCTGTATCTCTTTATCCCAGTCCCAGGAATGAAGTTCTGGGAAAGCCCCTTTGAGCAATGAAATCATAAAGCCTCTGGGATCATCTTTTTCAACACCTTCCGGAATCCCTAGAAAGCGGAGGTTGTTGCGCCTCTGGCGATTTTCCTGCTCCTCCATCTTCCACATAAGATCTTTAATGATTCCCTCATGCTCGTCGTGCTGTGTTTTGAGAGTGACAACCTCCTTTTCTAATTGCTCCGTCCTTACTTCTACTGAAGCCATGCGATCTACTATTTCGGCACAGGTTTTACCAACTTTCCTGACTGCCCCTTGTAGCTTCTTGGCGGCCAAGCGTGACCTACGACTATCCACTTTAACTTCATCCTGAAAGCTCTTGATAGACTGTAAGATGACCGCCAGAGCTGGATCACTTATAGGATCATTAAGGTCGATCGTTTTATTACTGCCAATAACTGTTTGATTTACGCCCGAGGCGACAAGGGAGTCGGAGCAAATCGTAAGCGGTGTATCCTTATAGTCCCACTTCAAGTGTTTGATACTTTCCTCAACATTCTTTTAGGCGGCCCTCCTTTTTCTTTTTTGTAGTTTTTAAGCCAGACTTAGTTCTCTGGGGGTCCGTGTTGGAGCTACTATACCACTTATTGCCTTCCTCCCCACTGGATAGCGAGATGCTAATGTCAGATAGTTCTGACTCCTCAGTTAGAGAGTAAAATTTTTCTAGGTTATCAGGTGTTCTTAGTAGGTGACTAGCCATATGCAACAATGAAGAATCCACAGTAGCTCCAGCAGTAATGTTAATGCAGCCATTTGAATTATCAATAAGAACTCTGGGACTGGCTGTGTTGGCAAAATCACCCTCCGTCGCCTGGGCCAAAGATATATTGCTTTCGGCTTGATCCCCAGAGAAAGCGGGGGTGTCTGATGGCTGTAATTCAGACTGGGCCGCTGATGGCCCCAGGGCAGTCTGCTCTTCCTCTACCTGCCCCTCCGGCTTAGCAGGAGCATTCGAGTTCTCGGGCGGTAAGATATGGGCACTTTCACCCCCTTTTGCGGCACCAAAACTAGCAGTGATTAGAGGCTGAGAAGTATTGCCTTCTTTGAATGACTTTTCAGAGTTCTTTTTATTATCCCCAGTGATCTTATCGAAGCTCTCGCCTCTCTCCCTTTCTCTCCCCCACAGCGCTTTTTTGCCCAAAGTGTCCAGTCTTTTCTGCCGGGTAGTAGTAAGGGTTATCCCAGTCTGTGGGGGAGCAAGCGCAAGGGATACATTTGCGGCTGCATTTTTCGCTTTGACAGCTCTCGCCCCCTTGCCTGTCATTCTTACTTGTTTGGCGTCACTGGTGATACAAAGTAGCACTGCAATAATACCGTTCTTCGGGAAGCGTCTGGATTGCCACCGGCCGTAGGAAACCTGCTGAGTTTTGCTTTTGGCGGTGAGTGCACTGAAGCTCCTAGCACTCCCGCGATTCTGTCGATTCCGCCGGTTCTGCCGCTCCGATGAAAACTTGCGCAGGCCAGGATGAATCCGGGAGGCCTGAGTCGGATTGACGTCCTTGAGGCAGGGGAGAGGTGAGAGCTCGGGTCTTTGCGAGCACATAAAAACACCTTGAAATCCACGGGAAAAGGGTTTCTGCAGCATTCCGTAGGGTTACGATCTACTTAACAATTCATGGAATTTCCAGATCAGTTTTCAAAAGGCTTATTTAAAGCAGACATCCGAGAACAGGGGAAGCTCAGCGGAGCCTCACAGCAGAGATGTTAGTCGAACGCCATCTTGCCTCCTACCAAGACCTTTTGTGGTGTTAGAACGGCCGCAGTTTATTCACATCAGAAGTTGGTACACACTTGCCATGATGGATTTGGTCCTAAACATGCTCATTTCTGCCATATCTTGGACTACAACACAAGGCATTTTAATAACAGATTATAGTGTACATCCTATACTTTATTGCATATTGATAACCATAACTTGCCTAATCCTCCTTCCAGTCATGACATCTTTTCAAGGTTGTCATAAATCACTTTCCAACTGCCGTAACAGCTCTACTTCTGTCATTTACTTGGTACAGCAAGGTTGCAGCTTCGAGGCTTCAACCTGCTACCAAATGTCTGGCGTTCGTGGCCCCATGGGCATGCCTGGGCTGCAAGTGCTATGTCCACCCCGCGCATTTCTTACCCTTTTGTCTGGCCTCGAGTATCCCTGCCATGAGGCATCCGAAGGACCTTGTCCTGGCACTTGCTTCAAGAGTCCCTGCCGTAAAGCATTCCAAGGACCGTGTTGAGGCAATTCCACTTATTTCAAGAGTCCCAGCCATAAGGCATCCCAAGGTCCTTGTCGGGTAATTGCCCTTTCACGTCCTTATGTGAAGATATTTCTTGTCAAACCTCAAACACAATGCGGCTGAGTTTTCCCGCATTCTCTGGTGTGGGTGAATGGGTTCAATTTCCTCCGACAACAAAGCTGTGGACTGCTTGTGCCGGTCTCCTTTATGCTGTGCTTGTGACCACGCCCTTCTTTCTGATTGGGTCTTTTGAACCCAAACTCTCTTGATCACTCGCCGGCTTTATCCTTGGCGTGCTCTCGTGCCCTGCTGCTGCCTTGCCCTTTGTTTGCCGCCCGCGGAGGGGTTAGCCGCCGTCCCTCTAGGGTCAGCTGCGCCTCCCGGTCGGTGGTACAATCCAAGAAATGGCAGACACTGTGTCCAGTCTTGAACTTTTCACAGACAAGTAATTTCTGGTGTTTAGTATATTTATTTCAATGGAAGAAAAACAGGACTACAGCAAGAAGGACTGGAAGTGTCCGTAATGGCCTGAAGGAGGTGGCCACCTTCAGCAGTATAGGCTCATGCGTAATTGACTGGCCTTTCAGAACTACTGTTCGATAGCGTTTGATATGAAAAGGACTTACACAGTGGCGACTAGTTGTGATCTTTGAAAGTGGCAAGGCACAACTGCCTTGTTCAAACTGCCCACAGTGAAGTGATCAAATTGGACTCCATACGGTGGAGTTTAGAGGATTTTCCCATAAATTGTTTTTGGAAAAACATGAGGCCTTTTAACCTGTGGTCCTGTAGGGGAAATGTGGAGTATTTGAATCTGTTTTTGCTATTCTAAATGGTGGCTAGACCTGAGAGCTTGCATGCATTTTCATCTTGCCCGAAGATACTTGCTCCTGTGTATGTGTGGAGACCACCCCTTTGGCCTTGGAAATAGCAGTTGTCTCTCTACTAGAGTGTTAAGAACCCCCTCCCACCCCCAGCCTGTGTTCTACACTGCTTAAACATTTGGCCTGCTGTCTGGCCCAATATCCACTCTTCCGGGACGAGCCCAAACCAGCCCAGGAGAGAGGACAGTGTGCATGTCCTCAGTTTGCACTAATCACTCAATGCCCATACCCTTGCAGGATTTAGAGGAGACCCCACGCTCCTGATTCAAAAGGTCCAGATGATTTGATTAGTCAGGACTACCCAGACGAACCAGGTCTCTTGACCAGTTTTGGGACCACTATGTCCCATCACCTTGGGAAGGATCTGAACACCACAGTAGCGGAGAAGGACTTCGAGGCAGCAATACATTCTTGCTGGCTTATCCTTGCTATCTTTCTTCCAGGCTAGGACTAAGGGTCTAATTACGAGTTTGGCGGTCTATAGGACCGCCAAACCCTCGGTGGCATGGCAGCTATCGCTGCACCGGCGGTCCGACCGCCGCATTACAACTTTGGCAGTTGGACCGCCATTGGGACCGCCGCAACCACCAGGAATCCACGATCCCTCGGCGGTGGCGCAGCGGTCCGGGGGCAGCGATATGCTGCATATTACAACTTTTCTGAACTCCACACTTTTCATGGCGGTGATCCCGCCATGAAAAGTGTGGCAGTCAGGAAAGTAAGGGGGCCCTACAGGGCCCAATGGTGCCCCTGTGCATGGAGGTTCTTGCAGGAGGACACATGGTGTGTCTCCCTGTGTGTATGCACCCCAGTTCCTGAAAGGCATGGACTGCACAGGAACTTGCTTTGGCGCTCCTTCTGTGCTGCAGTTCAAAGGCTCACTTATGAGCCTTAGAACTGCACTGCCATGAGACCTCCAAAGCACTGCCTGCCAGACCATGAGGAAACTCTGAATCTGGCAGGCAGCAGTCGAGTTTGGCAATGTGGGAGCGGGAAGTTGGCGTGGTGGCCAGCTTGCACACCACCAAATTCGTAATCAGGCCCTAAGTCTGCTCCAATTTCTTGAGATAAGTTCTTTTGTGATCGACCTCTGAAGAAAAAAAACTGATTTCCTGTGTGGAGAAGATTCTGGATTGCAACGTTTAGGAGGAAACTTCACCTGCTCTGGGTTATGAAATTGCACACAACTGCTCTTGAGTTATTTGTGATCACCATCAGATATTGCACATCACCGTTGACATTGAGACCCGGGGAAGAGTCATCTGTTGTAGTGGTGAGGCTGAGACTGCTTCATCCCCCTACCCGCCCCATGAGGTGCAGCTCTGAGCTTGCATAAGCACTCTTTTAGCTGCCAGAGATTTTGCGGTAAATGTGAACAAGGTAATCCTATCTAAGGTGGTACAAACTACTGTATATAGTGGCTTGCACTGAAAGTAAGATGGAGATAGTTTGATTTAGCAAGGCGGGAAATGGCTGAAATGTGTCTCGCGAGAAATTGTACTAGCCCTTATGGTTTCAGACAGTCATCAGGTCTGGGGGCATGGCAGAAGATGGCTACCTATTTACCCAGCTCCCTGGTGGTTGAAGAGGATGGTGGCCTCTCAAGAAGTGTATTATTGCTGCTGCCTTTAAATTAACAATGATAATATGTGCTCTGACGGGAGAAGTCACTCCCACTATTTTGATTCAGCTTTCTCTGATCAACGCTCAATGAATTTTACCGCACTTTACCTGAAGTGGGTTTTACTTGAATAGCATACTATTCTGAGCAATTTCTGAGAAGGGAGGCACATTATCCATTACAACAATTATTTTAACATTGTTTTCTTGAATGGACACTCTCTTCCACTATTGGCTTTTAATTCAAACCTCTTTACAATGGCATTATTACTCTGGCATCACTCCTCGTATCTTTGGTTACATTCACTTTATAATACAGGTTTTCTCAATTTCATTTTCTGAGCATTACTAGAATTATTAAAGCTAGGCTCAACTGCTATTTCATGAGTAAATCTTGTTCCTAAGAATATCACTACATCAAGTACCTCAACAAATGAAAGAGTAAAACAAGCTCCTCCTTCACTTTAAATCTCTTACCCCAATCTCAATGGAATTAATTCTGCAAGAAGTTAGGGCTCTTCAACCCTATACGGAGAAAACAAATAAACAACTCCAAAACTTGGATGACAAATGGACTCTTATGGGTAGTCATCTTACTAAAGTGTTATATTAATATTCATTTTCCTTTTGTCTTCCTTTATGTGCTACCCTCTAATTTGCTTATGTCTATCCATCCATGTCTATGGTATTTGGTATCCCTCTATGACAGGGAAACTCAAAGTACGGCCCGGTGGCCGCATGCGGCCCTCCTGACCTTTAATTGCGGCCCCCTGGTGAACAGCAACACTGGGCTGCTGTTCACTTGACAGAGCAGGAACATTCAGAAAGCTGTGAAATAAACAGCCATACTTTATTTGCACGTTAACTAAAGTAACCGTAAAGAAGAAAAGAAAGTGTCCTAGACAACTTATCTTTAGGAACACCTTAAGCTATAAAGACATCTTGCACTAAAAATTTAAAAACATGATGAACTCTCTGCAAAATTTAAAAAAGTGTATTTTATTAACATGCATGAGAGTTTTACCTTATTAGATCAGTTTATATCACTGCATTGAGAGGCATTTATTAGCAGTGATAGTTTTTAAACATAATCTTGGAAACATTCATGCTGCCCCCATTCCAAAAACAATGCCATTAGTGAACCAAGAGGCAAGTCATTTGTCAAGTGCACCTTGTGTGTAGCCTTGGTTGTTATATAATTAGAACAACATTATAGTTTATTAAATAAAACACAAGGGTTTGTACAGCACACATCCTGAACTCATATATTTTAAGGGGCTCACATTTAGTGTAATGAAGAAATAAGAGGCAAAGTGAAATTAACCAATTGCCTAGGATCACACTATTGCGTCTAGTGGGGAAGCCAGGACTGATACCAGGGGGCCGATTCCGATCTCGGCCGGTAGGGCTCCGAATCGGATTCGGCTTTACCGGATCCGATTCGGAGCCCTGTTTCCCGACCGAACCGTACGCGGGTCCGGCCGAGCGAGTATGATGCGAAATCGCCGACCGACTCGTCCGGGCGTCCCGACCGCTCCGACCGACTCGCTCGGACTCGACTCGCACCGCGCAATGGAGACGTTTCCCGGCCGGGTAAGTACGATGCGCGCCGCGAGCAGTCCGACCGAGCCGCGCACTCCGGCTCGTAAGAGCTGTCGGAGCCGTACTTTGGGGGTCCGTGTCGGACCCCCTGTACGCGTAGCTGCGCGAGTCGCACACAGGGGGACCCATGGGTCCCCTACCTGTGCGTGTACGGCACGAATCGCTTCGCCGCGTACCCGCTGTAGGGGGCGCCTTGTCCGACTCGCACCCATTGAGTCAATGGGAGCCCGCGTACGCGTTGTACGACCGGCTCCCATTGACTTCAATGGGAGTCCGACCGACTCGAGTCCGATAACATACGGACGCATCGTACTCGTTCGGTCGGACTGCATGGGTCCGATTCGGTCGGAAATCTCTCCGGGTCCGGCTCGGTCGGAGAAATTTACGGCCCGAATCGGAATCGACCCCCTGGTGTTTTTTGGATTCTCATTTTGCAATTCAGCCACCAGACGAGTATCTCTTTCCCTCTCACATTTTACATTAGAAGTTAATGCTTTGAGTTTAATTCTTGGTGCATGAGAATAGACTGTTGGTGGCAGACAGAAGTCATGTGAAAGCTCGGTTTGTTATCCACACCATGCATCTGCTTTGCGTCGCCCTACGCCCACCTTTCAACACCACGACCCTTGCATTGCTGACATCAGTGTGGCCCTCAGGCATGCCACACACAGTTTTTTGCAGCCCCGGGGGAAATGTTTGCGAGTACCCATGCTTTATGACTTGTTCTGGGGTCCAGACAATCAGACATACCGTCTTCCTCATGCGGTCTCACCATTCTTAACTATTCATTTTTTATCAAGGTATGTCTTTTTCTGTTATTTTGTTCTTAATGATGTTTGTTCATTTATATTGTTCTCCCTTTCTCCTTTTTTTGAGGGCTGACTTACTCTATATCTCATTCGTTCTCATATGGCATTTAATCTCTATACACATTTTTCTTATTTGTGTCTTGTTAATTTTTTTGAGAATTAAAAATATATGTCATCATTATATATCATTTTTTTAGGGCTGGGCATAACTGGCGTAGTTACTCGTAATTATGTGTAATTGTATGAGAAGCATAATCCAGCATTTAGCGCTATTTTCTTAATGCAAAATGCACCCTTTCGTCAAAATGGGCCAGAGGATTTTTTTTGCAGTAAGAAAATAGCTCTAAATGCTACAGGACACGAACAGCAGTAGGCGGCAGCTGCTAGCTCTCTCTTTGTTCATTGTTCCTGTGCTCCTGCGCTAGGATTTTTGTCCCAAATTAGTTTTAATTTCTCAAGCTGGAGTTTTCACATACTTTGGTAATTTATCATTATTTACTGAAATTACTCCTGCATATTGCAAATTTCGCCTAGGCCTAATTTTTCTATCTTATGTGTAGATTACGCATGTATAAATTGTAATTTTACATTAGGGCTCTTAAACCTTATATAGAGGAAACAAACAACTCCAAAACTTGGATGACAAAAGGACTGTTATGGATAATAGAGTTCTGAGGTGGAACAACATGTTGAAGATCAACAAGATGAAGTTGATGAATTTAAACAATTGCCATCTGAAATTTAATTACTAAAGAATTAAGCCAAATACCTCAAAAATGGAAATCGTCGAAACCATCTTAGTATATACAGACTACAGAAAGGCTGGAAGGTTCTGATCCTATTTCCTTTTCTCAGTTCTAAAGGTTATAGAGATGCTGGAATCTTCTTCCTTAAACATCCAGTGAGCCCACAGACTTGGTCATAGTCCTTATCCTACTAATACATTACAAAAACCCAGAGGTGTCATCATTCTGTTTCTGGAGTACACTGATTTTCTTAGGGTCATCAGAACAGCCAAGAGCTAATGTCACATTTCCAGATCACACAAGCCTCAAGTATTTTTTTTCTAGGTATGTTTTTTGTGTTATTTTGTTCGTCATGCTGTTTGCTCATCTATGTTCTTCTCTCTTCCTCTTTTTAAGGTTTGACTTACCCTATATCTCATTCGTTCACATTTGGCATTTAATCTCTATACACTTTTTCTTATTTCTTACGTTTTATTCTTAATTCATTTAAGAATTAAAAATGTATGTCATTGTTATACATATTTATCTTTCTTATGTGTAGATTATGCGAGTACAAATTGGAATTTTAAATGAGTTTAAGTGCAATTTCTTGGAAAGTAAAGTGGTTGAGTTCTCCTATCAAAAGGCAAAGAGTTTTGTCACATTCATCTAAATTAAAAGCCGATATGGAACTTTGCAAGAATTGCATATAATTGATAAAGAAGTTATAAAACTTAAAAAGGGTTGGGTGGGTGATTTTTCTCCTCACAAGGTTCAGGGAAAAATAATTGTGTAATAATTGTTTGTAATAAGTCTCTGGAAGTTAAAGTACTTTCTCAAGATTCTGACAAAAATGGGAGATGGCTTGAAGTAAAGCTAACTATCAACAAAATACCATTATCTATTTTTAATGTTTATGTTCCCACTGAACCTGACAAATCCTTCTGGAATATTATCACTCGTAAATAAACGACTAATTCAAAAGACTATCTGATTTTTGGTGATGACTGAAATCTTATTATTGACCCCTTTTTAGATTGAATGTCTAAGATTACCTTTGTTACTTCTGTTATGCAAAAACAATTTACTACTAAAATAAAGCAAAGACTGCATGTGGATGCACAGAGGGTCTGTAATCCTTCTCCGAGAAAATATACCTTTAGAACGCCTGTACATTTTTCTCAATCTAGGATTGATCATTTATTTGTTTCTAAGGCTTTAACCCAATACATTTTTAATGCTGATATTGGCATAATACTAATATCTGACCACACACTTGTTACCTTGTACTTTGATCTCTTACTTGTTACGAAAAGAAATAGGAGATGGCAATTCAACAACTCTCTTCTTTCACACAGGCTTTTGAGTTGTTTATAAATGATTTTTTTAGGCTAACTGATACTGAAGACATATCATGTCAGACCATTTGGGACTCATTTAAGGCCACTGCCAGAGATTTTATCATCATGTATGTATCCAGATAAAAGGCCATTTATAGTAAAAAGTATTCGAAGTTATGAATAACATAATAAAATTAGAAAAGTTGTATTTCACTTCAAAATTAAAATCTTCTCTAGATGACGTAATTGAAGAAAAATGTCAATTTAATAAACTACTGACAGGATCCTTTATTCCTCAGGAGAGGTACCCTCAAAATGCCCACCTTCTGGCAGCACAACTCTGCAGTTCAACTTCCAGAGTTTCGGAGTAGCCTAATGAGGGTGAGGGAATTTGGCAGGGTACTGCAAAGAGGGAGATAAAGAATGAGAGGCATCTGGATATCTGTAGATCAGTACATAGTAATCAACAGTATTGTAGACAATTATTATGATATGCTCATCGTTACCTGCGAAGAGAAAAATTAGGTTCCACATTCCTCTTAGCTTTAATAGTAGAACATTTCTTAACCTTCAGAGTTTCGAATGACTCAGGAGGCATAAAATCCAAATAGTTCAATCAGTTCCACCTTAATATGCAACTACAGCTCCTTGTTCTTTTGCCACAAGGCTTTATTAACTCTTCAGATCTTGTAGAATATCAAGTCTCAATTAGCTTTCTCACCAGATCTCTTTAGCTGTGATTTTTCTCAGCAAAATCTTAAACTTGTTCTTCTGACCAAGTTCCTAAAATTCTATTCCATAGTTGTGCTTTGAATCCATGACTCAGCATTTCACATCAACTTTTTGGGTATATTCCTTACCATGAGTCGGAGCTAAACAAAGGTAGTTCTTTCCACGGAAGTACAGGTCTTGAAACCCCTTATTCACGCTGGAATTCATGATGACTGGGTTGATCTCTGTATGCCCCTTCAATCAGAGGAGCGTTTCTCCTTTTAGACTGTCTCCTGTCAAAAATGCTTCTATAAATAGCAGGAAGCTTGATTGTGGCAGTTTGGTATAGTTTTCAGAAAAACGACTTCTTCAATTCTCGCAAGATCTCAGCAGATCCCGAGTTCTCACGCAAGTACTTCAGTGCTTCAGTCCTGCTCAGGAAAAAGAAAACTTTTACTCAACACCTTTGTTCCAGAAAATAGTTTGGAAATACTTCTTGCTTTAAGGAGCCTTCTATTTATGGTAAGAGAACTACACAGAGTGAATTAACATCTACATAACCATAAACATATTAAGTTTTCAATAATACTTGTGCACAATCATCCCTTTTCTTTATTGCACAAGTGGACTTGTATCCAATAAGTGTCATACCTGCATTCACCATTGGTCTGGGAATACAGCATGGTGGTGTTCAAATATCAAACCAGCATTGTGAGTGGTAACTGATTCCTGGCCTCTAGGAAGTGTGAATGACCACATATACTATGTCTGGTCATGGTATGCTGTTCATGCTGGACTTGAACACAAAGCACAGGAGTCCTGACAACAACAGAAGATGCTGCTCCTTACCTACTTAAATCGAGTGCTAAATACTATGGGGGTCATAATAAAGCAGGCATACTGTTGGTAAGCTATCTCAAAGTTAACAAGCATTGTCAGAGCCAATAGGTCTCGGTGATGCGAGAACTATTGGCTTTGTCAATGTTAATATGTTTTAGCCACAAGCACACAATTTAAGTGTGTAAGTAAGTTTTTGGTATGGTTGAGAAGTGACTTTCTTCCATATAAAACCTGTCTGGACCGAACAGGGATGCCAGAGAGTGTAAAAGTGGCAAGGCTGAAGCCCGCTTTTCATTGCACTTTGCTCGTAATATATTTGATGTGTTTTTAACTTTGTTTTAATTTTGAGGAATTTTATCATTTTATCATTACGGCGGATTTTGCACAAAGCTTAGCACTGCTTTAAAATGACATACCTGCTTCCCTGATTTCTTCCGTTGCTGTCTTTGACTTTGTCACCCCTCCCCGGTCCACCGCGGGTCTCGTCCCGATTGAGTGGAGGGAGGAATAGGTGACTTCCGGTCTGAGGGGGTTTAGCGCTCTAGTGGTTGCGCTCCCCCTCTACAAAACCGGATGCCCTGCTCAACGCGCAGCGGACACGCGCAGCGGGCACGCCCGTCTGCGCCCGTCCGCGCCAGGACGTCGCCAGGAGCCTGGAACCTTGCCGGTTCCTCACAGGATTCTGTAATACCTTTTAGAATCTCTTACTCCCGTGAGGCTTTGCATAATATAAGACTTAGTCCCTCAAACTTCACTAGGGATCCCGCTAAGTCTTATCCACAACCTCGGTTAACACCTGAAGGCCCTTTCTCTTGTATCCATTGTCAATTTCAATGCAGCTCCCTTAGTAGCACGACAACCTCAACAGATAGTTCGTCCCCTTCTATTTCTGTCCCCAAAGCAGTTTCCCCCCTTGCACCAGTACCTGGGAAAGAGCCTAATAAACCCATCAAAGGATGGAAGAGTGTTTTATGTAATGTAAGATCCCTTCCCAAACATGCTATAGAAATATGGGATTTACTCACTTCAGCTAATCCTGATTTAGGATTTTTGACCGAGACTTGGCTTAAGCCACATTCTACCCCTGCAATTACTTTAGCGCTCCCTCCTGGTTACAGGCTACTTAGGGTGGATAGACCATCAAAAGTGGGTGGTGGAATTGCTTTAATCCACAAAGAAGGCATTGCAGTTTCAATACTTGAGCAATGCAGCAACATTAATATAGAAATCATGGTCTTTCGCATTGACTTACACCCCCAGCTTAGCTGGAAAGGAGCCGTAGTATACCGGCCCCCCGGTCCGCTGGCAGATTTCTCTATCCAGCTGACAGAAATTATCGCTCCCTATGTAATTTCGACTAACACATTTTTATTGTTAGGCGACTTCAATGTGCATAGTGAATGCGAAGCACTCTCTGACACATCGTTGCTCCTGGCAGACCTAGCTCTCCTGGGCCTCATAAAGCTCAATGATGGCCCAACTCATTCCGCGGGCCACACACTGGACATTATTTTTTCTAACGCTTCCTGTATCCAGTGTGAACCTCCTCAACCTCTGACGTGGTCGGATCACGCGTCCATTGAATTCACTATTCAGGGTCACAGTATGGCTACCACCTCTACTGCTAATGTCCCCAGCACCCGCCGACAATGGCATAAGATCTCCCCTGATAACTTCCAGGAAGCTTTCTTACCTTCCTGGGAAATAGAAGCCAAACCCCCCCTTGTGGAGGAGGGATTAGCTAGGTTTAATTCGTTGATCACCAGGACCATTGATTTACTGGCACCCCTTAAATCATTTTCTAACACACACAGGCGCCCTCAATCAGCATGGTACTCTCCTGAGCTGCGTGCTGAAAAACAAAAGTGCAAAAACTTGGAGAGACGTTGGCGTAGGTCCCATGCACTGAGGGACAAAGATATATTTAAGAATGCTCTTTCCTGCTATCATAAGAATATCAAAGGAGCACGGAAAACGTTCATTGCCCTTCAGTTAACTAAAGCAGAGAACGCACCGAAAACCTTATTTCAGATACTGAAATCCTTTACTTGTCCAAAGGCCTGCGAAAATCCTGAGATTGTTTCTCAAGCCCTTTGTGACGACATTGCTCAGTATTTCTAAAAAAAATAGATCTTATTTATGATAAGATCGCCCCCTTGTGGAGTCAACAATTGATTACATCTGCGCCTGCTTCTAATGATTTTACCACCTCACTAGTGCTTGACAGTTTTCCCCCTATGTCAAATAAGGTGGCAGCTGCCCTACTTCGTGCGGTCAAATCTGGCTCTCCCACGGATGTTATTCCAGCTAAAGTTGCCTCCTCCCTTTTCAACGAACTATCCTCACCAGTAGGCACCATATTAAACCTGTCCATGGAAGAAGGACATCTTCCACGGGCCTGGAAGGCGGCTCAGGTCATCCCCATTCGAAAAAATAACAAAGCCTCCATGGAAGATCTATCCAATCTCCGCCCCATCTCTCTATTACCTCATCTCAGCAAAATCTTAGAACAATACATTAATCAACATCTATCCGCCCATGTCGAAAATAATAGTTGCCTGGACCTCTCTCAATCTGGCTTTAGGCCCAATTACAGCACGGAGTTGGCCCTACTCGAGGTCACGGATAACATCAGAATGACCTTAGATAGTGGCCACTCCACCATTCTTGTGCTGTTGGACCTTTCCGCAGCATTCGAAACGGTGTCGCATTCGATTCTGCTGAGGAGACTGAAGGAGATTGGACTCGGTGGAATGGCCTTGCAGTGGATGACCAGCTTCCTGTCCGATCGCACTCAGACTGTTAATCTGGGTCCTTTCCGGTCAAAAACACTGGAAGTGACCAAGGGTGTTCCTCAGGGCTCTTGTTTGAGCCCTACATTGTTCAACATCTATATTGACCCCTTGGCCAACCTTCTTAGGTCCCATGGTTTTCTGCCCATCTCTTATGCTGATGATACTCAGTTTCTCTTCTCTTTTGAGAAATCTTCTTCCCAGGCCGTGTCCATTTTCTCGGGAGGAATGGCTGCTATTGCAGAATGGATGAAAAGTAATTTCTTACAGCTTAATGCGGGTAAAACAGAGATAATGCTCTTTGGAGACGCCCCTCTTCTCTGGTCCCCGAATTGGTGGCCGGTAGCACTCGGCACGTGCCCTAATCCCAAATCTTTAGTCAAAAATGTGGGCATTCGCCTTGATCGTGCGCTAACATTAAAAGAGCATGTCACTCACACTGCTAGCACTTGCTTTTATGTGTTGGGTCTGTTACGCCGAGTTTTTCCACTTCTGCCTGATTACACGCGGAAAACTCTCATCCAGACCATGGTCATGAGCCGTCTCGATTATTGCAATGCTCTCCTGGTCTCTGCCAATGAGTCGTCCCTCAGCAGGCTACAGGTGGTTCAAAATACTGCTGCGCGACTTGTTACGAACTCCCCATTCAAAACTCCATCCTTCCCTCTACTACAAAAACGTCATTGGCTTCCAATTCGCAAGTGCGTAAAATTAAAGGTTTGCTGCACAGTCTACAAAGCCTTACATAACATAGGCCCATCCTATATTACTAGAAAGATTAAGCCTTACGCTCCCTCAAAAACTCTCAGGTCAGGAAGCAAATCACTTCTATATATCCCCAGAATTAGGAAAGCAAGATTAGGTGGTAAATCCTTTTCATACCTCGCTCCCTTCTACTGGAACCAGCTGCCCATCCATGTGAGGCTCTGTCCTGATTACCTTCGCTTTAGGAAACTTCTTAAATCCACTTTGTTTTAACTCCTTTTATTTCAGCCTGCAATCAGCTTTGTCCCTAGCGCAGAGATACCCCTCAGGGGGTGATTCAGGCGCTCTACAAATGCATTAAATAAATAAAATAAATAAATAGTTCATATAACTTCCAAGTTATCAAGTGAAATGTTTAACTGACTCCAAAGGTAATTGCAAAAAAACTAAAAATGTAAAATGTTAACTACCAGAACGTTGACATCGGATCAGAGCAGAAATAAATAAAGATACAATTAAAAGTAGTGAAATGCCGTCAGATCTCTGAATGGGGACGTGCAGGGAAACAGTGGTTAATCGTACCTTTGAAGTATTCAATGAGTGCAAGTTTTGTTTTGGAGAGTGTCAATAAAATCAATGGAGAGGAAAACAATTTTGTAGAGTGATGATGATTTTCAGGGCACCTCTTGTGTCATGATGACCTTAGTCAACAACGGCGAAAAACAGCATAACCATGCATCTATGGGTCATGATGTGTAATTTTTAACCATTTCAAAATTAAAAACATTGGAATTTAATCTGGAAACAATAAGGTAAATTCAATAGGAGAAATGCTCATCTGTAAAGTTATCGCCACATGCAAACTGAGGCAGTAATCAGTGTTCCTCTCCAAGCCTGTACTATTGCAATATTTGAATTTGACCTTTAAATCGTGGAAATTAATTGGTGAACGTATGTTTACTAGAGTAGTTTTCACAAGTAATATGGTTTACTGAGCCACCTTTATTTTGACTTGCATGGTGTATATATAAATACACAATCTAATATGAAGGCTGTATGCAGAGAAGTATTAAGAGCAGACAACTTGAACACGTTTCAATCAAAGAAAAACATGGGTAAAACTTTCTTACACTACCGCTACCGAGGTTTGCTCACAACTTGCAAAAATACATGTTGATGTCCTGGCAGCCTCCCAAGGTTGATTACTTTATTTACGTTGGGGAGCAGAATTTACTTTAAATTTAAAAATATCAGCAATGTGATTAAAAAAACAGAGGTACCCCTGCAGTACCACCTCTGAGCATACCCCAAAATAAGGCTATAACCCACGGTTAACCCAGCTCTACCAAAAGCTTGGTGTGAGTAACATGAATTGTAATCGTATTCCAAGCCACATCGGCCAATGAAAGAACTACATGGAGACAGCGGAATTAGTCCACAGCTTCTACGGGGCTGGTTGGTTGGGCTGTTGTACGTCATGCACGGAAGAGAAAGTCATTGATCTGGAGGACTGTGGCGTGTTGTTCTAACACAAAAGTAGAAGTTTATCCCTGGAGCAGCAGTGTCCAACATACCCGTTTAGAAGAAAGCAGCACCGGGACATTAATTAAAAAAAATCCTCTCACTTTGAAGTCAGAGAAAGAAAAGTGAAACAGGCACCCTCTGCAAACAACGTGTGACATTTGACCTCGGTCTTTGAATGCGCAGCAAATGTGATGAGATAAGAACAAGATTTACTGGGCTTGTCTACAGAAATGGAGCTCGGAGCAAGTGAATACACGATCGCTCCTGTGAAGTGCTCAAAGTCAAAAAGTGTCGTAGGGATTCTGTACATACACAGAGCTATGCACAGGATAATAGGACCTCAGAATATAGTGGTGAGCCTACCATATACCTCAGTACCTACAACCCCAATCCGGCTAGCAGTAGCGTCTCATTAGCAGCATAGCTACCAATAATTAGACAACCCAGAACACGGTCTCTCTCTCTCAGGACTCGCAGGAGTAAGGACACTCTTTCATATACTCACTCGTACTTATCCACAACATGCGTAATAAGAGTCACAGTATAGTTTAAAATGTTTATTTCAACTAACGTGCTCTAAGATACAGTACACGTGCTAGTACTATCAGCATTGTGAATAATGATAAAATAGTAAACATTGTTACAATTCCATAGAATACAAACGGGGATAGCATTTTATAAAGACAGTGGATATAAGGCTAAATGACCTGTCCACCCTCCCCGTGCTAAGAACTAGTTTATTATAAAAATAGAAGACCTCTGGGCTTTGACATGCGGACCCCCATACCTCTAGAAATAGATGTACGGTTTACATCATCAGACAAGCACAGCTCTTCTCTCTGGAAAGGTTCTCTCCAAGTGCCCTCATACAGCGAAAATCCCTATATTAAAAGCACATGAATTTCTCCAGTATTCCGTGTTATGTCTAAGTGTGAGGGCCTGACCAAATCAGCAAGGGCAAGGGTCGTTGGTATGCGACCTTGTACAAACTGTGCAGACGAAACCCACAAGGAAAAGACAAAGAGGCTAAACAATTCTATTTTAGCCGGACACTATCAGAGACTGAAAAACAAAGTCAGAAGGAACGTGTGCAAAAGAGGCAAGATGGCAGCCAGGCCTAAGCTAGCATAACAAAGCAGGCAAAAGGACACAAACCACACGACACCCTCCCCTGGTCAGTCAAGAAACAATAGGCAAGACACGAAAACAGATTTCAAATAGATTGAGCAGAAACAAAAAAATAAGTCAATCCAAAAACTGGCCCCAACGCAGGACCAAAAGGGACAAAAAAAATAAAACAGCAGGTAGGCCGGGCACAGAACAGGAAAGTTCAGCGGGCCAATGTATAAGTGCAGAAAAATGCCACACCATCCAACAATAGATCGTTAGAGTCATCAGAAAAAAGAGATGCCATCCAGTTCAGCAACTCAAAACTGCAAACGTGGTCCTCAGAAGAGGAATTAGTGTACAGCATTGCGGGACAACTTGCGTGGTACTCAATATAACTGCGTCGTAGGAGAGTCTGAGCAGCCGCCCAGACATCCCATTGTGCCAAAATGCCAAGTGCAGCCGCACGCGCCATATAGTCCACACCGGAACAGTCCCGCTCATGGACCTCTAAGGGGTCCACCAACTGGACAAAATCCGGGCGTGACAGAGACGTATTTGACAGGCAATAATCCAAGGACCAAGTGAAAGGACATCGTATGCAGGACACCACAGGTTGCACGCAAGTGAAATACGCAAAGCGAAAAGAAAGTGTATAGGACACACCAATTGTGGCCAATGACAGGGCTCCAAATCCCTCGAGGATACGCTCACGGAGCATCAGAAGTAGCCTGGGGTGGTGAAGAATTCCATGAGGTGCAGCCATTGCGGAGGAAACAAACCAAAAGCAATACACCAGCCGCCAAAGCGAGGACCAAAGGTAAACCGCCAAAGACGCTGGAAAAAATAGAATGAATAAAAGCTGGTATTACACCAAAGATAGTCTGAAAAGAGGTAACAAGGCCAGAACACACAACTTTAAAAAAATGCACTAACCCTTCTGTGCGAGATGCATTGAAAATACAGTGAATTAATTCATTGAAATGCTGTGGGAGATTCGTGTTCAAAAGGGCCTGTATCTCACTATGAGTACTCGCCACCTGGAGAATGAAAGTCTCCCGGGCGGATGTAAGCAGAACCTCCTGATTCAATAATAGTGCCTTTATTCTGCTCAATTTATTGAAATTCGCCTTCAAAGTCGGAATGGAAGGCCAAATGGAACTATCTACAATACTGTGCGGAGGAGGAAAAAGCACATTCTTGCAGCAGACAACCCTGTGGGAAACCGTTACAATATAGGGAATGCCCGCCAGCATGCCACAGCAGTCCTGGTTATTTAGAAGGAGATAGCTGCCATTCGCAAGCACAGTGAAAGTAGGAGAAATAGAAGGAACAGGAATGCCCTTTAACACACAAGCAAGATTCGGAGCAGTAATATTACAAGCTCCGTGCAATTTAATGTGTTTACAAACTAGGGAGTTACCCACAGTAGAATCGCACGACTCCCCGTGAGAAAAACTTCCTTCCCGTCCCTGAGGCATTTATACATGAAAGGCAGGGACCAAAGTTCATGCAGGAAAGCACTTCCTAAAGGCTGAAAACGACCGACAGGATAATGCTTCATGCAGGAACTGAACTCAAATAAAGAAAAAGGTAAAGCTATAACCCCGTGTACTAGCCACACAGCAGAATCCAATTCCGCTACAGAGAACGGTAATGGCTCTACTTTCTCGATATGCAACAGTGTGTATGTAGCATCTTTCATGGACATAAATTGTTGCTTCTCAGTTAAATTAAAAGGCAGAAATAGGGTCGAGGTGTTCAAAAAGTGCCAAGGCACTTTACCCATCTTAAGTGTCTGCAAAGTCCATGCAAACTGCATCACTGAACGCAACTGATTTTGACCATGATACAACACAGAAACATCATCCTGTACAATATCAATCACAGATGAAATAATATTCCCCAATGTGTAAACACGGGAAGACAGGGTATTAATACTATTGTCAACAACAGCAAGCACCTTTTCTAAATTTGCTTGGTCTATTTCCCGAAGACGGGAAGCAGCTTCCATTTGTGAAATCTTCCAGAGTTCATTATAAGTTTCATAGATGAATCTATTGGGCCTGGGGCCATGGGGCCCTAGTACAAAATCGGACAGATCAATGTTGCCTGACAGGAGGGACAAATGTTGTTTAACAGAATCTAAAGAAGAATGCTGCAACCATTGCTTACACAATTCCCCAACAGAATAGGTGGTAACAGTACGAGTGCCAGAAAACCTGGGGTCCAGTCTATCCTGTTTATAACCAGGATCTGTGTCATGAAAACGCAGTTGGCAGGCATTAGAAGCTACGGGCCAAGCCAACCAGGGTAACTGAACAATCGTGGACATGTTAAACGAATTGTTTTGAAACAAAGCCTGCAGATTTGCCATGGAAATATTAAAAAGCAAGCTTTCATTGTGAGTGGAAGACAATACAGGAACAGAAGGTGCATTTAATTGTTTAGAAGTAGCCAAACCCCAACAAGTCGTTTGATAAATAGTTTGATTTAAAAACAGGATCTGTGCCGGGATAAGGCAGGCACGGTGCAAAGCTTCTGAGCCTTGCACCTGCCATTCCTTGGAGCCCAAAATAGATTTTAAGTCACTGGTGGCAAGCCAATACTCATATCCACCCACTGCCAAGGCGCTTAAAAAGGAACCTGAATATAGCAATTTGGTGTGAGTCAACATAATTTTCTGAGTGGACGTTGTGTTTAATTTAAAATAATATGACCCAGGGTTTGACCGATTAAAATCCGTGAAATAGGAAAACTTATTTATAAGAGTTTGGGAACTACCTTTCAAAGGGGTGGGACAATGTTCCCATTGGGTATAATTGAAAGGACCTCGAAAAGCGCTAGGTTTATGGAGAAAATGGTTCCCCCAATGTTGGTAACAATATAGGTCAGCATAATTTGCAGAATTTAAATACAAATCTTCGGCATTAAATGCAGCATAATATTTCAAATCAGAAAACAATGATTCAACAGCATGCACATCCCAATCGTCAGAATGAATATTACTTTTTAAAACATCACCCATTGAAACACGGAGAACATTTGGTACATTAACAATCTCGGTTGGTCCATGAATTTGGAAATTTACTGCATCCCATACAATGCCATCAGCGACTGGAAAAGCCGAAATGTTCACAAAAATGTGGTCACGCTTCATGATGTGTGATGAAGAATGCGGAGCCAAAGTTCCCATTACACAGTTCACTGCAGAGCGTTCTGGCAAGTAGTGACCATTAATAAGCAAGAAAAAAACTGTAATAAAGCCAATAGTCATGAACAGAAAAATCAAAAATAGAACCAGCCAGATGTATGTCCAGGGTGGGATCAAAAAATTGTCTCTAAACCAGGATACAAAAACACTGAATTTGGACGGGACACGTGTTGAGGTGGAATCCGAATCAAAAGAATAACGTGTTGGGCTAAGTGGCGTCGTGGGTAGATGAGCCACGGACTCAGTGGTGGGATAGGTATATTCTGTCTCCTCAGTGCATGGTGAATTAAGCAAACGATCAGGCAAATTGTCCATCTCAATGGCAACGTCAGGGTCAGGTCGGCTTGCAGGACGATATATATGTGCCCTAGAAATTGCTGGACATGAAACCGCAGGTGTTATACTATTCAGGATCGGCCAGACGTTGTAGCTTGACATTTTCCACTGAGATGTATCTGTTCTCTTTGCGACCAGGAAGCGGTGGTAAGATGACTGTACGAGTACCCTTCAAGCCAAGAACTGGAACCGGCGCACGAAAGAGGGTCCAAATTCTTTTTTGTTCTCCACTTTTTCACGGACCAGATCTCCAACCTTTGGAAGCCAGCCGGCAACCGGAATCTGCAACGCAACGTCAGTGGCTGAAGGTAAATGTTCAATTGCATGTTTGTCTCGAGCTTCTTGTAAGTTCTGGAACATATTAGAATGGTTATCTGCATCAAAGATTGTAGCTTGCGCCCCAATGTCTAGACCATCAAGGTCGGGTACAAACATTCTGATGCCGAAGAGCATTTCGTATGGGGTCCGCCCACCCAGAGATCTTCTAGGGAGATTATTAAGTGCACGTTGTACGCCATACAAATGGGCCAGCCAGTTTCTGCCAGTACCTAAAACTCTAGCTGTCAAGGATTGCTTTAAGTCACGGTTCATTCGTTCAACGATCGAATTACCCTCAGGTCGATACGGAGACGAAAATTTCACCTGCACCCCCAGTGACCCCATTGCATCCTTGTAAGCCTTAGAGGCGAACGCTGGACCCTGATCAGAATGGAAGGTGCCACAAGCGAAAATTCCCACAAAGACACGCAAATCCCTGATGACATTTCGAGCATCAGCACTCCGTTGTGGCCAGACCCAAATGAAACGTGTGCACGAGTCCACTGCTACTAAGATGTACTTATATGCAGTGTCAGACGATAATGGACCGCAGTGATCCAGGTAAACACACCCAAAAGGTCTGTTTGAAATGCAGAGCGGTGTCTGTGGTGGCCTAGTAACCGTGGAAGGCTTAATTTGCTGACAAACGTCACAAGAAAGCACATAAGCACGGGTATTTTTATATAAACCACGCCACCAGTAGCGCTGCTGCAAGATGGAAACCGTCGCAGACACTCCAGCATGAGCCGAAGCCATACCTTCGTGTGCGGCAGTTATCAAGGAAAGTCTGCGGTCCGCGTTGGGAATCAGCCGATCCCCAACGCCTGGAATGCTAACATAAGGAGTCTGTTCGGGACTTAAAAGATAAGAGTACTTGGAAGGAAAACCCCTTGGGTAATTATTACCTTCCTTTGTTGTAGCTATAGCTGCCAAAATGTCTTTATCTATTTTAATCATGGATCTTGTAACTGCTGCTACTGTGCACGTTGCTACTGCTGACTTGGCAGCTTCATCTGCCAAGCCGTTACCGACAGCGTGTGCGCCCACACGCTGGTGGCCAAGTGTGTGAACTACCTGTGTGAGAGGCAGACGTTGTTTCAGATCTGCAACTCGAACCCAAAGCGTCTTATGCTTAATAGTGCTGCCTTTTGCATCTCTATAGTCGTTTTGCGACCAAAAGAATAGGTTGTCATTGAAAGACTGAACGCAGTAAAAGGAATCACATACTATAAGAGTAGTCACGTCTGGATTTACAAACTCAAGTGCTAGCACCAAAGCACGCAGTTCAGCCAATTGTGCAGTACTGTCTCCTAGTGCCTGAGTATGCACTACAGTCTGATTTGAACTTTCCGTTCACCATAGTACCTGCAACAATAGCACAGGCTGCTGAATAAGCATGCTTGGAACCCGTGGCCGGTTGTGCCGAACCATCGGTATAGATAATACATTCGTACTCCTCAAGCGGTAGCAAAGACAGAGGAGGAGGATGAACAAATTCATACTGTAAGAACTCCTGTGTCTGAAGCGAAGAATCAAAGATAAACGTGACATCCGGAGACGTCAGAGAAGTAGCCCATTGTATCCAACGGGGGTGCAAAGCTTTTGAGTTTGGAACACTTGCCTTTGTCACTGCCTCTAGGGCAGGATATGGTGTTACCACCAAGATGCGTTTTCCCTGTGCCAGGGCGCGTTCTTTTAGAATCGCCATCTGCACTGCTGTCAACACTTTCTCTACAGAGGAAAATCGCAGCTCGGCCGAAGTGTAAAGATGTGACTTGTATGCAATCGGTACTGTGTCACCTTCATTAAAGGTTAAGTACGTAAAACCAACTGCCCCTGGTATTATTCTAATCACCAGGTTAGTGTGGTTGTCACGTGTCAATAGAAATTTAGATTCAAGTAGATCTGACTGCAAAGACTGCAGTATAGAGGAATGTTCGGGTAGCCAACAAGACTTCGAAAAGTCGGGCTGTATCAGAGCATAAAGTGGCTTGATACGCTGGGCATATTCAGGAATATAAGTACGCCAGAAATTTAGAAAACCCAATAAAGACTGAAGTTTCTTCAGTGTGGATGGAGGGCACAAAAGTGCGCATTTCTCCAAGAAATGAGGGGCTAAGCCCTTACCTTCATTATTGAGCTCATAGCCCAAAAACAAAACTGTTAATTCAGCAATGTGTGATTTGGCAAAGTTAAACTTGTAACCTAGGACCGCAAACTCGAGAATAATGCGGTCCACTCTAGAAAGATGCGGGTATAACTCGTCGTCGGTTAGATAAATATCATCGACGTACGAACACGCATCTGGGTCTATGCCGTCTAACAAAGAGACAACACGGGCAGCGAATACACCTGGACTGTTTTTGTAGCCCATAGGTAAACACCTAAATTTGAATTGTTTCCCACCGGAAGTGAAAGCGCTCCGATGGCTACACTCCCAGTCTAAGTTGTGCGTGTAAAATCCATTGGATAAGTCAAGTGTCGTTTTATATTTTTTACGAACAAGACTGTCTACAAGCGCAGAACTGTGGGTGTTTTGCACCGCAAAGGTCCGACAATGAGAGTTCAAATGCCGGTAATCCAAAACTAAGCGGTACGATCCATCTGGTTTAGAAACCGCGAAAAGGGGGTTATTCATGGGTGATACGCATGTTTCTATTACTCCTTGATATTCCAACTGTGTCAGAATTTCGGAAACGGGACCTTTAGCTTCCCGTTTAATGGGATATTGGGGTTGTGGCTGAGGCATCGACCGCACAGGTATTTCATGAGAGGGTGAATTTACATCCCATCCCGCGTGATTACGGTATAACGCCGGAGCCAAGGCTATAGCCCACTCAGCTGCAAGCGCCTCCGCTTTGTCCTTGGGGACGTGGCGAGAAAAGCTCGGAAGGATTACCTCCTCCCCTTTACGAGCAGCAAGTACGAATGGGGGCGGCCAATCTGCCTCTGCTAACAAAATGTCATATGAAGAGGTTAGATTTTCCCCAAAAATCCCTTTAATTACACGTTGTATGTCCCCTTCAATTTGAAGGACAATACGATATAGTCTGTCAGGGGGTGCCACTCGGGTGTCAGCGGTCTCGACAGTAATGAAAGTTTCAGTTGCTGTCGCCAGTACATGAGGACGTAGCGCCTCCCGCAGTATGGTAACTTCTGCGGCGCTGTCCAGCAGCGTTACTGCCCACGTCCAATTCAGGAGTCTCGTTCTCACCGTCTGAGGCATATTTTGCTGTTACAGCTGCAACTTTTTTCTTCTGAAACTGAGGGCGAGAATGCTGAAATTCTTCGGGTGTCCCTCGGACAGGTTGTCGAGATTGCTCTCGTCTGGGAGGGGCCTCACGACCCCTACCTCTGTCTTGGCGATCTCCTCCACCAGTCTGTGTCGACGTTGGTGCCTGCAAAGAACGAGGAGAATGCGAATCAGGAACTTGAAATCTCTCTGGAGATTTTATTCTCGCTCTATCGCGCAAATCATATGTGCGTTCAGAAGATACGGAAACTGGGGAAGCGCCTCGCGAC
This sequence comes from Calotriton arnoldi, assembly GCA_963921515.1. Taxonomy (NCBI): domain Eukaryota; kingdom Metazoa; phylum Chordata; class Amphibia; order Caudata; family Salamandridae; genus Calotriton; species Calotriton arnoldi. The sequence continues at coordinate 1,721,348 of CAWUFW010002181.1, read as the reverse complement.
CCCGGTTTCTTCTGTTGCTTACCCTGTTTTTTCACGCGCCAGCTCTTTTTAGTAAAGACCGGCTTCTCATCTTTCTCAGATTGAGCTTTTTGTGTTGGTTGCAATGGGGTTTGTGTTTTCGCAAAAGGCTTAACTCCCAGGCTATTGCGGCCTATGGTTTTATAAGCTTGTGCAATAATTTTCGGTAATTCGCGTGGCCTGTCTGGTTCTGGGACCAGAGCCAAAGCATTAGCTACTTGAAAGTTAACTGCATCACCCTTGACATTACCAAGGATTAGTTCAGCCACTACATCGAACACTCCCACCAGTCTCATCCCTAATTCCACAGCCGCTTCAGGGCCATGTTCATCCTGCACTCGTTTGATTACAGAGGGGAGAACTGTCATGGAAGGAGTGCCGAAACACTTCGCATATACTGCAGCGAACACCTTACCCCAGTTGTTACAATCTTTCAAGTCGGGAATTAAATCTTTTGGCAAACTAATCGTCAATATCCTGTGTTTATCCACAGGAGACGTATTCGGGAAAACAGCCTCCAGCTGGTCAAATTTCTCTGCAAGCCAATAAGGTAAATCATCCTTATGTTGTGGGCGCTTGCCCATCACCGAATTAACCATGACGGGACTTATGGTTACGCCCCCAGGCCCAGCTGGATGTGCCGCAACTCCAGGCGGGGCTGCCTGGATGTTGCCCAGCACATACTGTACTAAAGCCCTATGCACTCGTATTAAAGACGAATGCAAGAGACGTAGGTCCGCGAGCGGTAGCGTCATATAACGCGGATGTGGGGTATACCCGGCCAAAACAGGCCAAGTGGCCCCGTCAATCGATAAGGGGCCTAAACGAACCGAGGTAGTCGGTTGGGGGAGGGCGCCATCAAACCAAACACGGTGTTGCCATGCCGTGAGCGGTACTTCAAGAGTCCGATATGGAACATAATGTAATGGAAGTGCGGTGGCTTCATAACTATGGAACGTATTGTCAGTCCCATCCACCGCTTCAAAGGTGATCCACGAGTAAAATACTTCAAAATGGTAAGCTGGATCTGCTTGTACCACGAAGATCAGATCGACACCCGCGTCAGGCACTCCATATGCCGCTAAATGGGCTTTGAGCGCTGCGCGGCTATGTGCCGCAATTTCGACAGCCATTATGGCTAAGAATAACCGACAACCTAATACAAGGCAGCACTTTGCTGGGTTAATTTTAGCACCTTTTAATAACTTCAAGCTTGAAAGAACCTATAAAAACGTCAATATAGGAGGTAACCCCTTCACACCCGCTTCCGGAAACGTATGTGAAGGGAGTTGTGGACAAGCACAAATACTACTCAAGCGTCTCGCAGATAAGCAGCCCACTTCGTTGGTGGCGCCATGTCGTAGGGATTCTGTACATACACAGAGCTATGCACAGGATAATAGGACCTCAGAATATAGTGGTGAGCCTACCATATACCTCAGTACCTACAACCCCAATCCGGCTAGCAGTAGCGTCTCATTAGCAGCATAGCTACCAATAATTAGACAACCCAGAACACGGTCTCTCTCTCTCAGGACTCGCAGGAGTAAGAACACTCTTTCATATATCACTCGTACTTGTCCACAACTTGCGTAATAAGAGTCACTGTATAGTTTAAAATGTTTATTTCAACTAACGTGCTCTAAGATACAGTACACGTGCTAGTACTATCAGCATTGTGAATAATGATAAAATAGTAAACATTGTTACAATTCCATAGAATACAAACGGGGATAGCATTTTATAAAGACAGTGGATATAAGGCTAAATGACCTGTCCACCCTCCCCGTGCTAAGAACTAGTTTATTATAAAAATAGAAGACCTCTGGGCTTTGACATGCGGACCCCCATACCTCTAGAAATAGATGTACGGTTTACATCATCAGACAAGCACAGCTCTTCTCTCTGGAAAGGTTCTCTCCAAGTGCCCTCATACAGCGAAAATCCCTATATTAAAAGCACATGAATTTCTCCAGTATTTCGTGTTATGTCTAAGTGTGAGGGCCTGACCAAATCAGCAAGGGCAAGGGACGTTGGTATTCGACCTTGTACAAACTGTGCAGACGAAACCCACAAGGAAAAGACAACGAAGCTAAACAATTCTATTTTAGCCGGACACTATCAGAAAAACAAAGTCAGAAGGAACGTGTGCAAAAGAGGCAAGATGGCAGCCAGGCCTAAGCTAGCATAACAAAGCAGGCAAAAGGACACAAGCCACACGACAAAAGTTGTTCCTAAAACAATTCATAAAATGGGAGCAGTAGATGGGTAGTAGTAATTGATCCATGCTCTCGGGGAAGGCTATACACAGGAAGAGGCATGATGCATGCATGCCATGGACAAATGTGGAGAAAGAATAAGAGAGTGATGATGGAGCCAGCAAATGGGAAGCCTATGGGTAGACTGAAGCCCACATATTAAATACAACGTGTCTCTTCGAGACAGCGCATGCGCTGTCTAGCCAAGACCTAAAAAGGACCCTGTTACAATAGAATCTATTCTACAGGATAATAAAACACCCATTTTTAAGGATTCTGAAATGTTAACTAAATTTACAAAACACTACAAAAATGTATATACATACCTGGAATAGTTCCCCATCTTGATAACATAATGCATTTTTGTCATCCACTTAGAAAGAACATGGTTCACATATTGATTTTTTTCTCTTATTAAAGATATTTATCCTCAAGGTATAACTACTGCACCCAACTAGATTAAAAAAGGTAAGGTTCATAATCCAGGTGGTTTCCAATCGAATTTCGTTTTCATTTTTTCAAATTCTTAATCCCTAAACTACATGAAATATCTTGTTCTTCATAATAACTCAGCAGGAGGCACTTTTCAAGATGTTTCTTTCTGTCTTATACCAAAAGAAGGTAAAGATTCTGCATTCTGTGAATATTACAGACCAATTTCACTGGTTAACACTGAATCTTTGCAAAGATTATCACTCTTCGTATTGATTCTCTAATACCACATTTGCTAGGCAAAGAAAAATCATGTTTTGTCAAAGATAGATACTAGACTTTTTTTCAATATATTAAGTTAGTCCAAAACTTACAAACATTCATAAATGGCTATTTCTCTGGATGCTGAGAAAACCTTTGATAGCATGGACTGGAATGTTGTTTTTTATACTCTCACTTGCTTTGAGTTTGGTCCTAAATTTATTAATCTTGTTTCACCTTTATATTCATCTCCTAAATCATCTGTTTTTGTTATTAGCTTAATTTCCTCACCCATTTCACTACAAAGAGGAGTTAGGAAGGGTTGCCTTCTTTCCCTTTTATTTAACCTTAGCCTTCCTTTCTAGAATAAGACAAACTAGCAATATACAACGTTTTAGTATAGCGATAAGCAGATTGGGATCTCCGTCTACGCAGATGATATTATTTCATTCATCTCTCATCCTGAAACTCCTTTACCTGCCTTTCTAGGGGAAGTCAATAATTCTGCAATGCTCTCTGGATATAAACTTAATTCCACTTAACAAATTATTTCCACTTAACAAATAATTTTTCAAGCATGGCCTTTAACCTCCAAATAGAATCCATTGTTTTTGTGTTGGGGGGTGACTAGATTCCATCAAAATAAAGTTCATTTCCATTGTTCTTTATATTCTTTCTACAGTCCCCATAAATATTCCATCTCACCTTTTTAAAAAGTGTATTTTTATTTGCTCTTCATTCATATGGAATAATAAAAAGCCTTGTATGGATCTTCTTAAACTAAAATGAATTAAGCAGAAGGGATGGCTAAACTTTCCTGATTCGCAATCCTATCATTACGCATTCTTTTTAAAGCAGACCTCATATTGATTGTTAAACAATGCCAAAGACCATGCTCCTCTTTGGGTTGGTACAGAAAAATATTTGATTTATCCTTTCTCCTTTAGAAACTTTTATCTTTTACAAAAAAATCTCCTTCCATGTACCTTCATATACTTAAAAATGCCTGCAGATTATTAGGACCAATATTCATTTCACATCTTGAAGATAAGGAACAATTTCTAAACTCACCATTATGGCATAATAATCTCAATAATATAAATAACAGAACCATTTGGTGGAATTCACAGAGAGAGAAGGGTTTAAAAAATGTAATTCTTTAATTCACATTATTTAAAAAACATATAAAACATTAAAATCCAGTGGTTTAACTGTTACATAAAACTCACTTTTCGAAATTATTCTTACCATCTCCTAGAGCATCTAACATTTACTGTGCCTTCAATTTATCCTCTAACAAGTTATAGTTATTGTATAAGCTTTATTTTGACAGCTCGAGTCATAAAAGCTATAAAAACACCATTTTGAATAAAAAGAGATATAAAAATGAACAATCCATACAACAGCGTATTGCAGATAAATATATACAAACAATCCATCCTAGTACCCAACTGCAACCAGAATACAGCGTGCTGTTCAACAGATCAGCGATAAAGCAATCAATACAACATAGTACAAAACAAAATACATTAAACACATTATAAAATAAGGAGGAAGATGCATTAAGATGCTTCCAATTTACAAACCCCCCTCAGGGCAGCATTATGGACAGACTAAGAGCAATAAAGTGCACGTGCATAGTATATAGATAAAACGTAAATTGCCAGCGTATGAGCCCTGGGGCAGCTGCATGTAATCCTCATACTACTGAGCACTGTAGCATTCCTGTCTGGATCTTTCATCTTATGAGCCATGCATGGCTTAAGAACTTAGCCACGCTACAGGCAAAGAGTGGTCTAGGATCTGATCTGAGGATGCACAGGGCAACCCGATGGTCCCTTGTGCCCAGCTGCTGGCAGATCGGTTTTAGCCATTTCGTCCTCGGCATGGCGTATGCCTGGCAAACAAACATGACGTGGGCAACACTTTCTACCGGGGCACTGCAACATTGACAGTCCTTTGGTGTTGGGTTGCATGTGTGCCAATTGGCTGTTGTCTCACAGACAGGGAGTGTGCCAAACCTAAAATGGATGTATAACATCCTGTCCTGAGGGGCCTGGATTATATCCAAAAAGGGATCTAAGTGTCTGGTCTGTTTATGGAGATACAATTCTGCAGTTAGTCTCCCCAAGTTTGGTTTGCTAGATTCTTGTTGGTCCACCCATTCCCAATAGAGACGTTTAAGCTCTTCTTTCCTCTGTGGGTCCTGCTTATCCCAATGTGAAACCCTAGTGCTGACATCATTTTCCTGACATTGGAGATCAAGCTTACTTTGCTACTTGTGTCTATCCTGATAACCTCAGATAGGGCTTCCGCATAGGGTAGGAGCTCTGGGGTCCGCCTAATGCGAGCCCAAAAGAGCAGCGGGTGAAGCCTTGCTATGCCACCAATGGATCGTCTACCCATGTCGAGCATAAGGGGGGTGAGGGGAATGTTTTGGGGCAGCATCACTAAATCCCTTAGGAATTTATGCTCAATCTGCAGAGGCCGTGGGCCTTATCAAATCCCCACAACTCTGCTCCGTACAGTGCTGTGCTGACTGCTTTTGCATCGTAGACCTGGCGGGCTGGGGCTTCCGGTCTACTATGTGAAGAGCGGTGTTTCTTCCCAAGTGATCCCTCTAACAGTTTGTGGCCCATCAGCATCTTTGTTAGGTGGCTCTAACAAGTAGACATAAAACAGAAATTGAATTACAATAGGAACATGACTTGAGTGTTTCCTGGCCAATAAATTTGTTGACCAAATTAGGGATCAAAATTTGAAATCCTCCATGACAGCAAACACCACCCAAACCTTAGTTTTTGGTTGTAATAGACTTGTGGTTACTCCAGTCACCCTAAATACAATGAATCCCAGTTGTCTACCTACTTGCTGGTCTTGCACTATTTATTTTTCTGATTTGAAAAATGTATTATTTATTTTTTGATGCACTTATGAATATCACGTGAATGTTTGGAGACAGATTAATTCTATTTTTAGTACCAATGTTCCTTTTAATTTTGCAAATTTAATTTTAGGAAGTCTTTCTGAGAAATGTTGCTCTTTAAATGTTAATATTATAGATTTAATGTTTGTTGTTGCAATCTTAAACCATCCAAGTGTGATGGTATGGTATATGCCATAATCATAGACTTGATAGAGATTATGTTAATCCTGTTTCACTTACCTTCAAAAGAGACCATTTTTGGTCACCAGTAACTGTTTCTCTCAACTCATCATCCCAAGCTTTTAATTCACAACATTCAGCAATTGAGGAAGACCTCAAACCCCCATTAATTTATACTTGTAAATTTACCATGTTGCTTGTTTCCAATATTATTATTATAGCTGTATATATTCTACACTTTCTATGATAATAGCTTCAAAGATGATCTTATCTTTATTCAGTCATCCAATATCTTATCTTATTTGCCACTCTTTATAACGTTACTTTTCTGTCTTATACCTTATTTCTCTTCTTTCTTGTTCTTTTTCCCTTCTTTTTTTCTTTTTTCTATTCTCTTTTGGATTACGCTTATTGTTTATTTATCATTATCTGCTAACTATATTTTGATGTTTGCATAATTGATTGCATTGCTTTTCAATTCTTTATTCATTTTCTAAATGTTATGCTCATTTATGTATAAAGTGTTATCTTAAATAAACGCTATTTTCAAACTTAAATAATACAGATATCAGGTCTAAATGTTTTCACACAAATGAGTATGCCCAAAGAGCAGTAATGCCACCAGAAGAATTAAATGAAGAAAATAGTGTGTTCCAGTAATTTGGTACTACAGGACCTCCGGTAGCCAGCAAGCACCACTAATGTTCCACTGAAACATGATGCAGCAAAGGTATGAAATGAAATAGCCTTATGCCGCTTTTGTAGTCACTGGGTTGTGGCCGACTTGCACAGTAGAGTTCCCGAGGCTGCTGGCACAGACCAAGCTGAAAGAAGATGAAGGCAAGTAGCAGAATACATGTGGGTGATGCTAGAATGAAAAGAAACAACAGCAGTGTCTGATGTTGTCCTGATAGGATATGGAGGGTCACACCTTCTGCATTAAGAACTGCTCCACAGCGGCTGTGGCGGAGTGTGAAAAACCTTAACAATTAATACAGCTGTTAGCAGGGATGGTTCCCTTACCTGAAGCTCTACTCTGCATTCAACACCGCGGCTGGTGCAACTTTGAAAAACTGAGGGAGAACTGTGGTCCGCATTGACCTGAAAAATGATTGGGTGTAGCTCCCATCAACTAGTCAGAGGGCCTTATCCACTAGTTTCGTGAAAGGAGGCAGGACCAATAGGCATACCCTCACTAAATCACATGTGATATATCACATGATAAATATATTGGATCCACTAAGCTGACTGGACCGCTACAATGTAAGTTAAATCTAGGTAAGTAGACGTGGAGTTAAGAATAGTAAATCTATACTTACCTTGATGATGTAGCAGACGGGATTTCTTTGTAAAACTATATGACAAACCTCGATGTAGTGTCATACAACTGAGTAGTGAAATAAGAAATGTGTATATTAGGGAGCCCACTGTGCCTGCACCTGTCAGTTGGATTGTATGTGTATTTTGTGAAAAAAAAGCCTGAAGACACTGGCTCTGATGATTATTTTGTGACAAACTTGACATATTCTTTCACTGGGCTGGTCACATCAACCTGGTTAACGCCCTTCTTAGGTTAGCTTAGTTCTTCATGGTTGATTTTTTTCCTGCCAACTAAATTTTCTTTTTAAAGGGAGACACCCACCCCCCCGTCCCCGACCCACTGTAACCCATCTCACTCTTTACTTTCGGAGCTCATTCTCCTTATTCTGTGTTAAGGGGTAGTCTTCCCCTTAAAAACCCCTCTTCTTCCTCCACCTTTACATTTTTGGTGTGATTTCCCTTCTTTCTTTCTCCTCCTTGTTTTGCACCCAGGTCCTGAGGGTGACAGGCCCTCACTCTTCCTTTACCAGTAATTTATATTTCCTCATCTGGCACAGTGCGCCCCACCCATTCCCCCTTTTCCTACTTCCCTTGCTAAAGAAGAGATACTGGGATTTTATCAACTCCTCCAGCACTGAAACTGCAGCACGTGGCACTTTAACCTTGCAATTTTTAAATGTTAAGAGTTGTTTTAACTTTGACATCTTCATGGATGAAATTGAACCACCACAAGCACGAGCACTTTATATCCAGTACAGGCTTGGGATTTTACCGCTAAATGCATGGAAAAACAAATGGGCTAATGTTACAATCACTCCTATGTGCCCCAAATGTTTGTCTGTACAAGAGACAATTGAGCACTTTTTCTTTTTGTGTCCTGCGTACAGTAACATAAGGAAAACATGGATTATCCCAGCCTATCGATTGCTCTCCTTTTCACGTCCAGCTGAAGCATTACGTATATTTCGGTCGGACACAACACAATGGCTTGTTTTTGCAATCTCAAGATATCTGTTATATGCCTGGTGGCAGAGATCGAAAGCCTCACTGTGAAAAGTGCCAGGGATGGATGTCCTAAAATATGTCTTCTCATGTCTGTATAGCTATTTTAGAATTGTAAATAGTAAATATTTTAGTATATTTGATACCTGTTTTAAGCAAGGTCTTAAAACAAAAACATGATGAAATCATTTTCTACTTATGTACTATGGGACAATGTGTATTTGTATCTTTTTTATGCTGTTTTTATGATCATGCTATTGGTCGATTAATAAACTACTACTACTTCCCTTCACTTCTCTCCTCTTCTTCTTTTGACTCGGTGTTCCCCTGCTTCTTCCTGTCTGGGACATGGTAAACATAGAAGAAAGAACACCGTACCCTGTGTTCTCCCTCGTCCCCCCTTTTCTTATTTTGTTAATGAATTTTTAATTGCTTATGTTCTATGAATTGTAAAAATATATATATATTTTATACTAAATACATGCACATACACTGATTGTAGGATTCCAACTTGTGTCAGGTATACTTTTTTCACAAAAAACATTAAATATTTCTGCAAAAAGAAAATGCGTTTTCAGCAGCGTGGTTTCATCATGAATGGCTCTCTTAATTTTAGGAATTCTTCACATTGAGGTACATCCATCAGCTGAACTGGAGAGGGGGAGGGGAGGGGGAGACAGAGGAGGGTGAGAGAGAGGGAAAGAGAGGGGGAGAGAGAGAGAGAGGGGGAGGGGAGATGGAGAGAGGGAGAGCGAGAGAGAGAGAGAGAGAGAGTGAAAGAGAGAGAGAGATTCAGTGGAAATAGAACATGGGACACTTTGACATGATATGATCAAACTCCAGGTGTGGTTCTAAAAAGGTACAAATGCATGAATAGATCTATGTACAGTATATAAACAACTAAAGTAGAAATAACTACAGTTACCACTTTTTAATATGCTTAGTGGTTGAGGGTGTATTTTTGGCGGGAAGTCTTTGCTGATTATTATTTTATACACAAAGTAGTAACGGACTAACTGGACAATCCCATATTAAGTGGTCAGCTCCTTGAGTAAGCATTGTGTTACTGTGTCTTTTTCTTACCTTAAGACACTCAAGTGCTAAAGGATAGTACTTGGTTTTTCAATTTGGGGTCCAACAGTACCGCAGCCACAGGAAACTGGCGCGAAACAACACAGATTGTTAAAGTTGGTGAGCAGCAACCTCTGACTGTCCTGGGTCCCAAAGAAAAGGGTTCTTACTAGGGGAACTCTAATGTCCTAAACCTGCTGCTGTGCCTTTGGAAGGCACTGAACTACATTCCACTGAACTACATAGCCTGTGTGATAAACCGCCTCTCCCTCACTCATTTTTAGGGGCACAGCAAGCGAGCCCTAGATGGGTAGTGGACTATGCTCTAGGCCTGCCAAACATTTGCCACCCAGACATGTACTGGGTTCTAGTCCGACTGGAGCAAGGCAGCTTAGCATGTATGGCTCACCTGCTGGAGACTGCTTGCCTTTGCGAAACCTGGCGTTAGACGGGCAAAGGTCGTGACCAAGATCTGTGCCTTTAAAGAGTTGCATATGTTATGAATGTGGATTCCTAGTGCAATTGCTATGCCACTTTTTGGTTAATATCTGCAGCATTCCATGTCCTTGTGCCTAGGTAAAGCTGCATAAAGAACACTCATGAATAAAACAACGATCATATTCTTTCAGAATTGGGACAGCGACAGAGGCAGACAGGTTGGGATTGAAATGTAAAACATAGGGAGCTGCGGATTGGACTGTAGTAGAGTACGTATCATACTTACATGGGTATTTCACTTGTATATTGAGACATTGAAGGTTACAGCGACAGAATATTTTAGCCTTTAAGGGGCGACGAGAGATGGAAAATGTGTTGGTTAGGAATGTTATTGTGGACGTGAGGTGGTGAGTTGGGGGTTGTTTGAGGATGTAAAGAGTTTTGCTTGGTTTGTGAGTCTATGCTAGAGCTCTTATTACAGCGGACTCTCACTAACATTACACTCTGTTTTGTGCCGTCTCATCCAAAAGGGTGAAAGGTGTGTACTTTCTTCTTCCCACACAGGTAAGTTCTCCAAAGATAACTCCACCTTTGGCTGAGCCATTCTCACAGAAAAAGAGAATAATGCCACTGGAGCCCAGGGGGTTGTGGTGACTGAAGGATTAAAAACATGTAAGACCACCGAACATTGCTTGCATATAGAAGCAGCCCTCGGGTGTTGAGGCATGGGTGACGTCAGCAATACCACCCAGGCTTTGTAAGCCAAATAGCCAGGGGCGTAACACAGGCCCCCGCATCCCCCGCGGTGTGGGGGGCCCCCCAGCTGCAGGAGGCCCCCTCAGCACAGTACTCAGGTCTGGGCGCTCCGGATAAAATTCGGAGCGGGGGCCCCTCCATGTACATTGCAGGGGGCCCCCTTACATTTTCGTTACGCCACTGCAAATAGCGGGTGTACTGGTGTACCGCTAAAGTTCACTTAAGACGTATCTGCTATGTGGGTATCGCATCACCAGCACTGTAAAACCCCCCCCAAAAAAATCACCAAATTGAATAACTGATGAGATCTGTCACACATTGCAGGCCAATTCGGAGGACTTCAATATAGTCCACCACTGGAGGTCCCAAATATCTATCCAAACTGACCAGTTCTTTAAATCTCACAAATACACTCTAATATGGGACGATATTAAAAATGCCCTTCCCAACAGATCTCTCCACTTCTCTCGACCTCCAACCACACCAGCTCAGGGCCACAACTATACTCAAACTCTCAGATTAGGCAACTCAGTGCAGTAACCAGCTAAACAGACCATATCATAAGAAATTCCATAAAGGGACCTGCAGAGTGGTTAAAGCTACCACCATACTGAAAATCATAAAACTGCACGTCTGTCTCTCACACTTCCTCTTCCACCACACTGCAACGCGCTGCGTCCCATAACACGATAACCGCACCTCAGTGGTCATCACACACGACATGGAAACACTTCCCACACAGGATCAAAACAAAGACGACATCCTGCCAACCACACATCCTACACAGTGGAGCATGCTACCCATGTAGGCAAGCGTTTCAGCAACCCACAACACAATTGTCCAACACCTCCCAGACACCTGCCCTGACAACGTCAGTGTAGCATCCACCCTTTTGGTACGCATGGTCACCAGTCGCAGCACAGATGCCAAGGACTGAATGGCCCAGCAGTTTGGGTTTCTCATCTCCTGCTGCAGTCAGGGTTGAAGGCGACCATAGTTTGAGTAACCTAGTACTGACTGGTACCGCTCTATTCTCGAATGCTGGCACTGGAGGTGTGCAAGCCAATAAATTTGCAGGGTGAGCCAAGCCAAAGCTGAGCCAAGGACCTGGCTTGGAATTTAGAGCCCGTGAACGAGCCGAGCCCTGAAAACGTTTGCGATGTAAATCATACAACAAACATCATGTAAATAAAATAAGAAAAAGTTGCTTCAAAATTCAAAAATATGCATTTCTATAACATGTGAAGATTTGACATTAATACATCACATGATAGCACTGCACTGAGATGTACTTACTAAAAGTAATATTTTTTAAACAAACAGTTAGTGCACTAAGAGCCAAGACAATTGTCATGTAAACCCTGTACATAGCCCAGATTATAAAAGAACAACATTATAGTCTATTAAATCAAGCACAAAAGGTTTTTCTACAAGTGGTAGTCTGAACTCGCATATTTGAAACTGCTTACATACACGATAAGGAAGAAAAAGAGTTTGGGCGGAATAAAATATTTGCCCAAGATCACACAGTTTAAGAGGTGAAACTGCGATTTTTTTTACAGGTTTGCTGGTTTCACTTTACACAAATCAGCCTGGAATTACTATCTTTCCTTATGTTAAGGATTTGTTTTTACATCTTTGTGCATTTTTTGCAGTTTTTATGTAGCGTGAAATCGACCCACACGCCAAATTGGAGTGCTTTATATGAGCACCAGTTATATTGCTTCAGGCTCGAGCTTCAGTGGCTCTCCGCCATCTAGCGGACACTCGGGCAGATAATCACATTTTGTGAAAGCTGAATTGGCGAGATTGTTCAAAGGGTTGTAGTTCAGACCGCTTTGCAGCGTAGGATTTTGAGAAATACGATGAAATGACCTATTCGGTGAGGTTTCAAATACCGAAACATGCTTGTATCTCACGAATTAGAAGCGATGTAGCCCGTCACTAGCCCGAGGTTTTTTTTTCCAACTGTTGAGGGGAAGCACGTGACACGTGGGCGAAGGCTCACCTAAAATGCGTTTGTTTCGCTTCTGACACCAAACCTCCTCGGAACAGTAGTGTTCAATCTGACCCTTCGGCGACAACGTAGTAGAAAATGGAGACACTGCTGTCGCTCCTGGGACTGGCGTGGATTCTGACGGCTTGGTGCGGGGGGGCACTGGGAGATCAGTGCCCCGAAAACCAATACCAGGTGCCAGGCTGGAAATGTTGCAATCGGTGCGAAACAGGTGAGTTCACCTAAAGGTGAAGACGTGTTGTATCCATTGTCTTTTTTATATCAACTTTTTGTGTAGAGCTACTCTGCCGTTTCTGAACGTCACCTGCTCTTGTTAGTTCGCCAATTCATGGTCCTAGATGTATTGACGTGTGAGTGATGGAATGCCGAGACTGGAACTCGCCACTTCTAGATGACTACATTTTGTCAGCACTGAGCATTCAGCTCACTGAGCCATGATGCGATAGCTTGTTTATGAATGCATCACTATTGGCAAATAGCGAAATTGAGACAATATGAGAGATTAGCCACTTTGTCCAAGATCAGACAGTTGGTTTCCTCGGGTCCGATCTTCTTACATCTGGCAGCTCACAGTATGTTATGGCTTTTCTTTAGTGTGTTGTTGTACGCCTACATTGCCCTCAAATGCGTATTATTGTTATGTGATAACATTAGCACCTATTATACAGGGCGCTAGGAAACGATTGAGTGCGTTTTGAAGAGCTATAGAATAAACTGGTGTCATTGTTATTATTTCCAATGCCTCTCGTCTCTGTAGGGTTTCTCAATCTGGATGTGTACGCTATTGTCACTGCTCTCAGTGTCAGAGTGACCCCTGTCCCCAGGGCACAAGTTCTAAAAAAAGGAGTGGGGGGGACTAACCCAGTTAATCAGTATGCAAGTGACATCACGGCGCGTGACATCACAGCGCGTGACATCACAGGAAGTGGCATCACAAGAAGTGACATCAGATCTTAAGCCCTCACATATATGTTTAGCAGGTCTATCATGAGTACATTGGAGCATATTTTGAGTATACATGCAAACCCTCCTGATTTAGGCAGAAGATTCACACTTTTGTAAGCTACACATAAAACAATGTAGCCTTTTGTCAGTGTAAACTTCCTCTACCCATAGTGCTTTACAAGAAAAAATAGGGATATTTAAATTATTACAACGCCTCCTCAGGGGTAGTAAGCACTATATAAGTGTTTTTTATTTTGTGTAAATACTGGGAAAGACCAACACATCTGACATTCTTGCAGTGCATGCATATCTCCTAAACAGAGCCTGAACAAAGTAAAAAGCTGCCTCTCTTAAGTATGTGTGAAGCGCTAACAAGGTGTGAGCCTTTGTTTCCCCTTTGCTGCATTTGCATCAGGTGTGAGGCTCCTCACTGCTCCCAGCCAGGAGACTCCAACAAAAGGAGGCCTGATGACCCCTCAGATTCGGCCTTTGTTATGGGCCCAGCAGGAGTCTGAACTAAGAAAGCCCCCTCCCGCCTGCACGTTGTTGCGGATCCAAAGCAGATAACAGCGTGCAGGCGCTACTGTATGTATCCCAGTGTTCGTAAATTACACCGGGACGAATTCAGCATGTTTTTTGTGGGGCCCAACTTCTTGGCAAAATAGTGGGTGGACGCCTTCCACCCGCGTGTACCCCCGACTTGTGCCCTGCCTGTCCCAGTGCATGGTCGCTGTCCCTGCACTGCAGTTTCCATTACCGAGTAACGGAGACCGTCTGTTGCCAGTGTACCCCTTGTGCTCCCTGTTACTGGGGCTGTTGTCTGCAGGGTTCGGGTGTCTTCATGAAGAGAACTGCGTCCACCAATCTACAGGGGTGTGGTCAGCGAGTTCTGTGGGTGCGTGCTGGGTTTTGTGTGTGACTTTCAGCTTTTGTATTTCCAAATATATAATGAGCCGGGTATTGTGTTGGTTAATTACTACAATAGTAGGGTTGATACCACCAAGAGTGCAGTGGTCCACTCTCTTCGGAAAGAATTAGAGGTGTTTGTGGGAGGTGTTACTATTATTTGGGCGGGGGATTTTAATATCACGGAATGCCAATTGCAATAGATAAGGCATGTGGGTAGTTGGATGACCTCGGAAATAGCCAATCCCACTCTATGCATGATGTGTACGGGGAATCATTGAACAAATGAATGTATAAGTATGACCTAGAATTGATGGTGCAGAACATAGAACCAGGAAAAGTTGTGTTACCGATTTACCGGGGAGGGAGGCACACCTCGATTATCGACCACATTCTGATTTCTAAGCATAGTCTTACAATGCTGGATTCATTTAGGATAGTGCCTCCCCCTTTTAGTGACCACCAACCACTTTCCCTAGCCATAATATCAAGACTGATCATATGAAAGGGGATCAGATAGCGACCCATCTTGAAACAGAAGATAAAAATGGGATTAGTCTAAAATGGGCGAGCATAAATGAATTTAATTTGTTGGAAAAGATAACCAAAGAAAATAGGGATGAATTCATTGAATGCACGGAATGAAATCATTGCTCACGCGAAATACTTATAGCCTTCTATAAGCTGACTGTGGCTATTGCAGATAGCCTAAAATTTAGAGCTAAAGCCAACAAAGCTAACAAACCGGGATGGTTTGACCATCATTGCACGCAGGTGAATCAAAAACTTAAACTAGCTTTACAAGCGCGACCTAGGAATAGGGAAGAGGTGAAAGATCTGCGGCTATCTTACAAACATGCTTTAGAGAAGAGAAAAACTTATTTACGTGAGAAGGCATGGGAACATCTGGAGCAGGCAGCCACATTGAGGGCTGGTTCCCAGTTTTGGAAAACAATGAATCAACCATTCCTAAGGGACACCTCTGCCCCTGTAATAATGACCCATGTACTTTCAGCTGATTGGCTAGCCCATTATAGCAAGATTTTCAACCCAAAAAATATAATAGTGGGGTCTATTAGTGACAAGATTTTTTCACTTGATCCCGACTTCTTAATTTCGTTCTCTGCAGACGAAGCCTGCCCTTAGGGAAATGTGCAAATACGAAAGCCCAGGACCTGACAGGGTCACCATAGACACTTATAAGTCATACCCCACACTTTCGAAACCCATATTAACCCAAGTATACATAACCGCAACAAAGGGTTACATACCAGCTATGTGGGCTTATAGTGTAATTGTTCCTATCTTTAAAAAAGGAACAGGGGGGACGCGAAATGCTATAGAGTGATCTCCCTCCTTGACTCCTCCATTAAGCTGCAGGGTAGGATACGGCTAGAGAGACTTGAGACATGGGCAGAGGATGATAACATACTTACGGACTCACAATTTTATTTTAGACGTGAGGTCGGTACGTTAGAACAATGTATTAACATTAATTTGATTGTGAATAAATATACAGTAGCAAAAAAGGGTAGCCTATACCTATGTTTTGCCGATCTAAGCAGTGCTTTTGATCTCGCTAACTATTCTAAGTTGTGGAAGATAATGGCGGATTTGGGTGCCTCACCAGCTATAATATCCTTCCTTTCACAACTATATAGCTATCTGACTGCCCGTTTACACTATGGTGTTAATGGAGAATGTGCCCCTGGTTTTAAGATCATGAGAAGTATTCGACATGGGTGCGTTCTCGCTCCACTACTGCTCTCTTTATATATCAATGGGGTGGATACATTTCTACAACAAATAGCTTCTGACCCCCCCAAAATAGGAAAATGTTTCGTCCCAACACTATTATACGCCAATTACGCGGTACTGCTATCGCGGAGCGCCAACAGCCTACAATCTTTGATCGAAGGTTTCAACACATTTATGGAGGAAAGGGATATGAAACTAAACCTAACAAAAACCTTTGCGATGGTTTTGGGTACAGGTAATGTAAAGAAGAGAATCCACTGATTAAAAGGGCAGAAAATAGCAGAAGTTCATATCTGGGCCTTCATTTTTCAAATAGGAATGTATGGAACTCCCCTCTGAAAAGTGCAAGTATGACATTTTCTAGAACAATAGAAGCAATTTTTCACCAAAGTTTGGGAATAAACCCAAACCTGAAAATGTACAATGATCCAAAAGTAAAAGCATTAACAGTGTTAACTATGGGGCTTCTTTGTGGGGGTTGTCAACAACAAAAGCACTTCAAATAATGGAGAATAACTTCCTTTGTAGGCTCCTTGCAGTACCCCCCTCTACTTTAGTATATATCATCCACAAAGAATTAGCAATCCTCCATATAGAAGACACTGTTTATATTAGTGCACTTTTGACCTGGCACGGAATCTGGTCCAAAACTGGAACAAAGTTTACCAAATAAATTATTAGGGATTGCTTGGCTTTGGATGGGAGAGATAAAATCCCCTTGTGTGCCCATGTGAAAAACCTCTTAAAAATTGCAGATATTAATTTTACTTTGGATGATCCATGTAGGATTTTATATTACAGTAAAAAAGAATTAAAGATGATTCTCATGGGCCAAAGAGAGGCTATGAGGGAAACCTGTGACAGTATTAAACCATCTGTTAAGCGTTCTCTCCTTTGCTATGTGCCCAGTGGAATTCAGAGCTATTTATCGGTTGTAACCAGTATACAGGATAGGTTTTACCTCACTAGGCTTCGGTTGTGCACTTTACATTTTATGGTTGCATTTCCATAGATGGGATTGTGGACAAAGAATCTACCAAACTGCCCATATAATGGCAAATTGGTACAGTCTACTCAACATTTATTCCTTTTTGTAACTTTTATCAGGATATTAGAAAAATATTTTTAAAACCATTATTTATTGCTAACATAATGATTTGTTTTAAGGATGCTTTTAACTTTTTATGTAATTTAAATACTTTAGAAGTGTGCTTCTGCAGTTTCTAGATATATATCACATGTAATAAAACGAAGGAAAACATATACTCATCTAGAAAATCTTCAGTATGAGAGTGATTAACTGCATAAATTTACCCAGTAAGCTGTGATTACAAAGTATTTATGACAAGTCGTGTGGCTGTTTTTAAAGTACTTTCCTATAGGCACACTTCTGCCAGTGATTTGCAATGTATTTGCCCCTTGATTTTATTTGTATGATGTTATTTGTACTTTTATGGATTTATATATCCAAATAAAAATTAATTGAATTGGATTGTGTGTGTCTGTGTCTTCTTCCAAGGACGGAAAAAGTGTGAATATCAGTGACACCACACTTGAGTCCTTTCCTCTGTGTCCTGGGCAACAAGTCATTGCTGGCCAATAACCGTGATGGGTCCTTCCCAGATTACTTGCCAGTACTTACAGTCACAAGCCAGCACAGGCACTCCACTGCCACTTGTTTTCTCCCTCTCTATAAAAAGCCCTCCTAACCAACTGAGGGGCATATTATCAACGGCCAGCGATAATTATCGCTGGCCGTGCTTAGCGATAATTTTGTTATCGCAGGCTATCTCTGGAATTTATCGCCCTGGTAGCACGTTATTAACAACGCGTTTCTCCAGGGCGATAAAAATTCCAGAGATCGCGAGGTTATCGCCGTTTTGCAGGGAACATCGCTGGTTTTCCAGCGATGTTCCCTGCAAAACGGCAATACACCTTGCTGATACGACCCACAGGGTCGTATCAGCATAATCCACCCCAATGTTAGGGATAGGTAAGTCTGCATTTTAGCAGACGTTAGTTTTTGGAGAAAACAGCGGTTTTCTCCAAAAACTAACGTGTGCTAAAATGCTGGGGAAGCCTTGTAAATATCGCGATGTGAACATCAGCGATATTTGCAAGGTAGTCCATCCGGGGTACGCCCAGTGACGCCCACTTTGCATCTCATTAAAGATGCAAAGGGAGGCGTTGGGAAAAAGGGTGCTAACATGCGATTATGCATGTTAGCACCCTCTTGTAAATAGGGCGATAGTTTTATCTCCGCTTTTTTGGCTTTTTAAGCCAAAAAAGCGGAGATAAAGCCCTTGTAGATATGCCCCTGACATCCTGTGGCAAGCCATGAATGTTTGTAAAAATTATCACTTTTAATAAAGGTCTGTCCATGCAGTGATATAGTAAAATATACTAAGGAGAAACAAATCCACATGTTAAAGAGATACACTTTTTGGAAATTTGAAGTGATCGCATCATATTTTTACATTACATTTGCTGCACGATTTAGGAGGAGTTGGGGGTAACAAAAAAACCTTCTGTGGGAGAGGTGTGGTGCAGCAGTCAGAGCGGCTGACTCCAGAGCGCTGGGCTCATGGTTTGATCCTTGGTGCTGGCGGCAGCTCAGCATCATGTGACTCTGGGCAATAGCTTGCTTAATCTCCCCGATGGCCCCCCAGCGCCTGTATACCCTTAGGGGTGATAAGTTCGCGCTTTACAAATGTGGAATTATTATTAATATGCAGCTACCATATGCTGATGCAGCAACAGTAATTAGCCGATTCTATCTGAATAGAATACCACACCTAGACTAGTGCCTTCTTTGTCTTGACATACTCCAGGAGCCATGGAATAGTGAAAATGGTGGAACAGCATAAAGATTGGACAGCTGCATATGAGGGTATCAGTTCTACCCATGCACCCTCCATTGAAAACCATGGATTAAACCTTTGAAGTAACATGTCCTCATGGAAATTAAAAATATCCAGTCTAGGAATCTTGAACATACTGGTCTGCCCGAGAATACCCCTGAAGATGACAGTAAACTGAGAGGAGGGGACAATTTTCCTCACCCAGTCTACCACCTTATTTTGCAATCTCCCCATGTGGATTGCTGATAGAGAAATTAGATAACTCTTTATTTAGAGTTTCACTTTAAATACTGTTTTTGGCTGAGCCTCGAATATGTTCCATATGGACAGTTTAGGTACACCTTTGCCGTTATACTGTTTGTTTGTACAACCACTGCATCACCCTTGAACCTTCTCCTGAAAGATAATGAGAGGAGACAGAATTGTCATAACAATTGAACTTGTCATTGACTTCATTCAAGGAAAGGAGCCTCTTGCTCTCTGACTACTCTTGAGCCCAAAGACCCTCACAGCTCACAGCTCACACCTCGCTGTAGCTAGGTGCATATGTTGTTATAATGCCCAGGTCAGGAGGCAGCAATACAATTTTCTGATTTATGTGTACTTGCATCTGCCACCTAACACAGTGGAAATTGCTGCTGCTTGCAAAGGAAAAACTGAGACCAAGAGAAGATCAGCCTCCCAAATCCTGAGATAAACATCCTTCACATTGGATAAGTACCATCACAAGTTCACTTCCCCTAGACTACCACATCCATCTGCACCTTTAGCTAGAGGCCGTGCTCCACACCCGCAACCCTGATAGACATAGATGCAAGTTGTCCACCCATATAATTGGTAAGAATAGCAACTCCAAGTGAACTTGGAGAGAGTCATGATTTGAAGTAGTTGTTGAGCCCTAAATAGAGTCGGGACTGGTACACCTTCTGGATAACTATCCTGGAGTTATCATGTACCTACCAATGACACAGACGGGGGTGGACTGCAATATCTAGATCATGAAGACCACCTATCACATAGGCAGGCACCTTGGAAACACCTTTAGGTAGGTTTCAACCCGAAAGGAAGAACCTCCAACTAGGAGTGTAGACTTTAAATCAAAGGAATCTCTGATGGCAGTGCAGAGCATTGAGATCTAGAGCTACCAAGAACTCCCTGCAAAGAACCACCGGAGTGATTTTATGTTAGGAATCTGTGAGAAAATGCCCCCAACCAACCACCCAAGACAATCTGACCAAGGCACCTTTGCGGGAGGATATTTCATGTTGGTCCCGCTTAGAACTATTTGTCACTCAAAATACCTGTTCATGGTACCTTCGCAGCAAGACTATCTGACTTCAGTGTGACCTCCCCTGATTCACTGAAACAAGTCTGCGGCCTTGTCCTCCTTGAGGTGTCTGAGCTCCCAAAAAGAGACTAGGGACCTGATTTAGACTAGAGTTTGGCGTTCAGGCTACTCTGTCACAAACGTGAAGGATATCTCATCTGCTGTATTACAAGTACCATTCGATATAATGCACTTTTAATACGGAGTATCGTGTATCCATCACATTTAGATAGAGTAACACATCGGCTGAACTCTAAATCAGGCTCTAAGCCCAAACCAAGAAATTGTGACCTGGGAAAATCGCAAAAAGTATCTGTCCAACGAGAGGACTTCTCTGGTCGTGAAATTTGACCTTTTCCTGCTCAGAACATTTCCTACCAAACCCAATGGGGACCTCGTCCAATGGGTTTTGAGAGGACTTCTTCGGACACAGCATGCAACTTAGCCTAGGAGGATTTCGACTTGTGCCTGATTTGGAGTTTGGTAGACGAGTTACTCTGTCACAAACCTGTCGATATATACCGTCTGTTGTATTACAAGTCCATTATATCCTTTAGCACTTGTAAAACGGTGGACGGGATATTTGACATATTTGTGACAGAGTAACCCATCCGTCAAACTCTAGATCAGGCCCTAAGTCAAAAAGTAAAATCTTTGACCTGGACAAACCTGCTTGGAGTATCCCACCCAGCTACATCGCGTTTGGTCTGAAATTACACCAATGTCCTAGTCACATGTTAACAGTACTTTTTATTGGTGCTTTACTTTTGACGCTTTTTCTCTTAAATCTTTTAAAATAAATATAACCGGTTTCCCTTATTGGGTTTGTGTTATTTAGTTGTCATTCTGTTTATTAACTTTTCCCTATTTTTTTAAATTATAGTGCAATTTTTATTGTGATTTTTTTTGGGACTTTTTTAATGTTTTGGTACTTCAAATTGCTTTACACATTTTTTTGAAGTCAGGTTAAACTTTTCAGGGACCCAACATGTTAGTGACTTTTTTAATCGTGGTGGAGTATCATCCACCCTCATTAATAATTCACTTTCTTACAGTGTCCCTTTTGAAAAGAGTCACTTGAGTGAAGCGATTCACCCATTTCAAGTTTATGATAAAGGAAAACTCCCATGACAACACCTACACTAGGAACTTTGTAGAGTAAGCCCCTTGTGTCTTCACTTTTGAGGAATGACTGCAATAGTTTTCTTAGTTATAGGCTCCTGAATGCTGTAGCAAAGGGCTTGCCTCCTTGCTTCAATCACATGTTATGGGGTCAACAGATGACTGCACCGGGATGTATAAAGAAAATGTAAACACAAGGAGATGATGCACGGAGCGCTGAAACTTTACAGACACTCACCCCCAGTCACAGATCTGGGTTGAATCCATCATCGTTCTTTAGCTCACTTCGCCACCCCAGTTCAGACACAGCTATATGCAAATCAGTCTTGACCCTGTGCCTTATGGGAACAGGCCAGCCCGAACTGCCAAGCCATGTCGTCCCTGGACCGGAAACAAGCATCCTGGGACCGGTTTCGGGCTAACAGCCCTCATCAGCCAGGCTAGCTTGAATCCAGTGGCAAACTGAGCAAGGGACCCACATCTGGGCATACCCTGCCAACTTAGGGTGAACAAAGCAAACACAAGGAGATGATGGACGGAGCGCTGAAACTTTTTAGACACTCACCCCCAGTCACAGATCTGGGTTGAATCCATCATCGTTCTTAAGCTCACTTCGCCACCCCAATTTAGACACAGCTATATGCAAATCAGTCTTGACCCTGTGCCTCATGGGAACAGGCCAGCCCGAACTGCCAAGCCATGTCTTCCCTGGACCGGAAACAAGCATCCTGGGACCGGTTTCGGGCTAACAGCCCTCATCAGCCAGGCTAGCTTGAATCGAGTGGCAAAGTGAGCAAGGGACCCACGTCTGGGCATACCCTGCCAACTTAGGGCGAACAAAGCAAACACAAGGAGATGATGGACGGAGCGCTGAAACTTTTCAGACACTCACCCCCAGTCACAGATCTGGGTTGAATCCATCATCGTTCTTTAGCTCACTTCGCCACCCCAGTTCAGACACAGCTATATGCAAATCAGTCTCAACCCTGTGCCTCATGGGAACAGGCCAGCCCGAACTGCCAAGCCATGTCTTCCCTGGACCGGAAACAAGCATCCTGGGACCGGTTTCGGGCTAACAGCCCTCATCAGCCAGGCTAGCTTGAATCCAGTGGCAAAGTGAGCAAGGGACCCACGTCTGGGCATACCCTGCCAACTTAGGGCGAACAAAGCAAACACAAGGAGATGATGGACGGAGCGCTGAAACTTTTCAGACACTCACCCCCAGTCACAGATCTGGGTTGAATCCATCATCGTTCTTTAGCTCACTTCGCCACCCCAGTTCAGACACAGCTATATGCAAATCAGTCTTGACCCTGTGCCTCATGGGAACAGGCCAGCCCGAACTGCCAAGCCATGTCTTCCCTGGACCGGAAACAAGCATCCTGGGACCGGTTTCGGGCTAACAGCCCTCATCAGCCAGGCTAGCTTGAATCCAGTGGCAAAGTGAGCAAGACACCCATGTCTGGGCATACCCTGCCAACTTAGGGCGAACAGGCAAACATAAGGAGATGATGGACGGAGCGCTGAAACGTTTCAGACACTCACCCCCAGTCACAGATCTGGGTTGAATCCATCATCGTTCTTTAGCTCACTTCGCCACTCCAGTTCAGACACAGCTATATGCAAATCAGCCTTGACCCTGTGCTTCATGGGAACAGGCCAGCCCGAACTGCCAAGCCATGTCTTCCCTGGACCGGAAACAAGCATCCTTGGACCGGTTTCGGGCTAACAGCCCTCATCAGCCAGGCTAGCTTGAATCCAGTGGCAAAGTGAGCAAAGGACCCACGTCTGGGCATACCCTGCCAACTTAGGGCGAACAAAGCAAACAGAAGGAGATGATGGACGGAGCGCTGAGACTTTTCAGACACTCACCCCCAGTCACAGATCTGGGTTGAATCCATCATCGTTCTTTAGCTCACTGCGCCACCCCAGTTCAGACACAGCTATATGCAAATCAGTCATGACCCTGTGCCTCATGGGAACAGGCCAGCCCGAACTGCCAAGCCATGTCTTCCCTGGACTGGAAACAAGCATCCTGGGACCGGTTTCGGGCTAACAGCCCTCATCAGCCAGGGTAGTTTGAATCCAGTGGCAAAGTGAGCAAGGGACCCACATCTGGGCATACCCTGCCAACTTAGGGCGAATAAAGCAAACACAAGGAGATGATGGACGGAGCGCTGAAACTTTTCAGACACTCACCCCCAGTCACAGATCTGGGTTGAATCCATCATCGCTGTTAGCCCGAAACCGGTCCCAGGATGCTTGTTTCTGGTCCAGGGAAGACATGGCTTGGCAGTTCGGGCTGGACTGTTCCCATGAGGCACAGGGTCAAGACTGATTTGCATATAGCTGTGTCTGAACTGGGGTGGCAAAGTGAGCTAAAGGATGATGATGGATTCAACCCAGATCTGTGACTGGGGGTGAGTGTTTGAAAAGTTTCAGCACTCCGTCCATCATCTCTTTGTGTTTGCTTTGTTCGCCCTAAGTTGGCAGGGTATGCCCAGACATGGGTCCCTTGCTCACTTTGCCACTGGATTCAAGCTAGCCTGGCTGATGAGGGATGTTAGCCCGAAACTGGTCCCGGGATGCTTGTTTCCGGTCCAGGGAAGACATGGCTTGGCAGTTCGGGCTGGACTGTTCCCATGAGGCACAGGGTCAAGACTGATTTGCATATAGCTGTGTCTGAACTGGGGTGGCAAAGTGAGCTATAGAATGATGATGGATTCAACCCAGATCTGTGACTGGGGTGAGTGTTTGAAAAGTTTCAGCACTCTGTTCATCATCTCTGTGTTTGCTTTGTTCGCCCTAAGTTGGCAGGGTATGAACAGATGTGGGTCCCTTGCTCACTTTGCCACTGGATTCAAGCTAGCCTGGCTGATGAGGGCTGTTAGCACGAAACCGGTCCCAGGATGCTTGTTTCTGGTCCAGGAAAGACATGGCTTGGCAGTTCGGGCTGGACTGTTCCCATGAGGCACAGGGTCAAGACTGATTTGCATATAGCTGTGTCTGAACTGGGTTGGCAAAGTGAGCTAAAGAATGATGATGGATTCAACCCAGATCTGTGACTGGGGTGAGTGTTTGAAAAGTTTCAGCACTCCGTCCATCATCTCTTTGTGTTTGTAAAGAAAATGTATGTTATAGCCCCTATTCACAATGTACTGCATCCAACATTCCTAATATGTCTCTGCCAGTTGCCTATTAGAGATGAAGTCTGCCACTGTCCTGCAGCCTTCCCAGCACTTAATTTGAGCCAGTGGTTTCTGGTGCTCGACACAGCACTTAATTGCCGAAACCTGCACTTATGAAGGTTGGCACATGGTGGCGCTGTTTGTGTAATTTAAAGATGAGCAGAAAAACGGTTGTTTGTTAATTCAATATAGATTTAAAATAACTAATACCTGCCACCCAAGCCATTCTTAAAGCTTTAGCGGCCTCGAACAGTCTGAATTGTCACACTTGTAGCAGTGTAATGGTTAGTAGTTGTGTAAGTACAGTGGCAATGTGTGGTGCAAACTGCGGTGGCCTCTTGATGAGGGCCCTGGAACTTATTTTTTGTTTACAAACTAAGCACTGAGCCTACCAGGATCAGTTACTGCATGAACATGAAAGAGGAGGACCAGAATCTGACGTGGGAATTCGTGCTATGTTCGCACTATAGAAATATCATATACATACATACGTATCCATCACGACCGCCACAGCTATGCTCCAATTTAGGAAAGAGTTGAAGACTTAACTTTTTAAAGAACACTCCATCACAATGTATGAAGCATCCTCAACACAGCTCCATCTCCTCTTACAGAGTTTATGCTAGTCTTTGCCCATGTACAGTGCTCAGCTGCCTTTTGGCTAGGTTCACACTATTCTAATAAAATATACATGCATGCATATATAAATGTTTATTTCCAGAGAATTTACAGTAGAACATTGTCACCCTTGCTTTGTCCTGGGATGATCCCTGATGATGAGACATGCTTAGTCTCCTAGTTGGGTACTTGTAGAAACCTTGTCAAGTGTCTGCATAGAAGCTGCAAGAGCTATTTTTGGTTACCTGCAGGAAGTTACCGGATACCTACTCGCTCACCTTCAGAAGCAAAGTTGTGCTGCATTATATTACTTGACCTCCTGGCCCGCTGTGCACACATGGGTCCACGGTAGGGCAGGTTCTATACTGGAGTAATCTGCAGCAGATCTATTGCCAACCACAGGAGTGCGCACCATTATTTTGCATGCCTTATTGCCCCCATTTAAAGGTAGAATTTCCCCAGGCTTGCTGCAGTGCACCTCCTACAGAGCCCTGATTTGCCCATTGATCTTGCTGCCATCGTCTTTGTTACCCCTGGACTCTAAGCCTGTAAAAGCAGAGGCAGGAACAGGAAGTAACCAGGGCACTGAAAGGACAGTTTACTTGCAATCGCTTCCACTCTTTGACTTCCATTTGCCCATCAGTAGCAAACAGGCGGCCGTTCGGGTGCAAAGCGTGGGCTAAGGAGTCAACGCTCTGATGTTGTCGGGGGTCAAAGGGTTAAAGATGTCACTTCCGATATTTTGGTGAATTAACCTTCATGTATATCTCCTGTGTTCTACAGCTCAGTGTAAGAGTTTCGGCCGCCCCGGCATGTGATTTTTCCACCACAGTGGGGAACGTCTCCCTGAGTCATCGAGTTGGAGTAATTTCTGTTCCTGTTTAGGCCTCCCCTTACCTAGTTTTTCTTTGATCAGTGCAAGTGTATACACAAATGACGTGGTAGTGTAATTTATGTTCAACTTGTAAGCCTTTCCCTGCCTCCATGTCTTCCACAGCTCCCTTGATGTGCCTTTAGCGCCCCATTGTGTGTGTCCCACTGGCTCCGTACCATGTATGTCTCCGCGTCCCACTGTATGTCTCCGCGTCCCACTGTATGTCTCCGCGTCCCACTGTATGTCTCCGCGTCCCACTGTATGTCTCCGTGTCCCACTGTATGTCTCCGTGTCCCACTGTATGTCTCCGCGTCCCACTGTATGTCTCCGCGTCCCACTGTATGTCTCCGCGTCCCACTGTATGTCTCCGCGTCCCACTGTATGTCTCCGTGTCCCACTGTATGCCTACGCATCCCACTGTATGTCTCCGCATCCCACTGTATGTCTCCGCGTCTCACTGTATGTCTCCGTGTCCCACTGTATGTCTCGCATCCCACTGTATGTCTCCGCGTCCCACTGTATGCCTCCACGTCCCATTGTATGCCTCCGCGTCCCACTGTATGTCTCCGTGTCTCACTGTATGTCTCCGTGTCCCAATGTATATCTCCGTGTCCCACTGTATGTCTCACGTCCCACTGTATGCCTCCGCGTCCCACTGTATGTCTCCGCGTCCCACTGTGTGTCTCCGCGTCCCACTGTATGTCTCTGCGTGTCCCACTGTATGTCTCCGTGTCCACTGTATGTCTCGCGTCCCACTGTATGTCTCCGTGTCCCACTGTATGCCTCCGCGTCCCACTGTATGCCTCCGCGTCCCACTGTGTGTCTCCGCGTCCCACTGTGTGTCTCCGCGTCCCACTGTATGTCTCCACATCCCACTGTGTGTCTCCACATCCCACTGTGTGTCTCCATGTCATAGTGTGTGTAGAAGTAGATTGAGTCTACTGAGGATGGCAGAATGAAGCTCCATTTAAATGCACAAGCCCATTGCCGCTGACCCAAGGTGAAAGTGCTTTTGAGGCTGAGATGCTGTCAAAGGCTGCAGGTGTACTGAGCAGAGCCACAGGGAGACTCCATTAAATTAAAGTCTATGGAGCCATTTCCGTCCAGTCAGCAGTGAGACCCATTGCAATCTAAAGGCCCATATGACTGCCTCCCATGGTCTGAGACTAGTCTGAGAGTCACACCCAATGACTGAGACTTGATGTCTCTGGAAATGTACTAAATTCATATTGCACATGATAGGACTCTTCGTGATCTGGTCCCTATATGGGGTGCTTGCTTTTGTTTCAGTGTTTGATGGGTTAATATTCCTTGTGCACTGTAGGAGGGGGAGGTGATGCATTCATAAAGAATAGACCCTGTCTGGAAGAGCTTTAGCGGAAGTGGTGGATGAGTGGAGGGCGTGGCCTCCTGCCTTACATTAGCGGTCTTTGTAGCCACCCATCCCCTCTACACTGTTCCCACACCGGTCCTGCTGGAGGGCGTGACTTTGCAGAGGACGCGCGAAACCACAAGACTTTATTTACACTCATGTTCGCCTCCATGGTACAGTCTGTACCTGTCAGGGCTTGTTTTATGCTGTGCCTTCCAGCAGATTCTGCAGATCACTTCCCTTTTTACGCGGTCACAGGCAGAATAAGCCTTCTCTGTGGTCCAATGACAGTGCTGTGCCTGCTGCCCCTGTATCACTAAGGTAGTGAGGGCTTTTTGCTGCTAGCCATGTCTCTCAGTTGTAGTGTTGCATGTGCTTCTGCCCAAGTGACTGGATGGTTATAGTCTGTGCTGCTGGCATTGAGCTTCATGGTGGTGGTTTCACTGCTGTGGCTGGAATATAGTGCTGTGAGCTGCTGCCCCAGTGACTTGATGGTAGTGTTGAGCATGTATGCAAGCACGTATGTATGTATTGGTATTTATGTAAAGCCAGGAGTCGCTGAGCGCAAGCCCTTACATTGAAATTGAGAAGGTGAAGAGTTCAAGATAGTATAGTGGTGTGAGAGTCTCAATAGTGCTGTATGCTTCTGACCTTGTAATTTGATGGTAGTGTTGTAGATGTATGCATGCATGTACGTAATTGTATTCATGTAACACAAACATAGCTCGCGAGTTGTTAAGTGCCCAAGCATGGAAGTTAGGTAGGTGAAGAATTTGAAATAGTATAGTGGTGTGAGGGTACCAGAGGGCACAACAGTGCTGTTGCCTTCTGAGCCTGTGGCTTGATGGAAGTGCTGCATATGTATATTTGCATTTGTGTACTGGTATTTATGTCATGCTAATGTAGGTCTGGAGTTACTGAGCGCCTGTATGTTTGAATTCGAAAGGTGAAAAATTCAAGAATTTATAGTGGTGTGAGAGTACCAGTTGACACAATAGTGCTATGATCTTACCCTGTGACGGTATTCAGACAATACCAAAATATTGTGTCCAAAAAAATCGTGATATGGAAATATTATCAGCAAGAATATTGTCAAGAATATCGATTTTATGGTAAGTAATATACATTTTTAAAATATCGAAGTTATTAATATCGTTTGCAAAAATATAGCTGTTTAAAATATCGTTTTTTAATTATTATGTATTTTAGTATGTATTTTAAATGTATATGATGTACATTTTTGTAGAATTATTGTTTCTGTTTTTTAATATGTTTGTTACATTTTTAGTGGTTATTAAATTTAATTTAATTAATTTTTGTGATTTTTAGTGTTGTAGCGGGTTGTGGGTTTATAGGGGTATAGGGTGGGAAGTAATTTAATTAGAATACATAAATGATTATTTTTTATTTAATATTATTTATTTAATTGATATTTAATTATGTCAATTGTGCTATTAATTTTTGGCATGTACATTTTATGTGCAGGTTGTGGGTATTATAATGGTAAAGGATGGGAAGTAATTTATTTGCCATAGTTCATAATTAGTTGTTAATTAATATTAATTAATTGATAATTAATATTAATTAATTGATAATTAATTATGTTAATTGTGTAATTTGTTTTAGGAGCGGGTTGTGGGGTCTATATGGGTAAAGGTTGGGAAGTAATTTTATTTTTAATTAATTCATAATTAGCTGTTAATTAATATTAATTGATAATTAATTGTTAATTGTTTAAATGTTTTTTTTTTTAGGTGCAGGTTGTGGGGTTTATAGGGGTAAAGGGTGGGGAGAAATTAATTAATAATACATTTTACCCCTCCGCAATCCAACGCTTTCCCTACTGTTGTACTGACTGGAGTGGGAATAATACATTTTAACTATCCATAATCCAACACTTTCCCTACTGTTGCATTTACTAGAGAGAGATTTGTAAATTTTACCCAGTTTTATTATTTTTGCTTTGCGTGAAGAGGGAGTAGTACATATTTTATATATTTAACATAATAGTTTGCATAGTTTTGTATAAACTGTAGTGGGAATAGTATATGTATTACATTTTATATTTTATATTTTATTTTGTATTGTTATAATTTATATTATTATTTTTTGTTTATTTAAAATTATAATATTTTTAATTATTGTTTTTAATGTGTAAAATATGTTATTCCATTTTAAGTTGCTTACTTTTTAAATTTAATTAGAATGGTTTGTTTTTTAAAGATTTTATGTTCTTGGTGTATGCATACATATATATGTATTTGTTATATTTTATATTAGTTAAAAATGTTGAAATTATAATATAAATTAAAATTATTAGTTAAATAATTGTTTAAGTAGATATATGTAATTATAAATTAATTATGATATATGTGTTTAACTTTTTTAATTAAGTTTGTTATATTTGTTAAAATATATATTAAATCTATTTTCTCTTTTTAAATTAATGTTACTATGTAATATATTTAATATTTATTATTTGAATCTACATATATTTAAAAAACGATATTTAATACAACAATATTTGTTATAACAATATTTTTCTCTATATGTTTTTGTACTTACCATTATAAGTTAGGATGACGATATTTTTGTCATCGATATTTTGGTAAGGAGATATTTTGGGGGTCGATATTCTGTCCGTGAACCCCCTGTGACTTGATGGTAGAGCTGCGTATTTATGCATGCAAGTATGTATTGGTTTTCATGTAACGCAAACATAACTTGCGAGGTGCTGAAGGCCCATGAATTGAAGTTGGAAAGGCGAAGAATTTAAGATTGTACAGTGGTGTTGTAATGTTGTGTGAAAGAATGCTGCCTGCGTGCCGTCAATCATCTTTTGAGTCAGGAACTCCATTCTGGAATGTGGGGGTTACAGAGGTGTAAGGTGGAAATAAAGAGCAGCAAGCTGTCCGTTAGGGATAATAAATTAATGGTAAACCAGAAGCTGCTGTCACTCAATTTTTTAAATTGGCGCCGAGTGGAGAATTGACAGCTGTGAGACTAACAGGTGACACAATAGTCAGGGCCGGACTGGCCGTAGCGGGCACCGGGCATTTCCCCGGTGGGCCGCCAGGGTGGGGGCCGGTTTTGAGCCCCTGGGGGGCCGTTTTTGTTACCGGGAGCCTGCAATATCGGCCCCGGTAACAAAATCGGCAGAAACCGGCCCTTGCAAACAGCTCGGCCGCACCCCCTCAGCCCCCCCCCCCCAGGGGGGCCGGCCGAGCAGTTTGCCAGGGCCGGATTCAGTTCCCAGTCCGGCCCTGGTGCTGGGAGCATCTGACCCTATGACTTGATGGTAGAGTTGTGTATGTTTGTATGCATGCATTTATGTATTGGTGGTTATGTGATACAAATGTAGCTCTGGAGTCACAGAGCACCCATATGTTGAAATTGGGATGGTGAAGAATTCAAGAGTGTATAGTGGCGTGAGGGTGCAAGTTGACACTGGAGTGTCTTTTTCTCTAGCCAGGGGGCTACTTCATGAAGAGGTGGGTTTTCAGTTCCTTTCTGAACCGAGTTAATGGGCACCGGAAAGGTGTTGTTCTAGAAGTTGCGTGATGGAGGAAGAAGGCTGGACTCCCATCTTTCTGTTATTTTGTGTTCCCTGAGTTAGAGGCTGGAGATGGCTTGATTCCTTGTGTTACTCACTGTCAGCGTTGTGTTGCTCTTATGTGAGATAACTTCAACACTCATTGTTATGACTCACAAAAAATCAGGGATACTAAAAATTATATCGAAGCCTTCATGTCCAATACATAGCAACACATTGTTGTTCTTTGCAATATCCTGATGAAGAGGAGGTGTAAAGGTATCAGCAAAAAGCAGATAAGTGCCAACACTCATGGAAACCGTTGCTTTGTTAAATCACTAATTCAAGTATTTGGATAATGAACCACTTGTGAGTGAGATTATGTGTGGGACCCACCAGGTCCAGAGGAAAGCACCACAAGAACAGGAAATGGTGCTGAAACATGTCCATTCATGGTTTGCTAGTGTGTGCAACAGTATGCTTTCAGTTTGTGGAGTCACTGCTTCCTTCACATTTTTGAATGGGGCTGTTCTTACAAAGAGCCTCTACTGAATATACAGACAAACAGTACCTTAACCATACTGAAGAAACACAAGGAGTTCAATGTAATGCATCACCATCAGCACTTTACACCTGAGGGACAATGCAGGATATCACCCGGGGGGGGGGGGGGAGATGGCTAATGCTGCAAGTCAGTGGTCTTTCGTTTTAGCTCGTTAGCTGCCATCTATATTGTTTTCTTCATGTTTGAGGATGTAATAATTCTATTTGTTCAATCATCAGACTAACACATCATTTTTGAATTTTATCTTTGAAATGCTTGATTGGGTGCACGATGTACAACAGACCAGCAGTTGGTTAGTTTAGAACTGGTCAGAACATGTAAATTCCCCGGTTACACTTACTACATTTTTGGTTTGTGTACTGCTCATAGGAGTAAGGTTTTTGTGACGCATGGGGAGGGCCACTCGAATTTGGTGGTGCAGTGATATTTTTTACATAATGATGGATTTCCCTAATTTGCAGCATAATGCACCATCTGCTGTGTAATGTACAGATTTTAACAACAAAAATTTGGGGGGAGATTTACTTAGACTTTGTGTCGCCCTTGCATCACACAAGGCACAGTGCTACGCTCTGTGGCCTCCCCAAATATACCTTGGCCCCACTAAGGGCTTCATTGAATGCTGCTGCCAGATTGGTTACGGGTACCAAAAGAAATGCGCACATATCCCCAGTCCTAAAATCCCTAAATTGGTTGCCCTACGAAGCAAGAATACAGCTAAAGATTGCCTGCCTGTCTCACAAAGCCCTCCATTTCAAAACCCCCAGTTATCTAGCTCAAAAGCTAGAATTATCCGGAGGTGGTAGACCTTCAAGAAGTGCTAACTCTTTCCTCCTGAAACCACAGATCTTTCGCAAAAAGAGAGCGTGTCACCGAGCTTTCCCCAGCTCTGCTCCGAAGATCTGGAACCCTCTCCCACCGGAAGTACGCAGAATCTCCTCCACGGTTGCTTTCAAGTTGGAAGTTAAAAGATTCCTTATGAACAAGTTCTTACCTTAAATGGGCTTGGATCGTCTGTTCTAATGTATTGCACTTACACCTTTAAGCCCTGAGCTGGTTTCTATTCTTCTTTAATTAATCATTTGCTCCCCTCCCAGTTCGCTATGTACCAGTTATTGTCTTGTTCTCTGTTGACCCCTTTTGTAACTGTTTTGTTTGGTATTCTTATTTGATGCCTGTACTGCAATGATTACCTTCCTTTCCCGTCAATTGTGAAGCGCTCTGATATCCTTCGGGATCATGTTCGCGCTATATAAAACTTTATAAATAAAAATAAGGCAACGCAAATGCTTATTTGGGATTTACAAAGCCAGGCACGATCTGATTTGTGTGGCCTTGCTTGGCATTGTAGATTAATGTAACACACAACATACATTTAAAAACATTTTTTGCTTACCTCACCTACCAGGGACGGTCATATTCCAGCTAGTTGTACTTCCATGTTTTATTACACTAATAGTGAAAGAGTTTAAAATAATTCACTATTAGTGTAATAATAAAAATTGACAGAAAGCAAGAAAAATAGAGCCCCAATCAACGCCCATAAGGCGGACTGCCCTGATTTTGCTACCTCTGAGGCCAGGGGTCCCAAGGGCATTGCCAAGGGTCACAAGGGGCAAGCCAGGGTCGCAGCTGCATCCCCTGGTGACCCCTAAATGACGTCCATGGGCCCCAAAATTTGCACACCCTGGAACACGCGTGGACAGATTAAAACAGCCATGCTTGTTCGAGGGTGTGTAGAGCTTCATTGTGCATAGTTTGCTGACAAGATTTTCACCAGGTTTTCACTGCTGGAAACTTGTGGGCCAATAGTGCTAGAAAGGCAAATTCCATTTGGGCTGAGCAGTGAGAGCAGCACAGTTGCAGAGCCTAGCTTGTGGGCCTGAGTAGTCAGGTAGCTAAAATTCAGGACCCAGGTGAGCCAGGTTGGGTACGGGAGCCTTAAGGGGTGCTCTCTGACGTGATGAATAACGAGAAAAGCATTCACCATTGCTGGGCATCTGCGTCGCACAGTCATAACGGCAGACTCACCTGCTTCCACTGTGTGTCACATGATATTAGCTCCCATCACACAGTCACCCGGAGAGGAGCCGATATCACACGGTGCACACACACTCAGCTGTAAAGCCTTGCAGAGTGCAGGTTTCCAGCCATTTGTTTGGAGTTTGTGCTCAGCTGAGGTCCATTACAGGGTGTGAAACCTCAGAGCTTTGTTTTCTGGTGTTTGAGGGAAGGAGGTAGTGAATGTAAAGTGCCTCAGGCTGTGCTCGGCACTAAGTCCTCTTCATGGCCATGCCCCATCCTCACACGGTAAAAATGTTTCATAAGTTGGCAGGTCTGTAATGAAATTATTCTCACTATTTATTACAATCTCTAGAGGAGTTAAAAGGCCCAAAGGTGCACTATGCTATGTTATATTTACATGCTCTAATAAGTGTCATTGAGCACGCCATCAACTTTCTCTTCCTAAAGCGCTAGCAGAATACATTTTGCACCACTATTATCAGCACATGAGATGCATCTGTCATTAGTGGTCTGCTCTACATCGACCTCTTTGGGTGAACTGAGGCTTTACAGGTCATCGCAAGGAATCGGAAGGACCTGGGACATTGTTTATATTAGCCGCTGTGTTACAGGAGGCACCGACCATTCAATACCCACTTCCCCCACCCTCTCAACCAAAGACTATTGCATCACTCCAGAGTAGCCTCAGTGAATGTTCACACTCACTTTTCTAGTCAACAGAAAGTAAATGGCCATTTTGAAGCCAGATGTTGCTCGGTTGTGTGTAGTTCTGTCTAAGGATGGGCCAGTACCCATTCTCATATCCTGCAAGGGTAAAAGCAGTGTCCGGGGCCATCCTGACAAATGGTGGTAATTCCTAACACACTGTGGGCATCATTTGATGGTGCCCACCTCCAGGATAGTGACAATTTTCAGCATAGGTGGGGCATCCACAGCATAATGGTGCCCACCATTGGAAAAATGACATTCCTGGAATAATGGATGTAATACTTTGCAAGGCTCAATGGTTGCCACACCTTGTATAATGTCAACCTCTGCACAATCATGGTAATTCTTGACAATGTGTGGGCTTTCATGTCATGATGGTTCCCATCCCTGGCATACTAGTGATACAAAAACATGTCATGTGATAGGCATGCTTGACATGTGATGATAAGACATAGACATGTCTGCACCTGTTATTATAGGACAATAAGGAAGGTGATTACTTGATGAAAGCAACATCCTCATCTTTGGGGGTCCATAAGTATTTTTATTAAAATAAGAAGCTACTACATTTCTGGACAGCAATATTTTTAGCATGAAAACACGTTTTTGTTGTAGGGAAATGTAAGGTTTTTTTTAATCCAAAATTTAAAAAACCTTGTGTTTGATAGTAAAACGTTTGTATTTCCAGGAGATTACACACTGATGTTTTTGAAGACAAACATATTGCATTGCCAAAACATTTTTATGAATGTGGAGACTTATGGAGCACAGACCTAGCTACAAAGTAGAGGAACGCTGTGCAAGGATGACAATACAGAAGAGTGTAAGCACAAGATGAAGTCAAGAGGCTAACGTTCCACTTGATATGGGAGAGGAAAAGGTGAAAGGTTGTGTTTGGCGCATAATAAAAAATCTCCAAACCACATTGTCCATTCGGCATGGCCACCTCACCCTCTTGGGTGACTTCAGTCTCCCAGCCAATGCTCGCTCAAAAAAGACAAGAAACACCCTCTTCAACCTCATCAATAAACTCAACCTGGTACAGTATATCACACAACAAATATACTCCAAAATCCACATCCTCAAACTTGCCTTCTCTACATAACCAAAAATCCAGTGCAAACCATTCATACCCATACCCGTGGACTGGACTGACAACTCTGTCATCCCTAGCTCCCACTTCAGCCTACTACTAACAAGCCAAGTTGAACATAAAAGAGAAGACCAAACCTTCACATCCTTTAAAACCTTCTCCATTGACAACCTAATGCATGAACTCAGCTCTCACCCCATCAACTCCATGTCCGATGCCAACACACTTCTAAACTACTTCAACAATTTTTTGAAAGCTATGTGAACGTCCGCTCCCCAATTACAACATTACACCATGCCTGTGCAAGCCCACATATTCAGCAACCTGGCATTCTAAAGACCTTGCTGACAATAAACGATCCATTCGCAGACAGGATAGAAAATGGAAGAAAAATGTAACTCCCAAGGACCTCTTGATTCTGAAAGCCCTCCACATGACATGCAGACAGCTCATCGCATCAGTTAAACCAAAGTAATATACCATCACCATCAATGAAGCCACAAACAGAAGTAGAACACTCTTCTAGACAGTCGAAAACTGCATCAGTCCCCTGCCAGAACCGCCTATTCCTCAATCCACAGAAAAGTGCAATGACATTAACCTCTTCAGTGAAAAAAGACAGACTATACATCAGCACATTGATGATATGAAGCCTGCTTCATCTCGGACACTCGCCACTTCGAGTAGAATCCCGCAGTAGTCAGCCTTCAAAGCCCCGTCTCTCACAAATCTGGCTCACATACTCCTTCAAAGCCACTTCATATAAAGATGATGTCTTATGATCGTCCTTCATCAAAGCTCTCTCTGGGGATGCCCTGTTGCACCTACTTACTATTGTCAATGCCTCCCTCACTAGAGGCATATTCTCAGAATCTCTCAAGACTGACCAGATCCTTCCACTCCTAAAGAAACCTACACTAGACCTTGATGACTGTGCCAACTACCGGCCCATCACTCACCTACCATTGCCATACCAGCAGGGACGCTCAACATCCTGTGATTCTGGGCAAACCACTTAATCTCCCCGTGCCTAATAAAATGAATGTGTCTGTCTGTAACGCAACTGGTGCTCCTGTAAAGCGCTCTGATACCTTCAGATCGAGTTTGCGCTATATAAAACTCTTTTTAAAAAAAAAAACATTTATGGGCAGGATCATTGAAAAAGCAGTCTATGTTCAACTCCAAGATCACATCAATGCTAACAATCTCCTTCATGACTACCAGTCTGGCTTCACAGCAGGCTGCAGCATGAAGACGGCCGCCTTACACATTGTAGACGATGCATTCTTCACCACATATGAAGATGGCCCCTTGCTCCTGATATTGCTGGACCTCTCAGTTGGTTTTGACACAGTCGAGTTGTGAATAGGATTCAATGGCAATGCCCTTCACTGGTTCCTATTCTACTTTTCCAACTGACACCAGTTTGTTTACATGTGTACCTCCAGGCCACAAAATATCCCTATCTCATGTGGAGTCCCCCCCCCGGGGTTCCATACTGTCTCCTGCCATCTTCAACCTTTACAAGGAGCTGCTTGCTGCTCTACTCACAGATAACAGCATCAAGATTCACCAATATGCCAATGATACACAACTCTACCTTAAAGTCTCCGGTGCTTCAGACATCCAATGCCTCAAACAATGCAATCACATCATACAAACCTGAATGTCCAGCGCCTACCTGAAGCTCAACCCAACCAAGACAAAATTCCTAATATTTGCCAAGAACAACAAACAAGATACAGTACAAACCTGGCTCAATGAGATGAGCCTTGATGAATTTGAATCCTAACTCTCACCAAATGCCAGATCACTTGGATTCACCCTGGACACCAGCCTCTCCCTCAAGGAACACATTACCAAAAAACACAAAGACAGCTTGGTACCAGCTCTCCCTTCTAAAGAAAGACAAACCGTTTCTTTTAGAAAGTGACTTTAGAACTGTTGTTCAAGCCCTTGCACTCTTGTGTCTAGATAGTGGTAATGCCCTACTCTATGTCCTACCAGACTCCACACTGGCACCCCTTAGGGGCATCCTATGTGCTACAGCACGTCTAACCCTGGGACTGAAGAAATATGACCTCTTAAACCCTACCTTGATGGAGCTAAACTGGCTCCCCTTATCAGCCCACACCATCTTCAAAACCAGCTGCATCATTTACAAAGCCATCACAACCAGCACCCCAGCTTATCTTGTAGACAAGCTCACCATCTCTGGTGGTTCTCAGCACCCCCACAGTCAGGACACCATCAGACTGCTGACTAAGAAGTGTAACAAACAAAAAACAAGAAAAAAGATCTTTTCCATCTATGCGCCCATGGTCTGGAACAACATCCCCCTATCAATCAAGACTGCCCCAGCGCTGCTCCAACTTAGGAAACAGTTGAAGACTCACCTCTATAAAGAACACTACATCACAATGCATTAACCATCCTCAACTCCCCTTCCTCTCCTATTACTTACTAACTTTAATCTTGCCTCTGACCATGCACCTCGCTCCGCTGTCTTTTGGCATGGTTCATGCTATAGAAATACTATATACACACATACAGGCAGACTAAAGTCTTTTAATAAAGATGATGATGTGAGCTGGAGAGGGGAATTGCAATGGATCGATGGACGGATGCGACGCTTGACTGCTGGGTGTGCAGGGGAAAGATTGGAGGAAGAAGGGCCTACATGCAAGATAAGAGGTTGAGCGGAATGAGTGAAGTAGGAGTGGGGCAAAAGGGAGGGCTTATTTCGAGAGGGGCTGGTAGCCAGGTTGGTTACATGCTGAAGACCTGTAATTGAGGAGCAGGATCTTCTAAGGGCATTTGTGCCGAAATGGAGATGTGATAGTCTCTTCAGCGGGGTCCAGTCACTAGGAGTGACATTGTGCATAGAAGACGTTTCATTGAAGTATAGGACGGGTATTTAAAGCAGTTACTTGAGTGATAATTCACACTGATTTAGGAAATTCAGTGCTGATGTCTCTATAGTGTAAAAGACCACTTTCTGCTATGACTGTTGTTTCATGACTTATGGGGTCGCGTTTCGTCGTCTACCTGTGTGAGGGCTGTGCCTGTAAAGTAGGGGTAGCTTCTCTGCTATCAGAATCTGGAGTGCTACCTCTGCAGCACGAGCCTGGCCAATCTGTCGACCGCCTGGGAGAGTGACCTCTGTGCGCATCCACATTGTCATACCTTCTACTACCAAGGAGTCCTAAAATACAGCACATTACCTACTTGGAAGGGTCTGGAAAAAAAATTAAAAAGTGCCGTGAGGGAAGTGGGGAAAGAGGCTATAAAAGTTTCAGAAAGTGATGGTCTTTATAAAATACTGGAACTGCCTCTGTCTTTTTAGAATTTTTTTAGGATAACATGCAACATTTGTAAAATGGCGGAGGGAGCCCACCACCACACTATTCTCCCAGATGTTTAGTGCAAAAACAGTGCATGATCATACTCACTTTATTTGAAAGTCTTTAGTATGCACCATTGTTGGTACCTTTGTTTCCCACCATTTCTGATGTTTTTTGAGGCACGTTCAACCCCAGCATCCCTGGGCAGGGTCAGACTTGCTTGGCACAACGTAAAAGTATTGAAATATTTCACAGAGGACTCCTCAAAAGCTAGGATCTGTGAGCCACTTTAGCTTAAAGTATGCTCTTCAATGCACAATTTAACCCCACTTCTACAAAACTTTCCACGGGGGGTTGGCAGGGGTGAATCGAGGTGAATCGTCATCCTCTGCCACCGTTCACAGGAACGCTGTAGTCCCCGTCATATTGAAAGTTCAAGCTGCGAACCCGCCTTCATCTCTGGCGTGGACAAAAACCTGCTTCCATCGCTGCAAACAGCGCATGTGAGATGTATTTCAAGAAATTTAGAAGGTCGACTTGGAGATGGTTCCTGGAAGATGAGAGACAGTACCAAGAAGGAAGAGAGAGGGGGACGGAGGTGTGACTGTTGCACTAGTTTCTGTGTGTATATTAGTAATATTACTCACCTGTTGTCCTGCTTTTTAAAGGGATTTCCCTGGTATTTGTTTTGGTACTAGAGCTTTGACAATGACACTCCCAGCCTCTCTGCAAGCACCAAAAGGCAGATTTACCCATGGAAACAAACACATGGAACCGTGCGGGTATATCAAGTTCTGTGGTCTAATAATTTCCAGCTGCACAAGAAAAACATGCCACTTTCTTGTAATATTAACCGACTTTTGAGCACTGTGCATACAAACAACTACACAGAGCACAAAAAACAGTACTTCAGTTTCATTTTCCCAAACACTAATAGGAGCATCACATGCCAGCTGCTTTCTGGTTACAAATCCTTTTTGGCTTTATCCAGGAGAGGCTCGTGTTGGGGAAAAGAGGCGGGGGCGGAAGGGGCGACAGAACGGAGATTAAAACATTTCTTACAGAAGAGGCGGGGTGGGGGGACGGGGGACAAGGAATACAAAATTAAACTTACCTGCTGCCCTCCAGCGTCGCGTCCCGCTCTTCCGCTCCTCTCTGCCGCTGCAGGCAGGCACAGGCTCCCAGCCTGCCCTGCGGCCAGTCGAGAGCAGCTTCAGGATTGGCCTGAGCGCCGATGATCAGCTCTCCATGACAGACTGGGAGTCTGTGCCTGCTCTCTTCAGCCCCAGAATGCAGCTGGGGTTGGAGAGGGGTCACTGCGCATGTGGTTTTCGGCCGGTTTGAGACCACCGGCCAAAAACCACCTCACAGTATAGGTAGAGCCCACCACTCCCCCTCCTGCCTATCATAACCCTGGCCTGACCCAAGCAAAATAAAACGATAATAAAATGGGTTTTAAACCCGTTTTACTACTGTTTTATTTTTACATTTTCTTAAAATGCTGGCAGGGGGTCGACGCTCCTCCGCCATGGAGCCGCTGCTGGCTTTATCGGCTGGCTGCTGCTTTAGAAGCAGTAAAATACATTGTAATTGCATTTATATAGCGCTTACTACCCAGTGGCGGCTGGTGACATTTGAAAGCGGTGAGTCTAAAGTAATTGTCATACTGCACCGTAGCGAGCGAGCGTAGCGAGCGAGCCCGAACAACCTAAGGGGAGTTCGGGGGCGTTCTCCCTCCGAGAAAATTTTGAAAAGAGAGTGGACAAATGGTGCATTTTCAAGCAAATTTGAGAAAGCAGGAAGGTTAATAAAGCAATTGTGAAAGTGCAGTTATTACATTAATAAAGAGCTGTCATATAACATAGGTAGCTGCTTATTCAGTATAACCACAGAGCTTCATAACAGACTTCGAGATACAATGCATTTCTGAGTACCTCACAGATGTTTTTTATTTAACAAACAACTAAACAGGTCGCAAACTAGCAGCATTCAACATATTGTTCACTTTTTGTAAATAAAATCAGCACGTCTGTCTTTAAGAGCAGCAAACTTTTCAATAACTTGAACTTGAACTAATATACTTGCAAATCCATTCAAATTACGCACTAGACAAAGAGAGCAAGATGCTGCCTAAATAAAAAGTACCAACATCCTGGAAAAAGCAAAGTAAAGCATGTGAAATGTAAGCAGGAAGAACATGGTTACCAATCCACCCATCAATCAGTCATTGCAGTACCCCACGATTGGTGCACTTCCCCACCAGGGAAAACAATGCTGTTCAAAAAAGACAAGAAAACAAAAGTACTGCTTCACTGGCAAACTCTGTAAAGTAGCGCTAATATGTTTGGGTGTGAATA
This sequence comes from Calotriton arnoldi, assembly GCA_963921515.1. Classification (NCBI taxonomy): domain Eukaryota; kingdom Metazoa; phylum Chordata; class Amphibia; order Caudata; family Salamandridae; genus Calotriton; species Calotriton arnoldi. The sequence goes on along the minus strand of CAWUFW010002181.1, from coordinate 1,680,074 downwards.
AAATCAATGTAGCCACTTTGCGAACACTCGGACTGTTTTCTGCGCTGACACTCAGAGCATCTGTCCACTGATTGACAATTGCTGCAGATGATTGGAATTCTGTTACCCATGCAGCTCTGCAAGGTTGGTTTGCGCACTCAGATGGCACCACTGCAGGTAGTTCACTCTGGGAACCATGTAATCAGTCATGGTAGGGGAGAAAAAGAGATGTCTTCAGGGCAGGAGAAGAAACAGCAGTCTGTCCGGTGGGATTGGTAACTCACATGTGCCACACTTGAACTATTGGAGAAGAGGCTGCTGCGCTCACTCAGGGATTGTTCTACTATCTGTGAAAAGTTGGGCATAGCACCAGGTATGCAAATACCCTAAATTGTAGAGCAATCAGTCTTCTATTGAAAAAAAACATTTCCATAGAGAACAGTATGGTGATCACCTTCTTTGCAAATCGATAACCCTCTTTTATAAAGTCTATCTCTTTACCGTGGTGGTGCCTGTCCCTAAACTGACTACTTTAGCAGTGAGGGCCTCAATGGCTGCGGGAAAGGCCTGCTACTCCGTCTGAGACTTGCTTCTGGATGGAAGCCCCCTGCACACTGCAGTGCAACAAGACAACCTTTGGTGGACACAAACTGTGCCTTTACGGAGAATCTGCCTACGACGCCTGTTGCCCATTTGATACTTCACACCATGTGGCTCAGTCCTAAACTATTACTCACTTGCTCTGTACCAGGCCATTCTGTGTAAAAGATGTTGGTTCACTTTAATGTTCTAGTCTTATTTGCAATGAAACAATTGTGCCTAGTACTGGAAAAGGAATAAAATAAAAAAAACATATTTGAAGTTTTGACCATCACGTGCTACTACTAGTTAGAAGGAAATACACGAATATTGACCAATGACAAGATTTCTACTTTTCATCAAACACAGGATGAGCGGACAACACATTCCGAGACCCAGGGCTATATAATCTAGCCTTCCTCACAACGATTCTTCATCCACCTGGATGGGCTGCAGCCATTGAACAGCACCTGATGCACCAGGACTGAATGAAAGGGTCACGAATGGGCACAAACACCTGCAGCACACCTTGGTTAGGAGGCCCGCGGTTATCTGTCTGCGGGGCATACCCCACAGAAGACATGGAGTCTCTTAGGCATCATTCTGAGAAGTGTGCAGGCGAAGGAGAAGGAGGCGGCAAGCCAGCTCCCACTGCACTCTCACTACTCAGCCCCCCCCTCGGACACCTCCGTTCACCCTAAAATCTCCCACAATGATTATCAAGATGAAGAAAGCGGGAGTCAACTCATTTACAACCAATAAAAATATTTGAAATTAAAATGATATACGCATTTTTATATAGCGCGAACTCGACCGGAAGATATTGGAGCGCTTTGTTACATTACACAACGGAATCAAATGATGTTGAGTCGACCCCGAGACTCGAACCCCGACCCCCAGCTCCAAAGTAGGCAGCTCCGGCTGCGCTGCTTGCCGTATTGTCCTCAGTCAGACTCAATATGGTTAGTCCCCCCCACCCCCTCCCCTCCCCACCCCACCTCTGTCTTTTTTAGGACTTCTGCCCTGCTTACAAATCTTTGCTGAAAGAGCATTCGTTGCCTTGGTAAAAACGGAAGCAAACCAACGCTTCACTGCCTAGATTTTAAAGAAGTAAAATAGAAAAGCTGACAGTGTTTTCACGACAATGAAACGCTTTCCTTTAAGATAAGAAAGTTCTGTCTAGAAGCAGTTACGTCAGAGCTAGTCCAGCCTTGGCGGATACGTACCACCCACAGAAACATAAACCGTGCGTGCCTACCGTGTGCAGATCCGTGCCTTCATTTGTATCAGCGTGGCTGCCAGCTTGGAGGGCACCCGGCCGGGCCAGCTCGGACGAAGGCTCGCTTGGACCCGCACCGTCCATGGTTCAGGGCCTGGGGCGGGGAGGATTGGTCAATTCACGGCCTCAGCACGGGTGGCGAGATTCGAGCAACCCTGAGACTGTCCAAAGTGTGGCCAGAAGGGTTCCATCACTGGATACTTGGCCAAGGCCTCCGTGGTGACAAAAAGAAAAAAAAACCTGCTAAATCATTAAACAGTCGGCATCGTGCAATTTAAGGGAGGCTTCTTACGTTTTCATTGCAGTCAGCGGGAGGCACAGGCCGCACAGCCTTGCTGCCACAGATGGGGTCCGCCAAAAGAGAAGGCTCAGACTTCTCTTTTGGCGGACCCCATCTGTGGCGGCGGCTCTCGTTCGCCTGCGCGGCCTCGAGATCTTAGTATACAGCACTTGGAAACAGATTAAAAATTGTAATCTGTTTCCAAGTGCTGTATACATACTACTAAGATCTCGGGGCCACGCAGGTGAACGAGAGCCGCCGGGCCCGCAGCCTAAAACCATATAAAATGACCACCATATATAATTACACCAAACGGACGGTCCAAACCCACCTAAATTATTTCACGGGAAATAAAAGCATTGCACACTTGACTTGACTTACCTTACGTGACCAGTAGACGTAGGCAGGCACTCACTGAACACGAGGTGTGTCGACTCGACTTGTGTGTCCGATGCAGTCTGTGACGACGTCATCATGAACAAAATGGCCAATCACTGTCTGCATGGCTTGATAAGCCACAGTGATTGGCCACATACATTCACCAAGTGCCACCCACGCGCGGCACCCAATGCGTGGCTATTATGCCAATAATGCCAGCCTCTCACATACTGCGCGGTGAAGTGTGAACGCGTGCGGTGCCTCTCAGCCAATCCTGGCGCTGCTCCAGCAGCGCCAGGATTGGCTTGAGCAGGGATACTCCCCGCCCATTAGGAGACTGGGGGCTGCAGCATGAAGCAACCCTCACTCTCCTAAGGGGAAGGCTAGTGCGCATGTTCGGGCTGGTCGTAAAAATGACCAGCCCAAAACCGAACATGCGCACTACTGAGTGCTGCCGCGGCCCGACCCCCCTTCAGCTTCCTGATTGCCTCGGGCGTGGCCCGGTGACGGCCAGGAATTAGCGTCAGTAAGTTAGAGTTAGGCGGGCGCACATTTTTGGAAACGAATGGGGGCAAATGTGGGCATGTGGCATTAGTGGGGCAACGCCCCAGCGCCCCAATGGACGCACCGCCACTGTTACTACTCCTGATGAGGCATTGAGATGCTGTTTGGCAAGTAGCATGCTACGCCAAAACCCAAAAAGGATTAGTGGTGGATTAGTATAGGGAAATATGAGTTAATTTGAGCGGTGGACATGCAAGTCCGTTAGTTGAATTGAATTGGATAATGGAGGGATAGAAAAGGGAAGAGTCTAGAAAGTGTTATTTGGGAGATCGTAGTAGTAAAATGAGGTTTGGGATGAGTAAAAGGAGAGATGGAGTAGGGAAAGGTCTCTAGCAAGGGATTAGGGAGATCATAGTAGTAAGATGAGATTTGGGATGAGTCAAAGGAGGGATACATGGAAACATTTAGAAAGGATTGTTTGGGCGATCATAGCAGAAAAATGAGGTTTGGGGTGAGCCAAGGTGGGATAGAAGAGGGTAGAATCTAGAAAGAGTTATTTTGGAGATCATAGTAGTAGAATGAGGTTTAGGATGAGTCAAAGAGTGGAGGTAGAGGATGTATTGAGAGGGATATAGGGTGAGACAGAGTAGTGCATTGCAGAACCTGGAGGCCCTAATTGTCCCATTTCTGAGAGTCCCCTCCATCAGGTGTGTTAGTGATTGGCAGTAGCCCTGTGACAAACATCTGGTACTTGCAATCTGTTTCATCCAATCAGAATTCAGGTGTTTTTTTTCACTCACAGATGAAGTACTGTTTACTGCTCCCCAGATTGAGATGAGCATTGCAATGATATTGCTATTGTCAGTGAATATTGCTACATTATTTTCTGGTGGAAAACCAGATGAAATTCATATTGTTGTGTATTCTACATCAGGCTTTGTATCAAAGGCACCCATGGTCTCTGAAGGACACATGCGGACATTGTGTCTCCCTGCATGCCATCTTCACTCTTTAAATGCCTTACAGTCAAATATGAATGGGTTGAAGCTCTTCCATGGTTCTGCCCTGGCCTGTGAATGTTCTCAAGTCCTCTGAGGCCCAGCTATCAATAACAAAGCTTTTAACTCCTGTTAGTTCATGCTGTGGATTCATTACTTTGATTACATTTTCCTCTTAGTTGTGTTTTTTGCATTTTGCAAATCAGTTTCCTGAAAGTCATGGTTCAAGCAGCCTAGGTTACCTAGATTCAGCATCCCAGAATGTATCAGAGTAGGGTAGGTGTTAAACCCAGCAAGGAGAATGTGCTCTCGACTTTCTTCTTCTCAGTATTCATTCTCTTTGCTAGCAAATGTGCCCTGTGCCTTCGTGGTCTCCTTGAGCATCACTCTCTTAACCAATCAAGGTGCAAATTCTTTACAGAGAAATAATATAGTATTTGGGGTCGCCAACAGTCCTTGAAACTTCAAACTTTTTTTTTAATCTCTTTTTTTAAGTATACAACAAAATGTGTAGCAGCAGATACACTAGAGCAGCAATGCGCACCAAAGTGTCGATAACAAAACATTATACTTTTCCCATCGTCTACCCCGGCACCCACCTTAGGTCCCATTGTCATGGCCATCAAAAGCAATTAGTCCTGGGGTGACACCGCCCAGTAGAGTGGATGGGGCGATGCACAGATGTCCCCTGTAAGTGTTCCATTTGCCCCAGATCTACTTCCATTTCTTAGGGCATCCCCACCTTCATAGATAACTTTCTCGGCCACCGTACACCAGTGTTGGTGCCGTCGATGCTCCGCACTGTCTGGCAATATTACGTTTAGCAGTCATCATCCCCATAGTAGCCCAGATTTGCTCCTTGTGGCCAAAATCCGTAGCATCCCATATGTTTAGAAGACACTACTTAGGTGAGGGCTGTAGGTCCCTCCCACACACCTCTTGCATGCACTGTACATTGGCCTCCCAGTAAGATTTAATAGCCAGACACACCCATACTATATGGTAAAAGATTACCTCTTGCCCGCACAACCTGCGAAACCCGGAGTCTAATACCCTGCCCATCTTAACTAAGGCACTGCAGGACAGGTAGGACCTACGTAGTATTCTTAGTTGTATCAATCTGAGTTTAGACGATATCGCAGCTTCTTTGGGGGAAGCCAGGGCCTCCTGCCAGTCCTCATCCTCCAGTTCCCCTAGATCGGTTTACCAGTGTTCCCGGAGTGATTGGAAAGAGTCAGGGGAATTATTGATCAGTTTCTGGTAGGTCAGGGAGACAGCGCTACGTTCCATATGTTCAGTTAATAGCCTATCTTCCAGTGGGGACGCCTCCGGGAGGTCACTGCCCCGTGGAATAGCAGTCGTTTGTGTGTGTCTAATTTGCAAGTATCTAAATGTTTCCTTGGTTGCCAGGTCATATTCCCGTTGTAGATCCACGAATGGGATGACCTCCCCTTTAGACCATAGGTCCCCCCACACTAGATACACCTAGGAAGTCCCATTTATCGAAGCCTGGGCTGGTGCTTAGCACACCAAGCTTTTCTGTGTCCCACAGTGGCATAGCTTGGGTTACTTTATTGTGCCACCCCAACATTTTATGAACAAGATGCCAAAGTATGATTGTGTGTTTTGTTGGTCCTGTAAAATGGTGATACTTGGGGTTGGTGTACAGTGCCACGTGTATCCCCCTGGACTCAAAACCCATCTGTCCATTCAGTATGCAGGCTCGTCTTGTGGTCAGTGTACCCACTGGTTTATGACCGCCAGTTTCGCTGCCCAATAATATGTCTGGATGTTGTGCAGAGCGATCCCGCCATCATGCCACCCTCTTACTAACTTCAGTGTGATTATTCGCGGATGTTTCCCATCCCACAGAATGGTTTTGATCTCACCCTCTATGGCCTTGAAGTAAGACTCTTGGACCAGATACGATGTATTTTGTAAGGCGTATAAAAATTGTGGAAGCGCCATCATTTTAAATAAGTCCGCTTGTCCCAGTAATTAAAGTGCTCTCTTTCTCCTGTGCTGCACGTCTCCCCGCAGTTACTGCAGGGGGGGCAGGAGATTTCAGGCAAAGAAGAAATCTGAGTCTGTTGTGGCAAAGATCCAGTGATATCGAAACCCTCAGTTACTACTGCCGCCTAGCATTCGGGTGGCAGATTCGGGGCCGGACCTCGCAATATGTATATCATAGATTTGGACCAGTTTATTGTGTAGCCAGAGTAATTACTGAAGTTGGTAAAAATATTTAGAATTCGTGGATGGAGGAAGGTGGTGTCACTACATATAGTAAAACGTCGTCGGCTTACAGGGATATTCTGTCCTCCCAGCCCTTGGCCCAGCGGAGCCCCTGAATCAACAGGTCTCCCCTAACCCAAGTTGCCAGCGGTTCAAGAAGTAAAGCAAAAATTAACGGGAATAGGGGGCAGTCCTGTCATGTACCGCGGCCGAGAAGGAATGACTGTGAGGTTCGCTCATTCACTACAACTTGCACTAAGGGGTCTGTATAGAGCAGGCACAGCCAAGCCAAACATTTTGGACCAAATCCCAGCCGTTCCAGGACCGCGAATATGTATGGCCATTCGACTGTGTCAAAGGCCATTCTGGTGTCAAGGGACAACACTACTGCGTCCTCACATACAGTATTTACCCTTTCCAGTACTCCGTGTAGCCGGCGCAGGTTGATCGCTATGTTTCGCCCCTGCATGAAGCCGGGCTGGTCCGGATGTACACGTTTAGTGGTGATTTGGGTTAGCCGGGATGCCAGTAGTTTGGCCAGGATCTTGGCTTCCGCATTAAGTAGTGAGATGGGGCGCTAGGAGGTGCAGTTCTCTGCCGGTTCGCCTGCCTTATGAATCACTACTATTGAGGCCAGTCGCTGGTCTTCAGGTAATCTACCCTTCTGTCTGCTCTCTAGGTACACGTTGAGTAGGTAGGGTTGCAACGCAAGAAGCGGTTAGTTTATAAAACTCTATCGGTAGGCCGTTTGGCCCGCTGCCTTTCCCAATTGGATGCTACGGATAGCGTTGGCTATCTATTCCACTGTGCGGTCACTCTCCAACCGTGTCTAGTCTTCGGGCAAGAGAGTGGGGAGGGGGAGGTCAGCCAGCAGTGGCGGCTCCTCCGCTAAGGCGTCACCTGACTGCTTTCGGCAGTGCAAAAAAAGGAAAAATAAAATGATAACAGGCTGTTATTATCATTTTATTTTTCCCTGCTGAGGCAGTTTTGCGGGGCGGGCGCGGCTAGGCTGCTCATCTCACAGGGGGAGGAGTGGTGAGCACTTAAGTGCGCATGAAGGTTTGGCCAGCCGTCCCGGGCATGCACACTTTGTAGAAAATCCAGCAAGGGAGAGTGACTTCGGGGGGGAAGGGGGCACCTAGGTGTGCTGGGATCAGTCATATCGCATAACGTCATATTGAAATCTCCTCCTATTAGGAGCTCTCTGTCTGGCAAGAGTAGTTTGCTCAGGTCTGGTAATGCTATATTATGCAAAGCTGGCGGTACGTAAACCGGTAATATATTCACCGTCTTTCCCTCCCATGGGCCTGTTACTGCAGCGTATCTACCCTGTGCATCCACCCAGGTCTGTTCCACTATAAAGGGGAAAGTTTTCCTCAGAAGTATTCCCACACCCCTCGCTCCCGAGGTGAACCCCATGTGTGCTGCCAGCTTATATCCCCACCTGTCTAGGGCTTTGCAGGGGTTGCCTACTAGGTGTGTTTCCTGTAGTAGGACTACATCTGGCCCATGGCGTTTAATGTATTGAAGTACTATCCCTCGCTTTATTTTGCTCCCCAGGCTGTTAACGTTCCAAGAGAGCAGTTTCAGCGAGGGGATGGTCATGGTGTCAGTCGTGTTTCAGTGGTGGGGTGTAGCTGTCTCTCACTCCCCCCATGGTAGTTGGTGCGTCAACATTGGGAAACTGGTCAGGATGTAGCGCTTGCCCCCCTGCCGCTGTGTTCTGTATGGTGATTTGATCTGGCTGCTGTGATATCCAGTGAGTGAGTCGGAGACTGAGAACGGACCTTATTTCTTCCCATCCCTCACACTCCACTATGAAATAACTAAAGAACTCTACTTCTAAACTAAGAAGCTGTCCCACCCCCCTCCCTGCCTCCCTGCACAACAGGCTTTGAACTACCCACCACCACAACTCAGCAGAGTGCCTGTCGCCCTTCCCCAATCTAAGCTCGGAGGACTGTGGCTCGGCTTGCCCCCCCCCACCCATCCCATATTCAAATAATATGTCATACATGGTATCAGGAGCTTAGGAGACAGCAGGCCGCCTCTGCCAGTCAGTCCCAGTGACTCCCTTTAATGTGCAGGTCGTGTACAGTTCTGTATCCAATCGAAACCAGGGCTCGTCTCTCTGCTCCGACAGTAGATATGTCTGCCATGGTGAGGAGCTGTCTGATGTTGCCAGTATTACACATAGACTTGAGCAGGGACGCTCGCTCGTCCGACCCGGATCTGCCTACAAGGTCCGTTGTTTTCGCTCGAACGTCAGCTTGGCGGTCACCTTCTGTGCTCGGTTCCGTTTGTTTTGGTGGTTTCCCTACTCGCTTTTCTCTTTTTGCCGTTGTGCTGGAGCCTCCCACTCCCCGCCATCCGTCCAACCATTCCCATGCTTCCTCTGGAGTTGTGAAGAACCATGCCCTTCCTTCTGCTTCTATCCGTAGCTTTGCAGGGAAAAGCAAGGATGTATTTCACTTCCTTCTCTCACATCGCCCTTTTAACTTCCAGGTAGCTTCTTCTCTGCCTTTGAATGTAAAGTCTGGAAAGAAAGTGATGGTACTGTTTTCATATGCCACCGGGGGAGCACTACGGGCTGTCTGAAGTATGATGTCTCGGTCGCGAAAATTTAATATGAGGGCCAGAATTGGTCTTGGGGTGCTGCCGGCTTCGGTCTACCCCCCTGTACTCGATGCACTCTTTCCACAGAGAAGTATCAGGAGAGACCTTGAGGGTGTAGATGTTTTAGGATCAGGTCCTCCACAAAAAGATCTACTAACAGTCTCTTTGCACGCTCAGCGATGCCAATAATTCAGACATTATTGCATCTAGACCTGCCCTTGTAGTCATCAAGTTGGGCTTCGGGGTTTTTTCATGCTGTTTGGAGTTCGCTGACTTGTTTTTTAAGAACTTCTGTGTCGGTCTGCAGGTTTGCCGATGTCTCCTCCACCCCTTTCACTCTTTTGTCCATATTCCGAAGGTCAGCCCTGATGAGAGAGACCTCTGTTGAGACAGAGTCAATTTGCGCTTCCAGGGATGTGCGCACTCCATTAATTGCTGCCATAATATCATGAAGCTTGAGGTCTTCCTTCTTGGATACCGGCTGGGTGAGAGATTGCAGCGGGTCTTGAGAGCTCTCTGCTGCCTCTTGATTCTTTTGCCACGAAAATATGTCCAGTTTGGTTTGGTGTGAGCTGTTCATACCCTTTCCTCCAGTCATCTTTCACTGATTGCAGAGGGGTTTGCCCAGGTAGACCGACCAGGGTAAATAGCACACTGGGGTATTCCCCGCCACCTCCCTGTGGGCTCTCCATTGCCCCACGCACCCTGTCGGCTTTCTCCAAGTGACCTCTGGATTCTGCTCATCTCCTCCACATTTACTGGGCCCCGCTAGGGTTGTTGGAGCACATGCTATGAGTTCTACTAAGCTCCGGACACTAGTGCTTGTGAATAGGCTGGCCTGTAACTGTGTCAATACGGCTGATGACGTGTAGGGGATCAGGTAACTAGTTGGCGTGGCTACACTGCATTGGATTCCGGCTCTGGGGCAATTATTGCACAATTGCGGCACGATGTCCGTCTCCACCGCCATCGAGCTTGTATCCCCGCGTTGCCTGGGTTTGCCTTTGCTATCGGTCGGGTTCATTGCCTGGCTCCCATCTTACCGCACCGGAGTTAGCGCTGTTGTGGGCTTCACTTCCTTCCCAGTGTGTGGTGTGGGCCTTCTGCGTGCTCGGTCCTACTCCAAGGCCGCTAGGCCTGGATAGCTGATGGATGGTCAGAGGGGGGAGGAATATTTGTTCGCCAGGGCCCGCTGGAGCTTTGCTGCCCTATACGCGGGGCCTGTGCGCTCCTGCCAGGTACCTCCTCAGCAGTGCCCCTTCTATGTCGCCGGGCCCGTCCCTCGCTCCTCAGCCGGTCTCTCTCGGATGCCTCTGCTGATCTCCCCCATGAGGCCACTTGTCTATGCCTGGCTGGTCACGGTGTAGCATCTTTATTTCATTGGTGAAGGTTTTGCCGTAGTTAAGTTCGGGCGTACCCCTGTGTTTCCCAGGTCTCACGGCCACTGCCCGGTCAGCAGGCCAGAGGTGGTGCAGCTACAGGCATGCTTCCATCCCAGAGCATGATGCGGATCGCTTTGTGTCCGCAGTCAGGCATAGAGGCAGTTGGACCGAGAGGTCTGGCGTGCGGTCCGAGAGGGGAGAGATGCCCTGCCCCCGGTAACTGTCAGAGTTTTGCTTCGGTAGACATGGGCCTGTGCGCTCTCACCAGTTATGACGTCCCGGACCTCCACTACCTCTAGGCTGTTTTTTGTCTATGACTCCGGTCGTGCCTCTCTTGGGTCACTCGGTCTCTTCTGCCTGCCTCTGCCAATCTCCTTCACTGCGGATCACTCCCCAATCGCCTGGTACACAGTCGTGGGTCTCGATGTGGAGTTTCTGTTACTCAGGCGAAGGCTTCTCTGCCGCTTCTCCCCTTGTGTATCCGCTGCCTCACCGAGTCATTCCTCCTGATTCCTCTGGCTCAACAGTCACCCCCTCAGGCGGAGATTTGGGTTCCCGCTGACTTACTGTCGCGAGGCCCAAACCTGGTTGTCTCGGTGCAGGGCCTCGGCAGCATGATCCACGGGGGGCAGCTCAATCCAGTCCCTGGCAGCACCAAGCGAGAAGACCCAACATCACCTCTTGCTTAATTGGTCCTGAGGACCCCCCAGACAGCATTAGGCGGTACAGGGTGGTTTCCAGCACCGCACCTCTCATCTGTAGCACCTAGTACTCGGATGTTGTAGCAGATGACATGGGATTTTGGCAGGTGGCTGCAGGAGCCTCTCTAGGTAGCGGCCATCTTCCTCGGCAGCTGTCCACACCCCCCTTGAGACTTCAAACTTGATCTTTTCCAAAATGGTGTATTGCTTCTTTTCATATACAACACATTATTACACGTTTCAGTGTTTTTTGCTCTTTCAAGGCTAGCACATTTAGCGTTCTAACCAGTTATTTCGAAATAGACCACCTGCTTATATTAATAAAAAAATTAAGTACATTCTATGTGGTAGTTATTAACTTTTTGGGTGGTAAGTTTTTAAGAATGTAGACTGATTACTGCTCAATTGCAAGCCACCCTCATCCTCCAAAGTTACTTGAAGCCCTTCATTTGGCATTGGCGTGTTTGTCTTATATGGCTATTTTGTTTTCCATGTAGAAGTCTCAGGCCTGTGTGACTCAATTATAAGAACTTCCTTTATTTCAGAGAGACTAGGTATGTTGGTTTCTCTTCCACCCTCATTCTGCATCCTAATACAACATCTCCTCGCCAATTTGCCTCCAGTGCTTGTCCTTTAAAGCAGCTGCCTTCCTATACTTCTCTTTTTCTGCTTTTCCTTCATGCCTTCCAAATACTTCAAGGAGCATTTAAACAGTCACTATTGACACCATAGTACACATGCAAGAATTACTACACCAAATACCATCTGCAATGGAGCACCAGCAATCCCAGATATGTTTCAGCACTAGTGGGTCTAGGCCAAGTGACAATGAAAGCCTTGTATGAACTGGCCCAAGGAAGACTCAACAGCATAACAACTAAGTATTTTGGCTAAATACGCAATGGAGAAGTCAAAATGTCTAGGTTGCCATACAGTCTTTGTTTCAAATAGAAATAAACACAGGACTATAATGCAGGCGTCCTTATTTTTCCACCAAGTACAGTCACAATCTGATAATGAGAGCTATTAACGTGGTCCTTTCTTTTCTATATACAGTAATGATTTCATATTTCAATGCACCACCACTACGGACAACCCCTCCCCGACTATGGAACACCTCAACTTCACACCTCAAACTGACGGCAAGTCAACCCTCAGAGCAACCCTTGATTACCAGCCCCCAGGACCACGCCTCAGCTTCTGCAGCTCCATCACCAACTTCATCACACCCCTTGCCATCGACTCCAACGACTTCATTTTCCTTCTGCGACTTCAATTTCCACGTCAACAACCGCAGCAACGGCAACACGACGATCCTCCTTGAATGCATGAACAACATAGGACTACCCATCCACTACCCCACACACACGACAGGACACACATCCTCCTCCAGCAACCAAGTCACTTACAGCCACGTCACTGAACTCACCTGGACCTGACCACTTTATCATCCACTTCTACATCACCAACACACACACCACCGCCCGTGTTCAACAGAGAGCCCCCCACCGCAGCTGGAGCAAAATAACTGAAACTCAATGGACCGACACCCTCAATGGCTCCAACCCCGACCCCGCCACATCCCTCGACAAGGGGTCAGGAACTTCAAAGCATGGAGCACGAACTTCGCCAACAATGTCACCCCCATCAAAGGCAGCAACCACAAAAGGTCTACAAAACAGGCTAGCTGGTACACCGAAGAACATAGAACGGCTAAACGCATTTGCAAACAGCGGTAAAGAAAATGATGCACTACCAAGGACACCACCGACAGAACCTCCTTCAAGACCTCCCTAAACCGCTACCATTGGCTTCTAAGGGAGAAGACGAGAGAGGCCATAGATGCTTGCATTGATTCCAGCTCCAACCACAGCAAGGAGCTCTTCAACATCATCATGGACAGACACCGAGAACAGCATCACCCCTTCACAGGAGCTCTGCGACAATCTCACCAATTTCTTCATTGACAAGATCTCCATCATCTACAAAAAACTTCGACCCCAACCCGAGCCTACTGACTTCCTCAACCGACATCCCCCCCACCACTGCAACCAGCGCAGATATCAAACTGTTCACTAGGAACCTGCTCACCATCCAGGAAACCACTGCCTTAATGAACTCCATCCACTCAGGAGCACCGAATGACCAATGCCCACCCTACATCTTCAACCTTAGAAGAGACAAAATGAGCCACAAACTCACCTCCCTGCTCAACACCACAATAACCATGGCCACGTTCCCAGAAGACAGGAAGCATGCCCAGATCAAATCCCTACTCAAGAAACCATCAGCTGACCCCAGTGAACTCAAGACCTACCGTCCCATCTCCCTGCTCCCTTTCCCAGCCAATGTACTTGAGAAAGCCATCAACAGACAACTCACCACACATCGCCAGCAAAACCGCCATCTCGACTCCTCCCAATCCGGATTCCACAGCAACCCCAGCACAGAGGCTGCCCTGATCACAGCCACAGATGACATCCGAGGCCTTATTGACCAAGGAGAGAGGGCGGTCTTGATCCTCTTCCACCTCTCAGCAGCGTTCAACACAGTATCCCACCACACTCTGATCACCAGACTACATAATATCGGTATCCAAGAGAATGCCCTCAGATGGATTGGCTCATTCCACATTTGAAGAACTCAGAGAGTACGTCTACCTCCGTTCACCTCTGAACCCAAGGAAATTATCTGCAGTGTCTCCCAGGGCTCATCACTCAACCCCACGCTCTTCAACACCACATGACATTCGTGGCCAACATCGTCAGATCCCACAGGCTCAACATTATCTCATACACAGACGACACTCAACTCATCCTCTCCCTCTCTAAGACCCCACCACCACCAGAGCCAAATTCCGCAGGTGTATGACGAGCGTCGCCAACTAGATGAAAGACAACTGATTGAAACTCAACACCGACAAAATGGAAGTACTGATCTTCGACAAAAACTCCACCCAATGGAACGACTCCTGGTGGCCTGTGGAACTAAGACCAGCACACTCCCCGTCTGTTGGCATCATCCTTGACAGCAAGCTGACATTGAAGTCCCAGATCAACGCAGCCTACTCAGCCGGCTTCTTTACTCTGTGCATGCTATGAAAGATCTTCAAGTGACTCCTCACAAACACTAGACGCACCTTCACACAAGCCCTCATTACAAGCAGACTGGACTACTGCAACGTCCCCTACTCTAGGATCACTACACACCTCCTTCAGAGACTGAAGGCCATCCAGATTGCTGCAGCCAGACTCATCCTTGACCTCCACTGACAGACCCACATCTCCCTCTCACCTCAGGGAACTCCACTGGCTCCCAGTAAAGAAGAGATGTCAATTCAAGCACTGACTCATGCATACAAGGCCCTTCACAGCCTAGGATTAGCCTACATCAACCACCGCCTGAACTTCCATCAACCAGCCAGAAAACTACGCTCCCCCTCCCTATCGTTCGTCCACACTCCCCGCATTAACAGAGGCTCGAGCGACGGATGCTCCTTCTACTACCTCGCAGTTAAAGCTTGGAACAACCTCCCCCTGCAGCTCCATACCTCCCCTTCTATACAAAAATTACAAAGAACAATCAAGACCTGGCTATTCAATTGAGCCTATTACACCCTGCAAGCACCTGGATACCCTCTCAGGTGATTAGTCGCGCTATACAAATCGACTGATTGGTTGATTAATTGATTGAGTTCATACGATCTTTGCCTTCTGTGTTTGTTTCTATAAAATGGAAACAAACACAGGACTCCTTTGTTCCATAGCTGGAAAAAACAAATATGCTGTCATAAGATCCTGCCAAAAGCTTAAGATAAAAAAGAATGTGTCATCAGCAGCAGTAAGATGAAGCCGCTAGGAACATTAAAATCAAAAAATAATCTTACTCAGCTCTGGGACAGTGGAAAGCCAAAGGGGGCTGAAAGAAGTTACCTATTATCGCCTTAGGTTTTTGTGCTGCCATCTTCAGGTCTAGCAACACCAAGCTACAGGCATCCATTTTAGAGTCAGGCTTGCGTCTGAGACCTGACTTTGAGATAAAAATAAAAAAGGTAACTTGATGCGGTCTTATTGTTTACAATGCATGTATAAGATAATGAATTCAATGTGCAGAAAGTGTAATAGTTTAATTTTTTAGTTTTTCAGATAAAAAAAGAGTCCCTCAGGCATTCCACTGGAAGCACCTCCCTCTTGCATCCAGTAGAATCTGAAGGATACACCCATACTCCAATAGGAAGACTGTGAGTCTAAAATAGTCCTGATGGCTGGTTCAAAATGTGTTTTACAACTTCTCAAACCCGTGACTGAATGGTCCCTAGCCAATGAAGTCATTGGCTTAAGGAGGCTGACCCAAAGCCAAATATATGTGAGAATTATATATACATTTTAGAAAACTAGGTTTTGACTTAATACCACCACACCTACGAATGGAGAGTAAGGGAGAGACAGGAGTGTGGGCAGTCTTACTAAACATGCTCGACCACTAACGTAAGGTCAGTGGCACGAGAAGCAGGATGCTGCTTACAGGATAAATACTATTTTTCTTTTCATCAAATGCTTGTTAAAAAGAAAGTGTGGGTTACAATTGAAATATCTAAGGTTTTTAAAGTTCATTTTTACTCACTAAAAACAGATTTTAAATTCACAACTTTTAATGGTTGGGAGAAAAAATCGGAATCTTCAAAATAGTTTCTTCTGCGTCCAGGAACCTATAGAACTGCACATCGCTGTTACCCACGGTTACCTGTATAGCCAGAACCCTGGCGGGTTGGTTCCACTCAGTGATCTATAGGTCCATTCTAGGCACCACAAAGCAGATAGTTGAATTGCCTATAATTTTACCAGATGACACCAATGCCGTTTTATTCTAGGCCTGGGTGTTTTCACAACATTCTAATGCATTCTGGGAGTTGTAATATTGGTTCATTCCAATCCAAACAATTAATCGCAGCGGGCGCGCAGCGGGCGCGCCTAAGGCAAGCCCGTCTGCGCCCGTCCGTGCCTGGACCGCGCCCAGCGCCAGACCCCCTGGTCCCCGCGATCGCCACAACGACCGACGCCACTACGATGCCAGCACCCTCCACGCACTCCACACCGGACAATCACACACCTGCTTCCTGGCCGCCCGAAGCGCACCCAAGGACCCTTCTCCTGCCGGAACTGCAGCTTCACCAGCCTCCGAGCCGCCAAACCACCCGCCGAGAAAGGACGAACCACCTCAGATGCATCCTACTCAACACCCGCTCCGCACGCAAACACGCCGTCGAACTCTGGGACCTGATCGACACGTCCACCCCGGACGTCGCCTTCCTGATGGAGACCTGGATGAACGCCTCCTCTGTGCCCGACATCGCCATAGCCATCCCGGACGGCTACAAGATCACCCGCAGGGACCGCACCAACGGAGTAGGAGGTGGAATCGCCATTGTCCACAAGAACACCCTCAGGGTCTCGACCAGCACCAACGACACCCTCAGCACCGCCGAACACCTGCACTTCCAGATCCACACGGACCCAAACACCACCCTCAGAAGAACGCTCGTCTACAGACCCCCCGGACCCCGGCCTCAGTTCAGTGACTCCATCGCCGACTTCGTCAGCACGCACGCCATGGCCTCCACAGACTACATCCTCCTCGGAGACCTGAACTTCCACCTCGAGAACACCAACGACACCAACTCCACCACCCTGATCGACAACCTAGCCAACCTCGGACTCAGACAGCTCATCACAACGCCCACCCACTCCGCTGGCCACACGCTCGACCCCATCTTCTCCGCAAGCTCCCACGTCTCTTTCAGTCACACCACCGAACTCCACTGGACCGACCATCGCTGCATCCACTTCACCTTCCGGAAACCCACCACGCACCACAGCACTCAACAGATCCCCCGCCGCAGCTGGAGCAAAGTCACCGATGTCCAGCTTAACACCACCCTCGCCCGGAGCCCACCCGCCGACCCTACCGACACCGACACCGCCGCCCGCGACCTCAGGCGATGGATCGACGACTGCACCAACACTCTCGCCCCGATCAAGAAACCCTCCAACAGACACACCGACAAGAAAGCCAGCTGGTTCACCGCGGACCTCCAGGCCTCCAAGCAAACCTGCCGGAAACTAGAGAAGAAATGGCACCGCGAACAGACACCGGACACCCATGAGGCCCACAAGAACGCCATCCGCAGACACCATCACCTCATCAGAAGGGCCTCCTTCAAGGACCGCCTCGACAACAACGCACACAACAGCAAAGAGCTCTTCAACATCGTGAAGGAACTCTACAACCCCAGCTCCAACGCCAATGACATCCCACCATCGCAAGACCTGTGCGACACCCTTGCCACCTTCTTCCACCGCAAGATCGCAGACATCCACGACAGCTTCAACAACCTGGCCGCCTTGACAGCCAACGACACCTCGGACCCCCCGGCCACCATCCGCATCGACCCCATGCTCACCTGGACCAACGTGAATGACGACGACACCATCAAAATCATGAACACCATCCACTCCGGCTCTCCGTCAGACCTGTGCCCGCACCACATCTTCAACAAAGCTAGCGCCACCATCGCACCCCATCTCCGCAAAGTCATCAACATCTCCTTCGAGACCGTGACCTTCCCGGAGAGCTGGAAGCACGCAGAGATCAACGCCTTACTCAAGAAACCCAAGGCGGATCCGAGAGACCTCAAGAACTTCCGGCCCATCTCCCTGCTCCCATTCCCGGCGAAGGTCATCGAGAAGATCGTCAACAGACAACTGACCCGCTACCTCGAGGAGAACAACATCCTGGACCCATCCCAGTCCGGGTTCCGCAGCAACCACAGTACCGAAACTGCCCTCATCGCCGCCACCGATGACATCAGGACCCTGCTGGACAGCGGTGAAACCGCAGCCCTCATCCTCCTGGACCTCTCAGCCGCCTTCGACACGGTCTGCCACCGCACCCTACGCACACGCCTCCACAACGCAGGGATCCTAGACAAGGCTCTGGAATGGACCACCTCCTTCCTCTCCGGCAGAACCCAGAGCGTCCGCCTCCCCCCATTCCGTTCCGAAGCCTCCGAGATCATCTGCGGCGTACCCCAAGGATCATCCCTCAGCCCGACACTGTTCAACATCTACATGGCACCGCTCGCCCACGTCGCCCGACTGCACGACCTCAACATCATCTCCTACGCCGACGACACCCAGCTGATTCTCTCCCTCACCAAGGGCCCCCTCACCGCCAAAGCCAACCTCCACGAAGGAATGAAGGCCGTCGCCGAGTGGATGAAGAAGAGCCGACTGAAGCTGAACTCGGACAAGACGGAGGTCCTCATCCTCGGCTCCACCCCGTCAGCCTGGGACGACTCCTGGTGGCCAACCACACTGGGAGCAGCACCGACACCCACCGACCACGCACGCAACCTGGGGGTCATCCTCGACTCGACACTCTCCATGACCAAGCAGGTCAACGCCGTCTTGTCCTCCTGCTTCAACACCCTACGCATGCTCCGCAAGATCTACAGGTGGATCCCCACCGAAACAAGAAGAACGGTTACCCAGGCCCTCGTCAGCAGCAGGCTGGACTACGGAAACGCCCTCTACGCGGGAGCCTCAGCCAAACTCCTGAAACGACTGCAACGCATACAGAACGCCTCTGCACGCCTCATCCTCGACATCCCTCGCCACAGCCACATTTCACCTCACCTGAGAGACCTGCACTGGCTCCCCGTCAACAAGAGGATCACCTTCAAGCTCCTCACCCATGCACACAAAGCACTCCACAACACCGGACCGGCATACCTCAACAGACGACTCACCTTCTACACCCCGAACCGCCAGCTCCGCTCCGCCGACCTCGCCCTCGCCATCGTCCCCCGCATCTGAAGAGCGACCACCGGCGGAAGATCGTTCTCCTACCTTGCCGCCAAGACCTGGAACACCCTCCCCATCCTCCTACGGCAGACCCAGGACCTACTAACCTTCAGGAGGCTACTCAAGACCTGGCTGTTCAAGCAGTACAGCACCTCCTCCCCCCCTCCCCCCCAGCGCCTTGAGACCCTCACGGGTGAGTAGTGCGCTTTACAAATGTTCTGATTGATTGATTGATTGAAGGATGGGTCCATCGTTGTCACCTGGGGCTCGCCTAGGTCTTAAGTAAGCCAGCCTCTAAAAAATAGAACATATGATTGGCTTCCAAGTCATTATCAAACCTCACGAAACATAATTACCCTTCGATTGATGGGATTAGTAGACCATGTTTACACTGGTTTCACTGCAGCACTAGGCCCTGTAATAGCGCCAACTTATTTTCAGAAGGGAGGAAGGAAGCGAGGACATGGTGTGGATTGTTAGTTCTGTGCTTAGAGCCAACTGTTCTGGCAACATCAATGCAGTGCTTTGTCACCTGTGGGGCTAACCAGCCACTAAGTCTACATGTAATAGTGTTGATGAACTATTGACTCCTGACAAGGCCCAGCTTGAGAAGACTGCAGGGAGCTCTGTGTGTGTGCCTGTTTGCCTTGTGTTACTCTAGGCTCTAGATTCAGTGTCACCCCTGTGCCCTTTGTTACTCTTTGCTGCTGAGGGCGCTGCATTTCGCCCGAGCGTGTATAATAACTCCTCCTCACCACCCTTAACTCTGTGACGTGTTACTGTCTGCTCTATAGTGATAGCTCGCTTTCACCACATTTAACCGAGTGATGTATTACTGTTTGCTCTATAGTGATAGTGTACTCTCTCTGCCATTAACCGTGTGACGTGTTACTGTTTGCTCTATAGTGATAGCTCCCCATCACCACCTTTAACCGTGTGATGTGTTACTGTTTGCCCTATAGTGACAGCTCTTTCTCACCACCTTTAACTGTGACGTGTTACTATTTTCTCTAGAAGTATAGTTCCTAACAATGTGACTTGTTATTGTTTGCTCTATGGTGATAGCTCCCCGTCACCACCTTTAACCGTGTGACGTGTTACTGTTTGATCTATAGTCATAGCTCTTTCTCACCCCCTTTAACTGTGTGACGTGTTACTGTTTTCTCTATAAGAAGAGCTCCGAACTTTGTGACTTGTTATTGTTTGCTCTATGGTGATAGCTCCCCATCACCACTTTTAACCGTGTGACAGGTTACTGTTTACTCTATAGTGATAGCTTCTTCTCACCCCTTTTAACTGTGTGATGTGTTACTGTTTGCCCTATAGTGACAGCTCTTTCTCACCACCTTTAACTGTGATGTGTTACTGTTTTTCTATAAGGATAGTTCCTAACTATGTGACTTGTTATTGTTTGCTCTATAGTGATAGCTCACCGTCACCACCTTTAACCGTGTGATGTATTACTTTTTGCTCTATAGTGACAGCTCGTTCTCACCCTTTTAACCGTGTGACATGTTACTGTTTGATCTATAGTCATAGCTCTTTCTCACCACCTTTAACTGTGATTTGTTACTGTTTTCTCTATAGTGATAGCTCTTTCTCAGTCCCTGTATGATGTGTTACTGTTTAATATATAGTGATAGCTCTTTCTCACCCCCTTTAACCGTGATACGGGTTAATGTTTAATCTATAGTGATAGCTCCTTCTGACCTCCTTTAACCGAGTGACGTGTTACTGTTTGCTCTATAGTGACGGCTCTCTCAGTCCCTGTGCCTGTATGATGTGTTACTGTTTGCTCTATAGTGAAAGCTCCTTCTCACCCCCTTTAACCGTGTGATGGGTTACTGTTTGCTCTATGGTGATAGCTCCCCGTCACCACCTTTAACCGTGTGACGTGTTACTGATTGTTCTATAGTGATAGCTTCTTCTCACCCCTTTTAATCATGTCACATGTTACTGTTTGCTCTATAGTGATAGCTCTCTCTCAGTCCCTGTGGCTGTATGATGTGTTACTGGTTGCTCTATAGTGAATACTCTCTCTCAGTCCCTGTGTTACGTGTTACTGTTTGCTTCCTAGATACAGCTCCTTCTCACCTCCTTTAACCATGTGACGTGTTACTGTTTTCTCTATAAGAATAGCTCCTAACTATGTGACTTGTTATTGTTTGCTCTATAGTGCTAGCTTCCCGTCACCACCTTTAACCATGTGACGGATTACAGTTTTATCTATAGTGACAGCTCTTTCCCACCCCCTTTTAACCGTGTGATGCGTTACTGTTTGCTCTATAGTGACGGCTCTCTTTCAGTCCCTGTATGATGTGTTACTGCTTGCTCTTTAGTGACGGCTCTCGCAGTCCCTGTGTGATGTGTTACTGTTTGCTCTATAGTAATGGCTCTCTCTCAGTCCCTGTGTGATGTGTTACTGTTTGCTCTATAGTGACGGCTCTCTCTCCGTCCCTGTGTGATGTGTTACTGTTGGCTCTATAGTGACGGCTCTCTCTCAGTCCATGTGTGATGCGTTACTGTTTGCTCTATAGTGACGGCTCTCTCTCAGTCCCTGTATGATTGTTACTGTTTGCTCTATAGTGACGGCTCTCTCTCAGTCCCTGTGTGATGCGTTACTGTTTGCTCTATAGTGACGGCTCTCTCTCAGTCCCTGTATGATTGTTACTGTTTGCTCTATAGTGACGGCTCTCTCTCAGTACCTGTATGATTGTTACTGTTTGCTCTATAGTGACGGCTCTCTCTTAGTCCCTGTGTGATGTGTTACTGTTTGCTCTATAGTGACGGCTCTCTCTCAGTCCCTGTATGATTGTTACTGTTTGCTCTATAGTGACGGCTCTCTCTCAGTCCCTGTATGATTGTTACTGTTTGCTCTATAGTGACGGCTCTCTCTCAGTCCCTGTGTGATGTGTTACTGTTTGCTCTATAGTGACGGCTCTCTCTCAGTCCCTGTATGATTGTTACTGTTTGCTCTATAGTGACGGCTCTCTCTCAGTCCCTGTATGATTGTTACTGTTTGCTCTATAGTGACGGCTCTCTCTCAGTCCCTGTATGATTGTTACTGTTTGCTCTATAGTGACGGCTCTCTCTCAGTCCCTGTATGATGTGTTACTGTTTGCTCTATAGTGACAGCTCTCTCAGTCCCTGTATGATGTGTTACTGGACGCTTTATAGTGATAGCTCTCTCTCAGTCCCTGTGTGATGTGTTACTGTTTGCTCTATAGTGACGGCTCTCTCTAAGTCCCTGTATGATGTGTTACTGTTTGCTCTATAGTGACGGCTCTCTCTCAGTCCCTGTATGATGTGTTACTGTTTGCTCTATAGTGACGGCTCTCTTTCAGTCCCTGTGTGATGCGTTACTGTTTGCTCTATAGTGACGGCTCTCTCTAAGTCCCTGTATGATGCGTTACTGTTTGCTCTATAGTGACGGCTCTCTCTCAGTCCCTGTATGATTGTTACTGTTTGCTCTATAGTGACGGCTCTCTCTCAGTCCCTGTATGATTGTTACTGTTTGCTCTATAGTGACGGCTCTCTCAGTCCCTGTGTGATTGTTACTGTTTGCTCTATAGTGACGGCTCTCTTTCAGTCCCTGTGCCTGTATGATGTGTTACTGTTTGCTCTATAGTGACGGCTCTCTCTCAGTCCCTGTATGATTGTTACTGTTTGCTCTATAGTGACGGCTCTCTCTCAGTCGCTGTATGATTGTTACTGTTTGCTCTATAGTGACGGCTCTCTCTCAGTCCCTGTATGATTGTTACTGTTTGCTCTATAGTGACGGCTCTCTCTCAGTCCCTGTATGATTGTTACTGTTTGCTCTATAGTGACGGCTCTCTCTCAGTCCCTGTGTGATGTGTTACTGTTTGCTCTATAGTGACGGCTCTCTCTAAGTCCCTGTATGATGTGTTACTGTTTGCTCTATAGTGACGGCTCTCTTTCAGTCCCTGTATGATGTGTTACTGTTTGCTCTATAGTGACGGCTCTCTCTCAGTCCCTGTGTGATGTGTTACTGTTTGCTCTATAGTGACGGCTCTCTTTCAGTCCCTGTATGATGTGTTACTGTTTGCTCTATAGTGACGGCTCTCTCTCAGTCCCTGTGTGATGTGTTACTGGACGCCCTATAGTGACGGCTCTCTCTAAGTCCCTGTATGATGTGTTACTGTTTGCTCTATAGTGACAGCTCTCTTTCAGTCCCTGTGTGATGTGTTACTGTTTGCTCTATAGTGACGGCTCTCTCTCAATCCCTGTGTGATGTGTTACTGGACGCCCTATAGTGACGGCTCTCTCTCAGTCCCTGTGTGATGTGTTACTGTTTGCTCTATAGTGACGGCTCTCTCTCAGTCCCTGTGTGATGTGTTACTGTTTGCTCTATAGTGACGGCTCTCTCTAAGTCCCTGTATGATGTGTTACTGTTTGCTCTATAGTGACGGCTCTCTCTCAGTCCCTGTGTGATGTGTTACTGTTTGCTCCATAGTGACAGCTCTCTTTCAGTCCCTGTGTGATGTGTTACTGTTTGCTCTATAGTGACGGCTCTCTCTCAGTCCCTGTGTGATGTGTTACTGTTTGCTCCATAGTGACGGCTCTCTCTCAGTCCCTGTGTGATGTGTTACTGTTTGCTCCATAGTGACAGCTCTCTTTCAGTCCCTGTGTGATGTGTTACTGTTTGCTCTATAGTGACGGCTCTCTCTCAGTCCCTGTGTGATGTGTTACTGTTTGCTCTATATTGACGGCTCTCTCTAAGTCCCTGTATGATGTGTTACTGTTTGCTCTATAGTGACGGCTCTCTCTCAGTCCCTGTGTGATGCGTTACTGTTTGCTCTATAGTGACGGCTCTCTTTCAGTCCCTGTGCCTGTATGATGTGTTACTGTTTGCTCTATAGTGACGGCTCTCTCTCAGTCCCTGTATGATTGTTACTGTTTGCTCTATAGTGACGGCTCTCTCTCAGTCCCTGTGTGATGTGTTACTGTTTGCTCTATAGTGATGGCTCTCTCTCAGTCCCTGTATGATTGTTACTGTTTGCTCTATAGTGACGGCTCTCTCTCAGTCCCTGTGTGATGTGTTACTGTTTGCTCTATAGTGACGGCTCTCTCTCAGTCCCTGTATGATGTGTTACTGTTTGCTCTATAGTGACAGCTCTCTCAGTCCCTGTATGATGTGTTACTGGACGCTTTATAGTGATAGCTCTCTCTCAGTCCCTGTGTGATGTGTTACTGTTTGCTCTATAGTGACGGCTCTCTCTAAGTCCCTGTATGATGTGTTTCTGTTTGCTCTATAGTGACGGCTCTCTCTCAGTCCCTGTATGATGTGTTACTGTTTGCTCTATAGTGACGGCTCTCTTTCAGTCCCTGTGTGATGTGTTACTGTTTGCTCTATAGTGACGGCTCTCTCTAAGTCCCTGTATGATGCGTTACTGTTTGCTCTATAGTGACGGCTCTCTCTCAGTCCCTGTATGATTGTTACTGTTTGCTCTATAGTGACGGCTCTCTCTCAGTCCCTGTATGATTGTTACTGTTTGCTCTATAGTGACGGCTCTCTCAGTCCCTGTGTGATTGTTACTGTTTGCTCTATAGTGACGGCTCTCTTTCAGTCCCTGTGCCTGTATGATGTGTTACTGTTTGCTCTATAGTGACGGCTCTCTCTCAGTCCCTGTATGATTGTTACTGTTTGCTCTATAGTGACGGCTCTCTCTCAGTCGCTGTATGATTGTTACTGTTTGCTCTATAGTGACGGCTCTCTCTCAGTCCCTGTATGATTGTTACTGTTTGCTCTATAGTGACGGCTCTCTCTCAGTCCCTGTATGATTGTTACTGTTTGCTCTATAGTGACGGCTCTCTCTCAGTCCCTGTGTGATGTGTTACTGTTTGCTCTATAGTGACGGCTCTCTCTAAGTCCCTGTATGATGTGTTACTGTTTGCTCTATAGTGACGGCTCTCTTTCAGTCCCTGTATGATGTGTTACTGTTTGCTCTATAGTGACGGCTCTCTCTCAGTCCCTGTGTGATGTGTTACTGTTTGCTCTATAGTGACGGCTCTCTTCAGTCCCTGTATGATGTGTTACTGTTTGCTCTATAGTGACGGCTCTCTCTCAGTCCCTGTGTGATATGTTACTGGACGCCCTATAGTGACGGCTCTCTCTAAGTCCCTGTATGATGTGTTACTGTTTGCTCTATAGTGACAGCTCTCTTTCAGTCCCTGTGTGATGTGTTACTGTTTGCTCTATAGTGACGGTTCTCTCTCAATCCCTGTGTGATGTGTTACTGGACGCCCTATAGTGACGGCTCTCTCTCAGTCCCTGTGTGATGTGTTACTGTTTGCTCTATAGTGACGGCTCTCTCTCAGTCCCTGTGTGATGTGTTACTGTTTGCTCTATAGTGACGGCTCTCTCTAAGTCCCTGTATGATGTGTTACTGTTTGCTCTATAGTGACGGCTCTCTCTCAGTCCCTGTGTGATGTGTTACTGTTTGCTCCATAGTGACAGCTCTCTTTCAGTCCCTGTGTGATGTGTTACTGTTTGCTCTATAGTGACGGCTCTCTCTCAGTCCCTGTGTGATGTGTTACTGTTTGCTCCATAGTGACGGCTCTCTCTCAGTCCCTGTGTGATGTGTTACTGTTTGCTCCATAGTGACAGCTCTCTTTCAGTCCCTGTGTGATGTGTTACTGTTTGCTCTATAGTGACGGCTCTCTCTCAGTCCCTGTGTGATGTGTTACTGTTTGCTCTATAGTGACGGCTCTCTCTCAGTCCCTGTGTGATGTGTTACTGTTTGCTCCATAGTGACGGCTCTCTCTCAGTCCCTGTGTGATGTGTTACTGTTTGCTCCATAGTGACGGCTCTCTTTCAGTCCCTGTGTGATGCGTTACTGTTTGCTCTATAGTGACGGCTCTCTTTCAGTCCCTGTGCCTGTATGATGTGTTACTGTTTGCTCTATAGTGACGGCTCTCTCTCAGTCCCTGTATGATTGTTACTGTTTGCTCTATAGTGACGGCTCTCTCAGTCCCTGTATGATTGTTACTGTTTGCTCTATAGTGACGGCTCTCTCTCAGTCCCTGTATGATTGTTACTGTTTGCTCTATAGTGACAGCTCTCTCTCAGTCCCTGTGTGATGTGTTACTGTTTGCTCTATATTGACGGCTCTCTCTCAGTCCCTGTATGATTGTTACTGTTTGCTCTATAGTGACGGCTCTCTCTAAGTCCCTGTATGATGTGTTACTGTTTGCTCTATAGTGACGGCTCTCTCAGTCCCTGTATGATGTGTTACTATTTGCTCTATAGTGACGGCTCTCTCTCAGTCGCTGTATGATGTGTTACTGTTTGCTCTATAGTGACGGCTCTCTCTCAGTCGCTGTATGATGTGTTACTGTTTGCTCTATAGTGACGGCTCTCTTTCAGTCCCTGTGTGATGCGTTACTGTTTGCTCTATAGTGACGGCTCTCTCAGTCCCTGTATGATTGTTACTGTTTGCTCTATAGTGACGGCTCTCTCTAAGTCCCTGTATGATGTGTTACTGTTTGCTCTATAGTGACGGCTCTCTTTCAGTCCCTGTGTGATGTGTTACTGTTTGCTCCATAGTGACGGCTCTCTTTCAGTCCCTGTGTGATGCGTTACTGTTTGCTCTATAGTGACGGCTCTCTTTCAGTCCCTGTGCCTGTATGATGTGTTACTGTTTGCTCTATAGTGACGGCTCTCTCTCAGTCCCTGTATGATTGTTACTGTTTGCTCTATAGTGACGGCTCTCTCAGTCCCTGTATGATTGTTACTGTTTGCTCTATAGTGACGGCTCTCTCTCAGTCCCTGTATGATTGTTACTGTTTGCTCTATAGTGACAGCTCTCTCTCAGTCCCTGTGTGATGTGTTACTGTTTGCTCTATATTGACGGCTCTCTCTCAGTCCCTGTATGATTGTTACTGTTTGCTCTATAGTGACGGCTCTCTCTAAGTCCCTGTATGATGTGTTACTGTTTGCTCTATAGTGACGGCTCTCTCAGTCCCTGTATGATGTGTTACTATTTGCTCTATAGTGACGGCTCTCTCTCAGTCGCTGTATGATGTGTTACTGTTTGCTCTATAGTGACGGCTCTCTCTCAGTCGCTGTATGATGTGTTACTGTTTGCTCTATAGTGACGGCTCTCTTTCAGTCCCTGTGTGATGCGTTACTGTTTGCTCTATAGTGACGGCTCTCTCAGTCCCTGTATGATTGTTACTGTTTGCTCTATAGTGACGGCTCTCTCTAAGTCCCTGTATGATGTGTTACTGTTTGCTCTATAGTGACGGCTCTCTTTCAGTCCCTGTGTGATGCGTTACTGTTTGCTCTATAGTGACGGCTCTCTCTCAGTCCCTGTATGATGTGTTACTGTTTGCTCCATAGTGACGGCTCTCTCTCAGTCCCTGTGTGATGTGTTACTGTTTGCTCTATAGTGACGGCTCTCTCTCAGTCGCTGTATGATGTGTTACTGTTTGCTCTATAGTGACGGCTCTCTCTCAGTCCCTGTATGATGTGTTACTGTTTGCTCTATAGTGACGGCTCTCTCTCAGTCGCTGTATGATGTGTTACTGTTTGCTCTATAGTGACGGCTCTCTCTTCAGTCCCTGTGTGATGCGTTACTGTTTGCTCTATAGTGACGGCTCTCTCAGTCCCTGTATGATTGTTACTGTTTGCTCTATAGTGACGGCTCTCTCTAAGTCCCTGTATGATGTGTTACTGTTTGCTCTATAGTGACGGCTCTCTTTCAGTCCCTGTGTGATGCGTTACTGTTTGCTCTATAGTGACGGCTCTCTCTCAGTCCCTGTATGATTGTTACTGTTTGCTCTATAGTGACGGCTCTCTCTAAGTCCCTGTATGATGTGTTACTGTTTGCTCTATAGTGACGGCTCTCTCTCAGTCCCTGTATGATTGTTACTGTTGGCTCTATAGTGACGGCTCTCTCTCAGTCCCTGTATGATTGTTACTGTTTGCTCTATAGTGACGGCTCTCTCTCAGTCCCTGTGTGATGTGTTACTGTTTGCTCTATAGTGACGGCTCTCTCTCAGTCCCTGTGTGATGTGTTACTGTTTGCTCTATAGTGACGGCTCTCTTTCAGTCCCTGTGTGATGCGTTACTGTTTGCTCTATAGTGACGGCTCTCTCTCAGTCCCTGTATGATTGTTACTGTTTGCTCTATAGTGACGGCTCTCTCTAAGTCCCTGTATGATGTGTTACTGTTTGCTCTATAGTGACGGCTCTCTCTCAGTCCCTGTATGATTGTTACTGTTGGCTCTATAGTGACGGCTCTCTCTCAGTCCCTGTATGATTGTTACTGTTTGCTCTATAGTGACGGCTCTCTCTCAGTCCCTGTGTGATATGTTACTGGACGCCCTATAGTGACGGCTCTCTCTAAGTCCCTGTATGATGTGTTACTGTTTGCTCTATAGTGACGGCTCTCTTTCAGTCCCTGTGCCTGTGTGATGCGTTACTGTTTGCTCTATAGTGACGGCTCTCTCTCAGTCCCTGTATGATTGTTACTGTTTGCTCTATAGTGACGGCTCTCTCTCAGTCCCTGTATGATTGTTACTGTTGGCTCTATAGTGACGGCTCTCTCTCAGTCCCTGTATGATGTGTTACTGTTTGCTCTATAGTGACAGCTCTCTCAGTCCCTGTATGATGTGTTACTGTTTGCTCTATAGTGACGGCTCTCTCTCAGTCCCTGTGTGATGTGTTACTGTTTGCTCTATAGTGACGGCTCTCTCTCAGTCCCTGTATGAT
Source organism: Calotriton arnoldi (assembly GCA_963921515.1). Taxonomy (NCBI): domain Eukaryota; kingdom Metazoa; phylum Chordata; class Amphibia; order Caudata; family Salamandridae; genus Calotriton; species Calotriton arnoldi. The sequence goes on along the minus strand of CAWUFW010002181.1, from coordinate 1,651,546 downwards.
TGTTACTGTTTGCTCTATAGTGACGGCTCTCTCTCAGTCCCTGTGTGATGTGTTACTGTTTGCTCTATAGTGACGGCTCTCTCTCAGTCCCTGTATGATTGTTACTGTTGGCTCTATAGTGACGGCTCTCTCTCAGTCCCTGTATGATTGTTACTGTTTGCTCTATAGTGACGGCTCTCTCTCAGTCCCTGTGTGATGTGTTACTGTTTGCTCTATAGTGACGCCTCTCTTTCAGTCCCTGTGCCTGTATGATGTGTTACTGTTTGCTCCATAGTGACGGCTCTCTCTCAGTCCCTGTGTGATGTGTTACTATTTGCTCTATAGTGACGTCTCTCTCTCAGTCCCTGTGTGATGTGTTACTGTTTGCTCTATAGTGACGGCTCTCTCAGTCCCTGTATAATGTGTTACTGGACGCTTTATAGTGATAGCTCTCTCTCAGTCCCTGTGTGATGTGTTACTGTTGGCTCTATAGTGACGGCTCTCTCTCAGTCCCTGTGTGATGTGTTACTGTTTGCTCTATAGTGACGGCTCTCTCTCAGTCCCTGTGTGATGTGTTACTGTTGGCTCTATAGTGACGGCTCTCTCTCAGTCCCTGTGTGATGTGTTACTGTTTGCTCTATAGTGACGGCTCTCTTTCAGTCCCTGTGCCTGTATGATGTGTTACTGTTTGCTCTATAGTGACGGCTCTCTCTCAGTCCCTGTATGATTGTTACTGTTTGCTCTATAGTGACGGCTCTCTCTCAGTCCCTGTGTGATGTGTTACTGTTTGCTCTATAGTGACGGCTCTCTCTCAGTCCCTGTATGATTGTTACTGTTTGCTCTATAGTGACGGCTCTCTCTCAGTCCCTGTGTGATGTGTTACTGTTTGCTCTATAGTGACGGCTCTCTCTCAGTCCCTGTATGATGTGTTACTGTTTGCTCTATAGTGACGGCTCTCTCTCAGTCCCTGTATAATGTGTTACTGGACGCTTTATAGTGATAGCTCTCTCTCAGTCCCTGTGTGATGTGTTACTGTTTGCTCTATAGTGACGGCTCTCTCTCAGTCCCTGTGTGATGTGTTACTGTTTGCTCTATAGTGACGGCTCTCTCTCAGTCCCTGTATGATTGTTACTGTTTGCTCTATAGTGATAGCTCTCTCTCAGTCCCTGTGTGATGTGTTACTGTTTGCTCTATAGTGACGGCTCTCTCTCAGTCCCTGTGTGATGTGTTACTGTTTGCTCTATAGTGACGGCTCTCTCTAAGTCCCTGTATGATGTGTTACTGTTTGCTCCATAGTGATGGCTCTCTTTCAGTCCCTGTGTGATGTGTTACTGTTTGCTCTATAGTGACGGCTCTCTCTCAGTCCCTGTATGATTGTTACTGTTTGCTCCATAGTGACAGCTCTCTTTCAGTCCCTGTGTGATGTGTTACTGTTTGCTCTATAGTGACGGCTCTCTCTCAGTCCCTGTATGATTGTTACTGTTTGCTCTATAGTGACGGCTCTCTCTCAGTCCCTGTGTGATGTGTTACTGTTTGCTCTATAGTGACGGCTCTCTCTAAGTCCCTGTATGATTGTTACTGTTTGCTCTATAGTGACGGCTCTCTCAGTCCCTGTATGATTGTTACTGTTTGCTCTATAGTGACGGCTCTCTCTCAGTCCCTGTGTGATGTGTTACTGTTTGCTCTATAGTGACGGCTCTCTCTAAGTCCCTGTATGATGTGTTACTGTTTGCTCCATAGTGACGGCTCTCTCTCAGTCGCTGTATGATGTGTTACTGTTTGCTCTATAGTGACGGCTCTCTCAGTCCCTGTATAATGTGTTACTGGACGCTTTATAGTGACGGCTCTCTTTCAGTCCCTGTGTGATGTGTTACTGTTGGCTCTATAGTGACGGCTCTCTTTCAGTCCCTGTGTGATGTGTTACTGTTGGCTCTATAGTGACGGCTCTCTCTCAGTCCCTGTGTGATGTGTTACTGTTGGCTCTATAGTGACGGCTCTCTCTCAGTCCCTGTGTGATGTGTTACTGTTGGCTCTATAGTGACGGCTCTCTCTCAGTCCCTGTGTGATGTGTTACTGTTGGCTCTATAGTGACGGCTCTCTCTCAGTTCCTGTGTGATGGTTACTGTTGGCTCTATAGTGACGGCTCTCTCTCAGTCCCTGTGTGATGTGTTACTGTTTGCTCTATAGTGACGGCTCTCTCAGTCCCTGTATAATGTGTTACTGGACGCTTTATAGTGATAGCTCTCTCTCAGTCCCTGTGTGATGTGTTACTGTTTGCTCTATAGTGACGGCTCTCTCTCAGTCCCTGTGTGATGTGTTACTGTTGGCTCTATAGTGACGGCTCTCTCTCAGTCCCTGTGTGATGTGTTACTGTTTGCTCTATAGTGACGGCTCTCTCTCAGTCCCTGTGTGATGTGTTACTGTTTGCTCTATAGTGACGGCTCTCTCTCAGTCCCTGTATGATTGTTACTGTTTGCTCTATAGTGACGGCTCTCTCTCAGTCCCTGTATGATGTGTTACTGTTTGCTCTATAGTGACGGCTCTCTCTCAGTCCCTGTATGATTGTTACTGTTTGCTCTATAGTGACGGCTCTCTCAGTCCCTGTATGATTGTTACTGTTTGCTCTATAGTGACGGCTCTCTCTCAGTCCCTGTGTGATGTGTTACTGTTTGCTCTATAGTAATGGCTCTCTCTCAGTCCCTGTGTGATGTGTTACTGTTTGCTCTATAGTGACGGCTCTCTCTCCGTCCCTGTGTGATGTGTTACTGTTGGCTCTATAGTGACGGCTCTCTCTCAGTCCATGTGTGATGCGTTACTGTTTGCTCTATAGTGACGGCTCTCTCTCAGTCCCTGTATGATTGTTACTGTTTGCTCTATAGTGACGGCTCTCTCTCAGTCCCTGTATGATGTGTTACTGTTTGCTCTATAGTGACGGCTCTCTCTCAGTCCCTGTATGATTGTTACTGTTTGCTCTATAGTGACGGCTCTCTCTCAGTCCCTGTGTGATGTGTTACTGTTTGCTCTATAGTGACGGCTCTCTTTCAGTCCCTGTGTGATGTGTTACTGTTTGCTCTATAGTGACGGCTCTCTCTCAGTCCCTGTGTGATGTGTTACTGTTGGCTCTATAGTGACGGCTCTCTCTCAGTCCCTGTATGATGTGTTACTGTTTGCTCTATAGTGACGGCTCTCTCTCAGTCCCTGTATGATTGTTACTGTTTGCTCTATAGTGACGGCTCTCTCTCAGTCCCTGTATGATTGTTACTGTTTGCTCTATAGTGACGGCTCTCTCTCAGTCCCTGTATAATGTGTTACTGTTTGCTCTATAGTGACGGCTCTCTCTCAGTCCCTGTATGATTGTTACTGTTTGCTCTATAGTGACGGCTCTCTCTCAGTCCCTGTATGATGTGTTACTGTTTGCTCTATAGTGACGGCTCTCTTTCAGTCCCTGTGCCTGTATGATGTGTTACTGTTTGCTCTATAGTGACGGCTCTCTCTCAGTCCCTGTATCATTGTTACTGTTTGCTCTATAGTGACGGCTCTCTCTCAGTCCCTGTATAATGTGTTACTGTTTGCTCTATAGTGACGGCTCTCTCTCAGTCCCTGTATGATTGTTACTGTTTGCTCTATAGTGACGGCTCTCTCTCAGTCCCTGTATGATGTGTTACTGTTTGCTCTATAGTGACGGCTCTCTCTCAGTCCCTGTGTGATGTGTTACTGTTTGCTCTATAGTGACGGCTCTCTCTCAGTCCCTGTATGATTGTTACTGTTTGCTCTATAGTGACGGCTCTCTTTCAGTCCCTGTGTGATGTGTTACTGTTGGCTCTATAGTGACGGCTCTCTCTCAGTCCCTGTGTGATGTGTTACTGTTTGCTCTATAGTGACGGCTCTCTTTCAGTCCCTGTGTGATGCGTTACTGTTTGCTCTATAGTGACGGCTCTCTCTCAGTCCCTGTATGATTGTTACTGTTTGCTCTATAGTGACGGCTCTCTCTAAGTCCCTGTATGATTGTTACTGTTTGCTCTATAGTGACGGCTCTCTCTCAGTCCCTGTATGATGTGTTACTGTTTGCTCTATAGTGACGGCTCTCTCTCAGTCCCTGTATGATTGTTACTGTTTGCTCTATAGTGACGGCTCTCTCTCAGTCCCTGTGTGATGTGTTACTGTTTGCTCTATAGTGACGGCTCTCTCAGTCCCTGTATAATGTGTTACTGGACGCTTTATAGTGATAGCTCTCTCTCAGTCCCTGTGTGATGTGTTACTGTTGGCTCTATAGTGACGGCTCTCTCTCAGTCCCTGTGTGATGTGTTACTGTTTGCTCTATAGTGACGGCTCTCTCTCAGTCCCTGTGTGATGTGTTACTGTTGGCTCTATAGTGACGGCTCTCTCTCAGTCCCTGTGTGATGTGTTACTGTTTGCTCTATAGTGACGGCTCTCTCTCAGTCCCTGTGTGATGTGTTACTGTTGGCTCTATAGTGACGGCTCTCTCTCAGTCCCTGTGTGATGTGTTACTGTTTGCTCTATAGTGACGGCTCTCTTTCAGTCCCTGTGCCTGTATGATGTGTTACTGTTTGCTCTATAGTGACGGCTCTCTCTCAGTCCCTGTATGATTGTTACTGTTTGCTCTATAGTGACGGCTCTCTCTCAGTCCCTGTGTGATGTGTTACTGTTTGCTCTATAGTGACGGCTCTCTCTCAGTCCCTGTATGATTGTTACTGTTTGCTCTATAGTGACGGCTCTCTCTCAGTCCCTGTATCATTGTTACTGTTTGCTCTATAGTGACGGCTCTCTCTCAGTCCCTGTATAATGTGTTACTGTTTGCTCTATAGTGACGGCTCTCTCTCAGTCCCTGTATGATGTGTTACTGTTTGCTCTATAGTGACGGCTCTCTCTCAGTCCCTGTATGATTGTTACTGTTTGCTCTATAGTGACGGCTCTCTCTCAGTCCCTGTGTGATGTGTTACTGTTTGCTCTATAGTGACGGCTCTCTCTCAGTCCCTGTATGATTGTTACTGTTTGCTCTATAGTGACGGCTCTCTCTCAGTCCCTGTGTGATGTGTTACTGTTTGCTCTATAGTGACGGCTCTCTCTAAGTCCCTGTGTGATGTGTTACTGTTTGCTCTATAGTGACGGCTCTCTCTCAGTCCCTGTATGATTGTTACTGTTTGCTCTATAGTGACGGCTCTCTCTCAGTCCCTGTGTGATGTGTTACTGTTTGCTCTATAGTGACGGCTCTCTCTCAGTCCCTGTGTGATGTGTTACTGTTTGCTCTATAGTGACGGCTCTCTCTCAGTCCCTGTATGATGTGTTACTGTTTGCTCTATAGTGACGGCTCTCTCAGTCCCTGTATAATGTGTTACTGGACGCTTTATAGTGATAGCTCTCTCTCAGTCCCTGTATGATTGTTACTGTTTGCTCTATAGTGACGGCTCTCTCTCAGTCCCTGTGTGATGTGTTACTGTTTGCTCTATAGTGACGGCTCTCTCTCAGTCCCTGTATGATTGTTACTGTTTGCTCTATAGTGACGGCTCTCTCTCAGTCCCTGTGTGATGTGTTACTGTTTGCTCTATAGTGACGGCTCTCTCTCAGTCGCTGTATGATTGTTACTGTTTGCTCTATAGTGACGGTCTCTCTCAGTCCCTGTATGATGTGTTACTGTTTGCTCTATAGTGACGGCTCTCTCTCAGTCCCTGTATGATTGTTACTGTTTGCTCTATAGTGACGGCTCTCTCTCAGTCCCTGTATGATTGTTACTGTTTGCTCTATAGTGACGGCTCTCTCTCAGTCCCTGTGTGATGTGTTACTGTTTGCTCTATAGTGACGGCTCTCTCAGTCCCTGTATGATTGTTACTGTTTGCTCTATAGTGACGGCTCTCTCTCAGTCCCTGTATGATGTGTTACTGTTTGCTCTATAGTGACGGCTCTCTCTCAGTCCCTGTATGATTGTTACTGTTTGCTCTATAGTGACGGCTCTCTCTCAGTCCCTGTATGATTGTTACTGTTTGCTCTATAGTGACGGCTCTCTCAGTCCCTGTATAATGTGTTACTGGACGCTTTATAGTGATAGCTCTCTCTCAGTCCCTTTATGACGTGTTAATGTTTGCTCCAGAGTGAGCCTTTTGTCCCAACCCCTGTGCCTGTTTGACTGCTTGATCAGTAGGCATCTTTCACACCCTGTATGACTTGTTCCTGTGTGCCACAGAGGAAGCTTCCTCTCACGCCCTGAGCCTGTATGATTTTTCACTGTTTGCTGTAAAGGGACCCTCTCTCACATCTCCAGTTGAAAATACCTATATCAATTAACCCTATCTTCTTTTTTCCCCCAGAAGTCAGTAAAAGCACCCCGTGCCCCGGAGTCAAAGACCCTGACTGCAAATGTACTACTGCCGGCTATCAGTGCATTAACCCTGAATGTTCGGTTTGTCTTAGGGTACCAACCTGCCGCAAAGGGGAGAAACTTGCAAGATCAGGTAACATCGCCTGTACACGGCAATTTATTTCTATTGGCTGGCCGGTTTCCTTGACGTCACTGGTTGCTGTTGTATCATTAGTAACCCAACCCTTTTGGATGGTGTTGCATGTTGCGGCTTTAGCCAACTCCAATAGGTTAGTAATCTAGAGGGTTGAGAGCCTGGTGTAGAGATCGTGTGTTACCTGTAGGTTATAGGCAAGGACGTAGCTTCCATCGCTCCAGCAGGTGCAGTGCCACCGAGTCCCAGAGGCCTGATCCCTGATTATTACTGCAATTCAGTTTAAACAGTGGCATGGGGCCCAATTCCATCATTGCACCAGGCCCATGACACACTGGCTACGCCACTGGTTATAGGTCTGTACACCCCTGGGGCTGACACAGCTTATTTCATCTGGAGTAAATCAAACAGTGGCATTGAGTCATCTTTTAATAGCTATTGAAGCATCAGAAGACAAAAATGCAAAAAGTATAAGCAGTCTTTTTCAAAGTCGGATACAGAAGGGGATATATGTTGCTTTAACTGCAAGGCAGAATTGCCCCTAAGTTTGACTTCGAGCACACAATTTCTATGTGCCTTGTTTACCGGCTCTCTGAGCAAAGTCCAAACCACCCTTGCACGTTCGAAGGCGCTGTAATAATAAGCACTGGCAATGCCTTAAGTCTGATTTATAAATAAAAATGCCTATTTCGTCACTGGTGGGCTTGAGCACTCAGGAAAACATCATGGAGGGCTCACTTGCATGCATCCATGGAGGGCTCACTTGCATGCATCCATGGAGGGCTCACTTGCATGCATCCATGGAGGGCTCACTTGCATGCATCCATGGAGGGCTCACTTGCATGCATCCATGGAGGGCTCACTTGCATGCATCCATGGAGGACTCGCTTGCATGCATCCATGGAGGGCTCGCTTGCATGCATCCATGGAGGGCTCGCTTGCATGCATCCATGGAGGGCTCGCTTGCATGCATCCATGGAGGGCTCGCTTGCATGCATCCATGGAGGACTCGCTTGCATGCATCCATGAAGGACTCGCTTGCATGCATCCATGGAGGGCTCGCTTGCATGCATCCATGGAGGGCTCACTTGCATGCATCCATGGAGGGCTCGCTTGCATGCATCCATGGAGGGCTCACTTGCATGCATCCATGGAGGGCTCACTTGCATGCATCCATGGAGGACTCGCTTGCATGCATCCATGGAGGACTCACTTGCATTCATCCATGGAGGACTCACTTGCATGCATCCATGGAGGGCTCGCTTGCATGCATCCATGGAGGGCTCACTTGCATGCATCCATGGAGGACTCGCTTGCATGCATCCATGGAGGGCTCACTTGCATGCATCCATGGAGGACTCGCTTGCATGCATCCATGGAGGGCTCACTTGCATACATCCATGGAGGGCTCACTTGCATGCATCCATTTACCCACTGACTCATTCTTGCATTTATCCACCAACCCATCCGTAGTTGCAAGATAAATTAAAAGAGTACAAGTAGAAAAAACAAAACATACCGCTGCCAAAACCTGGTAGGCAGATGTCCGCAATTAAAAAAAACAATTATATGTAGCAGCGAACTGCCATCCTACAGTGGTATTGTATATACTGTATTGGTATGTTAAAGACTCAGGGGCAACATTTATCATGCAGTTGTGTCGCCCTTGCGCCTCGCAATGGGGCGGAAGGCTGACGCAACTATTAGGTAAGATTTATCAAGCCACGCAAGGCCACCTTGCATGGCCCTGCGTCGCATGAATAATCTAGAGTAATGCAACGCAGCGTTATGTTACTCTGCTCCAGGGAGGCGATCCATGGGTGAAACATGGGTTTGCCCACGCATCCACCCATGGATTTTGACACATTCTCAGATTTACCATTACTGGTAGATCTGGGAATGTGTCAAAATGCTACGCCTCCCCAGGTGAGGTATAACGAGGAGAAATATCTTTATTTCTCCTATTTTATTTCTCTTTCTATGTGTGTTGCATTAGAAAGAGTAAAATGCCTCAGAGGATTGTTTTTGTGCAGTACGCTGTCCCTTCCTGTGGAAAAACACTCCTGCTTACAACGCAGTCACCCTTGAACAGCGGTCCATGGGTGTCTGCATTGGCTCTAGGCTGCACATTGTGCGCCAGCACAGGGAAAAGACAGGAATGCGCAGTGTAATATTAAATACAGCGCATTTATGCCCATTCTCTATCACGCTAGCAAAACAAATGATGGACGGAATGCTGAACAAATCAAAAATTCACCCTCAGTCACAGATCTGGGTTAAATCCATCATTTGTTCGCTCACCTGGACTGTTCCCATGGGGAGTAGGGTCAAGCCTGATTTGCATATGGCTGGGTCCAAACTGGAATGGAATGACAAGAAAAAAAAACTATGGATTTAACCCAGATCTGTGACGGGGTGAATGTTTGATTTGTTCAGCATTCTGTTCATCATCTGGGTTTATTTTGCCTTTGTCACCCTAAGTGGGGAGGGTATGCCCAGACGTGGGTCCCGTGCTCACTATGCTGCTGGATTCAGGCTAGCCTGGCTGATGAGGGGTGATACCCTGAAACCGATCCCAAGATGCTTTTTTCTGGTCCAGGGAGAACCTGGCGTGGCAGTTCGGGCTGGACTGCCCCCATGGGGAGCAGGGTCAAGACTGATTTGCATATGACTGGATCCAAACTGGAATGGGATGGTGAGCAAAAAAACGATGGATTTAACCCAGATCTGTGACTGGGGTGAATGTTCCCATCCATCATCTGTTCTTTTTGCCTTTCTCTATCATGCAGTGCAGGAAGGTGGCTTGCTGTGCTGCTTGATTTTTTGATAAATGAGCCCCTTAATATGGAAACCATTTTTAGAAACAGCGTATTAGGCATATTGAATCAGTAAAACAATGACACAGTATGCACAATATCATTCAAAAACGAAGCTGAGTAAACATTTTATGAAGCAGCCATCTTGGAATGGTATTGTGTATAGATTAACATTGTTGTACCGATCCAAGATGATCATAATTTCCAAATGTGGAAGACATCTTTAAAAGGTAAAACCATCATTCATTATGGGCAATGGCGTTCCAATTTGGCCTTCTTGTTTGGAAGCAGTGACCACACAATATATGGTGCAGCGCAGACTGAATCAACAGCAGGTGGCCCGTTGCCATGTCTAGGGAGCTGCAGGATGAAATAAAAAAAGGTGGAGGAAAGAAATGTAAGAGGAACTATAAAAGGTAAAAATGAAAGCCTAAGGGACCGACCCTCAACCCTACCACTGAAGCGCTCGCATTTTCAGATGGATGTGCACATCTGACCAGGCCAAATGCAATTACTCACAGGGAAATAGAGCCACTGGCTGAAGTGGGCTGACCTTTTCCACATGCTCTTGGTGTCAGTGGCACAAGCAGAATGAGAATGACACACTAACAGATCTTTGGCAACCCAGGGCTGATTAAAAGTCCGTCTATGTATCTATTTTTTACAGAATAAGACCCTGCAGAAACTAAACCAATCAGTCCCTCCTAACGGGGCACTATTTTACTAGCATACGACCTACGCAGATTTGATACATGCTACTGCACTTCGAAATACTTTCTACTGGCTCCCAGTTGCCCAATGGGTTAAATGTAAGGTTCTCTGCTTTTCACGCAATGCCCTTCATCAGACCGCCCTAAAATGGCTGTCCAATTTCCTCTCTCCCGATCTACCCTTCAGATCAAGCACTCTTGCCCTGTCCATCATTCCTCCTTGCATGAAAGATAGGTGCGGGGGACAACTCCTTCAGAGTAGCAGGCCCTCAGCTCTGGAGCAAAGATTAATCTGTTTCTACGACAGTTGAGAGACTGTTACGCCTTTAAGAAAACTCAGAAAAACCTCCTGTGCAGTAAACTGTTTCTGTCTTCCACCGGTATCTTCGGGCTTGTCTTCTTGATTTGTTTCCCCGTTCTTAGCGCCAGGATGCCTACAGGTGCCATCTTAGCTCTATTAGGAAATAACAATCTGTACCCAAAGGAACCTGTTCTAACACCCTTAGAATAACTAAAGATTTAGAAAAATATATAGAGTTCGAATGGATGCAATGAGGAATACATTCAGCTCTTTGTGGCAGGTGCATAACTCACTGAGTAACAAAATGATCTAAACAAAGCATTAACCCACTGAGTTATGCTACATACAATACAAATATGTGCCCGTGCCGTGTGCTCCAGATATCCTCAGATATCTACATAAGAAACATTTGCACACAAGGGGCCTCATTTATGAAAAATGTTGTATCACAGCATGTAAACAGCGTTGCAACACTTTTCAGTGTGCCCTCCTTGCGACACCATGGATGCGTTGTTGGATTTACAGATACGTCAGTATTCCTGTCGTATCTGTAGGTGCAAAAGTGGCGCATTGCTGGGGTGTGTCTGAAAACAGGCGCAACTCCAACAATGTGTTGTTTCACATGGGGCTTTGTGAAAGGGCCTGCGTCACTCTTACGCCTGCGCCTGCTGTAAGAAGCTTGTGATAGTGAGTGCCAATGGATGCCCTTCTAACAAGCTATTGGCATATTTTGGGTAAGCTGGTTGTATGTTGGTATTTCTATCTTAATATGCTCTTATGCAAGGCAGTGTGTAAAGTCTGCTGGTGGAGAATGTGAATGTGAATACAGTGATTTTCAACGATGTTGCATTTTTGTGCTGCCTTGGGTGTTGTATTTTGAAAAAGTCTTAGCAAGTTATTGTATATAATAGTTTCAAGCCCTCCCGAAAATCTAAGGTATGATGGACTCTCTGTCTGCTCAGCTGTCCAAAAGTAGTTTTGAAATGGAATGAGAACAAGCAGGGGTAGAATGACCCTCATACATTATTGATTGCAAACTTTTTCACATGCTGCATTGTGTTAGACTTTGCGGTCCCTTCGCACATGCACGTACGGGCAGGTAAGTGGACATATGTGCACACGTGGTCCTGGTATATGGACAATATAAGGGGATAAAGTCACAAAATGACTGGCATGGAAATAACCTCAAATAACGGATGTCACATACTTAACGCCACAAGAAGATAAAAAAGGCAAAAAAGGACTAAATGCGGTCATCAAAGTTAAAAGTTGTTGTTCATGTTTATTTTATAATCACAAATGTTTTCAATGAACTGTCAAAAAAAAGAAGATATCACCAGATTGCCAACTTTTTTCGGAACTTGTAACAATCTATTGTAATTTCTTCAGAACAAGTTAATTATAATGACTGATCCTGCATCATCCAGTAACCTAAATGTGCCCAACCTTGTTGTTAGATATGTCGAGATCGATATGCAGGATACCTGCTTTAAGTGCCATTTTTGTTAGAACTGCATAATGTGAGAAGGAGTGAAGAACTGTATTTTTCTAAGTGAGTTTCCAATAAAAATCTCACCAGAACGGGCCTGATAGCCCAAGACCTCTACTCTAATGGCCAGTGATGTATTCACTTGTGCACGTTCCCTTTCTTCACTCACTTGTTTTCTTTGCTCCTCTCCTCTCCCACTGGTACTGTTCTCCTCTTGTGATTGGTTCTGAAAAGATATGTTTCTCTGTTTTCTCCTCATGGGTTTTATCTATTCTAAAAAAAAGAAACCTTGTGCCTGTAGATGTGCTGGTTGATGGTTGACTCTCACTAGTTGTACTCCTTTCAAGCAGCAGAAAATAATACACAGCAGATGGGGAGAGAGAGAGAGAGCACAAGAAATTGAAGGAAATGTCTTTTGATATAATGTGCATGCTTATTATCCAAGGTGACCTGATCATTTCCAAACTCCAATATAAGATATCAGAAATAAAGACGGATATAGAAGATTTACATTTTGAGGATTTAGCACAAAAGAACCAAGGCATTCGCTATAATATTGGGTACATTTCAGAAACAGATGCTTAATAATAAGAGATCAAACATAGAGATACAAAAGATTATGGATTTGGGCAAATATAGTCAATTACTTAAAATACGATAACAGCTCTAACAAAGCAGTTTCCTCAAATTTCAACAAAAGTATTGTGATTGAATCCGACATCAAATAGCAGTGCAACTAGTGATAGCAAACCACCAGGCAATAAGACCACATGGGATTGGGGGGGAGGGGGGATCACTGACCGAATAACGAGGACAAAAATATTGTGTGGACAGAATATCGTGTCAAAAATATCGAGGACAAAAATAAGGAGAAGGTAAGTGCAAATAGGTATGTATAGATGTACTATTCTTTACTCCAGTTCTACATACCTTGAAGATATATATATATTGTCAAGTTGTGTATATATATATATATATATCCAAACAATCCTTCGTCGGTAGACAAAGAAGCCGAGCCCAATTCCTTGTAGCGTGTGAATTAATAACACATGTGGCAAACAAGGGCGTTGTTTGCCACATGTGTTATTAAATTTACACGCTACTAAGGAATTGGGCTCGGCTTCTTTTTGTCTACCGTCGAAGGATTGTTTGGATTGTGGAGGTTCGCGACCTCGCCGTGAGCCCGCCGCCCCACAGTGGCAGAGAGACTCGTGATCAGTGGATAATTGCAATATATATATATATATATATATATATATATATATATATATATTCACTGAAAAAACCATAGGTTTCAGGCACGTTATAGTTAGAAATTAGCATTTAAAAAACCTTAGAAATTCACAGAAAAAACCATAGGTTTTAGGGAAAGTTATAGTTAGTTGGACATTTCTCTCGTACAAAACCAGAGAAATTCCCCCGTTATAGTTAGTTCAGCTAACTATAACTCGCGCCCCCGCAATGCACTGCTGATGACGTCACATATTACATCACTCATGACATGGTCAGTGACATCACTGATGACATCACTGATGACATCTCAAATGACATCACTGATGACATCATTCAGTGACTGTGTGTTTCTGTAAAGTTTAGATATGTTTAATATATATAGGCCAAGGCGTATTGAAGAATGAGTGGGTGTATAAGTGTCTGAATGGAGGATTTAGTAGGTGCGTGACTGACTGTATAAGTGAGTGATTAAACGTATCTTACTGAATGCATGGGTTAGTGACTAAACTGTGTGAATGTCTGTATCCGTCTGTCTGTTGGTGTGTAAGCGGCTGCATGGGTTTGTGAATAGCTACATGAGTGTCTATATGGGTTATTGATTGGTTGTCTGAGTATCTGTATGGGTGCCTGAGTGTTTGTGTGGGTGGGGTGTGTGTGTCTCTGTGCATAGATGTGTGAGTGGGTGATTCACTGGGTGCATGGTTTCAAGAGTGCATCTGTGATGGACTGTATGGGTGGGTGAGTTTGTGTATGGGTGTGTTAGTGAGTGAATGTATATCTCAGTGGTACATGTGTGAGTAACTACATATGTGAAAGGCAGTATATATGTGTGTTGGAGTATATAAATGGCTATAAGTGAGACTGTGTGATTGTGAGAGTGGCTGTATGGATGAGTGTGTGCTTGTATTAGTGATTGTATAAGAGCGTAAGAATGTGCTAGTATTTGTATGAGTAAGTGAGCTGGTGTGTGTATAACTGTATAGGTGAGTAAATGGCAGTGTTATTAATTATTTGCATGACTGATTAGGTGTGTGAGTACCTCTATGGATGAGTGGCGGTGTGTGAGTGTCTATATAGGTGTATGAGTGCATATGATAGTCCTGTACTGAGTGACCGTAAGTATGAGTGACTGTACGGGTGAGTGAGTGGATGTGTGTGTAGACCTAAGAATCAGTGAGTGGGTATGTAGTTATTGGTGTTGGAGTGTCTATGGTTTTGAGAATGGCAGTCTGTAATTTAGAGTGGGTGTATCAAAGGTTATATTAGGGTGTGAGAAGATGCATCAAATTATCACATGGATGATGTCATCATTGATGTCATCAGTGATGTCATTTGAGATGTCATCAGTGATGTCATCAGTGATGTCACTGACCATGTCATGAGTGATGTAATATGTGACGTCATCAGCAGTGCATTGCGGGCGCGAAGTTATAGTTAGCTGAACTAACTATAACAGGGAATTTCTCTGGTTTTGTACGAGAGAAATGTCCAACTAACTATAACTTTCCCTAAAACCTCTGGTTTTTCTGTGAATTTCTAAGGTTTTTTAAATGCTAATTTCTAACTATAACGTGCCTGAAACCTATGGTTTTTCAGTGAATTTCAAAGGTTTTTTAAATGCTAATTTCTAACTATAACGTGTCTGAAACCTATGGTTTTTTCAGGGAATTTCAACGTTTTTTTTAAATGCTAATTTCTAACTATAACGTGCCTGAAACTTATGGTTTTTTAGTGAATTTCAAAGGTTTTTTAAATGCTAGTTTCTAACTATGCCTACAGAGGTAGGACAGGTGAAGAAAGAAGAAAAAACGCACAGAAAGAAGCAAAAGAAATGCAGAAAGAAGCAACAGAAGTCCACAAAGACGAACAAAAGTGCAGGAAGAAGCAAGACATGTGCAGAAAGAACCAACAGAGGAGCAGAAAGAGGCCTTGTTGCAAAATCATCCTGTGCCCACAACTTTTTCAGACGGGTACTGGTGGTAACTGACTCTGACTAACCAGGCCTAGAGCCAGTGTTATGCTAAAAGACACTTAGAATACAGTGAAAACACCTACATACACTAGGGAACACTATGCGTTGGGGTACCCCTGTGATTAGCATGACCTCCTTCTGTAAGGCCCTAGTACAGAATAGGGCAGGGGGATTAAAACTACCTCTAAGTCAGAGGTGCAGAAAGATGCTTCTTTAAGTAGTAGTCACGTTTGCAGAGTGGTGGAGAAAGGGTGCTGGGCGTCAAACCAACGCTCAGGAATTCCGCTGCGTAGGACTTACAGGAGGTACCAGGAGGGATTCTTGGCCCCCAAACTCCCTAAGGACTAAATTGAACTTCATCCCCCATCCCGTAGTTTGCCACGAGGCACGTTTGCAGAGTGGTAGAGAAAGGGGGCCATGGCCTCCGAAGACGTCTTAGCAATCCCAGTGTGTGGGACTTACTGGAGGTAACAAGAGGGGTAGTTGGCCCCCAAGGACATCCTTGGGGGCCAACTTCCCAAACTATGACCTCCAGTCAGTCCCACACAGCAGCACTGGTAAGTACTCTTACCAGGCCACGCCCACTTTGCCCACCACTCTACAAACGCGCTCCTTGGCATGCTCTTGGATGGGGATTGAAGTCCCCTTCACTGCTGGGGGACCTTTAGGGGCCAACTAGCCTACCTTTTACCTCCAGTAAGCCCCACGCAGTGGGATTGGTGAGAGGTAGACAAAGGCCATGCCCCTTTCCCCACCACTCTGCAAACACGCCCCCTGGTGCGTTGTAAGTTGGGGGATTAAGTCTTCTTGAATCGTAAGGGTCCCTGGGGTCCAACTAGCCCACCAGGTACCTCCAGTAAGCGCCACAAAGCTGCGTTACAGAGTGGTGTAAAAAGGGGCGTGGCCTGGACCACCTCTCTGCAACGCAGCCCTGTGGCGCTTACTGGAGGTACCTGGTGGGCTAGTTCGCCCCCAGGGACCCTCAGGATTGAAGAGGAATTAATTCCCCAACTTTAAACGCGCCACAGGGCGTGTTTGCACACATGTTACCTCAGGACCGCCCCCTCCCTTCACCACTGTGCAAACGCGCCCCGTGGCGCGTTTTAAGTTGGGGGATTAAGTTCCCTTGAATCCTGAGGGTCCCTGGGGTCCAACTAGCCCACTAGGTACCTCCAGTAAGTGCCACAGAGCTGCGTTGCAGAGAGGTGTAAAAAGGGGCGTGGCCTGGACCACCTCTCTGCAACGCAGGCCTGTGGCACTTACTGGAGTTACCTGGTGGGCTAGTTGGCCCCCAGGGGCCCTCAGGATTGAAGGAGAATTAATTCCCCAACTTAAAACAACGCGCCACAGGGCGTGTTTGCACACATGTCACCTCAGGCCCCGCCCCCTCCCTTCGCCACTGTGCAAACGTGCCCCGTGGCGTGTTTTAAGTTGGGGGATAAAGTCCCCTTGAATCCTGAGAGTCCCTGGGGTCCAACTAGCCCACCAGGTACCTCCAGTAAGCGCCACAGAGCTGGGTTGCAGAGAGGTGTAAAAAGGGGCGTGGCCTAGACCACCTCTCTGCAACGCAGCCCTGTGGCGCTTACTGGAGGTACCTGGTGGGCTAGTTGGCCCTCAGGGACCCCCAGTATTGAAGGGGAATTGATTCCCCAATTTAAAACGCGCCACAGGGTGCGTTTGCAGAGTGTTGCTGGGAGGGGGCGGGGCCTCAGGCACGATCGCGGTCTTTTTTTTTTTCTTCTTTTTTTTTTTTAGAAGGGGGCTGTGTGGCCCCCCTTCTTTTTTTGGGCCCTGGGGACCCCATCCCCCAGGGCCTGACCCCTTTTTAGAATAAAAAAAAAAAGCTGTACGGGAAGGAGGCCGCGTGGGCCCCCCTCCCGTGGCCAATTCCGGCCCTGGGGACCCCATCCCCCGGGGCATGGCCACCTATTTTTATGTTTTTTAAGGAGGGGGGCTGCGTGGCCCCCCTCCTGAGGCCTCTATTGCCCCCGGGGACCCCATCCCTCTGGGCCTTTTTTTGGGGGGAAGGGGGCCGCGTGGCCCCCTCCCGGGCCACCTCTAGCCCCGGGGACCCCATCCCCGGGGCAGGCCCTATCCGTTGGGGACCGTGGGGGAGCCCCAATGCCCCCACGGTCCCGCCGGCTCCCCGCCTCCTGCGGGAGCCGGCATTGCTTTTTCACATGGGGAGCTGCTGACATGCAGCTCCCCGTGTGGAAAGCAATGTGGTTTGGATTTGGAAGAGAGAGCAGGTTTCCTGCTCTCTCTTCCAAAACCCAAACCACAGTTTGCTATGGCAGGGCGGGAGCCGCGAGGCTCCCGCCTCTGCCATAGCAAACAGCAGTGTCCCGGGGTGGGCACCCCGGGACACTGCAGGAGCTGGCCCTGGGGGTGGCGGTCCCCAAGGCCATCACGGGCTTCCAGGGGGCCACGCGGCCCCCTCCCTTCAGTTTGAAAGCCCCGGGAGGTGGTGGTCCCTGGGGCTCGGGGGTCCGTAACAGACCCCCAAATTTACATAGTTAGTGCCCCGGGGAGGTGGTGGTCCCCGGGGCATGTGGGGGGGCTCGAGCTCCCCCACACAGGTTTATGTTTAAAAAAAAAAAACAAGCCCCGGGGGGTGGCGGTCCCCGGGGCTGCGGGGGGGCCGTGTGCCCCCGCAAATAATTAATGAAAGCCCCGGGGGGTGGCGGTCCCCGGGGCTTGGGGGGGCCTTGGAGGCCCCCCACACATTTAAAAATTAGCCCCGGGGGGTGGCGGTCCCCGGGGCTGCGGGGGGGCTGCGTGACCCCCCGCAACTCATAAATCAAGCCCCGGGGAGGTGGCGGTCCCCACACATTTTTTCAGTGGCCCCGGGACCTGGCCCACCCGGGGGCTTCAATACAACGAAGCGCGGGAGCCCGCGCTTTGTTTTTTTTTTATTTTCTCGGCCGAATTCGCGCACCCAGCGCGAATTCGGCCGATTTAAAAAAAAAATGCTTTTTTGGGCTTTGGGGGCCCTTGTGGGACCCCCTGAGCAGGCCTAGGGGGTCAGGGTGTTTCTACCCTGCCCCCTTTTCTTGTTTTTCGCGTTTGTTTTTCTCTTTTCTTGTGACTCGGTTCTACCGAGTCACAAGATGGCTGCCAACACTTCCTGGTTTGGAGTGTTGACAGCCAATTAGAATAAAGCTCGTTGTCGGGAGGGTCCGTGGATCCTCCGTGCCTCTAGATATCGAAACTTTAATTTTTTGATTTTCTCAGCAACTACTGAATGGATTTACACCATTTAAAAAAAAGGGCTCTTTCTGAACCAAGGGCTACCTTTTTGCCAAATTTGGTGTAATTCCGTTCAGCAGTTCGAGCTGTAGCCGTGTCTAAAGTTTCCTATGGAATATAACATGGAGAAAACACGTTTTGGGACCCCTATTTTTCTCGGCCCCTGCTTGGCGAATCAATCCGAAACTTTCAGGATAGGAGCTGACCGGAGCGGGCCACAAGTTTTGAAAATTTCGCGAAGATTCGTCAACCGGCGCCAAAGTTATTGGGAAAAGAAAAAACGCTTTTCCTACGGAAACTAGGTCCTAACTATAACTATCTACTGGCGACCGCCAGTAGATAATATACAGATATATATGTGTGTGGAGTTAAGTATAGTAAAACTTTGCATAACCATAGAAACGTATCTTCACAATATTCTTGTCCTCGATATTCTTGACATTATATTTTGTTTACAAGATATTCTGGACTCAATATTTTGTCCAAACAACGATTGGGGACAGCCTAATACCTACCGCATTTAAATCCTGGTATGTATGATATCATTTTCTTGACCTTTCAGGTAGTATTTTACTGTTGTCTATTGGATGATGCCGAGTTGACCTAGGAATGGAGCAGTGAACATCATAGCTCTTAGGGGCCAGATGTATGACCCGCTTTTGCATGCGGAAACGGGTTTGCAAACCCGTTTATGCATGCAAAAAACATATTGGGCCATGTACAAAGCCTATTTAGCAAGTCGCAATTTTTTTGCGACTCGCTAAATAGGTTTTGCGACTTGCTATTTGGAAGGGGCGTTCCCTTCCAAATAGCGAGTCTCAAAACAATGTACTAATGTTTTGCGACCGCAATTGCGGTCGCAAAACACTCGCAATTACCACCTACTTCAAGTAGGTGGTAATGCATTTGCAAATGGGAAGGGATCCCCAGGGGATTCATTGTGATTATGAGTGTGCAATACAAATCCAATGACCAACATGCGTTTCCTCATCCACTTTCTTCTCACCATGCAAAAGTATGTAATATACTCAAGAAACGAGTTGAAACAAAAGGGGATCTCATCTCCAATTGCATAGTCCTGGGGGGACTCTAGTGATTCGCTTTTTATCAGGTGTGGGTTCCCTCTCTCTTCTCTGCTCTGGCACACCATAAGAGGAGGTCGCTACATATCAAAGTAGAAAGTCCCGCCTTACAGCAATGTGACAGCTGAACTCAATGGTTTTGGAAAAGTATTTTTACAGCATAAGTTACAAAAGGCTGAGAAGGTCGAAAGAGTGACTAGTCATAAAAATAGGAATTGCCAGGCATCCCACCTTTCAGTGTAAGACTAAGCTTGATGTGTTTTCTGTTTGAAATTGCTGATGCGTGGTTAAATCTCTCCCACTTTGTTCTTTCCTTTTACAGGCTCCATACAGTACAGTTATGCCTGCCAGGCATGTTCAGACGGCGAATACTCTGATGCAGAGAACAGCTTCTGCAAGGAGTGGACAGAGTAAGTGGGGGATTACAGTGTCTGTGGTCGTGGGAGAGAATGGGCCTTCTTGGTTCGTTCCTCTACCAGTAGGCTGTATAGGAGAGCTGGGGAGCCGGAGATGATCTAGAATCATCTCTCCGAGTTCCTGTCCTTTTCGTTGCTCTCTGGCTAGGACCATTCTCTACAGATACCTGCTCATACATATATACATGTTTCGAAGTGGGTGGTATTCATGGTGCTTCATATTAGGTAAACATTGTGCTGAGCTTCGCAATTTCATTCAGGGGCTGTTTTCTCCTAAATTTTGGGAAGTAATTTCATTCTCATAATGTGGCAGATTCAATTGAGGGTATTTTCTTGACTAATTTAAATTAGTTTGAATCTGTTTTCAGGATGCATATCTTTAAAATTTTCAATGTAGATTTGTTTTATTATTTAGGAGAGAATCCAAAGCCCTTCAGCCCTTGAACCACCACATCTTACTAACCTGACTTCATATACTTAGGGCCCGATTCCGATGCGGGCAGGAAGGGCTCTGACCGTCGGCCGGAGCCCTCCTGCCCACATCGGAACGTGCCGTTCGGATTCCTTTCCGACCGAGCCATGACGATGGGCTTGGTCGGAAAGGAATCCGACTCGGTTTTCCGTAAGGCTTACGACGGGCTCGGAGAGCCTGTCTGCCATCCAGAAACCCTTCAGTACTCCCCCGGCCACCTCTTTCCGGCCGAGGGAGTACGAAGGCAGTTTCCCACTGCTTTTTTGTGCCGGTCTTTCCGGCACAAAAAGGCAGTGGGAAACTGTCTTTGGGGGCCCCCAGTAGGGCCCCCATGGGTGCGAGGCTGCCGAATGGCGGCCTAGGGGGCACCTATGGTGCCCCCCTGTTGATCCCTGCACCCGGTGGCAGGCACCTTGAGGTGCCTGCCAAAGGGTGCAGGTATGAACTGCACCTCTGCCGTTGACAATGCGAGCATGCATTCCATTCTGAATGAATGCTCCCATTGTTAAGTATAGGATTGCGACCGAACAGGGTTCGGTCGCATCCTACTTGCAGGTCTGTAACCGACGACAGGAGGTCGGTCGGTTACAGTTCCTGACCGATGTCGGACGGATTCAGGTCCGTCCGACATCGGAATCGGGCCCTTAGAGCTTACTTTGATGTCCCTCCAGGATTGTCGCCCTTCGATGTTGACCAGTCACAAATGGTGCAGCTTGCCTTATATTGCTCAGCCACATAGCAGATCATCTGTGGAGTCCCACAACAGTCAGTCCTACTACACTCCCCCTTCAATCCCTTGCCACCACTAACTGTGCCAGTCTGGTCTTCCAGCCTAGCCTGCTACACCTAAGCCTATAAGAAAAAAAAAATTCTAATCTAATTAAACCTCAACCCTCCACTGACTCACCAGACCTTCTGAAAGACCTCACAATAAACCTAGGAAAAACGAAAATACTTCTAAACAACAACTTAAAAGAAACTCCTTCTTCACACCGAGGGCCAACTTGTATGGATCTATGTCCCTACCCATCATTGACAGCAAAAGCCGAGGACTGACAACAGACCTCAAACCTGTCACTGAAAGCACACTCAACAAACAAGTGAAAATCTTCTCCCACCATCCTCCACCCTCCTCAGGACAGTCTGCCATATATAATGTTCCCTCAAAAGTTGCAGCCTCTAATCTTGCTGGTACAGTCATCTGTACTATGAAAATTCTCTATTTTTTGGACTCCAGCCATAAGTTTTGGGAAGGCTCCCTGAATTTGAAAAATGCTGCAACACAAATGTTCCCTCACATACTCCAAAAAGAACATCTCATACCAGCCCTGTGAACCACTCACTGGTTATCGATAATCCAAGCACTGAACCTCACCTCTCCACACCACAGTATACACCAAAGTATATCACACTAGATGAAACTTTACCACCTCATTCAACACAATGTATCACTGTATTACACCATGCCTCAATAAAGCGCACAGTAAGCAGTACTACACAATTCAAGACACTCAACGCTCACTTCACAAACAAATACAGTACAAAGGCACATAGTTCAAACCCACTAATTGTACATCATTCTACGACATATCACACAAGAACTGTACAATATCAAACCATCCAACACTGTGCCACATTACGCAGGCTACATCAAACTATACAACACCGCTGCACACCTTAGCAGACCGGACTTCATGATACAATACTTCCACTCCTATCATTAAACACTATACCATCCTTACCACCTATGCCCCTTTACAGCCATCCCAGTACACCTCATAATACCTGACTACGTCTTTTCCCAATATTTTTTAACACCAAACACAAACACATCTCCAAAACCACTCTTTTACACACATCACAATGCATCTCACCGTACAGTATCACAATCCATCACTCCACCATATCACCAAACATCAAACCACCTATACCATACCACACCACATCATATAATGTCCACCACGCAAAACCATACCACACTTTACCAAATCACAAAACAGCATACCACCCGTCCATCACCCCACCATATTGCTTCCCACTCACCATATCATTCCCCATCACAACACAAAATTCCTGACCATATCAATTTAACTGAGGAGCATAGGGAGTCTAGCACTGTGGGTGTGGAGATGTGGTAGGGGTAGTGAATAATGTTGTTTTACCACTAGTGTTTCTATTAGGAAGGAAACCACATTCTGGAATGTAGGGAGCAATGTGTATAAGCACTGTGCATATGAATGTCATGCACCTTTGTATTTGCCTCAGAATTGTGTATGTGTCTGTCACTTTTGAGGCCCTTTACTGAAGTCATCATTAGCCAGTATCCGCTAATATAGATATGTCATGACGTGTGTGTGTTGGGGGGGGGGGGGGCAGGGCTGAGGGCACGCAGTCACTGTCATAATGAAGCCAAGCCCAGAAGGAAGGAGACACTTGACAGTGTCAATGTATGCACAGCATCCTATGTATGTACAAATGTATATGGCATATCTATATTGAGAACCTAGCCAAAAGGCAGCAAGTGCTGTACGGGGTTAAAGACAGCCATAAAGTGAATGGGTGACTGGAGAGGTAACTGGGTTGTGGATGGTTAATGCATTGTGATGTAGTGTTCTCTAAAGATGTGAGTCTTCAACTCATTCCTAAATTGGAGCAACATTGGGGCTGTTCAGATGGATACAGTGATGTTCCAGATCCTGAGTGCATAGATCGAAAATGTCTGTTTTGGTTTGTATTTTTCCTTTTGACACTTCTCAATCTGAAATCTAATAATTTCCTGTTGAAGGTATGCAGAGAAACACTAGAAATGGGGAGATTATCTGCAAGTTAAGTGGGGCTGTTGGTCGTGATGGCTTTGTAAGTGATGCAGCTGGTTTTGAATTTGATGCGGGTCGGCAATTGGAACCAATGGAGTTCCATCAACATGGATGTGATCATATGTCTGCAGGCACAGTAGGGGACATGCAACAGCGAGTAGGATGCCCTTCAGGGATGCCAGTATAGTGTCTGGAAGGCCATTGAGCAGGGCATTACCACTATCCAGATGAGAGAGTACTAGGGCCTGAACAGCAGTTCTGAAGGGGCTTACTTTTCTTTATAAGAGAAAGCTGGATTCCAGGCCATCTTTGTTTCTTTTTTTGTTTTTTGACAATGCATTCCTAGTGGGTGAGGTTGATGTCCTTGGTGAATCCAAGTGACTTGATAGTTGGTGAAAGTTGGGGTTTGAAGCTATCAAGATTCATTCCTTTTTTTTGTAAACAGATCTTTATTCAACTTTCAAAAGAGAACTGACAATGCAGGTCATCCTTTGTTGCTAAAGGGATCCATTTTAAATCGAGTACCCCCCTTGCTAGGTGGAGGTTACCCCCGTTGTCTGCATATATGTCAAGCATATGAACCAACATGATGTACAATCTCACATTAGTAGTGACATAAACCATGATGTTTCATGCAGTCTTAGCTGACAGTACTCTTAACCACCAACGTGAGAAACAGCTGAGAAATCATGGGGGACTCCCAATCTACATAATACCTGCCAAACAAAAAGTAAATCAAACCAAAGTAAATGTCAATAGGCCATCTTCCAGTGCTCCCTCTCTTATATGTCTCCAGCTGCATATCCACCCACATCCACCTCCCGCCCATTCCCCCACAAACCTACAAAGCCACACAATAATTTACAGGTGTTGGTATATGTTGTCGTCCCTCAGTCTCTACTTCTGTCTGAGCCGTCAGCCGGGCACATAGTGCACCATCCTTCAATTGAGACACTTTTGGTTGAGGAATAAGAACACCCAGGGGTGATCACGGGCGACAAGTATCTGATTTGGCTACTAAAGCCAACACTATCACCCCCTACTGCATTGAAGGTTCATGACTTTGAGCTAGATTTGTTCTGTTTCTTTGCCTTGCTGCTTACACCTACCCCTACCCTCAGTGCTGTTCCATAATCTCATCACTGTGTCTCAAGCCAGTCTTCTTGACCTGCCTTGGTGCTCTTGGCACTAAAGCCTAGCCTGGTCTGAGGTGCCAGAGGGCTACAGAATATTGTTCTTTCTCCAGAGCCTGGGAGAGTGTAGCAATATTTTATTTATTAAAATATTCTCTATTTTCCTAAATTAATTTGGAATTATTCTTATGCTGTGTTTTCACGTTATTACTGTTTGATTGATGCATAAATGATTTACATATAGCCTCAAATTTAAGTCTGACTGCTTTGTGTAAAGCGCAGGTTTATCTACTGACTTCAAAAGTTCACACAGGCAAGGACTTTGACTCCTTTGTAGTTCCTTCCAATCTGTGTGCAGACAGATTATCAAGTTTAAAATATCGAGTTGCACAAATATCGAGTCAGAAATATAGTGGTTCAGAAATATCGACAGCAAGAATATCGTGGTCAAGAATATCAACTTAAGGTAAGTAATATAGTGTTTAATATCGTTTGCAAAAATATAGTTGTTAAAAATATCGTTTTTTTTATTAATGTTATGTATTTTAGTATATGTTTTAAATGTATGTGATGTATGTTTTTTTGTATAAGAATTGTTTGTATTTTTAATATATCTGTTACATTTTTAGAGGTTATTAATTTTTTTTATTTGAATTTTGCGTTTTTAGTTTTGTAGCGGGTTGTGGGTTTATAGGGGAATAGGGTGGGAAGTAATTTAATTATATTAAATTTATTTATTATTTTTTATTTATTAATATTTGTTGAATTGAGATGTTATAGTGTTCAATGTGTAAAGTAATTTACTATTAATTAATTAATAATTTGTTGTTAATTAATAATAATTGTTTAATTAGTAATTAATTATGGTAATTTTGTAATTAATTTTAGGTGTGTGTTTTGGGGTTTATAGGGGTAAAGGGTGTTAAGTAGTTTATTTATTTTTTATTAATAATTATTTGTTAATTGATATTAATTAAATTAATAAAAAAATTATTATGGCAATTGTGTAATTAATTTTAGGTGTGTGTTGTGGTGTTTATAGGGGTAATGGATGGAAAGTAATTTGTGTTTAATTAATTAATATATATCTGTTAATTAATGTTAATTATATGATATTTATTTTGGGTAATTGTTTATTTTTTTGTGTGTTGTTTTTACTTTTAAAGGGGTAAAGGGTGGGTATTAAATACATTTTAATTACTTTATAATTAGTTAGTAATAGTAATAGTTTTTAATTTAAAAGTAAGTTTCAATAGCTCCCGAACTAGGCTGGACCATCAACGCCTCCCTCGAATCCGGCATCTTCCCCGACGTCTGGAAGCGGGCAGAGGTCAAGCCCCTCCTCAAGAAACCCTCGGCCGACCCGACGGACCTGAAAAACTACCGGCCCATTTCTCCTTCCCTTCGCAGCCAAAGTCACAGAGAGATTCGTCAATGCCCAGCTGACCACCTTCATCGAAGAGAACGCCATCCTCAACTCCTCCAAGTCCGGATTTCGCAGCAACCACAGCACTGAGACCGCCCTCCTCGCTGCCACCGATGATATCCGCAT
Organism: Calotriton arnoldi; assembly: GCA_963921515.1. Lineage (NCBI taxonomy): Eukaryota > Metazoa > Chordata > Amphibia > Caudata > Salamandridae > Calotriton > Calotriton arnoldi. Next base: position 1,625,859 of record CAWUFW010002181.1, on the reverse strand, counting down.
GCTACTCGACCACGGCCACACTGTGGCCCTCATCCTACTGGACCTCTCCGCGGCCTTCGATACCGTCTCTCACCGCACCCTCGCGGCCAGACTCCATGACGCCGGTATACGGGGAACCGCCCTCGTCTGGATCCGCTCTTTTCTCTCTGGCAGAACCCAAAGGATCAGACTCCCTCCCTTCCTCTCTGAACCTACAGAGATCAACTGTGGAGTACCTCAAGGATCCTCGCTCAGCCCCACGCTCTTCAACATCTACATGGCCCCACTCGCCACCATCGTCAGACAGCACGGGCTCAGTATAGTATCGTACGCCGACGACACCCAGCTCATCCTCTCTCTCACAAAGAACCCTGAAGACACCAGACTCAACTTCCAAGAAGGAATGAAAGACTTGGCAGCCTGGATGAGAGACAGCTGCCTAAAACTGAACTCGGAGAAGCCAGAGGTCCTCATCCTCGGACACTCCCCCTCTGCGTGGGAGAGCTCCTGGTGGCCCCCTGCCCTCGGAAACCCACCCACCCCGATGAACCACGCCCGGAACCTCGGCATCATTCTAGACTCCTCCCTCACCTTGACCCGCCAGATCAACGCCGTCGCCTCCACCTGCTTCAACTCCCTGCGCATCCTCCGCAAGACTTTCAAGTGGATCCCCCCGACTGCAGAAAGACCACCACCCACGCACTCATAACCAGCAGATTGGACTACGGAAACGCGCTCTACGCCGGAATCAACAAAACTCAGCTACACAAGCTCCAGACCATCCAGAACACCGCAGCCAGACTCGTCCTCGGAACCCCACTACACGAGCACATGACCTAGCACCTACAAGACCTCCATCGAGAAGAGAGTAACTTTCAAGCTACTCACCCACGCCTACAAATCCCTCCACAACATCGGACCCAAATACCTCAACGAAAGAGTCTCCTTCCACGTACTCAAAAGGAACCTCCCCTACGCCGACCTCACCCTGGCAGAGACCCCACGCATCCGCAGAACCAGAGCAGGCGGAAGAGCCTTCTCCTACCTCACAGCAAAGACCTGGAACGAGCTCCCAGTCAGCATCAGACGCTCCCCCACTCTGGACATGTTCAGGAAAAGCCCAAAGACCTGGCTCTTCGACTGACCCGGAGCTGCACCACCCCACCCCCCCCAACGCCTTGAGACCCTCACGGGTGAGTAGCACGCTTTATAAACCCCTGATTGATTGATTGATTGTGTTTTATTATTTTATAGTTTAATTTAGGTGTGTGTTGTGGACATCATAGTGTTAAAGTGTGTGTAGTTAATTAATGTTTATTAGTTTTTTTATTAATAATATTTTTTAATTGATTATTAATGATGTTAATTATGGAAGTAAATTTAATTTAAAATGTTGAAGTATGTTGTTATTGGTGTGCTGTTATAGGGTAGGAAATAAAATAAATACATTTATGTATTAATTAATGTTTTTGTTTGTAAATATTTTCTAGTTTAAAATAATTATTCTTTTTAAATGTATTTATTATTTTATTTTATATAATATTTGTAGGTATTTGTTATATGTAATTAATATTATAATATGGCTTCTTTTTATATATTTTATATATTTGATTTTTAATTTTTGTAATATTATTTATTTATTTTTATAATTTATTTTGATTTTATATATATATATATATATATTTTAACTGTTGGAGTGTGAATAGTAATTTTTGCCTCTCCGCTATCCAACACTTTCCTTACTGTTGCACTCACTGGAGTGGGAATAGTAATTTTTACCCCACCGCTATCCAACACACGGTCATTTTCTCTATGTAGAGTGCACATTACTGATTTGGTCGGCCCCAGGGCCGACCAAACAGTCAGGGTACTCAGAGTGGTGCAAGCCACTCCTCCCCGACTCACCCGCCCGCCCGCCCCCAACCAGGCATATCCTCCCGCCTGCCCCCAATCAGGCATACCCCTACCTTCTGCTTTCTCGCAGCGCGAGAAGCAGAAAATAAAATGGTATTTAGAATACCATTTTATTTTCTGCTTCTCGCACTGCGAGAAAGCAGTGGGGCGGCGCTCCTCTGCCCTTATGGAGGAGCCGTCCCTGGGAAATAGTAATTTTTACCCCACCGCTATCCATCACTTTCCCTACTGTTGCACTCACTGGAGTCGGAATAGTAAATTTTACCCCGCCGCTATCCAACACTTATCCTACTGTTGCACTCAGTAGAGTGGGAATAGTAATCTTTACCCCTCCGCTATCCAACACTTTCCCTACTGTTGCACTCTTTGGAGTGGGAATAGTAATTTTTACCCCTCCGCTATCCAACACTTTCCCTATTGTTGCACTCATTGGAGTTGGAATAGTAAATTTAATTACTCCACTATCCAACAATTACCCTACTGTTGCACTCACTGGAGTGGGAATAGTTATTTTTACCCCTCCGCTATCCAACACTTTCCCTACTGTTGCACTGACTGTATTGTGAAATTTAAGTTTAAATATTTTTAATAGTTTAATGTTTTCATTTATTATAGATTTTTGTTTTTTTATATTTTAAATCATTGATATATATATTTATTTTTTATATAATTTTAAACTTTTAACATAAATTAAAAATAATAGTTTATTAATTGTTTTAAAGTAAATATATATGTATCAATAATTATGTTTGTGTGTTTATTTTTTTTATTATGTTTATTTGTTATATTTTGTTGAAATGCATATGAAATTTATTTTATTTTGTTAAAATTATATTTAGTATTTAATATATTTGTTATATAATATTTTATTTTATATTTATATAAAAGTCGATATTTTATACATCTATATTTTTAGCATCAATATTTTTTTGTCAATATTTTTTTACTTACCTGTTTAAGTATAGGAGTCAATATTTTTGTTGTCTATATTTTTAACTCGATATTTTTTACATCGATATGTTGTGTCAGTGAACCCCTTCAACTAATACTCTGATTTGTTACACCCTCCCTTTCACTTTAACATGGGCGCAGGGCTAAGTTTCATCAGAAATGTCCATCATTGTTTTTGACACTGATCTGCCCTTAATACCTCAGATCAATACAATCTTAAGAGCACTGACCACCAGGGGAATAAGCTGAGGAAGGTACTGATGCTACTAATGTCCAGACACCGGATTTCAAAGTTTCAACGTTTATTCTGATTGCATGATTAATTAAAATCACAGCAAACACCAAAAAGACACAACAATATGAGGAGTCTGTGCCATATATTATCATGTGATTAACATAAAAACATTAATTCATATTAGCAGCGGATGAAGAACAAGGGCAGGCTAAGACAAGTACGAATAAAAGTGAAAGTGCATATCAGAGCCAATAAAAAGGAAAGACCCTCGTCCTACATATACCAAAATTAAAATGCAAGCGGTATCAATGCCAATTAACCATAGGGATCATCAGACCTTCAATGAAGAAAGCATGCCATGGCAGTGCTTACTGAGGCAGACATTGCAATTTTAAATTTTACTTTCAAGGCAAAAAAAATGTCAGCATTGATAAAGCAATAGCCATGAACTTAATGAATCTTGTCGTCAATTAACACGAGTCACCTTTCAGACATTCAGTTACAACTGAGTTGCTGGCCCTGATACTGAATTGTCAGAAATTGGAAAAAGATAATAACATCTGAGTAAATATAAAAAGGGGTATAAAAATAAGACATGTGCAAGTGATTCCTGATTAAAACCACAGCCCTTGCAAGATGCATCTGAGCAGCCATACTAGTTTGCTTTGAGTGGTATTAATCCAAATCTCAAGCGCATTAGTTGTGACTTTACTTTAAGAGTTATATGAAGTGATAAGTAGGCTAGAGGAGTCATGGGTTGGTATAAAACAGTTTTCAATTCAGCATACTTCTTGGTACTAATAAGTTTCAAGTTTTAAGTTTATTTGATTTAGTTCTCGACTGAGAACAACAAATATTTAAAGAATAAAATTACATTTAAAATAGTAAAATGTCATTCTAGTACAAAGTTAAAATAGATTTTAAAAATTTAAACATATTGTAACACACAAATTCATTAGGCGGTGCCTTACAAAGAGAAATCAGGTTCTGAACCGAATTAATTTTACATTTTGTTCGAATTGGTTGTATAAACCTCCTTCTAGCTTCTACAACAGTCAGATTTGGACAAACGAATAACACATGTTCCAAGTCTTGCACCCCGCCATTACACAGATCACAGGAACTACTAGCTTTTTCCTTTGAGAACCACTTAAAGGTGAATGATTTTAGAGGAAGTATCCCGAGACGGAGTAATATAATGCTTCGCCTGACTCCATGCTTTAAATTAATAATAAAACCTAAGTCCTCGTGACCTGATAGAAGCCTTGCTTGCTTTATCAGTAACGTTTAAAGACTTTTCAGGGGCAGTGCAGACTTCAAGAGGTCTCTAGCAGCAAGTAGGTCAGTGGCTTCCTGGACAAGCTTCTGAATATCTGATTTCAGTTCCCGCATAATGTCCCACAAGAGTCTTTTTATCGATCTCTGTTCAGCTGTTGCAAATTTGGAGCACATGGATAGAAAACTAGCGGACAGGGCATAGTTTTGATGGACCAGATTAAACTCTAGGCGAATCTGTGCTTGTACAGTACCAGTCGACAGCTTGAATAAGCACCTGTAACACTGACATTGAGCCTGGTCAAGTCAACTTGTGAAACGGTTTAAATAAACAAATTCTCCATATGTTAATGTGGGCATCAGTTTGCTTTCGATCACTTTGCAGATTGCAGGCAAATCTGCGCCAGAAAGAGTTTGAAGAATGTGCTGTTGCCAGAGCCTCGATGTGCTGAGTTGTAAGGCCAAGTTCATTGATTCAAACTCCTAGGTACTTAATGCTTGGTATTCTTTCTGTCTTCTGTGAGTTTATGAACCAAGCTCCTATTTTGATTTTCTTATTACCGAAAATTAAGATCTTAGTTTTCAATGTATTAATACTGAGTTTGTTTATCTTGCAATATTCGGCCAGGGATGTCAATGCTCTTTGAAGACCAATTGCGGTATGGTCCAGAAGTATTGTCTCGTCAGCGTATTGTAACATTTGCACCTTCTTACCTTGGAGTTTCGGTTGAAAACAATGTACTCTACCAAGGTGGACATTCAGGTCCATAAGATACAAATTAAAGAGTAAAGGGGCCAAAAAGCATCTTTGCTTAAGGCCCCAGCTGGTGTAGATCTTATCTGAGTAGGCCCATTTGCTGGACATTCATACCTTGACATGTATTAGTTTGAAGGCTCCTAAATGCATTAAATAAACGAGGTGAAATACCCCACGCATTCCAATTTGGCCCACAACAAGTTTATAGCTACTTTGTCTGTACCAAAATCTATAAAAGCACGGTAAAGCTGGCCAACCCCCCTTTTTGCTGCCTTGTTGATTAGTATCGACATATATAGTAGATGAATCTTGGTGCCCTGCACCTTTTGAAATCAAGTCTGTGTGGGGGAATTATTTTATTAAGTTGTACCCAAGCCTCCAGCTCCATGTGGTGGATTTTTGCATAACATTTCCCCTCTACATCCAGGAGGGCGATGAGCCTAAATTTTTCCGGCTTAACCCGTGCACCCTTCTTGTGTATTCGGACTAAAAAGGAACCTTGTCAAATCTCCAGCACCGTAGTGTCCTGTAAGCAGTTGTTGAACAGGAGAGTTAAATAAGGAGACCATTTGTCAATTGCTTCCTAAAAGTTGCTTGTAGGAAGGCCATTGGAACCAGGGGCACCTGCAGTGTGAATTGACACCAAGGCAATCCGGGCCATTTCATCTGTAATTTGAAATGAATGACCACCTACTCTGGCTGAACATTCCATCAGAATGTGACTGCTGAGAAGCCTCCTGGACAGAAGATTGATGAACGTATAACGTAGAGAAGTATGCCGTCCAGTCGGCCATGGAGCTGTTCAACAATTCCTCTTGTTTTTGGTTCCCGGTTGCCTTGTATACTATTAGCCAGAAATCTTTGGAGTTCCTTATTTTTATTGCTGAGAAGAGTGCAAGCAATTATGTGTCCAAGTCATGCTGTCTTTTCTCATAAAGGTGTCTAGCTCTTGCACACTGATTTGATCTCTTCTCTCTGAGCCGTGTTCATTGGGTCCTTGCACTCAGCCCTTATACATCTATTGAGTTCTCTTTTAAGCGATATACAAAGCGTGTTTACAGAGCAGACCTTGCTGAGGTTGCAGTTTTACTAAACAATTTAGTAGACCGTTAGTGAACTCTGACCAGGATTCAGTTAGGAAAAAGGACATATTTGCAGTAGGTGATAGAAATGATTCGAGAATTTTTGTAGTTGGAGATTCTAAATTAATGTCCCACCTTATTCGTTTGATTAGTTCTAAACCTGCTTGCTCTCCCAGCTGAGTTACCTTATGTAATGCAGCAGACAGACATCAAATGCAAAGAGCATGACAATATTGCATGATCACTCAATAAGTTGTGGTCGATTTTAAAGTCCTAAATCCTGTAAAGGTCTTGAATCGTGAACAATAATTAATCGAGTGTTGTCAACCTTTCTCGAGATGTATGTATGTATGCAGCGCCACCTGCCATTCAGGGAGTGCAAACCCATCATGTGTAAGCTTGTGGACAGTTCAGTAGCAAGTTTTAAACATCTTGTGGAGGGAGAGAGATTAAGGGTGGAATGTTCCATAATATGTCCCCCACTTCCAGCCACTCATGATCATACTTCAGCTTTAGCAGATCTGCATTAAAAACGTCAGCTAATAGCCATGACGAATTTAGGTGATCCTGTCTTAAGTCTTGCAGTGTGTCAATGAGATTGTGTTAAAGACCTTTTTTTCTCCGGACTGGGATTGATAAAAATATTTGCCAGGACTAGTGATTTTAAGGGATTCCTCTGTTCAGCAGAGGGTACAAGTTTAATAATAACGACAGCTCCCTGTAGTTCTGCCAGGGTAGAGATGGTGAAACCCAGTTGATTGTGTACATATGCTGTTGCACCCCGTATAATCGACTCCCCTTGGTGGAACTAAGGGCAGGAGAGCAGTATTTAATATAATCCAGCCAGGGATTTGAGTATAATTGTCATGTTCCTTGCAAATAAATTAAATTAAACATACTTAGATAATCCAGGTGTATTTGGGAGGACAGTAAGTTGTTATATCCTACATGGAGCGATCTTAAGTGGGGATAGCACCTTGCCAGGAGGTATATTAGGGTAAGTGAGGGTTCACATTGGCTAGCGTGGCCTCAGCCGAATTCAAAATGTTTGTTAGGCAACAAACTGTGCTCCCTGACCCCAGATTTTTATTCATGATTAGATCATTATCCAGAGAGACAAGAGACTGTTGATTTAGGGTGCCTCACAAAACTGTGGACTTGGGATGAATACAATTTGAAGCATTAGTATTCCTATAAGGCTGCTGTTGCTTGAGGGCAAAGATAGGAAGATATTTTTCTTCAGGCTGTTAGACGGTCCTTATTCTCCATTGAGACAGTCTATCCTTTTCAGCATGTACCAGGCAAACCTTGTTTTTATTAAAAAAAAAAACAGACTTCTGTTTTTAGATTGCTTTCATCACTCAGTCCTTTTTTGAAGGCAATATAGTCGATATCTTTAGAGAGATGCGGCTTAAACTTGGAATTGCGGAAAATAACTTTAATACAATGCTTCTATTCAGGGCGTCCTCCTTGCCCCAAGACTCATATATAACAGAACACTTTGCGTGACAGATCCCGCTGGACGCTCTTGATTGAGCCATGAAGAGACTTCTAGAGGCTCACCCACATCCATTTGACCCTTTATCTGAGGTTGCCAAATACCTGACTGGCACTGGCCTCTTCTAGCCAGTTCCGGGGGCCAATGAAGGATAGCCTGTCGCTTCCTTTCATGGGAGGAGCCATTGTTAATCACACAGAGAGCAGAGGAAACTGAGATGGAACTTTTTGTATGGCAGTTATCAGTGGATACTAGATCGGGACAGTGCCTCCATTGAGAAGCTCCACCTTCCCCCGTAACCTGCTTCACTGCGTTCTCAGGCCTCTTCTGCGGTCGGGTTACTTGGTCAGTTTGTGTGCCCTATGATAAGCTGCACTTGTTAGTGGCTCCTTGGATTGTCGTAATATTAGGTATTTTGCTCTCATCAGGGGAAACAATTAAGACTTCAGAAGTTTAGATTTAGATTTTTTTAGATTTTTAGAGGATGATGCTGGGGCCATGGTCCCCAGTGTTAAACTGGGTACCGTTAACCCAGTAGCGCTGGAGGCAGGCCATTCACTGTTAACTTGATCCGACACTGATACAGATCCTGCTATCCCATAACATTGGTCAGATTTATAGAAAATCAACACCAAATTTTGTTGTAAAGTCTGGCCTTTTTTTTGCCTTTTTTTGCATTTCTTCAGCCACTTTTTATTCTTTTTTTTAGATCATTGGTGACTTTTGAATAGGAGGGCTGGCATGGAAGTCCGGTTCCACATTCACTAAGTTGTGAGATTGTAAAACCTTGCTAGGAGATTATTGTTGTTTGCTGATGGCAAAACTCCCTCTTCCTGTCTGCTAGTTGCAGGCATTCTTTGGTAATGGTGCGTCAAGGTCGGGAGGCACCATATCCACCCTTCCCTCTGCTTTTTCAGCACCAAATACGGACCTTGCTGTTGGTGGGCCCAAACGTATCAGGACCACCTCTTTTTTTTTTTATAACTCTTTTTATTGATGACAAGTTTACACAGAGCAAACACTTTACAAACCTAAGCGACCAAGGGTGCATAGCTTTTGTTAACTTTTCCCATAGACCACAGATCATAGCCGTTCCATGACAGTGATATATTCAGCCAACTTTCACTTAGTCTACCCCGGATCTTGCCCCTTTCTCTGCTGCGGGGGCTCACATATACCTCCTCTGTAATTGTTCCATTTTTCCCAAATCTGTGACCACTTGTTGGGACACCCTCTAGATTCATACACTGTCCTTTCTGTCAACATGCACCAATCCATGTCTCTTTCCCATGCTGCTAATGACGGTGGCTCCTGTGCCCTCCACAGTCTTGCAACGCTCCGTTTCGCAATTATCATTCCAAGTGTCACCCATATTCTCTCTTTGGTGCTTAGATCAGTAGGACCCCATATATTCAGGAGGCACATCTTTATACTGTAGTCAATCTCACAACCCATCACTTCCGCCATACATTTTGTCACCTCAGACCAATACATCTGAACATATGTACATCCCCAGAGTATATGCACGAAGGTGCCCTCTTGCCCACATCTTCTCATGCATCCTGTTTCGGTTCTATAGCCCATCTTCACCATTGCAGGGCCCGGAAGATAAATTCTGTGGAGCACTTTCAGTTGTACCAGTCTCATCCTAGAAGATATAGCTACCTCTTTGGGGGAAGATAGTGCCTCAAGCCATTCCTCATCCTCCAGCCCACCACGTCATGCTCCCACCTAGTTCGGAGGAGGGGGTCAGACATGTTATTAATTAGTTTCTTATAAGTCAAGGAAATGGATTTCTCTGGCATGTATTCATCTAAAATTCTGTCTTCTAACGGGGAGGATTCTGGTGGTGTCTCCCACTTTGCTATCACTGCTTGCAGTGCGTGCTTGATCTGTATGTATCTGAAATATTCTGTGTTAGCGAGTTCGTATTCCGTTTGTAGTTGGGTGAAAGCTAGTACCCCTCCCGCCTTCCACAGATCTCCAAACCTAGAAATGGCGATCAAGTCCCATCAGTCGAAGACCTTAGTGTGTCTGAGATTGCCAAGGACTTCCGTGTCCCATAGTGGGGTAGCCCGTGTGACTTTACCCTCCCAATCAAGGCTCTTCATAGCCACCCGCCACACCTGGACCGCATGCATTGTGGGGCCCGACAGGCTCAGTTTAGTGGGGTTGGTTTACAGCACCCTCGTGAAATCTCCCCCTAGGAGCAACCTCCTATCCATTTGATATCCAGGGTCCCCCTGGGGCCTATATATGCACTGATTAATTGCAGTAAGTTGCGCAGCCCAATAGTTTCTTTTGATATCAGGGAGTGCAATTCCCCCGTCAGGAGCACCTCTTTTTAATTCAGTAGTTAGAGAGGCCATCACCACAGGAAGGTCAGACAATTTTTCTAGAAGTTGTGGACAGAAGCATGTGACTTCATTATTGAGGGTGGAGCGGTGGGTCAGCGATATTAAAGAATTTAAATTATTTAGTTTTTGATCAATGTCTTTTGTATAATCCACTAAATTTAGCAGAATCATTATTTGAACGTCGAGTTTGTCAGAGTGTAGTTCCGCAGGAATATAGCACATTACAACGCGATGTATTACATCGCGTGCTATTACAACGCAGTCGTTACAACGACCACGTTGTTAGTACGAGATGCATTTACATCGCAAGTCATTACAACGACTTGCAGTAGGGGGCGCGCTGGACTTAGGAATAGTATTATTTATTATTCCTACTCCAGTTTGTGCAACAGTAGGGAAGGTGTTGGAATTCATTTCCAATACCTCAGCGCCCCCTACAGCAAGTCGTTGTAATGACTTGCGATGTAAATGCATCGCGTACTAACAACGCGGTCGTTGTAACAACTGCGTTGTAATAGTACTGCGATGTAATGACAGCATTGTAAACGCTGTTTCCCTTCCGCAGCTCTACCGATAGCTTAGATGGTCTTTTCCATTAATTGCCTCCAAGTGATCTCCTCGCTCACATAAGTGCCTAGAGGCAGGTTTTGAGAAAAGCCATCTGCCACAAGTGTGGGACAAGGCATTGGAATATAAGGTGCTTTGGACGGAGATACAGCTTGCAACACAGCAAGAGAATTCTGAGGTTTAATAATTTTCACTAAAGGGGACAACGGAATGTTATTCACTGCTGCAGCCTCAGAGAAAGGGGAAACCGCAGGGTACCCAAAATGTTTCTGTAATTTTAAGTCCAGGAGGTGAACCTCAGTCTCCTTGCCAGGATGTGAACTAGTTGGACCCATTGTCAGCGAGGTCTTGCTATTCATTTCTGGTTCTAGGACGTCCATTGAGGGATGACTGTGAGCTCATCAAGGAAGGTCAAATTTTCATTGTCAAATGAGTTCATAAACGAGGAGTTTTCGTTTGAAGGGCAGGCTGCTATATCTTCTGCCCCCACAGATGATGCTCTTTTAGCTACTAAGCTATCTTAGGGGCCGGCAGACTTGGGTTGTGAGCAGTGCATTTAGTGCAATCAAAACCAAAGTCGATGAGGGCTCTGGCAGCTTCAATCCCCCCCATGTGCTCCTTCTCCTACCCCGTTGTGCTTTTGTTTAGAATATCTCTTGATGCCCTCACATTGGGCGTCGCATTCCAAAGACATTGCTGACTCAATTGTCTGAAGTTTTATTACTTCAGAGACGGGGAAATTCAAGTGATGTAGCTCTGCCTTGCTTGGTAAGGTTGTTTTTCTCCTTATAGCAGACTTTGTGTTTGTTTTAGTTTTATTATTAAGCTGTTTTCCTCTTACCTTGATGCTGCCTTATACTGTTGCACTGCGGTGCGCATAGTCCAGCTGCTGATGGCAGACCTGATGTCCGAAGCTATTCCTGCTAAACTAATCGCAAGTTACCAGCTCCAGACGGCTCTCTTGCTTATTTGATGTAAAACAAGCGGGTGGCCAACAGCACTGGCGATTTTAAACGATTTGGGGCAGCTGGTCCCTTGGACATTGTAGGGAGATTGACAGTGCTTAGTAGTGCTGAAAAATGGTGAAGCAGGCAGAGGGAGTGGGGGAGTAATTGAGGCACAAGACGCACCCACCACTAAGCTGGCTGCCTCCACACCACCAACTCTCACCACACGTCAGCTCGCATGTGGCGACTGACTCACTACAACCACACCAGTGAGTAGCTCCAGACCACCCACTCTCTCTTCTTTTGCTGACGCCATCTGTCCATGACCCCCCTCCCCCCCACTCCTTACTGTACACCTGTCCGCAAAGCTGTATCCACAGAATCCACAAAATTATGTTGGACGGGCACCGTTACAAGGGCAGTTGTGGTATTTGATGCAGTTAAAACTGCATTTTAAAGAGGCCAGAGAAGGCTGAAAAAGCTGGAATGAGCTCCACTGGCAAATAATCCTGTTGAGGTGACCTCAATAAGACCGCAGGCCCGATCGTTCAGGGGTCGCCCAGGGTCCTGAGCCCTGAGTCTCACTGGTACCCAAAGGCAGGCATCGCCAAGTCCAATTGGTGCCGGATGTGGAGCAACCAGGTGCTGCCAGCTCCAAACGCCTGCAGCCTCCCGCAGCGATCCCGCAGTCTGTAGGCTCTGCTTCTGTCCAGCATACTCCTGTACTCCTCCCCATCCAAGATGAGAATGAGGAGCAAGGCTGGGACAGAGCTGGGGGCAAAGCAGTGAAAGAGCACCCCGGCAGTAGAAACACCATGCACCGTAAGCTTCGCAGCTCTGCTCCATACCCTCCGTACATCCACATGTCCACACGTCAACACCCCACGTTGCCGCTGCATTGAAGAAGCAAATCTATGATCTTCTCAAGTTTGGAATATTGCAATATCATGCAGTATGCCACAGATGTGCTCAATATGCCTCGATGTCAAAGATGCTCACAGAGCACTTGGTGCTGTTGAAAGTGCCAGGGCCTGTGCAGCTTAACTTACTGCCTTGTGGTTACTTACCTTACAGGCTCTGGCATCATACCGGAGAGATATCAGTGGCGTCATAGAAGAAGCAATGATATTGGTGTCTACATTGCCCCATGACAGACATTCCAGGGCCCACAACTGCCCGAAAGCTCTTATGGCATTGTGCCATTTTATTAACCTTAACTACCCCAGCATGCATATCACTCAATCCATTGAAGTATCCACAACAGCCCCTCACGTCAACCTTTAAATCACCATGGCCATTCCCATAAACACAAAAGGCCTGGTGTGTAATTCATCAAATCTATCGCAGTATGCACAACACCCCCCTAGCATGTACAGCACTATGATCATAGCAGCATCCACCATAGCCTGCCAGTATTCAGCAGACCTACCCAATTTAATAAAAGCAATAACCTCCATCATGTAAAAGAGAAGTCACCACATTGCCCCTAACGTGAAGCGTCATGGCCATCACAGTATCAGCTGTAGCCTTCTAGCCTGTAAAGTACCACAGTGACTGCAGTAACAAAAATAGCCTTTCAGCCGGTAAATCACTATAAGCATCTCAACATCCAAAATACCCTCAGCATGAAAGACATTATAGGTTTCCCAGGAAATGTTAGTTCTTCTCCTCACTTCCTTCTGTCCTCTCTCCGCTCACAGCCTGATGGACCGCTGGGGCCTGTCGCAACTCGCGGTCCTGAAGCTGCCCGGTTATAATTTGAGAACATCGTTGGCCATATACTGAAACAGTTACATCAGCATGCTAGTGCCTCCTTTGCTACTTCAAAAGGGCATCCAAGTTTAGCAGGATCTACTATAGCCTTATAGCCCGCCGTAGCGGGCTATGCCAGCTATTAAAGGCCCGCTCCAGTGTTAAAGGCCCGAGCCGAAGGCGAGGGCCTTTAACAATGGAGCGGGACTTTAATAGCCGGTATAGCCCAGCTACGAAGGGCTATAAGGCTATTAGAACATTCTGCCACTAGAGGGCAGAATGTTCTAACAAATTAAACAAAGGCTTCAGGGAGCGCGAGGGGATTGAAATCCCCTCAGGCTCCCTGAAGCCTTTGTTCACAGCCACAGCTGTGAACAAAGAAACATTGGAATGTTGGAGCTCCGGGCTTATACCAGCCATTATAAGCCCGGAGCTACTCCATTGTTTTTAATGGAGCTCCCAACATTCCAATGTTCTAATTTGGAATATGCATGCGCTGTAGAAGCTGCTTACCTCACGTCCATTTTCAAATATTCCTTGAGCTGCAGACTTTCTGACATGTCTGTTCGATGTTGTCACACAGGGAGCCGGGCACAGTAGCCATATTTGAATTCCTTCAGTGCCGACTGAGACCGAGGAGCCAGTCTAAGGTGAAGGTGACAGCCTTGCATGGAGGCAATTTCTGGGCAATGACTGTTAAAATTCAGGACAAATGGTCAATATTCAGGACAAACATTCAGGACAAAAGGTCAATTTTGCAGACACATGAGTAGATCAAGCAATAAAATAAAATTCAGTAAACCGAAGGCCAACAGAAGTACAAGTCAAAGTAGATTTGTTTTTCTTTTTTTTTTTATATAAGATTGTATTTTTAGGAATGGGTATAATGCAGAAGGTGAATAAGCACGTGCTCTTTCTTAATTTTGGCAGTATTCCCTGAGTTCTTGCAGTTATTTTCTACCGTGGAAAATACAAACTTGCTATTGTCACATTTAGGAATAAGTGCCCTACCAGGATAGGAACTGCGGGGAGAACACAACCATGGATTCACGAAAAATTTATTTTTCACACGGGAAACCTACAATTTCTACCTTAAAAAGAAAGAAAAGTTACAGTTATTACTGTTATATTTTGGGCAAGCACAACTCTTACTTTTGACTGGGCTTCTTGCCATTGAGCAAACCAGCAAAAACATAACTTTCTGATTAACCAAATGCATTGGCCACAATTACGATTGTAGAATAATGTACGCAGTTGTGTGTCTGTATATCAAGCTTCATAGATTTGCTATTTTTACACACACACAAATACTCACACATACTCTAACTCTCTCAGTATATAGATGTGCAGTTAAGTAAAGTAAATTATAGTAAATCCATACTTACCTGTATACACTTAGCTTCACAATATTGTGGCAGTTGATATTCTGTCTACAGCAGTTTGGTAGGATAATATTTAAAATTTGATATTACAGGACAATACCACTTAGGCTACTGCATTTGCTGCTGGTAGGAGTTTTGTATGCCGAAATTTTAAACACTGAAGTATTCCAGGTAATCTAATTCTGTTGAACTGCTCCGCCTCCTGTGGGTCTTTATGACTCCCTAAGAACTTGTAAACCTGGAACAAATTTACACCTATTTAACTTGACCCTTTTAAAATCAGGACTTTAGTATTTTTTTCTATTCATTCATACTTTCTCATTAAAGAAAGGCAAAAAATGTATGAGTCTGCTGCTTTGGGCCATCCGTGCACAATATAGCTGGAATTTTCTTCTAGAAACCAGAGGTAGAAGAAGAGGGCTGAAGAGTGGTGGTGAAGGGTTGTGGGGGTGAATGATGAGATCATTTAGGATGGGTACTGTGCCAAGAATTAAATACTGATCCTTAGTTTTGGCACAGCCACTCATCAGTCTATACCATGTGTTGGACTTGATAACCTTAGTGTGGTTTCCCCCCAACATTTGGCCTTCCATCCGTATGTTTTTGCTGACTTCGTTTTTGCTGGCTTTAGTGCTCTGTGCACTTTACCACTGCTAACCAGTGCTAAAGTGCTTGTGTGCGCTCCTTTAAACATGGTAACATTGGCTTACACCCAATTGGCACATTTAATCTACTTCTAAGTCCCTAGTACAGTGATACTACATGTACCCAGGGCCTGTAAATTAAATGCTTTTAGTGAGTCTGCACCACTTATTGCACTACCCACATAAGTAGCCTTTTAAACATGTCTCAGGTCTCCTATTGCAGCCTGTGTGTGCAGTTTTAAACTGCCATGTCGACCAGGCAAATTAAACCTTTTGACAGGCCTAAACCTTCCTTTTAATGCATATAAGTCACCCCTGAGGTAGACCCTAAACTGCCCAGACTTTAAAGTTTTACATGTCCTCGTAGTCACAAAACTCCTAAATTTGTTTTTCATTACTGCACGGCCTACTTCTCCCATAGGATAACATTGGGTTACCTTATTACATTTAATAAGTGATAACTTTCAATTGGAAGCAAGTAGGAATGTCAAGGTTGGTGTCTAAAGAATTGTACTTTAACACATTTTTAATTGTAAAGTCGGTTTTCAAGTCACAATTCTTTCAATGCCACTTTTAGAAAGTTGGCATTTTCTTGTCCTAACTATTTGGTGCCTGCAGCCTGTATCCTGGGTCACATGACTAGGTGTAGCTGACAGTTAGTCTTTGTGTAGTACTCAGACAGTGAGACAAAGGGGTAATAAGGTGATGGCAGGATGGGCCATCTCTGACTTGATGAATGGGAGGAGAGGTAACATACCACACTTGCACATCACTATGCATGACCTGAGCATACTCACAAAGGAATTGAAAATAGTCTTTTGCACCCTCAGACAAGCTGGGGCCAGGGCAGGGAGACAGGAAATTCCAAGCACCTCCGGGGGAGTAAACCTTTAGAACCTTCTCCTACTTCAGAGCTGGCACCAGGGATAAAGTTAGGACCCTCAGACTCTTCTGTACACCTCTGGACCTGTCCAAGAAGTACTGCTACTCTGCTGCCCAGCCGCCTGAGTGAGAAGGACTAGAACTGAATCTTGAGCCCAGGACCACTGGAGTAACTCCAAGGGCTGGTTGGCTGGCATCCTGATCAGAACCTCAGGGACAGAAAAGGCTCCAGCCATCTTAAACCCAGCACCTGGACTCTGACAGTTGTGAGTCTTGCCTCCCAAGTGGTGCCACCCCAGTCCTGGACCCTTGAAAGTGTGCCTGAAGGTGCTCTGACATCCCAGCTGTGGTGCAAGCAGACCCTACGCAGTGCGACGAATTGTCTCACAGTATCTGCATCGAAATCGCCAGTGTGCGACACATCCCCCGATGCAGGACCCCGCAGCTCCTCAGAACCACTGCTGCGGGATGCATCCTCGATGCTGGACTTTGCATTGCAAGCTCCAATCGACAGCATCCTCAATGACAATGCAGGACATCACTTAGTAGCCCGCAGCTCCTCGGAACTGCTGCTGCTCAACACATCCTCGATGCACGACTTCGCATCGAAAGCCACCATCGATGGCATCCTCAATGATGACACAGGGCTTCGCATCGCAGCCCCACTGCTTCTTCGCAACTGCTGCTGTGCAACGCATCCTCGACCCGGGATCTTGCAACACTCTGCAACCAGGAATTAAGGTACTTTGGTCATCTGCCCTAACTTGGCCCCGGGCTACATCGAGTTGGCCTGAACTTGTGACTTTGCCCAGTTCTGGCATAATCAGATTACCACAGATGGCGCTTTGTGCTTATAAGCAGTGCTTAATTTGAGCCAGTGATTTCCGGTGCTCAGCATAGGCACTTAATTGTCAACACCAGCACTTATGACAGACTATCACATGGTGGCGCTGTCTGTCTAACTTAGAAGTGAGCGCAACAACAGTTGTTTATTCATTCAATTGACATTAAAAAATACTAATACCTTCCACCGAAGCAATTCTTATTACTTTGGGGGCCTGGAATAGTCTGAATTCTCGCACTTGTATGAGTGTGGTGATTAGTAGTTGTGTTGGTACTGTCATTAGCAATGCTGGCAGGGGCAATAGGTGGTGCAAACGGCAGTGCCCTCCTGATGAGGGCCCTGACACTTACGTTTTTACAAATTAAGTACTGCTTCTAAGCACTGTTTTCACTTAAATCGACAAAATTGCATATTTCCAGTTCTACTGATTACATTTTTGTTGTTTTGGTCTCAAATCATTTATAAAACGTTTATCTATATTTCTAAATTGGTGTGGGATTTTTCTTGTATTGTGTTTTTACTTTATTACTGTTTGAAGTGCTGCATTTTCACATTGCCTCTAAGTTCAGCCTGACAGCCTTTGTGCCAAGCTACAAGAGGGTTGTAGCTTGGCACAAAGGCAGTTGATTGGGGGTTCGCTTGTGTTTCAACCTTTCAAGAGTTGAGGTATCTTCTTGAGTAGGGTTTCACCTTCCCGTACCACTAACCCAATTTCCTACACCATGTGTATCTGTATTCTTGGTTGTATGCACTAGGTATCATGGGCAAATTGTGCATCCCAGCAGTTTTTGCCTGGCTCATTGTCGTAAAGTTAAACATGACGTAAAGTGGATGGGCAAAACGTTGGTGTGCATTGTTTGAACATCTCAGAATGTGCATAACATGCCCTATTTGTGTGTTATTTTACCATTCTTAGAAGCCCAAAGAGGATTCAAACACAAACTGCCCACCTGGTCAGATCTGATCACTAGACAATTGCAATTTACCAGGTGTGTAAATTGTGCCCGGTAAGCCTAACAATTCTGAACTTCTTGTGAATAAGGAAAAATTGTTTTGTATTAGATTAAGAACACCTCTGGAATGGGGGGCACATAACAAATGACATATCTCACTCTGCACTGCCCATGCCCAGATTCTCTGATTAAACATTCAATCCAGACGCCCTTGTTATGTCCCTTTCAGATCCACAACATCCATCTTGACTACCCTCAGTACCCCTTTCCGATTTTCACAACTATCTAAAAAGACCCATCCCAACTCCGTGTTTCACAGGCCTTCTTAGATCTTCTGCCAAGCCTTCTGAGCCATGTTAGAATAGCTGCTGTCTCTCAGAATTTGTCTTCTGGACCGCAGACCATCCTGCCCATGCAATAATTACCTCTACTTTGCCTCAGGCCTCGGACCTCCTCTGCTGGGCCTCAAAACCCATCATTCTCTTTCTGTCTGCCCTCCAACATATCAGCTAGCATTCAGAGCACCTCATCTGATCCACAGCCATCTTCAGACCTGCCTTGGCTTAGATGCTACTTAGATAGCCATTGAATATCAGTCTTTAGTGCTTCCACCACCCGCTTTGTGTAACTCACCTTGCAGGTCATCAAATTGCGCACTTTTGCTGCATTCACTCCTCACTGTCACCCTTGGTCCCATGGCTGCTGTTCAAAAGAGTGAGTTACAGCCCTCACAGACCCTAGAGCCTGCCGTCACTGACCTTCCAACCCCTTCTTCCGCATTGATGCCTTGGCTGCTAAGCCTTTAAAACCACTCAGTCAGAGTACAAATTCTCATGAAGGCCCTGAGTTTGGCAGACTAGTGTGCCTGCGCTCAGACCACCTCTGTAAGCCATGACACTCTTTTACTGGGCTCCCTAATACTTTTAACAACATCATCTTTCACTCTTCAATTTGCCTTCAGAGGACTACTGGCTCATGTTTTGGTGTTAATAACCAATACTGTGATGGCCACCACACCTGATTATCAGAGCCCTCTGTTGTTTCTGTGAGCCCCTCTGCTGCTCGTCTGTGCCCATCACTGTTGCTTCTTTAAACCTACCTTCTGGCCATCAGAGCTCGCTTCTGGCCCACCCTCAGATACTGCCTGCATCAAACCACCTCTGCCATCTTTCGGACTACCATAACCCTCTATACTCCTCCAGGCCCCTTGTCCACTTTTTTAAGCCCACCACCACCCTCTTCCCCATTCTCTAGACTCTTTTAGTGCACACTGAACCTCCTCTGTTCACTCTCAGAACACTGTGCCACCATGAGACCACTGCAGCCATTTTTCAGACCACAACAACTCATTCTCTCTCCATCCTTTCTAAGCCACCACGACCAGCTTCACCCATCTTCTAAACTCATGTACCCCATCTTCCAAGTTTCAGAGCCCCTCTGAACCACTCATGTCCACCCTCATACTACTGTGCTACTGTTAGGCAACCCTGTTATCACTCACAGTTCCTTTGCCCTCTGACAGAACTCTGCCCCTTTT
Organism: Calotriton arnoldi; assembly: GCA_963921515.1. Taxonomy (NCBI): domain Eukaryota; kingdom Metazoa; phylum Chordata; class Amphibia; order Caudata; family Salamandridae; genus Calotriton; species Calotriton arnoldi. The sequence goes on along the minus strand of CAWUFW010002181.1, from coordinate 1,606,303 downwards.
TCTTCTGGTCCTACTAGTCCTGGAGACTCTGGCCCTAAACTTCCTGGTCCTAATCTGCCTGTCCTCTGGATCTGGTCCTCCTGATTCTGCTTCTCCGGGCTCTGGTCTTTTTCACCATGATCATTCTGGTCCTGGACTACTTGGTCCCTCTGATCTTGTCCTCCACACACTGGTGCCCCTGTTTCTAGCCTACCTGGTCCTGGCTTCCCTAGTGTTTGCCCTCCTGGTACCTTTGTCTTGGTTTATTTTGTCCTTCTAGGTCTGGTTTCCTTGGACATGGTCCTTTTGGTCTTCATTATTCTTGTCCTTCTAGTCCTGATCTCCCAGGCCCTGGTATTTCTTGTCCTTGTCTTCATGGCCTTTATCCCACTGGTTCTTCTGGTCCTTGTCCCCCTAACAGGGCCACTGATCCCTGGTTCTCTTGGCATTCGTCAAATGTCGAGGCTTCTCCTATATCTTGTCCTCCTTGGTTTCTTTATCCTGGTCTCCATTGACCTCAGGGTCCTTCCCATGTTCCTAAGTTCTTCTGTTCCTCTTTCCAGTATTCCTCCTCCCACTCTCCCCCACCCCTGAAGTACGCAGGTACGGGCTCCAAGCCTGTTATTCAGGTTAGTTTTTTTTGCTTCGAGATTTTTATGCTGCAGAGGATGTTGCCGACAACTGGAAAAGTGGGCCTCGTGGAGATTTGTCTCAACACTTTCTCTTTTGCACCAGCAGGATCTGGCCCACTTAAAGCACTGCTTAGAATGTTAAACAAAGAACTAGCCCAGGATGCAGTGTGCGGTTAAATACATTTGTCCAAGGTGTCACTCATGGCATAGAGCACTCGCCAGCTAAGTCCAAGACCCACTGAGTTGTCCACCACAACCATGAAAATCTTCAGAGCCAAACTTCTAAAACCTATAGACTCTTGAGCAGACCTCTGTGATCCTCCGTCTACTCTATTGGCCCTTAAATCTCACCAGTCTACCTTCAGAGCAGAGCACCCTCCAGTGACCTTTGGCAGCCATGAACCTCTGAGCCTATTTGCCAGTTAAGCCAACTTTGTCTGGTAGTCAGTGGTGGCTGGTAGGGAACGGGGGTGGCAGGGCGGGGGTGGGAGAGGAGACAAAAAAAACCTGTATGCTTTGCCGACTGCCATCTCTCCTTAGCTTCGGTCCCTTCTCACGCCACCTTCTCCTCAGCTTCGGAGGAAGCAGGAAGCACCCAGGCTCCCTCCCCTAAGCCAACCACAATGCTGCAATGCAGCGTTGTGATTGGTCTGAGTGCTGTAGTTCGGACCTCAGATGGGGAATGGGAGCCTGGGCATGTTTCTCACCAGGCTGTGTAATGCAGCCTGGTGGGGAACATGCAAAGTGCACAGGACTGTTTGGCCGGCCCAAGACAGCCGGCCAAACCGTCATGTGCACTTAGAGTTTGCCACCACTCCTCTCCCTGTGACCCCAGCCCTGCCCTAAACTAGCCCCATAGTGAAAAATAAAATGATAATAACGGGGGTTCCATTCTCCTGTTCTGAGAGCAGGGGGGCGCCTTAGCGGAGGAGCCACCCCTGCTGGTAGTCCTGCATCTTTTAAACTGCCCATCAGACCACAGGGCAATCAGTCAGACACTCAGTCTGATTTTACCACCTCCCAAAGCCCCTCTGTCACCATCGAAGCCTTTGGCTAACTACCATATTTACTGCAAAAACCTTCCCCCATGTACCGTATGCCATCATACACCATCGCAAAGAATCCCTAGCCAATGATTTTAAGTGTGCTATGGTTCAGAATGTAGACAAAACAAATTGTCTTTCCTATCGCCAGTTTAAATCACAAAGACTGACAGAATTGTCGTACAGTGAGCCCCTCACCCTTCTGGGTCCAAGTGCCCACTGTACTTGGTGCACTAATGGTAGCAAAGCCCCCTATCTACAGCCTCATTCAGGGCCTAATAGGCCCCTTGCGGTACCTTTGCGCCGCCGAAGCGTCACTTTTTTGATGTTCCGGTGGCGCAATGTGGCTCGGCATATTTACAAGGCCACGTAAAGCCTCTTTACGTGGCTTTTCATGACCTTGTAAATATGTGCCCCTTTCACGCAAAACACTGCGTGAAAAGGGCGTTCCATGGGTGTTGCTGTGGGTGTTTCCACGCAACACCAATGGAATCTGAAGCATTCCCAGATTTACAAGAAATCATAAACCTGGGAATGCGTCAGAATCTAACTCCTCCCTAGGGGTGGCGTTTGGGAGGCGCAACGAGGAGAAATGTTTTAATTTCTCCTTGTTTTTTCCTTTTTCTATGTTTGCTGCATTCTGCAGCACACATAGAAAGAGGAAATCGCCTGCATTGATTGATTTTGTGCAGGAAGGTGTCCCTTCCTGCACAAAATCAATCAGTCCCGCAACTCAGGCTCCCTTGCACCATGATGCAAGGGTGCCTGCATTGGCACACGACAGCCCATTGTGCGCCAGCGCTGGGGAAAAAAGCGGGAATGCACCATATCTTATAGATAGGGTGAATTCCTGCCCTTTTCTTTTGACATAGGGCAGCGCAGCAAGATGTCTTGAGGCGCTGCCTTGCGCCAAAACCTCATAAATGAGGCCCTCAGTCACTGAGCTGCCAAGTGCTTAACCGTTGGACCCTGGTTCCCCTTCACCTGCTGCACTAATGATAGCTAAGCCCTGATGCCGAGACTCTCACACTCACTGCGCTGCTTAACTAAACTTCCGGTAGAGTAGCAAGGGTAGCATAGGCTCTGATGAAAGCAGGGAAAATTGTCCCCGAACCGGTTGTGAAAAACTGTCATAAATGGGAAATATTGGGGCCTGAGCAACCCTCGACCCTGGTGCCACTGCACCTGTTGCACCAGTGAAGGCTACACCCCTGTAAAAGTCCTCTTTTATAGATTTCTCTTTCAATCCTGCAAGATGATCAATCTAGCCAGGAGCTGCAACTCCTCTCCTTTCCCTGGTTATGTAAAATCTTTGCACTTGCACACACTCCCAGCATGTGCCTTGACATACTAGCCGCGTGGTTTGTGCATGGCCAGGTAAATTATGATAAAATGTTGTCTATTTGTTCGGCCTCCAGGTGATCAGACACTTTCTTAGTTTATTGTAAATGCCACTGGTGGTCTGGCGTTGCATGAGGTGCAGTGTCGTTTTGCTTGGGTGCAATATAATAAAACTCAAGAAAGTGTACTTATGTGTTTAGCAGGGGTGGCCGGCAAGGATCGGGGGTGGCGGGGTGGGTTGCGCGTAAAAAAAAAAAAAACCACTCACCTTATCGCTGCGTCTCTCCTCCATCTCTCCTCCACGTAGGCCGGAACAGGAAGCACCCAGGCTCCCCAAAGCCAATCGCAATGCAGCGTTGTGATTGGTCTGAGCGCCATGGTTCGGCGCTCAGGCGGGGACTGGAAGCCTGGGCATGTTCTCCACCCAGGCTTCAATGCAGCCTGGGTGGAGAACATGTAAAGTGCGCATGACTGTTTGGCAGGCCCAAGACGGCCGGCCAAACATTCATGCGCACTTTACAGAGGGCTCACCACTCCTCCCCTGCTCCATGAGCAGAGCAGCCCACCCCCGCCAAGCTGCCGCAGGAGGAAAAAATTAAATGATAAAATCGAGTTATCATTTTATTTTTCTTTGTTTACACTGCTGCAAAGCAGTGGGGCGACGTCCCTCCGCCTTAGCGGAGGAGCCGTCCCCGGTGTTTAACAAAGATCTTGTCTGCAGCAACATCAGGGTAGAGCGTCCAGATGACTTGCAGTATGTGTGTCGTGAAGTAAGCTTGAGCTTCCGACTTTGGAACCTGGGTGTCTAGGTTCAAACCCCCCGCGCTAGACTCAACAGCAGTGCTTAATTTGAGCCCATGTTTTCCAGTGCTCAGCATCTGCTCTTAATTGTCAACACCTGCACTTATGATAGTCTGTCTCATTGGGGCATTGTTTGTCTAAATTAGAGAACTAGCCAACAGTTATTTCTTAATTCTATACCTTAAAAAGACTATTACTTGCCTCCCAAGCCATTCTTATAGCTTTTGGGGCCTGGAATAGACAGAATTGTCACACTCGGAGGGGTGCGATTGTTAGTAGTGTTATAGATAATGTCATTGGCAGCGATGGCCAGGGAAATGGGTGATGCAAGCTGGCGAGGGCACTGGCACTTAACTTTTTCACAGATTTAGCACTGCTAAACAGCATGTAATTCTGGGCAAATCACTTAATTTCCCTGTGCCTAGAAATGTAAAATATGTTTGAGTAATGCCCACTCGATGTACATGATCTTCTATAACCCCTCATATAATGTGCATCACTGTTAAATACATACATGCTGTGCATTTTCCTGCCATCAGGTGTTTGGATTCGAATATCATAGCTGAGGCACAGACTCCATCTCAGATTGTCTTTTTCCATTATCGAGTTCAGAGTTGTTTACAAGTGGCCCTGCACACTGATGATAAAGTCTGGACATCGAATTCCAGAAAACCTGTGGAGAAACAGTGGTGAAGCAGAATACTTGAAGCGGACTCACCGAAGGTTTTCAACACCTCATTAAACTTTACAGTCCCAGCCACCACGTGGATTGAGATTTAAATTTCCATTCTTTAACTCCCGATTCCCCTGCAAAGACAGTCCCACTATCTATAACCCTTGTTTACCAAGGACCATTGCTGAAGATGAGTGTAATGCAGGTAAAGGATTTTATTGTAAAAAGACTGATCTGCTCTGAAGGGAAAGGTCATGGGCACATTACCCCATGACAACCCATAGGGACTCTACCAATGTTTATTGAAGAAGAGTTAGAAGAAAATCCCAGAGGGGTTGAGGAGAAATTATATAGAGTACTATCCATAAGATCAACCAAGAGGATCAGAGCCAAGCAATCTTTTGAGATCCCGAAGACTAAGTTTATTTGGAGAATTTATAGCTCCAGATATCCGACAGAAATCTGCAGTGTCAAAACAGAGACTTTATTAAAGTCACACAAAGAAGACAATATTTTTTTTACAGTATTGGACTCAAAATTACACAAAATAATTCTCACTGCCTTCGACTTCGACACATGGACCAGAGTTCACGGCCAAAATTAGGCCTAGAGAACAGGAACGACCTTAGCATCAGGAAAAGCATCAAAAGAGGTTTGACTTCTGATGGAGAATCATCCTGTCAAGGCAGAAGAAGGACATTTATAGAAGTGTCAACTTCATAAAGGAGTTCACCTCCAAAAGGAGGTTCAATCTTTAGAACATACTTGGATTGAAGAAGAGCCTAGAGCTCAACAAGAACAGCCCTCAAAGGAGGCTCGAGGTCCATCAACAGAATCACCTCAAAAGGATGATTGGAGTAGAAAGGAGATTCTGTTGCCAGTGGAGCTTCAGCCTCAAGGAAAATTAGACACCTCTCAATCCGGATTCCGCAGCAACAACAGCACTGAGACCGCCCTCATAGCCGCCACCGACGACATCCGCGCCATCCTCGACCAAGGCCACACAACAGCCCTCATCCTCCTGGACCTTTCAGCTGCCTTCAACACCGTCTCCCACCGCACACTAGCCGCCGGACTCCACGACGCTGGCATCCAGGGAACAGCCTTAGACTAGATTCGATCTTTCCTCTCAGGCAGAACACAAAGAATAAGACTCCCGCCCTTCCTCTCCGAACCGACAGAGATCAGATGCGGAGTACCCCAAGGATCCTCCCTCAGCCCCACGCTCTTCAACGTCTACATGGCCCCCTTCGCAGCCATCATCAGAAAACACGGACTCAGCATAGTCTCATACGCCGACGACTCCCAGCTCATCTTCTCCCTCACCAAGGAACCCGACATCACCAGGCGCAGTTTCCAAGAAGGGATGAAAGACGTCACAACCTGGATGGGCAGCAGCTGCCTGAAGCTCAACTCGGAGAAAAACAGAAGTCCTCGTCCTCGGCTCCACCCCCTCCGCATGGGACAACACCTGGTGGCCCCCCGCACTCGGAAGTCCACCCACCCCAATGGACAATGCTCGCAACCTCGGCATCATACTCGACTCTTCACTCACCATGAACCGCCAGATCAACGCTGTGTCCTCCACTTGCTTCAACACCCTCTTCATACTTCGCAAGACCTTCAAATGTATCCCACCCCCCAACGCCAGGAAGACTGTCACGCATGCACTCATCACCAGCAGACTGGACTACGGAAACCCCCTCTACCCCGGAATCAACAAAAAACTCCTCCGCAATCTCCAGACCATTCAGAACGCCGCAGCCAGACTTATCCTCGACATCCCACGACATGACCACATCACCTAGCACCTCCGCCACCTCCACTGGCTCCCCGTCGAAGAATAACCTTCAAACTGCTCACACACACCTACAAAGCCCTCCATAACACCAGACCCCAATACCTCAACGAACGAATCTCCTTCCACGCCCCCAAGAGAAACCTCCACTCTTCCGACCTCGTCCTAGCCATGGTCCCCCGCATCCACAGGGCCAGAGCGGGTGGCAGATCCTTCTCCTACCTCACGACCAAGACCTGGAACGAACTCCCCCACCACATCCGATGAAGCCAGACATTGCACCAATTCAGAAAGGACCTCAAGACCTGGCTCTTCGAACAATCTACGGAGCTGCTCGCACCCCTAGCCCATTCCCCCCCCACCCCCCACCCCAGCGCCTTGAGACCCTCACGGGTGAGTAGCACGCTTTAAAACCCCTGATTGATTGACAAACTCAACAAGACCAAAAGTCCGGCAAAAGAAAATACGCATTATGGCTAACTCCTTGGATTAATTCCATGGGTGTTTGGCTACAGGAGTTCCAACATTACAAATGAACACAAACACTTCACCTTTTGATAGGTTAGACAACCATACAGGACATATTAAACCTACCATCAGTAGATACTACAACAGTATCTGCAAACTCAGCAGTCTGCTAGGTGTACTTTTACTGGCAATACAAGATCCAGGGGCAGTTGACCTCAAGGAAGGAGATTACTTGGCTGAAAGTGGGCTTTCCTTTCCTGTGTGCACTCAACTCCTGTTTGGGAAATAAAAGTGGTTGGAAATCACCTCAGATGGTTGGGTACTGTTAGCAGTCAACAAAGGATACAGCAACAAGTCCTAACATATGCCATTAAATCCTCTTCCAGCAGAAGACAGGACCAGCAAGGACCATCAATGTTGCGTTCCGGAAGAAGTGGTATCTTTAGTTGAATAAAGAGCAATAGAAGTGGTCCACAGTCAGTGCTGAACATAGTGTACTTTGTTGCCTAGTTTGCCTCTAGGGTGTTTACCAACCTTCTAGATGTCGGGACACCACATCCGTGCCATCATTGTGATCATGTCTGTCCTTACATTGAGCAGATGAATGGTGAAGCTGAAAACAATTCAGAAATACCAAATGCAGCAAACTACTGGCTTATTACGCGATACTGGCCTCACAATCACAATGAAAATATCATATTTGTAGCCACTTTAGACTTTGCATTTCTTGGGATCATTCCTCAACTCAGTTGCACCAAAAGCTTACTCACCAGAGAGGAGAGGAGATGCGGTCTAGTGGCTAAGCTGCCCCCGAGGACCTGGGTTCTAGTCCCATCTCTTGCCTAAAAACCTTTTGATTCTGGGCAAATCATTTAATTAATTTGTGCAGGAAATTGTAAATATGTTTGAATATATAATGCAGTGGTAGATATGTGACATGCAAATGTGTAACTCCATATATGATCTACGCAGCTCTGTTGCTACCCAGCTATAGATCCCAGTCACTATGGGGGAATGGGAGGGGTGTGTGGGGCTGGGAGGTAAGCACATCATACAGTTATCAATGCATGTGACAGAGATCAGCAGCATATCAGTTTGCTGGGGCGCAACAATCTTGCACTGAAGGCTTTTCAGAAATTACTATACTACAAAGATGTGTTGATGTCACACAAAAATATGGCAACAGTGTATTACATACTGAAGGAGAGATGCACACATTCTTTTCAGTTGTCCATGATGGCTCTGTAGATTTGGGACCTGCCACAGCACATTCCATGCTGTCAGCACCTTGCCAGGGAGCGGACAACGATTATGAAGGTCTACTGGAGAGAACTGATGAGGCGACACATAAGAGGCATCTCAAGTCCAATGTTCTCAGCACATTCTTTTACAAATGGGATTCCAGGCATTAATCTGTTCATCACATGTGACAAGACAGAACATCATTGTTAAACATCTAGCTACCCACCGCCCTTGTTACTAGGGAACACTCTGTGGATCGATTGATCAGGGATATTTTCATAATACTAGGCCCTACAGCATCAGAGTACTTTACATAATACAGCAACAAACCTACATACGCAAATGGATCATTCCAAGGGAAGGAAAATGAGCAAGACCAGTGGAATCAGTATCAGCATTCAATAGCATGAAAAAACCCATGATTCATGAGTAATTTGCAGGATCCTTGATATTAAGGAGCATACCTTCAAGGTGCACACAAGAAAGCATAAGCAACAATAATGATCCAACTATATACAAACAGATCACTTCTTAGACCTTTGCAAAATGAAGAGAGTTGGACATCCAACCATTCCCTGGTCTTGGGGCTACCCATGGCCCAGTAGCATGCAGCCTTAGTCAAAGTCATCAGAGCTTGTGACTCCAGTCCTGTAGACAGGTAGGCTAAATTGCAGGCAAATACTCTCACATGCTGCATGTTAGAACCTCTGACCCATATCGACAGGGGTCTGGGTTGGTAGGATCTTATTGAGGAGGAAGGCTTTGAGCTGTTTTTTAAACCTTTCACTTCTTTTTGTCATATATAAGATGTGACAACAGTGATCCTCATTGCCTTAACATGGACCATCAGCTTGCCCTACACTGACTGGCTTTGAAGGCAAGCTAATGAATCATCTCATGAGATTGAGAGGAAGAAGACATAAAATCATACATGATGAACAAAGTGTAAACAAGTTTAGATTCCCTGAGTTGTTTTATATTGTTTCACTGATCATCTCTCACAAATCAGCGTCTTTGTACAATTGTTTCAACACTGCACTTTGGGTAATGTTCCCAACCACAACTGCATGTGATGTTATGCACCACTTCTGCTCTTTTTATAACTAATTTCTGCTGGAAATGTGAGAGTTCTCTTGTCAAATAAATAAATACAGGAATGCTACAAAACCCATGATTCTCCCTTCTGCTACAACTGACAGTACTTCTAGTCAGCAAGTTACCACATCTGAAAAGCTTGCTCCGTCCACAGAAGGAACACTGTTGCATCCAAACACTCGCGGCCCGTGCAGGTAAGAGTGGTGGGGCCAAGTGGGAGTATTTCGACAGACGACGACGAGGGATAATTAATTATTTATTTAATTTTCCCTTGTGGTCCTCTGTCAAATCCCCCCCAACCCGGCCCCACCTCCCCACCGCTCTTACTTGCATGGGTCGCGGCTGCATCCAAATCCACAGTCCATGTATCTGAAGATTTGGCACCTCAATTCCTAGAGTTTTGTTGCTTCCAGCTGCCTATAGAGGCATTCTTAAAGAGGCACGACGTCCAACAACAATGCAACCTGATTGTTACAGATAAGTAACTTTTTCCTTCTGCTCAGTATGGTAGTTTGGGGAAACAAATTTCAGTACCATGAAACTTAATGTTTCTAAACTTAATTCATATTTTCACAGAGTGGGAATGGCTGATGCGGCCTCTTTGGCTTGCATTCTTTTGCTTGTTTCTGAGTGTTAGCATGAATAGGTGTAAATAGTGTCTCTGGGCATGTATGACCTTCTGTGTGTAAAGGACTACTCTTGTTTTTCAGCTGCGGGAGCCTAGGCCTGGAAACCATAAGGGCTGGAAACCAGACACATAATGCAATATGTGGCATCGTGAGTGTGATCAAAACTGCACCAGGTACATAATGTTCATTCAAATCCATATGAGATGGTAAACAACCCACCTAAGGCTGCAAGTGAGACTGGGCAGGCATGTGAAGATTGCACAAAATGTGTTTTATTATCAGAATCAACAAATACCTAGGATTGTTTCACATCTTATGTGTACTGTACTACTTAATCAGTTTATGTCAATCTTAGTGATATTGTTATAGAATTTAGCATTTTCACACATAACATATTAAAGCAGCCCAAATAATAAATAATCAATTTCTTAACACAGTTATAGCCAAAATGAGCCATAAAATCACAAATGAAAAAGACTGAACCATTTTCCCAGTACAAAATTAATTGCTGTATACACTCTCAGTGTGGTTGTATTTAGCTGGTTTTCTGGTTAAAAAGCAGTGTACTCTTAAACATGCACATACAAAGCCAACTGTTTTGGCTTTTGCTTATTGAAGCTTAGTAAAATGGATTCACTAATTCTCATACGGCATGTGCAGCGTGGGCAGAAGGTGTGCATGCTTCCCTCACATACACAAACCTGGTACAGCCAGCAGCAGTTTAAGTTCATATTGGATACTTTAAAAAGATGCGTACGTCAGATGGAAGGCATCTGCACTATGCCCTAAGAGGAAGAAGGCACAGCATGTGCAATTCCATTGAATCTTCCCTCATATCCGTATATCATTACAATACAGGGAGTTCTAGTGTAAGACACTCACACTCACTATCAGTGTAAGTTTTCTTCACATACATAGTACAGTTAGAGCACCGGCATCTGTAGTGCACCTCCTCGTGTCCTTGGGAATTTTGAAGTTCTCATACCTGATGATTATATCATTACAACATCACTACATCAGGAGTACCTCTTAAGAGGATGCAGCTACACTAGGTAAATACAATGGCATTTAGTTTAATCTCGAAGGTCTTTAATTTAAATAAGTTGTTAAGGATTGCTTTAGTTTAATATAATTTAAATTAAATAAGGGTCAGGTTACTTATTTAAGTTGCTTCAGTTTAAATTTGTTAAAGTTTATTGTAAATTGTGTATTTTAATTTATATGTAATTTATTGTAAACTGTTTAAGCTTCAGATTAATTAAGTTGAAGGTTACAGCAAATAATATAATGTATTTAAAATGAAAATAAATAAATTAAAGCTAGTTTAGGATTCGGCGATGCGGCGAGCGCAAGGTAAGTGGTTTTATTTAATTTTACCTATCGCATCATCTGTCGACTACCCCCACACCCCCCGCCCGCCCCACTGCTCTTACCCATGCCGGCCGCGCCAGTTTTTCAATCTACTTGAGGTGGAAAGATATGCCTACTTTTTCTTTGCAAGTTTGGCTCATACTGACCTTTTCAATGCAATATGACAAATGGGTGCACAGTTTTTTTGCTCTGAAAGTTTGCTTTTTGTGGAGATTTCTTTGCATCCCTAAATTATCTAGGTGATGTATACCTTATGTAGAGCCGGTTTCTTTGTGGATAAGAATATATGAAACAGAAATTATCACAAAAGTCAAAGTTGTTATGCAGATGTGGCAAAGTTATACACTGCACACCCTTATGAAGTTGCAGAGTTTCCCTTAGTCCTTTGTGAATGTTGGAAAGCAACCTCCGTACTCCCTAACTACACTGGATTTCCTTTTGTCGCAGGTATAAATGGGCTGTGCTGCAATTCATCCTTATCTCAAAAATGTTAAATTCTTTGTGTCAGCAATATCTTCCTATTGCTACCCAGTGTTGTAATGCAAAAATCTGATTCTTCTGCCAGATATCTTTTTGCTAATAAGGATTTAGTGCCTTTATTTAACAGAAACACAAGCTTAGTCTTATCCATCATCACAGAATGTGGCAGGACATTGAAACCGCACTGTAAATGTAGAGCTTGCATGGTAGTAGATTGATTAATTTTCAGGGCCATTTCCCAAAAATAACTTCAAAACTGTTCAGCTATTTATTCTGTTATTTGATCCACAGGCAAGATCATAGGTTCTACCTTCCGTAGGCATGTGACTCTTGGAGGCGTTACAGTTAGTTAAAGTCCTATGTATCAACCTGGAGATATTAGAGGGCTGCAAGAGAAGAAAAGTCGGAATATTGAGTCGATAGGAGGAGTTAGAGTTCATGCAGATGTGCAGGGCCACAGTCTGATATTCTCCAGTCACTTCCCCGTTTATGTGGAGTCAGCAATAAGAGTATGAAACAGTTCGGTTTTCAGACCTTTTCTGATCCACATGTGTTTGGTTCTGCCCTCTGGCTTGGACTCAGTGCATTCCACAAGCTAGAGCCCTGGACTTTCAGGGATCTCCTCCATGTTTCATTCTTTTGTGCGATCGTTAAGCGATGAGGTTTCCTACTGATGACCACAAGTTTCTCATGATATTTTGAAGGTATCAAATCAAATAGACCTTGTAGAGAGAACGGCTACTCTCTAGAGTGTCCCGTCGCTACAGGTTCATTGACCGAGTCACAGGAGAGGAACATAACTAAAACTAAAAGGCACCATTCAAAAGCCAGGTTTTCAAGCTGCGTTTAAAGGAACCAGCATCTATAATAGCACAAAGGTTCAGGGGAAGATCATTCCAGCCCGCAGCAGCAAGCGCAAAGAAGGAGGTGCCTCCCCATCTCTTCGTCTTAGGCACCACTACCAGCAGTGCATCAGCAGAGCTTAAAGTTCTGGATGGATGATAGTGAAGAAGACTCTTAGTTAAATAATTGGGGTCTAGTCCATAGAAAGCTCTGTGGGTTAGCACCAGTCCTTGAACTTCACTCTCCCCTGGATGGGAAGCCAATGCAACTCCTTGAGATGGACCTGAACTGAAATGTTCCTCGGAAAGTTAAGTAGGAGTAGGGATGCAGCTTTATGGACTACCTAGAGCCTCTTAAGTTGGTACAAAGGAAGACCCCAGTATAATGCATTGGCATATTCAGCCGAGATGTTATAAGGGCATGGCCTACCTGTACTGGCTGACCCTGCAAACTTGCTTCTGGTTTTGATGGATGCTATATCATTTACTAGCAGCAACAATCAACACATCTGCCTCCTTGCAGAACAAACCACTATGTGAAGAGACCAAGGCAACACAGAGCGCCATGCCATAGTTAGACTTCAAATCAAGAGCTTCAAAGTGAATAGGCTAGAACAAAAGCTTTTCAAACTAACTACACGAGATCGGGATCTGGTACACCACAGACCAGGCTCACTCCTCCACTCTTCCACTTCAGAAACAAGATCCAAATTAATTTAAATAGTGAAATAATCATTCACTACTGACAAATTCTATGGCCTGATTAGGACTTTGGTGCAGTTGCTCCGGCTCTCCCCCGACACAGCTGCGCCAAAGCTGCGCAAGGGCCGCCTGCCTTATTACGAGTTGAATTCCTATAAGGCGGGCGGTCCTTCGCCTTTCCCATGGTGGTGCCTGGAAAACAGGCAATGCAATGGGAACGGAAAAAAGTTCCAGCACGGCATTCCATGCTGGAACTTTGGGGAAATACAGACAGGGGGCACATGTTGTGCCCCCCTGAATGTATCCCCATGGCGGGGGTTATGGGGGCCCTGTAGGACCCACTTTGTTTCTCGACCACCAGCCTTTTCAAGGCAGGGCTCCCGCCATGAAATGGCTGGCGGTGGCAGAACTAGTAATATGCTGAGCGGGACTGCTCCAGTCTTGCTCAGCATGTTACATTGTGGCGCAGCTCTGCCACTGCCAGGGAACGACTGTTCACTGGCGCAGCCGGTGGTCCTCCGCCGCAGTGACTTTTGAAGTCGTAATGCGGCAGACGGACCACCGCCACCACGAGTCTGGTGGTCTTACAACCGCCAGACTCATAATCAGGCCCTATGTTTCTGCCTCCTCCTAGGATAGACTGCTGAGAATTCCTCTTGCCAAAACTCGTCTCCCTCCAGATTTTCTACTTCATCTCAAATCATTCTTTTCCTTTGGCTTGTGCTTTGTATGTCATTTACAGATGGCAGAGTGTAATATGCTATTTATTACCATTATTGAGAGAGGGGGAAGGCCATGATGTCCTCCTTGCAAATTACGCAAGTTTTTACTTGCATAGCTCAGACTGAAAACTAATTTGCTTCTAGGTTCTCTCTAATTTTTGTGAAGTAAGAGATTTGAGGCGCAAGAACATAATGTGATGCTCCCTGGATAATGGATTGTGATCAAAGTCCACATGTATGAAACAATTTTGAAAAAATTGCGATTACCTAAAATTGCGACTACAAATAGGGAATCGCAAATTTCGATTCCCTTACCACATGTATCAAGCATTTTCTAAATGCAAATTGTGCATTTAGGAAAATTATATTACCATCGACTTCAAGTTGATGGTAACCATGTGCAAAGTTTGAAAAATGCACAAAAAAGCATTTTTCAAAAGTGCCATGTAGAACACATGCCCCTAGGGCATGTGTTCGCTTTACATGTGCAAATTGTTTTTTGGGGGGTGCTTCAGGGTGGCCTTAGGCCCCTGGGCACCCTTGGCTTTGCATTACCTAATTTACGATTACCAATTAAGTAATCGCAAATTAGCTAATGCAAAACCATTAGCACCTATAGGCCTATTTGTTCCTATGGTCTTTAAGTCCATAGGAACGAATGGAGTAGTGTTACCTAATAGCGATTACCTATTTACCGAATTGCTATTTGGTAATACGAAGGAATCGCTCAATCTTCAGCGATTCCTTTCATACATAGCATTTTGCGATTACCAAATAGCGATTCAGTAAAAAATGCTTTTTTGATGCATGTGTTCCCAAGTGTTTTATAGTGCTCTGTTGCTCCTCACTAACAAGGCTTGTGTGCTACAAATACATACAAGTGGAGAAGCCAATAATTAGACTTGTGGTTACTGAATGTACAATATGCAAACTAGCAGCTAAATTGAAAGGAATTGAAAAGGCGAACCTACGGCCCTAAACATGTAATGCACAAGCTGAGAGATTTTAGGAAACTCACAGAACCATACCTACAAGGGGGGTAATCATCTGCTGTATTTTTGGCATTAGTTGAGATCTTTTGATTGACTGGTAGGTCGCTCCCCCACCACACAGCTCCGTCTGTGTGCCCTGCTGCTGCCCCTGATTGTGCTCGTTTTTCCTTTCTGTGCCCCCTTGCTGCCCCTCATTGTGCTAGTTTTTTCCTTTCTGTGCCCCCTTGCTGCCCCTCATTGTGCTCGTTTTTTTTCCCTTTCTGTGCCCCCTTGCTGCCCCTGATTGTGCTCGTTTTTTTCCTTTCTGTGCCCCCCTTGCTGCCCCTGATTGTGCTCGTTTTTTCCTTTCTGTGCCCCCCTTGCTGCCCCTGATTGTGCTCGTTTTTTCCTTTCTGTGCCCCCCTTGCTGCCCCTGTTTGTGCTCGTTTTTTCCTTTCTGTGCCCCCCTTGCTGCCCCTGATTGTGCTCGTTTTTCCTTTCTGTGCCCCCCTTGCTGCCCCTGATTGTGCTCTGTTTTTCCTTTCTGTGCCCCCTTGCTGCCCCTGATTGTGCTCGTTTTTTCCTTTCTGTGCCCCCTTGCTGCCCCTGATTGTGATCGTTTTTTCCTTTCTGTGCCCCCTTGCTGCCCCTGATTGTGATCGTTTTTTCCTTTCTGTGCCCCCTTGCTGCCCCTGATTGTGATCGTTTTTTCCTTTCTGTGCCCCCTTGCTGCCCCTGATTGTGATAGTTTTTTCCTTTCTGTGCCCCCTTGCTGCCCCTGATTGTGCTCGTTTTTTTTCCTTTCTGTGCCCCCTTGCTGCCCCTGATTGTGCTCGTTTTTCCTTTCTGTGCCCCCTTGCTGCCCCTCATTGTGCTAGTTTTTTCCTTTCTGTGCCCCCTTGCTGCCCCTCATTGTGCTCGTTTTTTTTTCCTTTCTGTGCCCCCTTGATGCCCTGATTGTGCTCGTTTTCCCTTCTGTGCCTGTTTCCCGCCGCTGCGCCCTGCGCCCGCCCCTCACTGCCCATTCGCTGCCCCATTCCCTGCTCCTCCCTCCCACCTCCCCATTTATGGCGGCCGCTGCGTGGTGAAGAGAGCGACCCCTGACCTTGACTGGTAGGTCGCTCCCCCACCACACAGCTCCGTCTGTGTGCCCTGCTGCTGCCCCTGATTGTGCTCGTTTTTCCTTTCTGTGCCCCCTTGCTGCCCCTGATTGTGCTCGTTTTTTCCTTTCTGTGCCCCCCCTGCTGCCCCTGATTGTGCTCGTTTTTTCCTTTCTGTGCCCCCCTTGCTGCCCCTGATTGTGCTCGTTTTTCCTTTCTGTGCCCCCTTGCTGCCCCTGATTGTGCTCGTTTTTCCTTTCTGTGCCCCCTTGCTGCCCCTGATTGTGCTCGTTTTTCCTTTCTGTGCCCCCTTGCTGCCCCTGATTGTGCTCTGTTTTTTCCTTTCTGTGCCCCCCTTGCTGCCCCTGATTGTGCTCGTTTTTCCTTTCTGTGCCCCCTTGCTGCCCCTCATTGTGCTAGTTTTTTCCTTTCTGTGCCCCCTTGCTGCCCCTGATTGTGCTCGTTTTTTTCCCTTTCTGTGCCCCCTTGCTGCCCCTGATTGTGCTCGTTTTTTCCTTTCTGTGCCCCCTTGCTGCCCCTCATTGTGCTAGTTTTTTCCTTTCTGTGCCCCCTTGCTGCCCCTCATTGTGCTCGTTTTTTTTTTGTTTTTTTTCTTTCTGTGCCCCCTTGATGCCCTGATTGTGCTCGTTTTCCCTTCTGTGCCTGTTTCCCGCCGCTGCGCCCCTGCCCCCTCACTGCCCATTCGCTGCCCCATTCCCTGCTCCTCCCTCCCACCTCCCCATTTATGGCGGCCGCTGTGCGGCCGCGCAGCGGACGTGCGCAGCGGGCGAGCCGCTGACGCGGCAAATTTGCGCCTAAAGCAAGCTTGTCTGCGCCCGTCCGCGCCTTGACCGCGCCCAGCGCCAGACCCCCTGGTCCGGGCTTCCCCCGTGCCCGCCACATCAACAGACGCCGATACGACGCCAGCACCCTCCACGCACTCAACCCCGGAAAAGATCATGCCTGCTACCAGGCCACCCCGAAGCGCACCCAAGGGCCCTTCACCTGCCGGAACTGCAGCTTCGCCAGCACCCGCCCCGCCAAACCACCGCCCAGGAAAGAACCCAACTACCTCAGATGCATCCTCCTCAACACCCGCTCCACCCGCAAACACAAAGCGATACAAAAGGGGATGATGGACGGAACGTTTGAGCCAATCAAACACTCACCCCCAGTCAACTGATCTGGGTTTAATCCATCATCATTCTTTAGCTCACTCCACCACCCCAGTTCAGACATGGCCATATGCAAATCAGTCTGACCCTGTGCCTCATGGGAACAGTCCAGCCCGAACTGCCCGCAAACACGCCATCGAACTCTGGGACCTTCTCGACTCAACCTCCCCAGACGTCGCATTCCTGACGGAGACCTGGCTGAATCCCGCTTCAGCCCCCGACATCGCCATTGCCATCCCGGACGGATACAAGATCACCCGCAGGGACCGCACCAACGGAGTCGGAGGAGGCATCGCCATCGTCCACAGGAACACCCTCAGAGTCTCAACCAACACCGACCACACCCTCAGCACCGCCGAACACATGCACTTCCAGATCCACACCGATCCCAACACCACCCTCAGAGGAACCCTCATCTACAGACCCCCCGGACCCTGACCACAGTTCAGCGATTCCATCGCTGACTTCGTCAGCACACACGCCATCGCCTCCACGGACTACATCCTCCTCGGGGACCTGAACTTCCACCTCGAGAACAACAAGGACACCAACTCCACCACCCTGATCGACAACCTCGCCACCCTCGGGGACTCAGACAGCTCGTGACTACACCCACCCACGCCGCCGGCCACACGCTAGACTCCATCTTTTCCGCAAGCCCACACGTCTCCTTCAACCACACCTCCGACCCCACTGGACTGACCACCACTGCATCCACTTCACCTACAGGAAGCCCACCACGCACCACCGCACCGAACAAATGCCTCGCCGCTGCTGGAGCAGAGTCACGGAAGACCAGCTAACCACAACCCTCGCCCTGAGCCCACCCGCCGAACCCTCCGACCCCGACACCGCCGCCCGCAACCTCAGACAGTGGATCGACGACTGCGCCAACACCCTCGCCCCGCTCAAGAATCCGCCCAACAGCCACACCAGCAAGAAAGCCACCTGGTTCACCGAAGACCTCCAGGCCTCCAAACGAACATGCCGAAAACTGGAGAAGATCTGGCTCCACGAACCGATAGCGGACAGCTACGCCGCCCACAAGAGCGCCACCCGCAATCACCATCACCTCATCAGATCCGCCAAAAGGGCCTCACTCAAAGACCGCCTAGACAACAACGCACACAACAGTAAAGTGCTCTTCAACATCGTGAAGGAACTCTCCAACCCCAGCTCCAACACCAACGACATCCAGCCGTCGCAAGACCTGTGCGACTCACTGGCCACCTCCTTCCACCGCAAAATCGCCGACATCCACAACAGCTTCAACACCACGACCGCCCCGGCAACCACCGAGACCACTGCCCCCACAACCACCAACCGCCTGCTCTCCTGGACCAACATCAACGACGAGGACACCAGCGAGATCATGAACACCATCCACTCCGGTTCACCGCTAGACCCGTGCCCTCACCACATCTTCAACAAAGCCAGTACAGCCATCGCGCCCCATCTCCGGAAAATAATCAACATCTCCTTCGAGACAGCAACCTTCCCGGAAAGCTGGAAGCACGCCGAGATCACCGCCTTACTCAAGAAACCCAAGGCAGACCCCAAGGACCTCAAGAACTTCCGACCCATCTCTCTGCTCCCGTTCCCCGCGAAGGTCACCGAGAAAATCGTCAACAAACAACTGACCCGCTACCTCGAGGAGAACAACATCCTGGACCCTTCCCAGTCCGGCTTCCGCAGCAACCAAGGCACCGAAACCGCCCTCATTGCCGCCACCGATGACATCAGGACCCTGCTAGACAACGGAGAAACAGCAGCCCTCATCCTCCTGGACCTATCAGCCGCCTTCGACACAGTCTGCCACCACACACTACGAACACGCCTTCACGACGCCGGGATCCAAGAGAAGGCCCTGGACTGGACCACATCCTTCCTTTCCGGCAGAACACAAAGCGTCCGCCTCGCCCCTTCCGATCCAAGGCCACCAAGATCATCTGCGGCGTACCCCAAGGCTCCTCCCTCAGCCCAACGCTGTTCAACATCTACATGGCACCCCTCGCCCACGTCGCCCGACAGCACAACCTCAACATCATCTCCTACGCCGACGACACCCAGCTGATCCTCTCCCTCACCAAAGACCCTCACACCGCCAAAGCCCACCTCCACGAATGAATGAAGGCCGTCGCCGAATGGATGAGGACCAGCCGCCTGAAGCTGAACTCGGACAAGACGGAGGTCCTCATCCTTGGTTCCAACCCTTCAGCCTGGGACGACTCCTGGTGGCCAACATCACTGGGAACAGCCCCGCCACCCACCGACCACGTACGCAACCTAGGGGTCATCCTCGACCCCACCCTCTCCATGGCTAAGCAGGTCAACGCCGTTTCCTCATCCTGCTTCAACATCCTCCGAATGCTCCGCAGGATCTTCAAGTGGATCCCCACCGAAACAAGAAAAACAGTCACCCAGGCCCTCGTCACCAGCAGGCTGGACTACGGAAACGCCCTCTACGCAGGAACGACGGCTAAGCTCCTGAGACGGCTGCAACGCATCCAGAACGCCTCTGCACGTCTTATCCTCGACATCCCCCGACGCAGCCACATCACACCCCACCTGAGAGACCTGCACTGGCTCCCTGTCAACAAGAGGATAACCTTCAAGCTCCTCACCCACGCACACAAAGCACTCCACAACTCCGGACCAGCCTACCTCAACAGACGACTCAGCTTCTACACCCCCACCCGCCAGCTACGCTCGACCAGCCTCGCCCTCGCCACAGTCCCCCGCATCCGGAAAACGACCGCCGGCGGCAGATCCTTCTCCCACCTCGCCGCCAAGACCTGGAACACCCTCCCCACCAACCTCCGACAGACCCAAGACCTACTGGCCTTCAGAAGACTCCTCAAGACCTGGCTCTTCGATCAGTAGCAGCACCACCCCCCTCTTCCCCCAGCGCCTTGAGACCCTCGCGGGTATGTAGTGCGCTTTATAAGTGACATGATTGATTGATTGATTGATTGATATTTATATTATACTTACATTTATAAGAGCTTTCAGTAAGTCCTCTTCATCACTTGGTCTGTCATTGAGTCATTCATAGTTTTCTTCCACCCAGTACAGCATACAGCATTGTGTTAACCCACCTTAGCCATTGGCTAACTTCACTCTCAGTGACAGCATTCTGCCCTTTCACAAAAAGCACATCAGTACACAAAGTAGTTCCCTTAAGGACCAGGTCTGCCATTGCCAATGTGTGCTTTTTAAGGCCAAACAATATTTTTGCTTTTAGCCAATTTTATTTTTAGATAGAAGAGCGCCCTTGACAATATGGTTTTGCAAAAACTATGACAAACCAAGTATTAGTAAAAGACATAAGTTTGCAAACAACACTAGTCCTATTAGCTTTACCAATGCTTTTATTTATATGTGCTTCCCTGTTGATATTTAAGTTGTACAGGACAAATTGCAATTCCAGAATGACAAACGTTCAGTATTTCTTCAGACAAACTTCAGTTTTCAGTAATGTGTTCACTTATTAAGTTGCAATTTATTTTCTCTTACATTTTTAGCAAATCATTTCTTGGAAGTCACAGTAACGCCCTTTACACTGAAGAGTGGAATACTAAAAAACTATAGTACATAGTTGATTGAATCATTATTTAAACCTTAGTGTCCACTTCACACTTTTTTGTGAAATTAAATCAATCTGTCACTGCAACGCAAGGGCTGTTTCCTCTGATAGAGCCTCATGAAGCAATTAGGGCTGGTACAATAAGTACATCCGGCAGTCTTTAATTAAGGCAGTGCCTGAAGTGGCATCCTGGAGGAAGTGGAGGCTTTTGTTCTTGGACAGTGGGCTAAGGGTACATTTCCAGGTCCCTGCTGGCTGCAGTTTAAGGAGCCCTGGAGCCCTGGTCCCTGACAGTTGGTATGGACCATCAGGCCTGCCCAATCTGCCTGTTGCCCTTCCTGCTGTTGTACCATAGTCACTACCTAGTCCCCAAATCTGTCTTTGCTCTCTCACTCTGATCTGAGCTTTATTAAATTGAAAGTGTAGCCTTTAGAAGTAGAACCAATAAACCAGGGCTAGCTCGCAGAACACATCTCCAGAATAGGACACAGTGCTCTAGATTTGGCTTCAGTACTGGGCACCAACATGTAGATGAAGCCTCCAGAAGCAAATGTGCTAGTGTTAGAAATTGGGCCTCTAGTTGGCAGAGGTATGCACTCTGTCCATGTAGGGACCACAATCCTAGTCAGGGTAAGCTAGATACACACTAAAAGATAACCTGTGCTTACCATCTGGTAGCTTGGCATAGAGCAGGCAGGCTTATCTAAAGAGGCAATGTGTAAAGTATTTGTGCAACACACACACAGTACCACAATGAAAACACTACAAAAAGATTCCACACAGGTTTAGAAAAATAGAGAAAATGTATCTGAGCAAAACAAGACCAAAAGAACAAACGTCCAATCAGTAGAAGTCGAGATATGAATTTTTAGAGATTAAATACAAAAATAGGGCTTAGAAATCACTAGCGGTCAAAACGTCACTTGAGGTCATGAGGGACCGGTTCAAATCCAAAGTTCAGCCTGACCGCTGGCGGGCAGGTCGGCTACAGGACCCAGATCGGTCCTGCTGAAGAAATACCTTGGCTGGAGCAAGTGTTGATGTTGAGAGCCTACTGCGTCATCTTAGAGCCATGCAAAGGAGGTCCCACGTCGTCGTCGAGCTCCGTTGAAGTGAATGCAATGAGTCGTTGTTGAGCTGTGCAGAGCATCATTGTTGAGCGGCACAGGCTGTGGATCCAGTTTTGTCGAGCAGCCTCTGAGTTAGCGCCGAAGGGCAATATAGCAGAATTTCTCACGCAGTCAAAGCAATGTGTTGTTTTTTCAGAAATCAGTTGCAAAACACACTTTTGAGGCCCAGGACTGGAGGGGGCTCTTCTGGCAAGGGTAGGACTTACAGATGGCAGAGTCCAGAAGCACCAGCAGGATTGAAGGAAGTCTTTTGTGTCCCTGAGACATCAGAAAACATGAGGCAAGACAGCTAGCCCTTGGACTCACTCTGGTTTCAAGTGAGATGGGTCCAGTCCTTGTCCTCAGCAGGGCAGAGATCAGCAGGCAGTAGGGCAGCTCAGCAAAGTAGAAAGGCAGTTCCTCAGAACAGTCAGTCAAGGCAAAGTGGTAATCCTTCCAGCACAGGAGACTTTACTCCAGCAGGGTTCTTTCCACGTCCAGTGGTGTACTGATTTGGTAGGGTCATAGCTCCAGTGCATATACCCAAAAGTGCCTTAGATATAGTGTGTGACTTCAAAGGAGCCCTCTGAAGTGCACAAAGATCCTTTTCAAACCAGTCCTGTCTGCCAGGCTAACGGTGGAGGGTGAATCAGTGCTTTGTGTGTGGACAGGACACTACCTAATGAAGTGTAAGTGTCAGCCCTACGATTCCTCCCTGCCCAGGAAGACCCATCAGAATTCAGATGAATGCATGTGAGTGCTCAGAATGTAGATGAGCCTCACCTTCCTGTATTTGTGGTGGCTGTCTAGAGGGAATGCACAAAGTGTAGCTGTCACCCAGCCCAGACGTGTATTGGAGACAGGCTGCAGGCACACAGAGTAAAGTTGAGAGCAGAAAAACGTCCATTGTCTAAAAGTGGTATTTCTAAAATAGTAATGTCAAATCCAACTTTACCACTATAGAGGATTTATCATTATCATTCCAAAAATATGAAACATGATTTAGCTACTACTTTCTAATCAGGAATTACAGCTTAAAAGTGTTTAAGGACTACTCAATCAATTAATCAATTGTGAGCTTTATTCGGTTTAAAATCACAAACCATAAAAGCATACTAAAAATCATAAAAACATCTGTACATCACACAATTGTAAAATTCATTAAAATAATTCATAATAAAAAGCGTAGCGATTAACCCCTCACAAACTTTATGTGCAAAGTGTCTAATTAAAATTTTCTATCACATTATATATATCTCAGTACATTTTTAAATTAACCATAGTGTTTAACATCACAATATTAAATAGTTTAATACAAGAAATAAAGTGCAAGTGATAAGCCATATATTTATACCACAGCTAAGTATACAGTACAATCATCATTTATCGTATTATGCCTCAGTTTCTTCATAGATAAGTGCTTCGAGATGTGAATTATTGTGTCTTATTTTAATTGCCTTCTGAATGAAGACCGCCACAGCATTACACACTTTAATATTATCTAGGCTACAAATATATTCAAAAGCAGGTCTATATAAAAATAACCTCTTCTTTAAGAACAAAGGTCGTAAAAAACACTTCCTAAGCTCTCTATAAAAGTTACAGAACAAAATAAAATGTAACGTTGTCTGATTTGATTTGCCATCACAAGGGCACTTTGGCAAGTTTTTGCTCCACTTGCCCATTTTTGGAAAGGCTATTAACAGATGAACCAAACCCATTCGTAGTCTTGTAAGATAAAATCTGTGTGTTGTATTTGTGACCTGCAATAAATAGTTTTGTGTCCCAGACCCAAAGGTTCTCTCACAATATTCCTTTGTCAAGGGTTTCGTGTTAGCATCTACTTCCCTCAACCAGTTACGTGAGTCCACCATACTACTTTTTAGTTCCTTTTTGTCATATTCAAGTATTTGGGATGGATTTTCTAGATCAACATCCTCAACACATTCCTTTAAAAGATTTCTGATATATATCAGCCACGGGATTTTCCTCCCGTGGTCAAGGGCAATGCAATCTCTGATTATGTCCTGTGTAAGCTTTGCACCCTCTTTGCTCCATATCCCATACCAAGTATTTAAACTTATGGTGCTTATAAAATCACTAATATACGGTGCCCCAAGTTCTTTATGTACACTATATGTGGGGGTGGAATTTGGTACAGCAAGCAATCTTCGTAAAAAATTATTTTCTTGGGTTTGAAGGGTTACACAATTTTCCGCCCCCCATAGTGCTGCCCCATAACAAGTTCCATTTAGGCATTTGCTATTATATAAAGTCATGATTTCCTTAATCGGTTTATTACCGATTTTTTTCGAAAATCTGAAGATTGCCTCAGTCGACCTGACAAATTTTAATTTACATTGTTCAATCTGGGTTCTCCAATGTCCCTTTGCATTGTAAACTAATCCCAGATATACAAATGAATTTGTTGCTTTGATTGGGGTGCTATTTACGTGGTGAACCTTAGTTTTAGGTTTCCCTTGCCCACACACCATCGTAAAAGTTTTGTTTAAATTTAGTACTAAGTCCTTATCGTGCATAAATTCTGCAAATTTTTCTATCAGGGACTGTAGTCCGTTCGCAGTTCGTGATAAAAGAACTGCGTCGTCCGCATAGAGTAAAATTGGAATGGAGCGTTTACCTACTCTTGGGGTGTCAGCATTTACATTTTGTAGCTCTGCATCCACTCCATTTACATATAAGGAAAATAAAAGGGGGGCAAGGACACAACCCTGTCTAATTCCCCGGGTTACCCTGAAACTTGATGTACACTCTCCTCCTACCCCATAACGCACTCTAGTACTCAAACGGCTATACAGTTGTGAAAGATAATTCACAATGTCATTTGGTGCCCTCATATTAATCAACGTTTGCCATAGTTTTGAATGATTTACTAAATCAAAGGCACTTGTGAGGTCAACGAAACAAAGGTGTAAATGACCCTTTTTCGTAATTGTATATTTAGAAATAAGGAGGTGCAAATTAATGCACTGTTCTATTGTCCCTATCTCCCT
This sequence comes from Calotriton arnoldi, assembly GCA_963921515.1. Taxonomy (NCBI): domain Eukaryota; kingdom Metazoa; phylum Chordata; class Amphibia; order Caudata; family Salamandridae; genus Calotriton; species Calotriton arnoldi. The sequence continues at coordinate 1,581,530 of CAWUFW010002181.1, read as the reverse complement.
TCTGAAACCGTATTGTGTTTCAGTAAGAATTTTATTCTCTCCTGCCCACAATTCCAGTCTCTCCAGCAATATCCTGCCCATTACTTTAGATGTTGTATCGAGAAGGGAGATTGGGCGATAACATTTGGGGTCTTTCCTATTGCCCTTTTTGAAGATCGGGACAATAATACTTTCCGTCCATGTTCTTGGCATCAAACCTTCAGCAATAGTGTTAAACACATTTTGTAACAATGGACCCCACAAACCCACATTAAGTTTAAAAATGTCTATGGGGACACCATCGACACCAGGCGCCTTTCCATTTGCACTTTTTTCTAAGGCCGATGTAACTTCATTTACAGTAATGGGGTCCAAATTGAAAGTATCAAAATTTATAAAAATATTGTTATCATCAAATTCAGAAATATATATTGGATCACTATATGCTGTTAAGACAGGGATTTCATTATCTATGTTGAAAACCTTCATAAAATGGTTAATCCATTCTAGGGGTTGTACTAGGCTTTCAATTTTTACAGCACTACTATCTTTAAAATAGGGGTGGTTTATCGTTTTCCAAAAAAGGGAGGAGTCCCTAGTATTCGCTGCCTGTGTGAGCTTCTCCCATGCTTCACTTTGAATCTCCCTCTTTCTTCTTGCCACTGTCTGTTTATATATCGTCCTCCGGTTTTTGATCTGTTCAGTGTCTTTTGGTCTAATTTTTAAAGCATTCTTTAATAGGTGGTTTGCCTCCGTGCATTCTGAGTCAAACCAACTAACTATCTTTTTCTTTTTCTCTTTCTTCTTAATTTTTAGACCCTGGGAAATCGCTGCGGTTATTTTACAGAAAGCCCCAATGATATCTTCATTTAATGAATCCCCCTTTGTACATAATTCTATATCGTTTTTACAATCAATCAATAATCTCTCTACAAAATCAATCTGATTTATCCCGGACCATCTAATCGACGTGCCATTTTCTCCCTGAGTTTTTATGCTTGGTGCTAAGCACGGTCCTCCACAAGGGATATCAATTAATCTGACAGTTAAGAATACTGGGTTATGGTCGCTTAGACAGCTTTTTTCCACCTCCATTTTTACTATCTGATTCTGACCATGAGCCGAGATTAATATATGATCGATTATGGAGCAATGGCCTTGCCCTTCAAAAGTGGGTAACTGCACTTGTCCCTCGTATAACGTCTGGTCCACTACTTCCAGATTATATTTATACAAGGCCCAGTTAATTGATTCCCCATAGGTATTATGTGGGAAATGGGTGTAGCTTTCTCCGAACTCATTCTCATATCCACAGTACTTCCCTTCGAGTATGTCACATTTCCTGCTATTGAAATCTCCAACCCAGATCAAAAGTAATCACCCTTGATCTGTTTTAAAAACAGATCAAGCTCCTTCTCAAGGGATAAAATTACTTGATTTCTGTTACTGTCGAAGACATTATTATAGAAATTAATTATCACAAAACACTGATGATCAATAGTATTTAACCACAGAAACTGAAAATAAGGTGAGTCAGTATAAACTTGCTTCAATGTCAGCGGGCATGTAACTGAAAGTAAAACAACTAGGCCTCCCTTTGCCCTTCCACTTCGTGATGGAATTGCTTGTGTATCAATTGTTGAGAAGCCATCAATAAAAAAGGGTTCTGTGTGCCAAGTCTCTTGTATACAAATAATTTGACACTTGTTAAAAAATTCAGGCCATATCTTAGCATCCAATTTCGAGTTAATGCCCGCAATGTTCCATGAAACTATAGTCAAATTATAGGCCTGCGAATTTAGTGTTGACATTAAGCCTTTATCGACAAGGGAAAAGTTTTGTTTAGAACATGGTTCGGCGCCCTGGTGCAGTCAATCTATATCACTGCATTGTCTGAGAGCTGAGAATCTGTTAGACAAGGGCAGAGGTCTATACCTATCAGCTGTCAATGGACCAGTGTCATACTCTTTTGGGTTTCTTGTAAATGGTCTATAAAAATATCCAAGCGGTACCCCGGTAATATCTCTTTTCCCATTGTTAACTGACATTTCTCCATCATTAGGTATTTCTTCAAGCAAAACTTCAACCATTGCCGGGATTCGAAAAGAGACAACCACACAGTCTCCCTCTCCCTTTTTCTGGGATCTCCCTACCCAGGGTACTCTTCTCACCATGATAATGTTCCTAGCCAAAATATTTAAATTATGGTGAGAGTGTTTCATAAACCAATGCAAGACCTTGTTCTTCAAGTCTACCCAACCCTCATTAACACCATCCTCCAATACTGGAACATCTCTAAGGATAATAGTATAAGGTGTAGCCTCAGGTGGTAAATGAAGCGAGCCTCGGTGATTGTATCTACGTTCCATTATTTTATCCTGATTTCCAATAGTGGAACATGTAGGGCTTGTAGGGCTTGTTGTTTTTGTCACATTTCGGGATGATGATGGTAACTGAAAGTCCCTTTTTGTACTTTCCTTAGCTATATTCTCTACAATTTTTTCCCTATTTTTCTCGTCATACCTAGATGCAGGTTTCGCTGGTTTCACTGAGCCACATACAGTCTTATTACTAGCAGTATCTCTCGTATTAACCTTTCCCACTATATCTGATCAATTTTTATTAGATAGTACTTTCTCGTGAGATGACAAATCTGTAATGGCTTTCAGGATCTGCGCTACATCATCCTTAATTTTCCATATTTCCTTTAAGAGATTTTTTTCAACCATGTCAATCTTCCCAAGTAACTTTTTTGAAGCTAGATCCGGTTTAATTGTACAATCATTGCTAGTGTTGGCCTTTTGCCCTCCATTGTGTTTAGAGAGCATTTGCTGTGGTTGTTTAGTTGAATCATCACCTTTCCCTTTTACTAACTGTTTACTTTTGGCTACTGGTGGAATAGAACTACTTGTGTCTGATAAAGTCAGTATTTCCAATGGGTCAGATGATGCACAAGGCACCCCACGAGTATTATGCACTAGGGCTGTTACTCTTTTCGTTTGGACATTGTTGGTCAAATCTGCTTCTGGTGCAGGCTCAGATGGAGCCAGTGTAGTCTCATCTATCACAATGGTTAATGCATTCTTGGTGGCCGCTAAACGTTCTTCCACATTTTCAATTTCACTGTTAATTAAACCCATTGCATTGTTAAGGTAATTGGTTATAGGAGCACTTAGTCTGGCGGTTTTGTTCTTACTACTGGCAACAGCACCCGCAAGTTTACGTTTCCCCATGTCCTGTGATGTATTGTTAAGTTTTACAAGATCACACCACCTTTCCACCTTTCCACTGCATGAAACGGGGGTATATTGTACAAGGAAGCGTTTAAAGGCTCAGTCTCTTACCCCCAGTTATCAGCGTTTCACAGGAAATTTCAGGCGCACACAGGAACCCGCTCCACTCCTAGTTTTCAAGCGCCTCCAGGCAATTAGCTGCGTGACTTTCGGCTCCAGCAGGTAATGTCGGAACCCGCGCTCCTAGTCTTCAAGTGCCTCCAGGCGCTGCAATTAGCTGTGTGACTTTGCGGCTCCGGCCGCGGGAAAAATCAGGCAAGTAATGTTGGGGGCCCTGCTCCTAAAGCGCCTCCAGGCTGCAATTAGCTGTGTAACTTTTGCAGCTCCGGCCGCGGGAAGATTCAAGCAGGTAGAGTCGGGACCCAAGTCACTCCATGCTTTGTAATCCGTGAGAATTCGGTTCCGTAGAAGACTTGAGAGAAAGCACCCGATATTCTATGTCCGGGCTCCCGCCTCTCGCTGCTCCGCTACCCAAAGATTGACTGGACCTTTCCGTCAGAGTCTGACTCGCTTGATGAATTATTCCGCATGCCAACGAGCCGCCTCTGATTCTCTGCTCGCATTTAGACGATGAAACTGCTCAGCGCACTGCTCGGCGTGCGATCTCTCCGCTCCTAGCTCTCCTTAAGGACTACTCAATGCTAGCCTATGAGAAGAATAGGCCTCACAGTAGTGAAAATTGAATTTAGCTGTTTGTCACTACCAGGACATGTAAAACTTAAAGTACATGTCCTACTTTTTAGTTACACAGCACACTGCTCATAGGGCTACCTAGGGCCTACCTTAGGGGTGACCTATGTGTAATAAAAGGGGAGTTTAAGGCTTGGCAAGTGGCTTTTAAATGCCAAATCGAGGTGGCAGTAAACTGCACACACAGGCCTTGCAATGGCAGTCCTGGGACAGGTTAGAAGGGCTACTTGTGTGGGTGGCACAATCAGTGCTGCATGCCCACTAGTAGCATTTAGATCACAGGCCCTGGGTATATGGTATACCACTTTACAAGGGACTTAAAGGTAAACTAAATATGGCAATCAGGTATATACCAATGTCACCATGTTTTAGTGGAGAAACACATGCACTTTGGCACTGGTCAGCAGTGGTAAAGGGCTCAGAATCCTAAGGTCAACAAAAAGATACAGCAAACAGTGGAGGTAAGCAGTGAAAAAGTTGGGGGAAGATAACCCTAAGAATACAGGTCCAACAGTTACGCACTCCAGGCCACACCTTTGGAACTCGAACCAGTACTCCTGATGTAGTTTTTAGTACTCTGCATTGTTCTCCAGATACGGATCTAGAACATGACACATACTAACCCGCAGGGGGCTGAACGGTGGCCTTGGTCTTGTGCTTCTCTGAAAACACGCATGCACCCTAGCCAGACTGGGGAAGTTTACAAATTCTATTATACTTTTACTTACAGAAGCTGCCATAGGCCGACTCTAGCTCCTGGCTGGCTAGCACCCTGCACTTTATTCTTTCCTTCTCACAATCTTGAACGCCCCTCGTATGCTTGAAGGTGCTAACAACATTCAAACTATCTTTTTTGTTGTTTTATCTTGGTTTTAGAGTGTGACATCACCCTATTCATGAGATATTATTGGCTAGCACTCTGCTCTCTATTCTTTCCCTCACACATTGCCTGGGTATTCTCGCTCATTAACTGCATGCAAACTAATTTTTACCTTGTTTTAGCTTGGTTTTAGAGTGCGATATGATTTCACTTATGAAAAATTATTGTTTGCATTCTTTTGAATGTCCTTACTAGCAAAGTGCTAGCGTACTAACTGTCGCTTTCTTTTATGTGTAGTTGCAATGGACACTTGTTTCTTTTTTTTCAGACATGTAATGATTTTAATTAAATGAACATGAATAAACAATACACATCGCCTCTATTCTCTTCTCCGTGTTTTTATAACGCTCTGAAGCATTTCACCTGATTTCTCTTTCTTCCTCGCACTTTTTTGTATCTCTATTTCAGTTTCCCTCCAACGCACTCTCCCTACTTATTTTTCTATTTTAATGCTTATGTACTGTAAAGATAAAGCCCTACGCAGACACTAAAAACAACAAAATGGCTCGGATATGCCCCCAGTTCGGACACCTTCCAGAGATGTGTGGTATGACTAATAGGCGTACCGCGCTTCCTGTGGCTTCTAGCGGATGTCGCTTGTGGTATCTGTACACTAAGACTAAGTTACCGTCAGTGCAGCATTGGAAGGTACCAAACTAGCTCTAGGATCCGTGAAGCTGGTCGTCTTTCTGAGAAAAGAAACTGTTTCTGTCCAGTGTGAATACCAAGGAACCTGTTGACATCCGGTTACAAAGTCGCACTCCTTCCTGAGGTGCATACATGTCACTCTTTATAACTCAGTCGCTTTCTATAAAGATGTATCCTCTGTTCTCTCTTTACATAGTGTTTGAATAGCTTATATTACAATTACCCAATAAAATTGTACTTAATTTAGGGGCCTTGAAAGGATGAAGACTGAAACAGTGAGTCTGCCATTTTGGGATCTGAAACAAAGTCCTTCTGAAAACACAGGTGTATCTCCACCCACTGAGTTGTCTCACCAGCACTGTATCAGGTTTTGTTTGGATCCTTGTTGAAAGACCTGGCCTTTGGTTTTCCAAAGTCTTTCTTCAACATTGACCTGTCCCCTGTACGTTTGTACGTAAAGTTGAGGGTCTTGAAGGTCTGCTACTGCATTAGACCTGCCTCTGTTGGCGTGTGTTCTTTCACTTCTCTGGAGCACAGTTTTACCCAAATTTCAAAGTACTTTAGCAGCTATTCAATTACTGTGCTTACTTGTTCTCCTTTCTAGAATCACTAGGATCACCCACAACCATCCTTGCCCTCCTGACAGCCGTGGCGATCTTCATCCTGATCCTGGGTACCATCTTCCTCCATCTCTATATCTGGCGGATGAAGAATGAGAAGCTGTTGATTGTTAAAGGTGAGCACTGGGCAGGGAGCTGGAGTGATGCCATAATTTGCTGTGCCAGCTCTGAGGGCTTCAATACTGTGACATAACTCCAGGAACCTGAAAACACAGTGTACCATATCTCCACCAAACTGATACTAGAATATGACATGATTTCAGTATATTGACACTAGACTAATTTCACTACAGGAACCTGACATTTGACTGTGATAACATCCCGAAAAGTATGGCGTTATAACTTTGAGATTACTCTAGGAACCAGATGCTAGTCTTTGTGATACCTTTTAGAATTTGGCCTTAGACTGTGACATCACACCAGTAGCTGGATATAAAACTGTGATTACTCCAAGATATTGGCTTTACTGTGACATCACTTAAAGAAACTGATGACATGTTGTGAGATCGCTTCAGGAATCTGACACCAGACTATGATGACTCGAAGTATCTGACGTTAGACGTCGATGCTGCTGGGACCTGACATAAAACTTTGATCTCATGGCAAGATTCTGGCGGCAGACTAAAACGTTACTTATGGAGACACTGTAGAATAGGAACACTACAATAAAGGGACATCTCTGCTTAAGGCATGTGTCAGAATGTGAGGTCAGTCCAAAAACCCAGTTTCAGACTACGACATCATTTCAGAAACCCACATTCAGACCTTGACATCACTCCAGTGACCAGAATTCAAACTCGGATGTTACCCCAAACATCCAACTTCAGGCCGTGCCATCAATTCAGAAACCCGACTTCAGAGTGCGACAGCACTCCAGAAACCCTACTTCAGACTGGGACAGCACTCCTGTAGTCCCACTTCAAACTGTGACATTACTCCAGTAGTCCGACTTCAGATTGTGACATTACTACAGTAGTCCTACTTCAGATTGTGACATTACTCCTGTAGTCCGACTTCAAACTGTGACATTACTCCAGTAGTCTGACTTCAGACTGAAATATCACTCCAGTAGTCTGACTTCAGAATGTGACATTACTCCAGTAGTCTGACTTCAGATTGTGACATTACTCCAGTAGTCCGACTTCAGATTGTGACATTACTTCAGTAGTCTGACTTCAGATTGTGACATTATTCCAGTAGTCCGACTTCAGATTGTGACATTACTCCAGTAGTCTAACTTCAGATTGTGACATTACTCCAGTAGTCCGACTTCAGATTGTGACATTACTCCAGTAGTCCGACTTCAGATTGTGACATTACTACAGTAGTCCGACTTCAGATTGTGACATCACTCCAGTAGTCCGACTTCAGATTGTGACATTACTACAGTAGTCTCACTTCAGATTATGACATTACTACAGTAGTCTGACTTCAGATTGTGACATTACTCCAGTAGTCGGACTTCAGATTGTGACATTACTACAGTAGTCCGACTTCAGGCTGTAATATCATTCCAGTAGTCCGACTTCAGATTGTGACATCACTACAGTAGTCCAACATCAGATTGTGACATTACTCCAGTAGTCCGACTTCAGACTGTAATATCACTTCAGTAGTCTGACTTCAGATTGTGACATTACTCCAGTAGTCTGACTTCAGATTGTGACATTATTCCAGTAGTCCGACTTCAGATTGTGACATTACTCCAGTAGTCCGACTTCAGATTGTGACATTACTCCAGTAGTCCAACTTCAGACTGCGACATCACTCCAGTAATCCGACTTCAGACTGTAATATCACTTCAGTAGTCTGACTTCAGATTGTGACATTACTCCAGTAGTCTGACTTCAGATTGTGACATTATTCCAGTAGTCCGACTTCAGATTGTGACATCACTCCAGTAGTCCGACTTCAGACTGTGACATTACTCCAGTAGTCTGACGTCAGATTGTGACATTACTCCAGTAGTCCGACTTCAGACTGTGACATCACTCCAGTAGTCCGACTTCAGACTGTGACATTACTCCAGTAGTCTGACGTCAGATTGTGACATTACTTCAGTAGTCCGACTTCAGGCTGTAATATCATTCCAGTAGTCCAACTTCAGATTGTGACATTACTACAGTAGTCCAACTTCAGATTGTGACATTACTCCAGTAGTCGGACTTCAGATTGTGACATTACTACAGTAGTCCGACTTCAGGCTGTAATATCATTCCAGTAGTCCGACTTCAGATTGTGACATTACAACAGTAGTCCAACTTCAGATTGTGACATTACTCCAGTAGTACGACTTCAGATTGTGACATTACTCCAGTAGTCCGACTTCAGACTGTGACATCACTCCAGTAGTCCGACTTCAGACTGTAATATCACTCTAGTAGTCTGACTTCAGATTGTGACATTACTTAAGTAGTCTGACTTCAGATTGTGACATTATTTCTAGTAGTCTGACTTCAGACTGTAATATCATTGCTGTAGTCCGACTTCAGATTGTGACATTACTCCAGTAGTCCGACTTCAGATTGTGACATTACTCCAGTAGTCCGACTTCAGATTGTGACATTATTCCAGTAGTCTGACTTCAGAATGTGACATTACTCCAGTAGTCTGACTTCAGATTGTGACATTACTCCAGTAGTCCGACTTCAGATTGTGACATTACTCCAGTAGTCTGACTTCAGATTGTGACATTATTCCAGTAGTCTGACTTCAGAGTGTGACATTACTCCAGTAGTCTAACTTCAGATTGTGACATTACTCCAGTAGTCCGACTTCAGATTGTGACATTACTCCAGTAGTCCGACTTCAGATTGTGACATTACTCCAGTAGTCCGACTTCAGATTGTGACATCACTCCAGTAGTTCGACTTCAGACTGTGACATTACTCCAGTAGTCTGACGTCAGATTGTGACATTACTACAGTAGTCCGACTTCAGGCTGTAATATCATTCCAGTAGTCCGACTTCAGATTGTGACATTACTATAGTAGTCCAACTTCAGATTGTGACATTACTCCAGTAGTCCGACTTCAGATTGTGACATTACTCCAGTAGTCCGACTTCAGACTGTGACATCACTCCAGTAATCCGACTTCAGACTGTAATATCACTTCAGTAGTCTGACTTCAGATAGTGACATTACTCCAGTAGTCTGACTTCAGATTGTGACATTATTCCAGTAGTCCGACTTCAGATTGTGACATTACTCCAGTAGTCCGACTTCAGATTGTGACATTACTCCAGTAGTCCGACTTCAGATTGTGACATCACTCCAGTAGTCCGACTTCAGACTGTGACATTACTCCAGTAGTCTGACGTCAGATTGTGACATTACTACAGTAGTTCGACTTCAGATTGTGACATTACTACAGTAGTCTCACTTCAGATTGTGACATTACTACAGTAGTCTGACTTCAGATTGTGACATTACTCCACTAGTCGGACTTGAGATTGTGACATTACTACAGTAGTCCGACTTCAGGTTGTAATATCATTCCAGTAGTCCGACTTCAGATTGTGACATTACTACAGTAGTCCAACTTCAGATTGTGACATTACTCCAGTAGTACGACTTCAGATTGTGACATTACTCCAGTAGTCCGACTTCAGACTGTGACATCACTCCAGTAATCCGACTTCAGACTGTAATATCACTTCAGTAGTCTGACTTCAGATAGTGACATTACTCCAGTAGTCTGACTTCAGATTGTGACATTATTCCAGTAGTCCGACTTCAGATTGTGACATTACTCCAGTAGTCCGACTTCAGATTGTGACATTACTCCAGTAGTCCGACTTCAGATTGTGACATTACTCCAGTAGTCCGACTTCAGATTGTGACATCACTCCAGTAGTCCGACTTCAGACTGTGACATTACTCCAGTAGTCTGACGTCAGATTGTGACATTACTACAGTAGTCCGACTTCAGGCTGTAATATCATTCCAGTAGTCCAACTTCAGATTGTGACATTACTACAGTAGTCCAACTTCAGATTGTGACATTACTCCAGTAGTCCGACTTCAGATTGTGACATTACTACAGTAGTCTCACTTCAGATTGTGACATTACTACAGTAGTCTGACTTCAGATTCTGACATTACTCCAGTAGTCGGACTTCAGATTGTGACATTACTACAGTAGTCCGACTTCAAGCTGTAATATCATTCCAGTAGTCCGAATTCAGATTGTGACATTACTACAGTAGTCCAACTTCAGATTGTGACATTACTCCAGTAGTACGACTTCAGATTTTGACATTACTCCAGTAGTCCGACTTCAGACTGTGACATCACTCCAGTAGTCCGACTTCAGACTGTAATATCACTCTAGTAGTCTGACTTCAGATTGTGACATTACTTAAGTAGTCTGACTTCAGATTGTGACATTATTTCTAGTAATCTGACTTCAGACTGTAATATCATTGCTGTAGTCCGACTTCAGATTGTGACATTACTCCAGTAGTCCGACTTCAGATTGTGACATTACTCCAGTAGTCCGACTTCAGATTGTGACATTATTCCAGTAGTCTGACTTCAGATTGTGACATTATTCCAGTAGTCTGACTTCAGATTGTGACATTATTCCAGTAGTCCGACTTCAGATTGTGACATTACTCCAGTAGTCTGACTTCAGATTGTGATATTACTCCAGTAGTCCGACTTCAGATTGTGACATTACTCCAGTAGTCCGACTTCAGATTGTGACATCACTCCAGTAGTCCGAATTCAGACTGTGACATTACTCAAGTAGTCTGACTTTAGATTGTGACATTAATCCAGTAGTCTGACTTCAGATTGTGACATTATTCCAGTAATCCGACTTCAGATTGTGACATTACTCCAGTAGTCGGACTTCAGATTGTGACATTACTCCAGTAGTCCGACTTCAGATTGTGACATTACTCCAGTAGTCCGACTTGAGATTGTGACATTACTCCAGTAGTCCGACTTCAGATTGTGACATCACTCCAGTAGTCCGACTTCAGACTGTGACATTACTCCAGTAGTCAGACGTCAGATTGTGACATTACTACAGTAGTCCGACTTCAGGCTGTAATATCATTCCAGTAGTCCGACTTCAGATTGTGACATTACTACAGTAGTCCAACTTCAGATTGTGACATAACTCCAGTAGTCCGACTTCAGATTGTGACATTACTACAGTAGTCTCACTTCAGATTGTGACATTACTACAGTAGTCTGACTTCAGATTGTGACATTACTCCAGTAGTCGGACTTCAGATTGTGACATTATTACAGTAGTCCGACTACAGGCTGTAATATCGTTCCAGTAGTCCGACTTCAGATTGTGACATTACTACAGTAGTCCAACTTCAGATTGTGACATTACTCCAGTAGTCCAACTTCAGATTGTGACATTACTCCAGTAGTCCGACTTCAGACTGTGACATCACTCCAGTAATCCGACTTCAGACTGTAATATCACTTCAGTAGTCTGACTTCAGATAGTGACATTACTCCAGTAGTCTGACTTCAGATTGTGACATTATTCCAGTAGTCCGACTTCAGATTGTGACATTACTCCAGTAGTCCGACTTCAGATTGTGACATTACTCCAGTAGTCCGACTTCAGATTGTGACATTACTCCAGTAGTCCGACTTCAGACTGTGACATTACTCCAGTAGTCTGACGTCAGATTGTGACATTACTACAGTAGTCCGACTTCAGGCTGTAATATCATTCCAGTAGTCCAACTTCAGATTGTGACATTACTACAGTAGTCCAACTTCAGATTGTGACATTACTCCAGTAGTCCGACTTCAGATTGTGACATTACTACAGTAGTCTGACTTCAGATTGTGACATTACTCCAGTAGTCGGACTTCAGATTGTGACATTACTACAGTAGTCCGACTTCAGGATGTAATATCATTCCAGTAGTCCGACTTCAGATTGTGACATTACTACAGTAGTCCAACTTCAGATTGTGACATTACTCCAGTAGTACGACTTCAGATTGTGACATTACTCCAGTAGTCCGACTTCAGACTGTGACATCACTCCAGTAGTCCGACTTCAGACTGTAATATCACTCTAGTAGTCTGACTTCAGATTGTGACATTACTTAAGTAGTCTGACTTCAGATTGTGACATTATTTCTAGTAGTCTGACTTCAGACTGTAATATCATTGCTGTAGTCCGACTTCAGATTGTGACATTACTCCAGTAGTCCGACTTCAGATTGTGACATTACTCCAGTAGTCCGACTTCAGATTGTGACATTATTCCAGTAGTCTGACTTCAGATTGTGACATTATTCCAGTAGTCTGACTTCAGATTGTGACATTATTCCAGTAGTCCGACTTCAGATTGTGACATTACTCCAGTAGTCTGACTTCAGATTGTGACATTACTCCAGTAGTCCGACTTCAGATTGTGACATTACTCCAGTAGTCCGACTTCAGACTGTGACATTACTCAAGTAGTCTGACTTTAGATTGTGACATTACTCCAGTAGTCTGACTTCAGATTGTGACATTACTCCAGTAGTCCGACTTCAGATTGTGACATCACTCCAGTAGTCCGACTTCAGACTGTGACATTACTGAAGTAGTCTGACTTTAGATTGTGACATTAATCCAGTAGTCTGACTTCAGATTGTGACATTATTCCAGTAATCCGACTTCAGATTGTGACATTACTCCAGTAGTCGGACTTCAGATTGTGACATTACTCCAGTAGTCCGACTTCAGATTGTGACATTACTCCAGTAGTCCGACTTGAGATTGTGACATTACTCCAGTAGTCCGACTTCAGATTGTGACATCACTCCAGTAGTCCGACTTCAGACTGTGACATTACTCCAGTAGTCTGACGTCAGATTGTGACATTACTACAGTAGTCCGACTTCAGGCTGTAATATCATTCCAGTAGTCCGACTTCAGATTGTGACATTACTACAGTAGTCCAACTTCAGATTGTGACATTACTCCAGTAGTCCGACTTCAGATTGTGACATTACTATAGTAGTCTCACTTCAGATTGTGACATTACTACAGTAGTCTGACTTCAGATTGTGACATTACTCCAGTAGTCGGACTTCAGATTGTGACATTATTACAGTAGTCCGACTACAGGCTGTAATATCGTTCCAGTAGTCCGACTTCAGATTGTGACATTACTACAGTAGTCCAACTTCAGATTGTGACATTACTCCAGTAGTCCAACTTCAGATTGTGACATTACTCCAGTAGTCTGACTTCAGACTGTGACATCACTCCAGTAATCCGACTTCAGACTGTAATATCACTCTAGTAGTCTGACTTCAGATTGTGACATTACTTAAGTAGTCTGACTTCAGATTGTGACATTATTTCTAGTAGTCTGACTTCAGACTGTAATATCATTGCTGTAGTCCGACTTCAGATTGTGACATTACTCCAGTAGTCCGACTTCAGATTGTGACATTACTCCTGTAGTCCGACTTTAGACTGTGACATTACTACAGTAGTCTGACTTCAGATTGTGACATTGCTACAGTAGTCTCACTTCAGATTGTGACATCACTCCAGTAGTCCGACTTCAGACTGTGACATTACTACAGTAGTCTGACTTCAGATTGTGACATTACTACAGTAGTCTCACTTCAGATTGTGACATCACTCCAGTAGTCCGACTTCAGACTGTGACATTACTACAGTAGTCTCACTTCAGATTGTGACATTACTACAGTAGTCTGACTTCAGATTGTGACATTACTATAGTAGTCTGACTTCAGATTGTGACATTACTGCAGTAATCTGACTTCAGATTGTGACATTACTCCAGTAGTCTGACTTCAGATTGTGACATTACTCCATTAGTCCGACGTCAGACTGTGACATCATTCCAGTAGTCTGACTTCAGACTGTGACATTACTCCAGTAGACCGACGTCAGACTGTGACATCATTCCATTAGTCTGACTTCAGATTGTGACATTACTCCAGTAGTCCGACAGCATACTGTGACATCATTCCATTAGTCCGACTTCAGACTGTGACATCATTCCAGTCGTCCGACTTCAGACTGTGACATCATTCCAGTCGTCCGACTTCAGACTGTGACATTACTCCATTAGTCTGACGTCAGACTGTGACATCATTCCAGTAGTCCGAGTTCAGATTGTGACATTACTCCAGTAGTCTGACCTCAGACTGTGACGTTACACAGATCCTAGGAGCATTATTCCTCCACTCCAAACGTAAGTACGCGCCTAAACGAGTACTGTGCAAGGGGTAGTCAATAGAAATGGCGCTAACAAAGTATTTTCCCAACAGTGAAATTCAGCGGTCACTGATTTTTCAGCATTCACTAAATTGCAAGTTTTCCCAGGTTATATTTGCATTACAAGAGCAAGGTCGTTTCCGCACGGCAAGGTCATTTTCCTTGTAATAGAATCCGGCTCAGTTGGAAAATATATGCTGGATGATTCTCTGTAAGTTTACCTTCTACAAAACATTTCTGTGTTCAGTGACACACGCTTGCAGAGGTTTCCTCTGCATATTTACTGTTGGCAGAGTGTTGTCTATGCACGGTCGCATTGCACAGAAGAAGAACGCTTAATACACCAGGAAAGATGCTCCTACTAGATTCCAACCACACATAGCTGCAGAACTGTGACTCCTCAGACTTTAGAGTTCTCAAAACTTTTCCAGGTAGCGCCTTGATACCTACGGCAGTCACAGATTTCCAATCATTGTCCTGAAAAGATTTTATGGTTTCTTTTATCCCATGTAAATATCTACACATGTAGATCAATAGTTGTGCGAATGAGGCAGTAACTGTTTCTATAGCTAATGCAGAACCATTTTCTTAGCATTTTAGCAAAGCTCAGAATTTCATCTCGAAGAGCCACATCAAAAAATGTGCAACCTTCACAAAGTTTTCTCTAGACCTTCAGGAAGGTTGCAAATGAAAAATGTTCAACTTCGCACACCCCTATGATCCTCTACAATGTGTCACTGCCAACAGAAATTCTCATACATGATAGGTCAGCAAATAACAATGTTTTTGTATACAGTAGTGTGCCAGGAGATATAAAGCTCATTACTTGTTCCTGTGCCAGTGAGCATCCAATCAGAATTCAAATGTCAGGAAAACTGGTGGCTTGCTGATATGGGCATGGGTGCTCTGCTACCCTTTTTTCTGTAATTTAGTTACTATACTAAATGAAGTAGACACTAGTAATGCTGATGGAGCAAGTCAGCAATAACATGACTATCTGTGCAGAGACCAACCTATAAAAAACTCATACAGTGAAATAAAAAAGGGGGTCAAAAGCAAACAGTGACTTGCAAAACAAGCGCCAACTTCAAATGATGCAAAATATTAACTGGTAAATCTTGCCATGTTCGCTGAACCACATACAATGAAAAGTATACCTCAATGATGTATTGCACGGCTATTGTTACACTCCACACATATCTCTGTACTCTTTAATTATCATTAATACGCGACGTAATACATACCTTTCATGTATCGGCTGAATGCTAAAGTAATGTATTGTAACGTAATGTAATGTAAGGTGGATTTGTATAGCACTGCTTGTCACCCGTGAGGGTATCCAGGTGCTAAGTAGCTAAGTGTAGGCGTGTGGTGAGGCTGTGCCTGAATGCAGGCAGTCTCGATGGTCCTGCAAGTAGAGTAATTGAATAGCCAGGTCTTCAGTTTCTTGCGGAATTCAAGGAGTGAGCAGGAGGCTCTGATGTGTAGGGGGAGGTTGTTCCAGGATTTGGCAGATTGGTAGAAGAATAATCAATCTCCCGTTCTGCTTCTGTGGATGCAGGTGTGTGTGCGAGTGATGCTGAGCGAAGTTGTCTGGTGGGATGGTGGAAGTGAAGCCGGTAATTGAGGTATGCAGGTCCCGTGTTGTGTAGTGACTTGAATGCGTGTGTGAGAAGTTTGAATTGGCAGTGCTTCTGGTGTGGGTTCGGCGCGGTTGGTCGAGGACGAGTCTGGGGGTGGTGTTTGGATGGTTTGAAGTCTGTAAAGGAGATGGGTTGGGATACCGGCGTAGACTCCATTATCATAGTCCAGGAATCCAGGACAAGGCCCTCGACTGGATCCGCTCCTTCCTCTCTGGCAGGACGCAGCGGGTCAGACTCCGCCCTTTCCTCTTGGACCCCACACCTACCACCTGCGGAGTCCACCAGGGCTCCTCCCTCAGCCCGACGCTCTTCAATGTCTACATAGCTCCACTCGCCCCATCGTCAGAACCTACGGACTCAACATCGTGTCATACGCAGACGACACCCAGCTCATCCTCTCCCTATCCAACGAGCCCAACACCGCCAGACGCAACTTTCGAGAAGGCATGGAAGCCGTCGCCAAATGGATGAAAAACAGCTGCCTAAAACTAAACACCAACAAAACAGAAGTACTCATCATGGGCCCAAACCCCGACGCCTGGAGCGACACCTGGTGGCCCCCCGCCCTCGGAAACACGCCAACCCCCACGGACCACGCACGCAACCTGGGAATCATCCTGGACTCCGAGCTCAAAATGGACCGCCAGATCAACTCTGTCTCGTCTTCCTGCTTCCACACCCTCCGCCTCCTTCGTAAGACCTTCAAATGGATCCCCCTCGAACACCGAAAGACCGTCACTCACACCCAGGTCACCAGCAGACTCGACTACGGCAACGCACTCAACGCCGGAATAAACAAAAACCTCACCCGCAAGCTACAGAACATCCAGAACGCCGCCGCAAGACTGGTCCTCAACCTGCCAAAACACTGCCACATCTCCCAGCACCTGCGCACACTCCACTGGCTCCCCGTCGAGGCGAGAATCACCTTCAAGATGCTCACCCACGCACACAAGGCCCTCCACGGCACCGGACCAGCATACCTGAACAGCCGACTCAAATTCCACGCACCCCAAAGGACCCTACGATCAGCCCAGCTCTCCTACGCTGTGGTCCCCCGCACCAGAAAGACCAGATCGGGAGGCTGCTCCTTCTCCTTCCTCGCGGCCAAAGCATGGAACGCCCTTCCGCTCCACCTCAGACAGACAACATCGCTCCCCATCTTCGCAAGAAACCTCAAAACCTGGCTCTTCGACAGACCCCCTCCTTGATGGAATGGAACCTGCACCCCCACCCCTAGCGCCTTGAGACCCTTACGGGTGAGTAGTCGTGCTTTAACAAACCCCTGATTGATTGATAGTCCAATCTGCTTGTGATTAATAGGGCCTGCGTGATGGTACATCTGGTGTCCAGTAGGAGTCACTCGCATATTATATGTAACATGAGGAGGATGTGGAAGCATGAGGAGCTGACGGAATTGGCCTGGGGCCTCATTGTGAGATTCGTGTCCAGGATGAGTCTTAGGTTCCTAGCATGGTTGGTTGGGATTGGTGTGGGTCCAAGATTGGCGGTCCACCAGGTGATTCCCGAAGATCAGCACTTCAGTTTTGTCTGTGTTTAGCTTGATGCAGTTCTATTTCATCCAATTGGCCACACTAGTCATGCATTGTTTGAAGTTTGTCTTGGTGTTCACAGTGTTGTCTGAGAGGGAAAACAAGAGCTGGGTATCATAGGTTTAGGAGATGGTGTTGATTCCATAGGATCTGATGATGCTTGCCAGAGGAGTCACATACATGTTGAAGAGTGTTGGGCTGAGTGATGATCCCTGTGGGATTTCGCAGATGAGGTCCTTGGGATCTGAAGTGAATGGCGAGAGCCTGACTTGTGTATTTCCGGAGAAGAAGGACACTATCCATTTGAGTCCTGGTCCTGGTATTCCTCCTGTGTGTAGTCTGTAGATGAGTGTGTGGTGGGAGACAGTGTCGAAAGCAGTGTACAGATCAAGGAGGATGAAGGCGTCTTTCTGTTCAAGGTCCAGAATGGTGCATATATCGTCTGTGGCAGCAATGAGGGCTATTTTGGTGCTGTGGTTGTTTCAGAATCCTGATTGGGATTAGTCTAGGGATTTGTGCCATTCTAGGTGGTCAGTACTTGTCTGTGTCTGATGATGGTCTTCTCAATGAGTTTGGCTGGGAAGGGGCGCAGTGAGATGAGTCTGTAGTTGCTGAGTTCTTCAAGGTTGTCTGAGGGTTTTTTGAAGAGGGTGGTGACTTCGGCATGTTTCCAGCTGTCTGGGAAGGTGGCTATCTTGAGAAAAGTGTTGATGATAGAAGTGAGTGCAGCACTGATAGTGGCTTTTCCCAGTTTGTAGATGTGGTGAGGGCAGGTGTCTGTAGGAGCCCTTGAGTGGACTGGCTTCATTAACACTGCAGTGTCCTGGGTGGACACTGGGTGGACACTGTGAGGTTTGTGTGTGGGTAAGGCTTCCTTGATTAAGAGTGTCTTCTATGCCTTGTTCATATTGGTAATCATTGAAGATGAAGAAGGGTTAAGGAGAGGGGAACAGGCAATTGCTATTTCTAGCCCAATCCACTCTAGATATGGAAGACCTCAGCTGAGAGTTAAGGTGGGCAGCATAAGAAGTGAATGCAGATAGCATTCTCCCGGTAGACTGAAAAGGCGTGGAGAAGCAATGACATCCTTAGGCACTTTTCTGAATCCGGTGATGGGCGGTGACACAAGGCAGACCATTTATAAATTATCAGGCTCCCAATGGGGGCGGTTGAGTTTGGAGATAACATTGCTGATATTGCCAATAATTGAGGTTGATATAGGCCTCAATGTGTCACGAAGGCATTTTCACCTCTTTGCTTAGTCCACCAACAGCCCCAAAACCTCCCTGCCCCCCTTCCGACCTCCCGATATTTGGTGATGTGCTCCCCACAGACCCTTGTCTCTTTTAGTTGTTCCGAAAATCCCTCTAGGATATTGAGTGTGTCATTCACCACCTGTTGCACATGTTGTCTTTAGCTGCCTTCCTCCCCAACTTTTATGGCAGATGCTATTGCCCACTTCATCCGCTGTGGAAGAACTTTGTTCTTCACATTGCATAATGCTGTTCATGAGTGCTGGGGTGGTATGCAAGGACACTACATGTGGCCATCCAGTAGTGAAGAAGCTGTCCAATTACCCCGTCTACTCACCTGGGTTCCACTCTGCACCCCTAGCAGCAATGGTTGAGGTTTCTAAACAACGCAGTTGAGCAAGAATTGGGCTTACGATCAGCATTCGAGATGCCGCTCCTTAGTGGTCACGGTTCCATCTTGATACTCTGTCTGGAGGAAGGGGGGAGTGACCGTCAGGAGGATAATCAATGGTTTAGGATTCCCAATGGATAACGTGTCTGTAGTTGCCATTCATGTGTCAGTCATCCCTGAAGGCCACATTTTAATGGAATCAGAGGCCATTATCAGGTCCTGGCCACCAGAACTCATCGGGATGCCTCTGGTCAGATCCCTGTCCACCCCCCCCACCAATGTGAGGGAAATTCTATGTTCTTGTGGAAACATTAAATATTGATTGTTAGCTAGATAAAGCAGTAGGTAGAGCACAAGCTGCCTTGCATATATTTGTCTGTAACATATGTGTGGTGTGTAGGTGTGTGTTTGTGGTGTAACCATGAATTGCAGGTCACTTGTTTGAATCCCAACAAGGTGGTTTCTGCCTTTCAACCCTCCCGATCCCCCCCTCCCCCCCCCAACCCGCCCTACCCACTGATAAAACAAGCTCTGTTGTTTTGGGTAATAACCAAAAGATAAGTCTGTTTGTGGTGAATCTGCATCAGTGTTCATGCCTTTTTATTCTCAGTGGCACTTCGGGTTATAGGAACATTTATTTTCATCCAGTGGCATGTCATGAGCGCTGTTTGCAAGCAAACGTTTCCACTTCTCATAATATTCTTTTGTATCTAAACCCTCTACTGTTGTGACAAACTGATTCAAAGTAATTAAAATTGCACAAAATTGCTCAATTCTTTAGATAATGACTACAGATCTTTCTCATGTTTATGTCTGAAAAAACAGATTTTACTATTCACTGCACTTGATCACAAAATTCTTTGAGAGAATCGTAAGGGGGGGGGGGTGATGTTTATGCTCTGAATTGATTCTGGCCTTGCAGCCTGTAGTGACAAAGTAAACAGTCAACTCACTAATTCTCTGATTTAGATTTTGGTGGTAACTGAAAATCCTCGAATTTCTGGAGGAAATGCCACATACTGAATAGAATAACCTCCTAAATGTTCTCCTTGACACTGTCTCTGTTATAGAGAAAATTCAGCAGGCTGATTTTACTCCGTATTCTGAGTTTCTTCTACAAATTGGAGTCTTCTACAAATTGGAGTCTTTCAGTTACCACAGAACTCTAAATAAGGCTCTATGGGACATATTTACAAGGAAATGGCGGATCATGGTGTTAAGCACAAAATGCTAATATCACGCTCCGCCATTCCGAAAACGCAGGGATGAGCCGTATTTACAAAGATACGACACATCCCTGCATTTTCCCTAGCGCTGGCGCTAAATTAAGCTGCCTAGCGCCAGAACAAGCGTCCTGCCTGCATTGAGGGAATGATTGTTTATGTGCAGGAAGTGGCCATTCCTGCACATAAACAATCACAAATGATAATTTGAAACTTCTATGTGTGCTGCATTGTGCTGCACACATAGAAGTTGCAAATTGTATTTTTTTTTAAATGATTGTTTATGTGCAGGAAAGGACACCTTCCTGCACATAAACAATCATTCATGGCATTTTGCTGTTTCTTTTGTGCAGCACACATAGAAACAGGAAAAATAAGGAGAAATAACGCATTTCTCCTCGTTTCGCCATGTTAAGAGCAGGTTTTCCCTGGTCTTAATTTTGGCGCTGCCTCCTATTTATGCCACCCTTGTAAATAGGGGGCAGACTCAAAATCAATGGGTGTTGTAGTGGAACGCCCACCGCAACACCCATTGCCCACCCCTTTCACGCTATGTATAGTGTGAAGGGTGACTTATTTACAAGGCGGCGTTAAGCCAAGCTAAGTGGCTTAACGCTGCCTTGTAAATAAGGCGAAGCCCCTATCGCCACCACAATGTCGTTAAAAGTCACATTCCTGTGGCGATAGGGGCTTGTAAATGTGCCCCGAAATCTCTTAAGGACTAAAAAGCATCTTTCTTCTACTCTGTTTTTGGACTCCCCCGTCTCTCTGGACCATACACAAACATCCCTAGAGGTTCCATATTACCATGGTGCTGTCTAAACATCTTCAGTTAGCTTTTCTTTCTCTCTCTTTCCAACCTGCAGGAGGCACGTGCATTACTGAACATGAGCACATCCACTCTCTGGAGGACAGTTGGAGCTGCCAATTACCAGAAGAGGAGCACGGACAAAGGATATCAGAGGAAGCATCTGTGAAACAATCCTGGCAAGCCTGAAGGAAGCCATCTTGGAGTAGTGATCCAAATCCTCCATTTTAGAATGTCTTTGAGGACAGGCTTTGCCTCGGTGCCAAACTTTGTCTATACCATTATCTTTTACTAAGGGACTCAATGGACATAATCCTGGAAGGATAGGATTGCAGTTTATTGGTTACTGCAAAAGCCATGTGCATTGATGTACACCTGGGCCATAGACGATTCAACCCCTGGAACGAAAACTGCAGTAAATCCGCAACATGCTTCGGGGCCTTGTTGTGACGTCTGCCAGACGCTGTCATCCATCCACCAGTTTCAAAGTATGGCCCTTCACACCTTAAAATGGACTTCATCTCACCGTGCCCACTACACGTTGCCAATCTATTTACTGCCTTTGCAGCCTTGCTGCATGCAGGCACCACCCAAAGAATGGAACATCCAAAATATGGCTGTACTCAAGGAATACACCTTTATTTTCTTCACTACAGCTAAACGTGAACATAAGCAGTTCCAGCTCAGCGCAAGAATGCACAGCAAGAGCACACAATCTAAAACAATCTCAATTCCCCTCGCAAAGAAAGCATAAAAAAATCACAAGCCATACGAAAAGAAGCCCAAAATAAGGCCAACCCTAAAAACAGAATATCAGCTTAACAAGGAGCATAATTAGCATTAAACAAAATATATTTAAACTAAAGATTTTAACAAAAAATTATTCAACGTACTTGCGGACCATTAACACTCATTATTCTTTGCAGATATAACTTGAGGGATTTCGATAGAGCCAGCCAAAAAGGCCTAGACATGTTTAATTGAATCATTGCGACCTGAGTGCGTGAATCAGAACATTGGTGTTTCGAATCCTTTCCTATGTTGTAAAATGGAAACAGCTACCTTCTAGTATCGCCACCTCCTTGTCATTCCCCGGAGTCCTTTTCACCATCATGCTACATAAAGCTTTTGCTGCCAGCGGTTGGGAGACCATTCTAGAGAGCAGTGGCACTCACTGCCACTGAGATTATGTCGCAGATGAACAATCTAGTGTAATTTTCCAATTTCACCTGCAAGGGAAAATGGCGCCACCATGTGCCAACTGTGCATATTACAAGCAAGACAAATATGCTGGCTTTGTCAATCTTTGTTTTGTTTTACAGACTTTTCAATATTGTCAGCCTTTGTTATAATGACATTCTTTCGACATGATGGAACCTCCCACTCTTATATGCTCTAGAAATGAGTGGCCATGATCCTTTCAACGATGTTCTTTTTGGTTATCTGAGCCTTGCGTCTCAGTGGGTGCTGCCAATCAAAGCAGATGATGAAAGTAATGACTTTTGTGGCTAAATTAGCTCTAAAGCAACAGTAAACAACTGCATGACACCACTATCTGCAATACCTTCTCATAGTTTCACTTCCTGTGCCACTGGCCTGGCAAAGAAAGTGACCAGGGATTTTCTGACTCACCATCTGTGTCCTCGCTGCCACATTTTTTGGATCTCAGCGTCCTAGATACAGATAAGAGACTATATAGGGAAAAAGTGGGAAAAATTAGTTTTCTCATTCACTTGCATGAGAATTAAAAAAGTTTTAAGTGGGAGAAAGCTATAATGTTGCTATTTTGTGTTTCAAAATTGGGAGACTCCTGTGTAAATAGGAAGTGTTGGCATGTATGTTTTTCTCTATATGCCGGTATTTACCAAATTGTTTTATCTACTAAGTGTGATATTTTAACAAAAATAAATAGACTAGCAATGATACTTTAATTAGTCACTGGGGGTAAGTCATACGCATAGGATGCTAGTCTCAGTTTTGGGGATCCTCAATAAACTCCAGTTTTTGACTAGTTTCAATAATCTCACATAATTTAATGGACTGCCACTAATGGGCCACTTACCCTTTACTTAGTCTTAGTCATATCCAGTTCAGTAGTCTAATAGACTTTTGTGCACTCTCACTTTGACTAGATCTAATGACCCAAATGGAAATATTGTCCTCTCATTCCTGACCAAGTCAAGGGTCAGACTTTTATGGACTCTCACTTCTTATCAGAGTCCATGATGCCGTAGACCTTCACTCATGGCCAGCTGATTGGCCCATGGACTTTAATGGACTGATACACCTAGTCACCTCTGTGTTCCCAAGACTTTATTGGCCACCTTGATGGCCCTATAGTTCTTTGTCATCCCAATGGTGCAATGGTTTATCAGGAATTCTTACAGTTTGAAAGGTGGCCTCATACATGGCCAACTTCATAGTTGAAGGGATTATAATAGGTTAATAGACATGAAACAATGTAGCCTCACACCGCATAAGTATGGACTAGTGTTATGTCTCATGTAAGAAATAAGGGTTTCCTCTTATGAGTTAGATTTCGACCCAGGAATCCCAAAATCACAACCATTGAGTGTTCTTGGACCTGGTGGTCTTCATCTTTACTTGGTATCATAATGTTTCTCATTACTTTGGAATGCTGGAGGAGGGTAGGGAGGCCTGTGTGCGCTGCACAGGACAATAGCTAGGGGTGTAGCTCCCAACTTAGGATGTACATATTGCAGGATTTTTGCAAGAAAGCAAATCTTTCTTGACAGAGTATGTGCCAAGCACAAGTTACCTATAGACCAAGCATTGTGTCTGTCCATCCATTATTCTATTTGGTTTCATGCTTACATTTACCAAATGAACAGATGTAGTCATTGACATAATCCAGTTCCATACTGTCATTTATTGATACAGTTGAGTCCTCGTTCACCTTAATTGAATCAGTGGGACTGAAGATCTAGATTACTTTGATTGACAGTAGCAAAAGTGGACTGAAACGTAAAATAATTGTGCATGAAGTCAATGGTTTTTGTAGTAAAGACAACCACTCAGGACACTGGAAATCTTATGTTTATTAAAACGCAGGCCACCATCAGTAGAGTGGCTCCCAGCCAGCAGGTCTCAACTGGCGCAGCGGCTTCCAGAGAACCATGGAGCCTATGGTGTAGAAGGGTTCCTTAAAGCACCGTAAATAAAGACAGTAATTTACAACTCATCCCCTTTCTTTCCCTAAGAATGCAATACATAAAAAAAACACAAAAATGAAAAAGCTCTCTAAAATTACTAAATGAACGAAAATAATGAATGTGGAGAACCCATGCAACAAAACAAGAGAAAGCTAATCATAAACATACATAAAATACCCTGTAACATAAATACACAACACCAAGCTTAAAACTTAAATCAAATTCTTTAAGCTAAAGGTACCCTGGGGGGATTACAATCACCATATTTAATTAGCAAGTCTGCAGGTGCTCTCCTCTACCTGCGACAAACAGAAGGTGAACCATTAGTCTCAGCCTGGTCAGATACATACCGCCCCCATGAGTCTGCACGTGAGGGCTGAGGGTTCTTCTGTATAAAAAGACACGTGATGCTCTTCACTCAGGTTGAAGTCAACGTTGGTGCTGCTTATGACGGTTTCCAAAGCACAAGTTAACAATATCCTCAAACCCAGTTCGGACAGTAAATGGGGGCTTTCAGCGTTCCAATAATCACTGATAAAAGCACTCCCACCTAGCCTGAACAATAAGTTACTTAAAGTTCACACTGAGATAATCATCGACAAGTTCACATGTATGTTCATCTTGATTCTTTCCTGATATTGTGGTCTGGTGTCTGCTGGTGGCAAATACTCACTAAATTGTGGTAAAGACAATCACTCAGGACTCTGGAAATATTCATATATTTATTTAAACGCGGACCACTGCCAGGAGAGGAGATCTCAGCCAGCCAGCAGGTCTCAGCTGGCCCAGTTCCTACCTGGCAAACAGAGAACCATGGAACCTATGATGTAGATAGAAAGTTGCCTTAAAGCACCGTAAAAAAAAGGCAGTAATTTACATCAGTTTGTATATCAGTCGGTATGATTACTCAGTAGGCAGAACAAATAGAACAAGTGAATCATACTGTGCTATTCACAAAGGTATCTTGCAGTTGTGAGTAATTTACACATGTAAGTGTACGCTTACACTTTTGAGTATCTTTTCTACTTTTGGCTATTCTCAAAATCTGAGTGTAAAGTTACTCAAAAGTATAGACTTACATGTTTCCACCACCTGAATAAAGGGAGTAAGTTACTACTGCCAAAAAGAAACAGTAGTAAGACCAGCACCAGACATGGCCTACCACTGATACCGCAACACCCTCTGACAGAAAATATGGTAATTAAATCATTTTAAATAGTTAAAAAGGTAAATAAATATAATTTTCTGTTACAAAAATCTAAAAATCAAACATTTATTATTTAATTATGAAATATTTCTATAACCCTTTACAAAATAAAAAAAAGGTTGGCCATGTGTGGCACTGGACTTACTTCAGCTCTTGGCTGGAGTAATTTACTATTGTTTTGGGCCCTTTTTGGCTGTACTAACTTTAGAAGTACAGTTTGTGAATAGCAATGTGCTTACTCTTTTGTAGGTGGGGCATGTCACTCCCTCAATCACTCCCTTAATCTTGCTTAACTGCTCCTTAATCATTCCTAAACCCCACCCATTGTGTATTGAGTAGGTCCCATTTTTCAACCATTCTCCCTGATCTCTTCCACATTTACTACTAAGTAGTACACTTTGATGTGTGAGGTTCCTCCCATAGAAAAGATAGAAGAGTCAGAGGTGGAAATTTTCACTCCTAGGTTTGTGAATAGCATTTTGTAGTACTATTGTAGTACTACTAATGGTACTACAAAATTCAAATTGTGAATGGGCCCAATATCATCTAACCCCACTGTGTGGAATCCTTTAGGCTCCCATCCTTCTGAAAAATGAATACAGTCGGTCTGGGTAATAATATCTGACTCTTATTCACCGTTCTTGTAAGATGCAAGAGTAGTATTTAGCTCTATGCAAATATTCTGTTATTGCTACATTCAGTTAATTAAGGAAAGGTGTGAACTTAATAGATGCCGGGCAGGCAATGAAAGGGAGATATGCACACATTTTTGGGATAAAAATATGCACAGCTGTTTTATTAAAAAACCTTCATATCACTGTAAGGCTCCACAGAAGATAGCAACTCTGTATGCTTTTTTTCCTACAGTCAATTTTCAGAGTTGACTGTTTGCTGGACATGTGTTTGTTGATGCTTTCCCACACTGATAGAAGACAATCTAGATCTAAAGCATGGGTATTCAATGTAGGTCATGATGCAACAAATCCATGCTAGATTTGTGGGCTAACAATGGACTATGTAAATCCTTTTTATTTAGACATTGCTTTTTGCAAATGTATCTTACATTGCTAGCCTGAAAATCTGGCATGGATCCACTATTCAGAACCCACATTGGACAACACTGATCGATGGGAAGACTGGTCTAAAGGTAATTGTGTGGTTTTCTAGTCCCCCTGTGAGCTGGGATTAAGTCAGGCTCATATGAAGCAATATCTGAGATGTGACTGTTGCTTCCCCATGTCACTGGCCTTTCAGAGAACCAGCCTGGGTACTTGTGCTATTTCACAGACACATTCCTACTGACCTGGATTACAATGTGTAAGGAAAATTAATTCAGGCGAGTAATACTTGATGTTATGTGTATTTTCAGATGCTATCCTCACCTTGTAAGTTGTCATATATCTGGAGCAGCGTAATATTAGCTCCACCCTTACACGTCACAACTACGCAATATATACGTGCTCTTAGCACCATATACTTTGTGTGTTCTAATATTATTAATGTAAAGTGGTGCACACAAATGTAAAACTTAAGTGCATACACTGTAGAAATTAGAGATTCATAAATGTGTGGACATTAATGTTTAGCCTAATCGTGAAGAAATGTATTTTTTTATACTTTTTTTATACTTATCTTTTAAGTTATATTGCATGCAAATGGAAAGCGCATTACATGTGTAATAGTGATTTTAGTATTCATCTAACATTTATTTTGAAATAGCATGTACACCTATACTCATGTAACTGAAGTGCACTTTAACGTTTGTTTCAAGTTGACCATAGTAGGCCCGCATCTTGAAATATATTTTTCTGCTTGCATTACATGTTCATTCCTCTGCAAGTGCAGTCCCAAGGCTTCATTAGTTAGAGAAAGGAGTATTATGTATTAAAGATAGAGAGGCCTGAGAAGAAAATCTTGGCAGAAAGTGTGGAGAAGCTAACGTTGTGAAGAAGCTGTTTATTCATTGTATATCTGCTACAATTAAGGTGCTCAAGGACGTGGGATCGCCTCCGTTTCTAGAGATGGGAGAAAACTCAAATGTTGCTAAAATAACAACAGGTTCACCACCATTGGTCTAAGGAAAGGTGGCATGACTATTAGATCAGATTATCTGTATGTTTTAATTAATGTATATGCTGTTAGACTGTAGGCCAGATCTTTTCGGACTTGGAGAGGTACAGACCTCTCTGCTTGCCCCATTGCTTGCCAGTGTATGGCTATATGCTAAACACCTGTTCCTTTAGAGGTGTTCTACTGAAATCCTTACAATGCTGATACCTTCCTGCATTCTTCAATTTCCCACTGCCCATCCTTAATAGCCCATCTATAGGTAGATTCAAATTTGGGTTAAACTACTTTTGAATTATTCATGTTTAGGGAGGCAGAATAGAGCTTCTCCATGGAGTACCAAATTCTGTTCTTTTGTACTTGGATTATTCTGACTGTCATCTTATGGGACTTGTGCTTTCAAGCCTGAATCCATATTGGATGCCTTAATATACTTGTTGCAATACTTCATGTACATAATACTTTTCTGTTTTGCATACTTGGTGGTTTGTACTAAGGGCCTGATTTAGATTTCAGTGGACGGGTTATGCCATCACAGCAGTGACAGATATCCGGCCTGCCAAAATATAAATCCAATAGGATATTATGGGATTATTATTTCGGCGGACTGAATATCCGTCACCGTTGTGACGGAGTAACCTGTCCGCCAAAATCTTAATCAGGCCCTTAATGTTTAATAAATCCACCTCAACTCTGATTGTTTAATCCTGGTCCTCATTGTGTGACTAAACGGCTTACACTGTTATAATTTTGATTTGTTCAATTCCTTTACCTCTCGGTCAACAACAAAGGTCTATTGAATGCAAATTGTAACCTCGGCCAAAGTGCCATCATGTCTATTTCTTTCCCTGAAGGATGTTTTTCTTTCTTTTTTCTTCTTCTTTAAAATGTAAGAAAGAAATACCTGTTAATATTGTAAATGTTTGCTGCAGTTAAACACACATTATCTATAAATTATTTACAAAATAATTGTATCTTCTCTGTCTATTTTTCAGAGGAAGAAGTGAGTTAGCTACTTTAATTCATTATTTACCCCTTTTACATACAGGTTTCCCTATCATCATTCTGACTCTTAAACTTCCCTTGTCTGATTCCCATCCCCCGCCTCCTCCTACCTTATACTAACAGCCCTCTACGTGCTGCCTTTATTACCTCTACACTCCATCACACTCCTTTCTTATCACATCCATCATCCCATTTCAAGCAATCCAGCCTGCAGCAACATTCTATTTCGCATGCCTCTAATATATACCCTTAGATTCATAACTGACCTAACAAAAGAAGATGTTTTGCTCTTTACCGGACCCGCTCCTCTCCTTCTGACTGCCTCTCCATACTCTCTTCTATGTTTTGCCTCCCCCTCCTATCCTTACCTTGGATATTCATGCAACCACACATTGTAATACCTCTCATACATTTCCCATCTAACCAACTATTACACACCAGTTCTCCTACCACCCTCTTAGCCTAAGAGAGCCCTTCTCCACCTCCAGGACCCAATGGGTTAGTTGGCTCCCGTTCAGACACTTATTTTGTACCATCATCAACAGCTCAGTAGTTTCAAGAGCCTTCCCCTCTGCCTTTAAGGCTTTCTATATTAAACCACTCATCGAGAAAAAGAAACTTGAAGCAACAGTTCTAGCCAGCTACTGACCAGTCTATAATTGAAAGAAGTGCCTGAAAAAGATCCAAAATATGACAAAAAGATGGCCTGTAAACGTTTGCCTGTGGAAATGCATCACACCAGTGCATTAAGCCCTTCACTACCAACCCACAGCTAGACATCCTGTCTTCATGGCACTCTTTATTGCCCAATGTGACATCCAAAGCAAGGGCCCATTGTTCATCCATGCAAAATTCTAAAGATTATCAGGGCAGTGGCGTCACTAGAGAGTGCGGGGGTGCGGACCGCACCGGGTGACACCATCACATGGGGTGACACCGTGAGCTTCTGCTTTAAGCAGAGGCTCACGGTGTCACCCCATGTGATGGTGTCACCCGCCCCGGTGCGGTCCGCACCCCCCGCACCCCTGGACTCGGGAGTTACCGCACTGGGTGACACCAACCCTAGTGACGCCACTGTATCAGGGTACAGATCAACCCTTTCTAGACTAGCAACTTAGTTGATTATTCCCCCTACAAGAAGAAACATATCAGTGGAACCTCCTTCTCCTTACGCTTATGAAATTCCTTTTCACTGAAGAAAAGAACAATGCAAGATCACTTGAAATTCAGAAAGGAAGTAAAGACCTGGCTGTTTCTAGGAAATTTGCAGATCAAAGTGATCAACTAACAAATGCCCCCTGCAAAAATAAACTTCTCTATACAACTTGAAAAAGTATAGATTCCCTCCAAGCAATGGCAAAATTTAGCCAAATCACCTGGAATTGATTAAGTAAATTTATGATGCATTTTCAAGCTGATTAATAAAGTATTTCGCCAAAAAGGAAAATATGCACATCAGATTATTTGAGACGTTTCCCACCCTAGAACCAGAACCTATTTCCGCTCATGGATTGTAAGCATGAATACACATACAACTATCACTTTGTTCCACTCCAGCCATGAATAGAGTTGCCTAAAACTATCGAAAAGAGAAGCACATTTCAAAATTCATTACTAACTCCACCAAAATACTCCCCATATAGACGACACTCATAACCCACACCCTTCCATCCTGACATAAAAGTAAATATAAAGCTCGTGCATTCTATCCCTCATTCCTGTTCACTACACTACTCACTTCGAGTGTAGTGATTGAGTTAAGGATAAATGTACTGGTATGATCATCACGCAAGGCACTGATACACTTACCAAATAGACCACACTGACTGCCTGCTATTACAGCGCTAATAGTGCCTGGTCATATGAAAGAAGTTCTATATAAATGCAAGTACAATACAATACAACATAAGCCCCTGGAGTGATACTGCGAAAAAATGCAAACTGCACATCTGCTTGGTTGTCAGTCCTCCTTTGAGCAAGCAGATATGTGCAGTTTGCGTATTTGAACCAGTGACGCGCAATGCTGAGTTCCTGAGGAAGAGCCTACAAACATGAAAACAAACTCTTCAACAAATTGTGATACATCACAGCTTGTTGATGGCAGGCTTGGAGTGATATGACTGACAATGGAGGACCTTGGCCATCACTCTGTACTTTTGTATTAAACTTGGCATTTCACACTGTGAGAAATGGGGTTGCTGGATGACTGGAGCGTGAACCTTAGTCAAGCAACAACCACAATACTTTGCAGAGTGAACCACTAAAAGTCACTAAGTTAACCTGTGCTTAACCCTCAGTAGCTTGGCACACAAGCAATCAGGCTTAACCTAAAGGCAACGTGTAAAGTATTTATGCAGCACACAAACAGTAATAAAGTGAAAACACAACACAAGAAAAATCCCAAGCCAGATTAGAAAATTAGATTGTATTTTAATAAATTATTTGACACCAAAATGACAAAAATCCAATAAGTAGAACCGGAGATATAGATGTTATAAGAATTCAATGAAAATAGCACCAAAAAACAGTAAGTGCCAACAAGGGATATCTGGTCGCGCTGGACCGGGACAAAGTAAAAAATTTAGGCAGACTGGAATGGAGCGCGGGCCGGCTACAGGGACCAGGTTGGCCCTGCTGAGCAAAAGTACCTCAGACCAAGCTGCGTCGACGATCCTGTTGACAAAGAGGCTGCAGAGCGCAAAAGGGGTGATGTGCCAATGTTGATCCAGGTGTCGGCAGCGATGCGCTAGTCCTGGTCCTGCAACAGTGACAATGCTTCGTCTCTGATGCGATGCAGAGTTTCTGTTTTGACGTCGATGCTGTCGTCAAGGGAGATGCAAGGACTATACTTGAAGAGCGTTGTGCGGAGGCTCCAAGCTATGCAAATGCAGCGATGCGCTGGTTCTGATCTGCACAGTGGCAAAGATGTGTTAGTGTTGACCTCGCAGTAGTGGTGATGGGCCAGTTCCGTCTCTGCATCAGCGATGAAGTGTTGAGATAGTACTTTAGACCCACTTCCAAGGGTCCAGGACTGGGGTGGCACCACTTGGCAGGGTAGGCTCACAGATGGCAGTCTAGGGGCAGAAGCAGGATAGTTGGAAGTCTGTTATGGCCCTGAGACTTCAGATCAGGAGGCTAGACAACTAGCGCTTGGAGTTACTCTGAGTTCTTGGGGTTCAAGTGATGCAGATACAGTCCTTCTCATCCAGACCAGAAGAGCAGCAGGCAGCAGGTCAGTACAGCAAGAAAGCAGTTCTTCCAGAGCTGCAGTCCAGCAGAGTGGCAAAGTTGCAGTCTTATAGCATCACAGCAGTCCTTATTCCTGGCAGAGTATCCACAGGTACAGCAGTGTACTGAAGTGGTAGGGTCTGAAGTCCAATTCTTATTCCCACTGGTGTTTTGAAGTGGGGGAGACTTCAAAGAAGGCTCTTTAAAGTGCACAGAGGTCCTCCCTTCTTGCCCTGGCCCCAGACTTACTACAGGGAGGCATGCAGCCCTTTCTTGTGAGGACAGGACACAGCCTATTTAGGTGTGTGAGGCTGCACACAGCTCCTCCCTCCCATCCTCCCAAGATGACCCATCTAGTCACACCTAAGCTCCCTTTGTGTGTGGCTGTCTAGGGGGAATACACAAAATCCAGCTGTCACACTCCCCAGACATGTATCAGAGACGGGCTGTAGGCACACCAGGCTAAGAGCAGAAAAATGCGGTGTTTTTAAAAGTGGCATTTTTAAAATGTTAATGATAAATTCGACTTTGCCATTAAAGAGGATTTATCATTACAATTCCAAAGCTACTAAACATGACGGATCAACCTCCTACCAATTGGGAATTACAGCTCATTAGATGTAACAAGAAATCCCCAATGTTAACCTATGTGAAGGGTAGGCCTCACAGTAGTAAAAAATTAATTTGGATGTTTTCACTACCAGGACATGTAAAATGTTAAAGTACATGTCCTGACTTTTAATTACACAGCACCCTGCCCTATGGGCTACCTAGGCCCTACCTTAGGGGTGATTTACATGTAATAAAATGGGTGTTTAAGACCTGGCAAGAGGTTTAAATACCAAGTTGACATTGCAGTGTAAACTACGCACACAGGCTGCAATGGCAGGCCTGAGACAGGTTTAAAGGGCTACAAGTGGGTGGCACAATCAGTGCTGCCAGCCCACCAGTAGCATTTAATTTACAGGCCCTGGGCACATGTTTCGCCCTTTACTAGGGACTTATAGGTAAAATAAATATGCTAGTTGGGTATATGTCAATCAAAACATGTTCAGGGGGGTGAGCACCGCCACTTCAGCACTGGTTAGCAGTGGTAAAGAGCACGGAGTCCTAGGGACAACAAAAACAAATTCAGCAAGATTGGAGGCAAGCAGGCAAAATGTTTGGGGGAAGACCTCCCTAAGGCTGACGGGTCTAACACACAGGAAGTGTGACATGGAGGCAATAACACAACAGTGTATGTTGTATTAGAGGCCAAAACAGATGAGAAATTTCCAAAGGAGAAACAGTTTGAAATGGAGTTGTGTGTTTGTTTTATGGGAGCTTGTACAGTCATGTGTTAAACCATTCCTGTATGTGAGTTTAAGCAAGTAACTGCCCCGACTCTGGTGGGTAATAAGAATTTTGAGGGCACCATGGAATGATGGTGCCTGTCATGGTTAAATGTTGGTCCAGGCTTAATGATGATAATTATTGATATATTGGGAACTACCCACAGTGATGGCATATTGGTAAAGACTTTGGCATATTGTGGGCATCCATGGCATGATGATTGCATGACATGATGGCTGCTGCCTTTGGCGTATTGGTGGTAGTTCTTCGCACATTGTGAGCATTCATGGAAAGATGGTGCCACTGCCCACACTCTGTCCTAGCATATTGATGGTAGTTCTTGTCAAATTATAACCATTCAAAGCTTGATGATGCCATTCCCTGGTATCATGTTGTCATTGGTGAAACAATGGTTACACAGCACTGAGACTGCACTACTCGCCTCCACCAACGACATTGCTCCCTCCATCGTCAACTAAGGCGAAACTGCAGCCCTCATCCTACTGGACCTCTCAGCCGCCTTCAATACCGTCTCCCACCGCACCCTGATTAAGAGACTCCACTGCGCTGTCATCCGCGATAAGGCTCTGGACTGGATGCATTCCTTCCTTACCGGCAAAACACAGCGAGTCAGACTTTCTCCATTCCTCCCAGAACCAACAGAGATCAGCTGCGGAATGCCCCATGGCTCCTCCATGAGCCCCACCCTCTTCAACATCTACATGACCCCCTTTGTGGCCATCAACAGAAACCACAGACCCAACATCGTATCCTACGCCGACGACACCCAGCTGATCCTCTCCCTCACCAACTAACCCACAGCCGCCAGAATCAACTTTCACGGCAGGATGAAGGCCGTTGCCAACTAGATGAAAGACAGCTGCCTTAAGCTCAACTCGGACAAGACCAAAGTCCTCATCCTGCGACCCACCACCTCAGCCTGGGACAACTACTGGTGGTCCGCCGCACTGGGAACCCCTCTCACCCCCCACATACCACGCACGTAATCTCGGCATCATACTGGACTCCTCGCTCACAGTGAACCACCAGATCAACGCCGTATCCTCATCCTGCCTCCACACACTCCACCTGCTTCAAAAGGCATTCAGATGGATCCCCACAGAATCCAGAAAGACGGTCACCCCCGCACTCATCACCAGCAGACTCGACTACGGCAATGTTCTCTACGCCGGTGTCACCCAGAAACTCCTCAGGAAACTACAGAACGTTCAAAACACCGCAGCCAGACTAGTCCTCGACATCCCCCACCGCAGCCACATCACAGAACACCTTTGACAACTCCACTAGCTCCCAGTTAACAAGAGAATCGCCTTCAAGTTCCTCACACATGCCTACAAAGCTCTCCACGATGTAGGACCAGCATATCTGAACCACCGCCTCTCATTTCACATACCCGCCAGACAACTTCACTCCGCCCAACTTGCCCTGCCACCATCCCACAGATCCACAAGACCAAAACCAGAGGAAGATCCTTCTCCTACCTCGCCGCCAAGACCTGGAACACTGTGCCCCTCAACCTCAGGCAATCTCCGTCGCTGACCCAAATCAGGAAGGATCTCAAGACCTGGCTCTTCGACGGAACCTCCATGCCCAAATGGATCAGCAGCCACCCCAGCACCTTGAGACCCTCACGGGTGAGTAGTTGCACTAAACAAACTCCTGATTGACTGATTGATTGATTGATTGGTAATTCTAGGCATAGTGTGGATGCCCATAGAATAATGGTGCCCCGCCCTTGGTATAATGTTATACATCGCATAATAGTGATAATAAGCAATTCCTAGCATAATGTGTGCATCCATGGCATGATTTCGCTCAACCCTGATATAATGCTAGCCATGGCAGAATGGTTCAACAGACACAGAGAGACTGAGAGACCTTGCTGAACAGTCGAGCTACTTCTCTGAACTCAAATGTGTTTTCTTCTAACTACAGTCTGCTTTCTCCAAAGAGTGTTGATGTAGTGATGTACGTCATTGATCTAGCTACAGCTACTGGTGTGGATCCTCAAGATATACAAATTGACAAAAAGTTTGGTGAACTGATCGATGATTGCAAATGTAGTGAACATTTAGTGTTGACCCACAAAGTGGCTAGTAATAAAGTAACTGGAGTGGAGAAGGCAAAGGCCACCTTCGTTCAATTCTGCTTGTCTGCCCCAAAGGAGGAGAATCAGAACCTGGTGCTCTCATTTTGAATAAAATTAAGATTATGGTGGTTTTCTTGGAATTGAACAGTGGCGGCTCCTCCGCTAAGGCAGAGGAGCACCGCCCCACTGCTTTTTAGCAGTGAAATAAAGAGAAAATAAAATGATAATAGCTTGCGTTATTATCATTTTATTTTCTCCTACTTCCGCATCTTTGCGTGAGGGGGCGGGGGCAGGTGAGGAGTGGTAGCACCCTCCTAAGTGCGCAATGACTGCTTGGCCGGCCCTCTCGGGCCGCCCAAAACAGTCTTGCGCACTTCACATGTTCTCCATGCAGGCTGCATTACAGTCTGCATGGTGAACATGCCCAGTCTCCCAGTCAGCGTCTGAGCACCGAAACATGGTGCTCAGACCAATCACAACACTGCTCAGGCAGCGTTGTGATCTGCTGACTGGGAGCCTGGGTGTACTTCCTGTTGTTTAGGTCAGCGAGGAAGGACTACAGAAGAGAGATGCGGCAAGGAAGCGGCGAGAAGGTACGTTTTTTATTTCATTTTTTGCTACCTGCTTCCTCCGTGTCCTCCCCTGTCCACCTACCTCCGATCCATGCTGGCCGCCGCTGGAATTGAAAGGCTTTTGTTTGGTGGAATTACGCGTACTTTCCCAAAATGAGTGCTTGTTTTTGATAGCAAAATTCAACCATTTTCATGAACTGACAATCTAATGTTTGGGGACAAAATGATTGAATTTCCAATTGTACAATCCCTACAGCTGTCTGAAACTCTATTATGTAAAATTACTCTCACCCACGTGTAGCCTGACCTATTAAAGTCTCAAACCCTTAGCCTGTAAAATCTCTCTAGGCCTTCTGAAGTGCCTAGGACTGCAAAGTGTGAGTCATTTTGTTTTTTCCACCCATTTTCATCACCAGAAGTTCTTCCATGAAAGTTCTTAATCTACTTGAAAGGAGCGTGATGGAAAAGTAAAAGGAAGTGAAACGCAGATGGATAGGTATATTCTCTCTTGTAGCTCTCCAGGAGGAGTAACATATCCACAAGGAAGTACTTTCCACAGCTGGGTAGATTATTAGGAATATAACTGAAGTGGCTATGGATTAGTCACAGTTCCTATAAAGTTGAATTCGAAATTCTCTGTATTAAATAAATTCATTGAAGCAGGGTAACATAAAAAAAGAAGAGAGAGAAACAAACATTACACAAACAACAAGTCATACGTACCCTGAAGTCCCATTTTAAGTTACATAACCTTCTTGTATTTTGTTTCAGGTATTAAATCCAAAATCCAATCCTTCACTGTAGGAATAAGATTAGTTTTCCATGCTTTGAAAATGTTGTTTATCAATTATCAATGCACATGACAGCTACATCATTTGTGGATGCTGAAAATAATATCACTTCCCACTATATGAAGAAGTGACCAGTATGAAGACCTATTCCATGTTTTGGGATTCGAAGACCAAGGGCCTCATTTATGAAAAGTGACGCATCGCTGCGTGAAAACAGAGATGCGTCACTTTTCATTGCGCCCTCCTTGTGACATGATGTATGTGTCATATTTATTGTATGACGCATCATGTCGCAACGAATGACAGATACGTCAGTTTTACTGACGTATCTGTCGGCGCAAAAATGACGCATTGCTGGGGTTGTGTCGGAAGCATGATGCAACTCCAGCAATGCAGGGGGGAGGCCTATGAATATAGCACTGCGTCACCCTTATGCCTGCCATGAGGCTGGCGTAAGGTTTTTACGCATTTGCATCCCAGAAGTGGCGCAGTGAAATCTCATAGATTTCACTGCGTCACTTCTACGAGGCTTACTTGCGTGGGAACGGTCCCCCTGCATACATTATACCTGACGCAGGTATAATGTAGCCCATGGGTTTACAAAGTGACGCATCTGCTTAGATGCGTCACTTTGTAAATAGGGCGCAACAGGGGACAAGTTTTACGCCGCCGATGCGTCACACAAAGTGACGCAACGGCAGCACAAAACTGTCGCAAGGCCTCATAAATAAGGCCCCAAATTCCTTGCATTCAAATGTGTCCTGCCAAAGCTTAACCAGCAAGTGATACAATATCCCAAAATAAGTGGCAGGCCCAACATATATCAATTTGCCAATTATGTCATTCAGACAGGGGTCCATAATATCCTGGATACCATCTTTTGACACACTAGATGCAAATTAAGGTCTAATTTCCAGAAAGCAACACCATAATAAATTCCTTTCCGTATGATTATATTCAATTGTAGACCCATTTCCTGTTCCCGCTGTAATATCTATTTTTTAGAATTCTTGAGATATTTTACACTTACACCAAGAATCTGCTAATAATTTATTGTGTGCTCCATTTGAAATGTTGTTTTTCCGTGGATTTCTCTGCCTGCTCATAAATTTACCACTAATTGAATCTGTGCATTCTTTCATCGTTTGAGAAATATCTGCAGCAGGTTGGTTTGGGCCAGAGGTCAACACAAGGTCTTCTAGGAAATGCTTATTACGCTGTACATTCAGCTGAATTACGTGGTAGCTCAAGCTCAATATGTCATTTACTAGGCCAGTAATGTGGAGGCTTGGCCTCATATACAAACAGAAAGAGCTTTACCCAACCCTGTGAAAGTAATTGGAGGAATGCTGAGCAAGGTACCTCCATTGAGTAAAGAAATCAATAGCTGAAGCATGGTAGGGTGGGCATGGAAATGACTGGCAAATAAGTTGGGTGCAAAAGTAGTATATTCCCCCAGATGCAGTGTGAAAACATCTTCAGTGCGCTGGTTGCCTTTGATCATGGATTCCACAAGTTATTATGGAAATTAAATATAACACAAATGGATTACTTCTTCAAGAACAACCAGTTCATCGCGGTGAAGAACTTCAGAAATAAAGGGGGGTGATGTTTTGGGCATCATATTTGTAATTCCAGATCAAACATGAATTTAAGACTGTTTATCAGAATTTCCAGAGCTAACCACAACATTTGTGACATTGAGATGGCCATTAACATGAAAGGCATTGGACGGCTTCTCTCAGTTCTATATAAAGCAGTGCTTGTTCTTGTGAGAGACAACGGGGGTAAAAGCAGAGCCAGAAGAAGTGTCACTACATCTCCACCACTTACCCCTGATCAATGGTTATATCTTTTCAGGCAAGACCAAGATGTTTTTTTTAAACTACAGGCACTAACGCCTACATTTAAAGGTGTGGAGTGGAGGAGGCGGACTTATTCATTTAC
Organism: Calotriton arnoldi; assembly: GCA_963921515.1. Classification (NCBI taxonomy): domain Eukaryota; kingdom Metazoa; phylum Chordata; class Amphibia; order Caudata; family Salamandridae; genus Calotriton; species Calotriton arnoldi. The sequence continues at coordinate 1,542,887 of CAWUFW010002181.1, read as the reverse complement.
CATAGAGCTGTCCTGGTGTGTGGGCTTTGTGGGAGGACGTTGGTGGCCTTGATGAGGGCCTGTTTCTGATGCAGATACCAAGGGTTTCCATTGTTCTGGGTGCAGGAGATCTGAACAGATAGGAAGGTTCAATAGTTTTACATAACAGGTCAGAGCAACAACAATGCTAGGCATCTCCTCCATCCCTCCTCCATATGTCATAACTGCATCTACCACACATCACACCACCTACGCATTTTACATTCAACCACCCACGTGCTAACATTCCACACGCTACTGTTCCACGCGTCGATACTTTCCTGCACATTCTCTAAGCTGCCACATATTTCCCTCCTTTCAACACATTTACTTTTCAACTCAACTAAATAGTCCACCACCCTATATAACAAACCCACACACATTAACAAACACATAGCAATACAAAAAAAAAACGACCAACATCTACTACCCAAATAAAACCCCAAATGCTAACTCAATACAAAATTCCTGTAACAAACCAGTAGCTTACATACACTACATTAAATCCTTCATGAGTACATTTATTAACTCAATTAAGGACCAAAAATACCTAACTTAATACATAATCCCTGTAACGAACCAGTATTCTACGTACCCTTGTAACTAACATCCATCACAATCTTGCTAACCCCTCCTCATTTCTTGCCCCAGACGATTCTTCTGGAACATTGACTAATTCCTTATTGCAGACATCAAGAAATACATTGCCCGCATCATCATCCTCTCTACTCCTTTCCTCTGCATTCCATCTGCACTGATATTTTACCCATGTTCCAAACTCTATTATCCTGAACTCTCACAGCAGACTTCATAACCTCGACCACTTGTTGCGGGTCAAACCCATAATACTCCCTATTCCCTAAGGAACAATACCGGACTTCCTAATGCAAACCCAACTTCCTACAACTATGCCAGAATAACACCTTGCCTTCCTACAAAATTTCAACATTTTCTCTTGATGCCTTCTCAATCGTTCCTTAATTTCTGCACCACCAACTATCACAGGCTCCACCTTCTGTTGTCTCATTAACCACCATAGTACAAATGTAGTCATAGGTTTCCTCCCCCTTAACAATTCAAACAGAATTTTCCCAGTCACAGAATTAGGATTTACCCTATATGACAACAGAGTAGCTTGTAAAGTCCTCCTTCAACACAACCATGACTTGATGGGCAACTGAATAGACTACTTTACAATTCTGTTACACCTTTCCACCTGACCATTTGCCTCTGGATGATATAAAGTAATTGTATGTTTTATGCCTGACACCAACAGAAATTCCTTCATCTTTCCCGAAACAAATTTCACCCCATTATCCGTTACTACTTCTTCTCCAAAATCATGCCAGTAAATAGGGCGCAACAGGGGACATGTTTTGGGACAGGCATGTAATACTTCCCACCATTCATACTTCTGGCCACTTTGAAAAAAGTCAACAAGAACCAAGACATATGGCTCCTTCTCAGTAAAGTTGGAAAAGGTCTCATTATATCCACTACCACCTTCCTCCATGGTCTATCTCGAATTTCCACAACACACACTGGAACCAATAACAAACACGCAGATTTATCACTCCTACTACATGCATCACATTCTCTTACCCACCTACCAAGGTTCACATCCATACTAGGCCACCAAAACTGTTCCCAAATTTCCCTTTTTGTTCCAGACATACCACTTTCCCCTTCATGTGCCAATTCCATTAACCTTGTTTGTAAACCTACATGAGGTACAAACTTATCTCCTTGGATCAAAATACATCCAAGTAATACTAACTCACTTTACACCTTGATGAATGAAACACAATCTCCCCTCAAGTCCTTTTCATTTGTCCAACCTTTCACAAGAAATTTTTCAACTGCCACCATATGGGGATCATCCATCATTGCCTTTAACCATTCTTTCTGAGTTACAACTCTGCCTTGAACCGCAAATCCTTTGACAACATCCTCAAACGCAACAGCCACCTCACATTCATGTCCTCACCACCTTGATAATCACTCAAAAGTAATATGGACAACCCGTCTGCTTATCCATTCAATTTACCAGGAAAAGATTCAACAACATAGTGGTATGCGTGCAATTCAGAAGCTAATCTGGCCAATCTTGGTGACATAGATCTCCCACCACCTGGTGCTAGCAAAAAGAAGTACTGGTATTGTGATCAGTCCTAAGCAAGAATGTCCTCCCCAACAAATATTTCCTAAAGTGATCTATTGCCCAAGCACATGCTAATAATTATCTTTCAATTACAGAATATTTTTTCTCAGCTGGTTTAAGAGCTCATGAACCATACGCAGCAACCCATTCTTCCCGTTCATTCTTTTTACACCAACACTGCTCCAAATTCATACCCACATGCATCTACTACAACCACACCATTCACCCACTCACAAATGGTTTCAAACATGGAGCATTTGTGATTTCTTTTACATGGTTATACTTTGGTGTAATCTCTTCACAAGACATCTTGTGTCCCAAATACTCCACCTCTGCTTTCCAAATGTACATTTGGACTCCTTTACAGTCACTCCTGCATTTTGCAATGCAGCCAATATTTGTTTGAGGTTCCCGTTGTGTGTTCCCACATCTTTCCCAAAATTTAAGATGTCATCCTGGAATACTCTAGCCCCTTCCATGTCCTTCAGCATTCCGTTCATCAATCTCTGGAAAACAGCTGAAGCACTGGCTAATCCAAATGGCATTCACTTGTATTAAAACATCCCTACTGGAGTAATAAATGCAGTGAAATATCTAGAAGCTTCCTCCAGATCCACTTGATGGTACGTGCTTGTTAAATCAATTGTGGAAAAAACAGTAGCACCAGATACAGATGCTAACAATTCTTATAAATTTGGTAATGGATAACTGTGTATCCAAACTGCACTGTTCAAACACCTCAAGTCCACGCACAATCTTAACTCTCCTGAGTTCTTTAACAAAATAACGACTGGTGCCAACCAGTCTGAACAATGAATTTGTTCAATAATATCCTTTGCACATAAATCTTGCAACATTTCCTTCACTTTTGTTCTATACGACAGAGGCATATTCTGTACCTTCTGCTGCACTCGTACCACAATGTCACATACCACAATTTTATGTTTGTAGCTCTTGAACTTGCCTAATTCACCTCTAAACACATCCTTGAACTCTACTTCTAAATTATCATATCTTTCATTAATGCACTCACTCATTTCAATAGCAAACACAAGGGGATTAGCCCTAGGATCCAAACATGTCCCCAACTCTTCTTGAGGAGGCCATCCCAGAATTGCTACCCCTTTTTTCTGCAACAAAATTTTTACCACACCTTCTTCTTTTAAATTGCATCTCAGTCCAAAAATACCCATTTAATTCAGTTATATGACCAGAATAACTTCCTGGCTGTATCTTAGTTGGCTTGAGTGGTCTCTCTTTCCACAATTTCGTATATATAGCATGACCAATAATTGTGTACCAGGCACACAAATCCACCATTACATCCATATATTTGCCATCCGATACAACAGCAGGGTACAAGGGAAGCCCTCAAATCAGAAACAAATCAGAGATAGGCAATAAAACCATTCAATTATGCACAAACCCACTCTAGGTTTTGCATTGTAAACAAACCATATTCAACCCCAAACAATTAAAGCTGTCTGTAGGTGAAGTCTAAAAAGGAAAGAAAAGGGAAAGAGATAAGAGAGAAAGAGAGGGAAGAGATATAGAGAAATAAAGAGAAGACCTCCAACTAGTAGAATTCACTAATGGCCTGATTCATAAAGAAAGTAGGAATTTTTGCTCCCTTAAAGTTACTTCTAAATTGAAAAGAATTTCCGACAGAGATTTCCAACAGCGATATTACAGATAGTGCCCTAGGGTAGCACCGGGCATGTGGGCCTGCTTTTTGTGCCCCCGGGGCAGAATGGTATTATTGAAGGGGCTGCAGATAATTGTGTGGCCCCTTCTGTACTACTGATACCGTTGGTGCACCAGCACTATCCTGAGTGGGCGTTCTCCTAATTGCAAAGGGCAGTGGTTCCCAAACTTGTTCGACCTGCAGCTCCCTTGACATATTTCATATTTTGCATAGCAAACTCTTTAAAAACGTTCGAAATTGCAATCTGTTTCAGTTTTGAGTGAATAAAATAGTCGCACTTCAGAATAGTTTATGTTCATGCTAAGTGTAACTTCAAAACACTTTCAGCTAGAAGCATAGATTGCACCTACATGTATGTCTGTGTTAAATTCATATAAAGTGTCTGAAGGGCATTTAAACAAGAAATGTGCTAACAAAGAGTGACTCTCATCACAAATTCCAAAATGAAACAGTCAGACTTAAACTACAAGAGAACTTAATGTGCAAGCAAACTAATGATATTTTGCACCAAATTTTGTGTGTCTGGGTTGTTACTGCAATTAGCATTTTGTGCAAACGTCTCACACATGTAATGCAGCCCCAAAACAGGCATGTTTACAAGTCTTTATTTATAGCATAAGGAGTGGTTCCCAAAATGTATGCTTGGTGTGTGGCGCCCCTGGCTAGTTTTGACAGCACACTGGGGTGCTGTAGTGCAGTGATTGGGAACCACTGAATCATTTTACCTCCGAGCCCGCACTGTATTAGCGACACTGGTGCAGAGGCAAACATTGCCTTAGAGCATGGGTACTCATAAACATTTCCTCGGGGGGCAATAAAGTTTGATCTGTGATGTGACCGAGTGCTGCATTGATATCTGCAGGGTGGTGGTCGAGAGGGAGGGAATTGGTGGTAAGGTAGGTGTAGGGGAAGCAAAGCATGTACATCTAGTGGCTGAATTGCACAATGTGAAAACAGAAAACCTTGGATTAATCCCGGCTTTCCCACTTAACCAAATTGTGTGATCTTAGCTAAAAGTTTTATTTCACTTTCCCTCCTTTCTCTTCTTCATTATCACACAAAGGAGGACCTCAAAATACATGAATTCAGGATGTGCGCTTTACAAAACCTTCTCCTGTGTTTGATTTAATAAACTAAAATGTTGTTCATGTATAATAGGAGCCCAGACCACCCAAAGAGTGCACATAACAACTGACTTGCGTCTTGGTTTACAATTGGCATTGCTGTCAAGGTGGGGGCGGAGAATTAATGTTTCTAAATTCATGTTTGAAACTATCACTTTTAGAAAAAAAATACTTCTCAATGTACTGATGTATTCTGATGTACTAATGTGGAACGGTTGTGCATGTTAATGAAATACACTTTTTGAATTTTAAAGCGACTTTAGCATTATTTTTACACTTTTGCTGCAAGATGTTCTTAAAAATGAAAGGGTTCCTAAAGTTAAGTGTTGCAGGACATCCTAGTTATTTCCTTTCTTAAACTTCTATTAACCTTGAAATAAATTTCCTGTCCAATTAACATCTTTTTTTTTGTTAGTGCTGAGTCCAGTAAATAGCAGCTCAGTGCTGCAGTTAACGAGGGGGCCACATGTAAAGGTCAGGAGGGCCCTATGCGGCCCACGGGTCGTACTTTGAGTATCACTGCCGTAGAAGGTGCACTGACAATCCGCCACAAAAGTTAACACACACTCAGTGCATACCCTGAGGGCTGTGCTGGCTTTAGGGCAGTGCGACTGCTATATTCTCACCTGGCACTGACCTGCGGGGTTGCTGTGTTTAGAAATAACTTATGGATTTACAATCACCCGCTGCAGAGTTTCCTGTGTGTACAGCACATTTCAGACAAAAATAAGAAATGTCAAGCTAACACTGATAATTAATGTTTCTGATGAGAGATCGGAGTTTTTTCTAGTGGCAGTTTTGACTCACCATAGAGTAGGGCATAGGGTTAATATGGCTGCTGTAAAGAATGTGTATCATGCAGATCACAGAACTGTACTTTATGTAAATAGCTTAGTAGTTTACTGCTGTCTCACAGAGATCCTTTTGTTGCTTGCTTTTCATAAGTTACAATCTTAATATAGCACAGTGACCTATGAGCTGTTATCAAAGAACTGCATGCAAACTGCATGGTGTAGGTTAGTACGCTTATGTTTTTTTCCCCAGCCTTTCATTACCTATTCTTAATGTTTGTTCAGGTAGAAATACATTATTAATAGTAAATCCAAACCCAACCAGCGCTTCAAGCAAATGAAATGTATGTGAGAGAAAGGCTAGGGAGAGATGAGGGGCACTGGTGGAGAGTGGTACTAAGAAAATCCATGGAAAAGGGAGGGGGCGCCAAAATAAATTGCTGCACTGGGTGCCACCAGTGCTAAAGCCAGCCCTGCCTGCGGGCAGCCCTCTCAAGGAGTGAAAGGGGGTCCCATGGACCCACCAGACACCCCCCATGCAGGCGGGTGCAGTCATCGACTGTACACGCCTGCAGGGGGCTCTCTTATCCCTCTCTAAAGTGCAGGTGGGTTGCCATCTGCGCAGAGAAACACTAAGGGCCTCATTTGCAAAGAATTGGTGTAGGGCAGCGCCACAAGTCTTTTTGCTGTGCTGACCTACGTCAATTCGAAAGAGAAGGAATGCACCATATTTACAAGATATAGTGCATTCCTGTTGTTTCAGCTGGTGCACGCTTTGCAGCCGAGCACCAACGCAGGCACAATTACACCATGGTGCAAGGGTGCCTGCATTGTTGGCATGATTGTTGTTGTGCAGGAAGGGGCACCTTCTTGCACAAAAACAATCAATGGAGGCTTTTTCCTCATTCTAAGTGTGCTGCAGAACGCAGCACACATGGAAAAAGGAAAATTTGAGGAGAAATGAAAAAATGTCTCCGCGTCACGCCTACTGTGGGGAAGTGTAAGGTGTTGGCGCTGCCCTAGGTTTACCTGATTTTGTAAATCTGGGGCAGCATTAAAACCCATGGGTGTTGCGTGGGAAAACCCACCACAACACCCATGGAACACCTCCCTGATGCAGTGTAAGGCAACGCACTGCGTTGCCTTACACCATATCTACGAGGCCATGAAAAACCACACAAAGTGGCTTTTCATGGCCTTGTAGATATGAGTCTGCACACTGCGCCTCTGGAGCGTCACAAAAGTGAGTCTCCGGCAGTGGAAATGTGCTGCAAGGGGCTTGCAAATAAGCCCCTAAGCGGCTTTGAAGCAGCGCTATGTATTTTACTGAATGCGCTGTCCATAGGGTAGCGCGGGTTCGCGGCTAGCCTGAGGGTAGGCATTCATCATCATAGAAAGAACTGTGTTTGTTTGCGCCCCGGGCACCAGTTTAAAGGTGCAGCATGGTGCACACAAGGACAGTGCGCCCTATCAATAATACGCGCCCTCGAGTACTATTGCAGCTTCCAAGGGACACTCACCTCAGAAGAGTGTGTGAATACCCACAAACATGCAATTTTGTGTGTCCTCGCTACCTTTTGCAGATATCTCTGCCTAAAACACGCAGGACCTGCCCTGTAAAAAAAAAAAAAAAAAAAAAAAAACTTGCACGCATATCAAATTACACCATAGTGGTGATTTTGTATGTAACTTTGTGTGCATATTCACATTTTGTGAATCACAAAGTTGAGCATCTCAGGGTGAGAGTGCTACTGATCTGTGTGCCTGCAGCGCCACCGAGCAAGCTACACATCGGCCGAAAGTTGCCTCTTTGGGAGTTCTTCCAGTGCCCTGATACTTTTTTATAGCTTTATGTAGCGCGAGCTTGGCCCCAGGGCTTCGAAGGGCTTTACATGAGCACCAGATTACGTTACACTTGTTTTTTGAAGAAGTCGTGGTAAAACTGGGAGGTTCAGCGCTACAATGTCGACTCAGTTAAACTGATATTCTGCTTCCTGCTGTACCGTGTACATTAATCACTCTGTTTTGGAAGCATGCAAATGAGGGTGCGTGAAAGACGTGCTCTGACGTCAGATCGCATTCCCGTCACTGGGCTGCGGTCTCGTTTTTCCACCCCGTCCTAGCACCCGGCGAGTGAGGTGCTCGGGCTGACGGGGTTGTGAGAGACAGGGGAAGTTCCCGGTGAATCAAGATTAGTCGTTGCCAGCCCTCTCCTACGGCTGCCGGTACGTGTGCCACGTCCTGCTGATGACGTACTTTCACACTCTCCTAAAATAAGGTCACAAAATTACCCACACGTGCCAGACAAATAAGGAAATCGCAACTATTTTTTTTAAATTTGTATTTAGTGCGATTTTATATAGCGCGAACATTACCCGAAGGTGTCAGAGCGCTAGGGAAAAAGCAGGCAAGGGGAGAGAAATTCAGGGGAGAGAGGAAAGGAATAGGGGAGGTAGAAAGAGAGTGAGTGAGGGAAGAGGTAGGGGAGGGGGTGATGAGTGATGGGATCAGGGGCATCAGCATTATTCACAAACGATGAGTAGATCCGTGGAGAAGAAAGACGATCGAAAGGTCGCCCAGCTAGAGACCAGCGGGACCGGAGGTACGGACCAAGGTCGCTAAGATGGCGGATAGGACAAGAGTGTCTTTAGGAGATGGCCCCAAAATGACGGGTGCATATATGAGTCCTAGTCCAAAAAGATATGCACCGACTACTAAGAAGTACAGAGAAGGGACGTGTGCCCAGAATACTGTGGACAACTTTCTGCTTTTTCCAGTTGTTTTGGCTACGTTTTGATCACTTTTAACTCTACAATGTCAACTTGAGGTATCAGTAACATTGTTTCCCTGCAATGGTGGGTGTGTATGTCACTGGATGTGTGTTGGTTTGTGTGTGGAAGTGGTTTTTAGTTGATATATGTCTGTACCTGCATAATATACGCGTTAGGTATGCTAGCTTGTGTGTGTGAATTCGAAGATGTGTGTGTTTGTGGGGCGTACTTTGGTTTGTTGATTCATGTCTGTGTTTCTTGGTGCCTGCTTATGTGTTTATGGTATGCTTGTGTTCAGGTTCGGATTGGGATCACAATTCGGCCCGGGCACCCCTTAAAAAAGTGGCCCACATTCGCGGATTTCACCCATTTATAAAACAGCATTTGGCTAGTCTCATTGGGCTCATTTTTAGAGAAATGTTTGATAAATTACATATTTTAAAGCTCATAGAGCCAGAAACATTGGTGAAAGCTAGAAGCACTACATTTTGGCTGGGAGAGTGAGGTGAAATAAAGTGGCCTAAAGGCCACAACTCCTGATGTGGCTATGTTTGCCACCTGGCCATTTTTTAACCAGCATTACTTGTATTTTAATGCGCTGGTCGTAGGAAAATGAAGAAAATCACCTAATGCTGGTATTTTCTCCTCTGATCAATATGTACTTTAAACAATAAACATAAGCTGAACTGAGTTTAAAATGAGGTCTAAATCTGCTTCAATGATCCATGACAGATAGTTAAAAACTAAACAAAGGCCGAAAAGCCATGTGAAGATGGAATAGGGAAATTTTTATTATTCTATAAAGAATCCTCTTTTATTATTATTCCAGCCTTTGCAGACTCTTAAAACATGGCAAACAGAAGATAATTTTTTATTGTAGTTTTAGCGTAAACTCGGCCCGAGGGCAGCGATTATATAAGCACCAGTCACATTAAAAAAGATCAAATTAATTTTTGTTTTAGGCCTTGGGCATTTAAGTCATTTGCCCAGAATCACAGGATGTTGAGCTGAGGCTGACCCTATTTCCAAATTCAGCAGCTCTGACCCTAACATTACATCGTCTCAAGTTTTGTCTCTGTGAAAGATGCCTCACAGCGAGGCCTATGCAAACATACACCACACTCTACCAAGGCCTGAAAGACTCTGGCGCTGTAGTGCCAACAACAGGCCCCCAACGGGGCCCCTTCACTTACTCTTCCTCCTCCCCAGCCAAGTATAGCCTCAGGGCTATGGCCTGGCAGGGGAGGGGTGAAGTAAAGCAGAGAGCTGATGCTGCTCCAGGGGAGCTGAGGTGATAATGGCCCAACGGCTGTATAACCTGCTCCCAGCCAGGCGCCTCAGGCTAGCAGCACAGCAGGGAAGTGAGACACTGCTTCTGAGCGTCTGCCCCGGCCCCACGGGGGGCCAAGCTAAAGTCTGCAGTGGCCAGAATACTGACCGAGCGACGTTGCTGCATGCTACCCCCTCCGAGCCTGCCTGCCCATGATGCTGGACCACATTACAGTGGCCGGGCGGGGAAGAGACTAAGGCTCTGTGGACCGGTTTATAGAGCTAACAAAAACCGGCCCACAGATGACCCTGAGGCACCAGCCTATCGGCCAATGCCCGACTGCCCGCCTTGCCAATTCAATGCTGCTTGTGTTTATGTGCGTTTGGGCGGGGACATGAGTGTGTAAACACGCATGTTCCCATGTTTAATTTAACGTATTCATTTCTATTGCACACCATATTAGGTTAACATTTAACATGTCCTGCGAGGGTCTGAGTGAGACAGGGCGTGAAAGGGATGACGGAGGCACGCACCGCCCTGAGGTTACAAACAAGAGGAAACAGAGAGCGTGGTCAGGCGCAGTCTGTCTTGTCGCGGATATAAGTCTCTTAAGGGGCATATTTACGGGAATTGTGGCACTGGGCAGCGCAGGAAGTTACCTTGCTGCGCTGCCCTGCGTCACAGGGAAAGGGCAGGAATGCGCTGTATTTATTCAATACAGCGTATTCCTGTCATTTTCCCCTGTGCTGGCGTCGTTTCAGCAGTCTAGCGCCAACGTAGGCACCCTCGGTGCAAGGACGCCTGTGTTGTAGGCAGGATTGTTTTTGTGCAGGAGGGGCACCTTCCGGCACAAAAACAATCCATAGAGACATTTTCCTCTTTCTAGTGTGCTGCATTTTGCAGCACACTAGAAAGAGGAAAACACGAGGAGAAATATAAACATATTTCTCCTTGTTACGTGTCACCTGGGGAGGTGCATCTTTTTGGCACATTCACAGGTTTACCAGGTTTGGTAAATCTGGGATTGCATCAAAAACCATGGAATTTACATGGGAACACCCACCGCAATGCTCATGAAGCACCTCCCTTGTGCAGAGTAATGCAACGCAGCGATTTGCGCTGCATTGCATTACTCCATATTTGTGAAGCCATTTTTTTTTAAAGCAGTGTTCCTTAGAGTAACCTGTGAGTGTTGAAAAACACATAGGGTCAGATTTACAAAGAAGCCACACAATGCAACACAGCAAATAAAGTTGCTGCGCTGTGTAAACAGGATAGAGAAGAACAGCGCAATATCACTAAGATGTGGAGCTGTCCTATTCTTTCCTTCTGCTGGCACACTTTATGCTGCCATGCACCAACACACGCACACCCATGCGCCATAGTGCAAGGATGTCTGCATTGTTGTTAGCAGACTTTCTGTGCAGGAATGATACCCTTCCTGTAGAAAAATATGCTTTAAGGCATTTAACTCTTTGCATGTGTACTGCAGAATGTAGCACACATGAAAAGAGGAAAAAATGTGGAGAATGTAAAGTATTTCTTCTCGTTACAATTGCCTCAGGGAGGTGTAGGATTTTGGCACGCATCCCTATCTACAATTATTTGTAGGTAGGGAATTGTGTCAAAACCAATGGGTGGTGAATGGGTACACACATGCACCACTTAGAGAACTCCCTGATGCAAAGTAGTGCAGGGCAGCACATTGCGCTGCATTACTTTGGGTTACAATACAATAAAAATTGTGATTTGCATTGGATAGTAAATACCAATCCAATACTTTGTGTCGGTCTGCATTAAAAAAGCAAACCTGACGCAAAGTATTTGTGAATGTGGGCCATAATGTTTCTCATTTAGGAACACATTGGTGGTGTTACACCAAGGGCTACCTAACACCATTCTCAAAGGAGAAGCTTCCAACAGGGGCAACATTCTCTTTCCGAACGAGTTACCATCTCCTTTCGTGTGTCAATACGTTTTTAATGGTTTATGATCACAATTACAGTCAAAAGTCATTGATACTCTTAATGGGAAACGGAGGGGGATGTCTTTTTCAGCCTCTTTCCTGATTGTGTTTCCGTACGAGTCATAAAATCATAAATGTTTATTCGGAAAAGCTTTTTTGATTTTCAAACATGGTTTGATGGATTAAGAAATATCATTTTGTGGTTGCAAGGCCTGTGATTTCATGAATCTCAGGGTTTGTGACTAGCAAATCTTTTCGTACAGCTGGCCCTAAATATCTTATTAATGTTGCTTTTAGTTACCTCAAACTTAAAGGATTTAAAAGCTGGTGCCTAAATAATTCAGGCCTCATTTATGGGATTTTGGTGTATGCCCTACTCCAAAGTGAAAGGGCAGGAATGTGTCGTATTTATGCACTATGGTGCATTCCTGAATGCAGCACACATAGAGGAAAAAACGAGGAGAAATAAAGATATTTCTCCTCGTTACGCCTCACCTCAATTGGCACTTCCGAAGGTTTACATGATTTTGTACATCTAGGTTAGCATTAAAATTCATCAGTGTTGTGTGGAAACACCCACCACAACGCCCATGGAAGGCCTGCCGAGTGCAGAGTAAGGCGACTCAGCTATTTGCACTGCGTCGCTTTACTCAAGATTTATGAGGCCGCTCAAAGCCACACAGGGAGGCTTTGAGTGGCTTCATAAATCTGATTCAGAACCCTGCGTTACACATGTACCACTTTCTTTGGTGCAAAAGTGATGCAAGGCTCTCATAAATAACCCCCTAAATTCTGTCCATTATGGGAGCTTCATTAACTTTTCCCAATATCTTGTCGCTTGAGCATAATTCATCATTTGAGCTGTCTATTTTGCACTCCTCTCTTCCTTAGGTGTGTCTGTAACTTCTCTCAATTCGTTTTTTCCTATCACTATTCACACTCCTATCAGGAACAGTATTACTCTTTCTTCCCTTCTCTTAATAATTACAGCATGTCTCGGCATCTATACCTGGCCCACTTCTTTATTTATGTTATCCCACCTTATTTTGTTATATTGTTTCTTGTCATTTCTTTGGATTTCAGTCTCATTTCTATACCAGATCTAGTTTTTATTTCCTCCCCAGTGACGGCCGGTGCAGGTAAGAGCGATGGGGTGGGGGTGCGGGGGGGGGGTGGAGTCGACAGACAATGAGGGAAAATAGTGAGCGCAAGGTAAATGGTTTTCTTTTTTTAAAATTGTATTTCCCTCATCGTCGTCTGTCGACTCCCTCCCCGCCCCACTGCTCTTACCTGCACCGGCCGTCACTGTTTCTCCCTTTTCCAGTTCCCTACAGAATCACCCCTTGAGTATCAATGACACTAACTTAGGGCGATATTTATGACCCAGTTTGCATTGCATGTGCACCACGCTATGTGGTGCAAGAGCAATGCAAACCTCAAGTCAGATTTTTTAAGCCAATCAAAGCCACTTTGCATGGCTTTAAGTGGCTGCAAAATCTGGAGTAACGCAACGCAGCGCAAATCTCTGTGTTGCATTACTCTGCCCTGGGAAGGAGTTCCATGGACATTGCATGGGTGTTCCCACGCAACTCCCATGGTTTTTGACGCATTTCCAGATTTACAAGACCTTCATTGAACCTATCGAAGGAGAGACGTAACGCACGGCGTACTATCGAGACCCGACTATAGTGAGGGTTTCGTCAAGGCCAAGATTCTATTTACAGTATCCATGGTGTATGTGAACTAAGTACCGGAGATACTAAGACTTGTACTTAAGATTCATCACAACATAAATAACCAGAATAATCTGTTGGAATGACATTATGGATCTTTAACTTTAGAAAAAGAGCAGAAACATTGCGGAACAAGGTATTTTTAGGATACAAATGATTGGAATCCTCGTATTAGGCAAATGAAATAATTAACTACGTTGCCGTATTCATGAAGGAGATTTTTCTGTGTTTCTATGAAATATCAAGTGTTTTGTTGAGAAAAAAACTTTTTTACAAATAATACGAATCAAGAGAGTTGCAGAAATTCGGTCTTGATAAAGATGGTGTAATAATTTCTGATCCATCGAAACGCGTCGACGCTCCTTTTTTCTACACAATCTGTGTACTTTCTGGAACCACAGATAATTAATTTGTTGTGATTTCGGGTTTCAGTTGGTGCTTATTGTTTCATCACAGATGTGTGCTTTTTATGACAAAGTCCAGTGTCTAATTTTGTGTGTACTCTCTTTCTGTAACTTTCAATATTACACTATGGATTGTTAATTTTAGATTGATTTTAATTCATTTTAATTGTTTGTTTAAAATTGTTTTTTTCTCTGTTTTATGGTATTGAATAAATTGATTTATTGACATTTTAGAGTATTTGGAGTTTGGGTTTATCTTTCTACTCTCATTGTATGGATGGAGTTATAGAAATGTGATCAGTTTGAATGACCAATGTGACCATTTTCTAATTTGACAGTTTTTAAGTGGTAACGTCAGTTGTGTGTGACCTATAGGTAGGAGTCCAAAGGAAACCTTTCTTATGATACTGAAACCTGGGAGTGCGCCAAAAAGATACTACTCCCCAGCAGAGGTGTAACGAGGAGAAATATCTTTATTTCTCCTTATTACTTCCTCTTTCTATGTGTGCTGCATTCTGCAGCACAAATAGATAGAGGAATATGCCTCTCAGGGTTGTTTTTGTGCAGGAACGTGCCCCTCCCTGCACAAAAACAATCCTGACAAAAGCAGTAGACATGACTTAATCATGCGAAAGCATATGTTAACGTCAAGAGGTATTTAAGGTTGGTTTGCTCTTACACTATGTTAAAGACTCCGGGCTAGTGATTTGTCAGATGGAATTTTTCAAATTACCTTAGTAGGCAAGTGTTTCGGTGTTGGTTCCCTTCTTTGACAAACCCTAAAGGTATATGATTTGCACTGTGATAATCGTTGCCAGATTCTCACAGAAGGCCTGAAGGATTTAGTTGCCTGCCAGGCCATGTAATAAAAAAAGTCATAGAAATACATACATACATTCATATACATACATAGAGGGACTTTGGGTCAGGCCTCTTTTGCCAGTGGTCTGTTCAGCAGCATACAGCATGGGCAGGGGCAGAGGTCAGCCCACTTCAGTCATTTGCTCTTTTGTGCTGTGTGCGATGATCTCTTGCATGATCATGTGCACGTCCACCGAAAATGAATGCTCTTCAGTGCCTCCAAGGATGATGGACGAGTCCTTCGATTTTCAACTTCTCCTTTTATAGGTTCCTTTTCTTTTAATTTTTCCATTGTCCTTTTTTAACTTTGTTTGAGGTTTTTTGTAGACCATCCTGCAGCTCCCCAGACAGTAGTACAGGGACACTCGCTTTCCACTTCAGCCTCCATGCTTCTCATCCTGTTTGGCCAATGCTTCTAACTTGGTCAGCCATCTTGGAATATATTGTTCACAGTATGTCAGTGCTTTAACCTTACAACATGGCAGCCATTTTGACAAGGATTACGCCATCTGTCTTGGTTCTGTACAACAATGAACATGCAAATACTATTGCAAAGTGGCCACCCAATGTGATATTTACTGAGTGGTAATGTTGGATTGGTACTGTGCACAGTGTATCAATATAGCACTACTCCAAAGAGGCCAATACAATGCTTAGCATCAAGGGGCTGTTACGTGGGCGTTCTGCAGCACACATAAAAAGAGGAAAATGCCTTGGGGGATTGTTTTTGTGCAGGAAGTTGAGACTTCCTTCACAAAAACAATCTACCTTACAACGCAGGCACTTTTGTATCATGGTGCAAGGGTGCCTGCGTTGGCGGTAGGCAGACAAAACGGTGCCAGCGAAGGGGAAAAGGCAGGAATGCACCGTATTTTTTTTAAAAATATAGCGTATTCCTGCCCTTTCCCTATCACACAATGCAGCACAGCAAGGTGACTTGCTTCGCTGTACTGCACGACAATGTCATGAATATATGCCCCATAAATTGGTGCTAAGAAGGTTTAGCTAAGGGCTGAAAAAAGGATGGCTTTTATCATAGGCTTGGTTTTTATGGCTCAACTCTTTCATTTAATGAATACTATCAAAATGTTGGAATTCTTTTTAATATATTGTTTAATATGGTGCCACTACTATACTATATTATGTTTATTTTTATAGTTATGTCTGTTCATATGATCTGCATTAGATTAGGCAATTCATTTTTAATAAAGCCTTTTAATTATATAGGCTGAATCTTTCCTGTTTATTTACACTTTGGAGAAAAAGGCCCTGGAGCTCTGAGTTCTACTGGTCAGTGTATAAGGTGTGGAGTAGAGGAAGCAGACTTTGTACATTTACCATGGAGCTGTCCTGATGTGCGAGCATTCTAGGAAGATGTTGGTATAATTGTTGAGGGTATGTTTGTGATGCATACTTAAGAAAACCAAGATCTATTAGCTTTGCCAGTGCTTGTCCTTTTTTGTTTTACTTGGTGTGGTTTTCCCCCTAACGTTTTGTCTTCAACACTCCTGTTTTGCTGACTGCATTTTTGCTGGCTTTAGGACTCTGCACACTTTACCACTGCTAACCAGTGCTAAAGTACTTGTGCTTCCGCCCTAAAACATGGTAGAATTGGCTTATACCCAATTGGCCGATTTAATTTATGTGCAAGTCTCTGGTAAAGTGGCATGATCTGTGTCCAGGGCCTGTAAATTAAATGCTACTAGTGCGCCTGCAGCACTGAGTGTGCCACCTACTTAAGTGGCACTTTAAACATGCCCCAGGTTTGCCACTGCATCCTGTATGTGCAGTTTTTAAACTGACATGACAACCTGGTAAAATAAACCTTTTGCCAGGCCCAAACCTTCCTTTTTAATACATGTAAGTCACCCCTAGGGTAGGCCCTGGACAGCCCAGAGGGCAGGGTGGAGTGTATTTAAAAAGTTGGGCAAGTACTTTTTAGTTTTACATGTCCTGGTAGTGAAAAACTCTTAAACTAGTTTTTCACTACTGCAAGGCCATCCTCTCCCACAGACTAACATTGAAGTTACCTTATTACATTTAAAATTAATCATTTCCAAATGGAAGCAGGAAACCATATCATGTTTGGTGTCTTTGAAATTGTGATGAAAAACCTCTTTTATGGTGAATTCAGATTTGAAATTACAATTTTGAAAATGCCACATATAGAAAGTTGCAAAAAGAATAATTGATGGACAGAATGCCTCACAATGTCAAACATGCACCCCAGTACAGAGATCTGGGCCTAAATCCATCGTTATTTTGCTCCCCATGCCATTCCAGTCCAGACCCAGCCATATGCAAATCAGTCTTGACCCTGTTCCCCATGCGAACAGCCCAGCCCGAATTGCCAGGCCAGGTCCTCCCTGGACTGGAAACAAGCATCCTGGGGCCTGTATCTGGGGGTGAGTTTCTGCAAAGTTTCAGCGCTCCATCCATCATCTGCTTGTGTTTGCTTTGTTTACCCTAACTTGGCTGGGTATGCCCAGACGTGGGTCCCTTGCTCACTTTGCCACTGGATTCAAGCTAGCCTGGTGGATGAGGGGTGTTACCCCGAAACTGGTCCCAGGATGCTTGTTTCCGGTCCAGGGAAGACCCGGCTTGGCAGTTCGGGCTGGACTGTTCCCATGAGGCACAGGGTCAAGACTGATTTGCATATGGCTGGGTCTGAAGTGGGGTGGCGAAGTGAGCTAAAGAACAATGATGGATTCAACCCAGATCTGTGACTGGGGGGTGAGTGTCTGAAAAGTTTCAGCGCTCCGCCCATCATCTCCTTGAGTTTGCTTTGTTCGCCCTAAGTTGGCAGGGTGTGCCCAGACGTGGGTCCCTTGCTCACTTTGCCACTGGATTCAAGCTAGCCTGGCTGATGAGGGGTGTTACCCCTAAACTGGTCCCAGAATGCTTGTTTACGGTCAAGGGAAGACCTGGCTTGGCAGTGCGGCTGGACTGTTCCCATGAGGCACAGTGTCAAGACTGATTTGCATATGGCTGGGTCTGAACTGGGGTGGCGAAATGAGCTAAAGAACAAAGTTTATCTGAGCAGATTTGAAAGGTGTAAAACCCATGCAAATAAGAGGAATTATATCAAATAGAAATAGCACCACACACACTGCTCTCCCTTTATCCACAGAAACAGAAACCCTTTGTACCAAGGCTCTGGGGCCACGGCTACTGGTGCCAGCATGCATCCTTGTCCACTGATGGTCATATCCTTCCAAGCAAGCTCCGTGATCCAGGGTGAGATGGTCGTGACGATTCTGGTGATATAAGGGACCAACATAAGATATCAGGAAATAGTCTGATCTGGCTGGCCTGTTCTCTTTCTGCGTCTATTCTCCCCCAGTGGAGAGGTCTAACCTTGATCTTGGCCTTTCACAGACCAGGGCTCCAGGTAGATTCCTGACCCATGTAGTCAGTCAACATGATGGGCAATGGGGTTTTAATCTCTGGATGGTGCCTGAAGCTGCTCCAGAGAACAAGGTTTTCCTTCTCCAGATGTGTAGGCAGACCTGTGGCCTCCATTAATTGGCTCAATTAAAATCGGCAAAGACTACAACTCCCAAAATGCATTGATTTGTTAAATCTAAACCCTGAACTAGAAAAATTGTGTCCCGGTGATGTGTTGTCATGTGTTCATTCTACCTAGGGCCGGGACAGAACTCTGGCCTGGGAACCATGAGAGCTGTGGAAAAGGTGCTGACTAGTGAAGTTAAGAAGGGCAGATGCCCCCCCCCACCCCCTTTGGATAATGTTGCCCCCAGGGCAGAATTCAGATAAAATGTTGTCTCTGTTGCCCAACGATCATTCGATCATTTTATATTTGTATTATGAGCTACATATGCTTTTACGCAAAAGAGAAAGGAAAGGTGATATCTAGTGGCAGATTGATTCCTAAACAATATAGTATATTTATTGGATTGTATTGTAATTGCATTTATATAGCAGTTACTACCGCTGACGAGGCGTCAAAGCGCCTTTTCGGCAAATAGTACGCTATTCTGGAACCCAAAGAGGATTAGTGGTGTTAGTATAGGAAGATATGAAATAAATTTTAGCGGTGGACATGTGAGTTTGTTATTTGGATTGTAAAAGGATAGTGGAGGGATAGAAGAGGGAAGGGTTTGCATTTATAAGCGCTTGCTACCCCTGATGAGGTGTCAAATCGCTTTTCGGCGTGTAGCATGCTACTACAGAACCCAAATAGGATTAGTGGAGAATTAGTATACGGAAATATGAAATTAATTTGAGGGGTGGACATGTTAGCCTGTTAGTTAGATAGGGTCGGGTACTTTGGAATATGGAATTAATTGGCAAAATTAAATAAATGCACATTTTGCGTTGTGATGTAAAGAGCCACTCTACTTTATTATTTCCATGATTAATCTTTTTTATGGACAGATTCATATTAACTTGTGCAAAAACTGTTATAATTGGGAATGTCAACTCATTACGAAATTATTGGAGCTGTGACCACCGAAGAGCTGTAATATGAAGTCTGATACATCACAACCGGGCACTGACTGTCTAAATTAAAATAAGAACCAGATTTCATTCTTCATAATATGAATGTAATCTGTTTTACATTGCAAACAGATTTATGGGGTCACTGTGAATTAGGCAGGCTGCCCAACGGCACATCTGTGTGGCCCTTGGCTCCTGTAACAGTTAGCGGTCCTGTGTTTATGGTGACCGCCGGATGTTGTACGCACGTCATCCGCAGGCCAGGCGTGGCCTGCAGGGTATAATAAAAGGGGAGGGCCCGCACGGGGGTCATCTCCCGAGAGTACCCCATTGAGTGTGTCACTGCTGTCTATTTGACCTTGCATCGCCACCCCATTACCCTAATAGCTAACGCAAGGCCGTACCTGCTACATATCCGACAGGACGGCACACTGGCGACGAGGAGGGCCGCGACCCTCGCTGTCGTATGACTGCTGCCCCGGCCGTGATCTCTGCAATACGGGCCCAACGCCTGCCGCGCTGCTCAGTGGAGACCCGCCGTGACCCTGGCAGCGGGCGCATAGTGACACTAGGAAGGCAGCCGTGGATGTGTGTTTGCATCCCCGCCGCACCACCAACCACCGCGCTGGAGCGCGAAGAGCCCAGCGGCGCCTGGAACTCCGCGCCGTCACCCGGCGCGTGCATCAGATCCGCGAGCTGCTGCGCCACCTGCAGGCTCGTTACCGACTTCGCGCTGGTGCGCACACGACCGTCAGAGGCCCCGTTTGCTGCAGGACTTGACGCGCGAGTCGCGCACAGGTGAGCGCGTGTGGAGGGGCGCGCCAGCATTGCAGGCTGCTGCCATACACGCTCCTTCCACGGGGACCCCGGGGAAGAGGCAAAGCTCAGGGTTTTTTTTAAAATTTCTTTACTCGAGGCCAAGTCCCGAAGAAGGAGGAGGGAGGATACAAGAGGCTGCACGCCAGGAGCGAAAGGAAGGGGGCACCTCAGCAAGGTCCAAACCCCAGCAAGGCCAGGCAGGAAACGGCCCTGGGACAATCAGTGCCAGTATAGGACGGCACCACCAGGCAGCACCCACTGAAGACAGACTAGGGGGCAGCAGGCCAGAAGGAGTAACATAACAAGGGAGACAGACACAAAGGCAATACCATCCAGGAAGGAACACACGACCTCACTGAGAGGGGAAAAAGAAGATACAGGCAAAGAAAAACACAGAAGAACGGAACGAAGGACACCATCCACCAAACGCATGGCGGACGACACTCCAGCATAAGCCCAACAAAGACCCCCAGTACACCATGCACTTACCAGGGTGTTACCACCCTTCAGCGAACTGGAAGAACCAGCGACAGCCTCCCCCAGGTGGAAGATCTGGATAGAACGATTGGAGAACTATTTCGTAGCCACGAGGGAGACCGAGGGAGCAGTGAAGAGGTCGTTACTTCTCCACTATGCCGGAGACGAGATGTTCAAGCTGTTCAAACACTTGCCCAACACCGGCATCGCCACAGACTACGAGGCTGCGGTGGCAGCGTTGAACGCACACTTCGATCCCCAGCTCAATCCCGATTTCGAACGATTCAAATTGCGCCAGGCACGCCAACGGTACGGGGAGTCGATTGACGCATTCTACGCTCGTCTGCATGAGTTGGCCAGCACGTGCACGGAGGATGATCAGCCAAAGGAAATAAGGGCCCAGCTCATCCAGGGGTGCCGAGACAAGACACTAAGGGGCCTCATTTTACGTCAACCTAAAATCGCCCTTGAAGACATCCTCATATTGGCCAGGACCCACGACCTATCCGCGGCACGAGCAAACGAAATGGACCAGGCATTCATGAAGACACAAGGGAGACCAGAGACCGTCAAAGTAGAACGAGCTGACGCTCTCCGAACAAGGACACGGGGTGATACACCCAGGAAGACGAAGCCTGAGATGTCGAAGGCGAGTTGTGGCTACTGTGGGCATGAGCCACATGCAGCAAAGGACTGCCCGGCACAAGGCAAAACATGCGCAAACTGTGGGATTCCCAACCACTTCGCGGCCGTCTGCAGACGACGGGCCCGGGGCCGAGACACCCGAGGACAAAAGCCACCCTCACGAACGGTGTGACAGCTGTCACTTGCGGAATCCACGCAGAAAGAAGAATCACAAAGAACCAGCCGGAGGTACCAAGGGCCAGAAGACTCGTCCACGGAGGACGACGAGGAGGAGACATACCTGATCTCGTTCACACGAGAACTCAAGTGTCGCAGAAGACCACAACCCACATGCGTGGTCAGGATCGCAGGATCGGAGGTGAAAGCGATCATCGACACCGGGGCGTCCGTAAATGTGATGGGCCTCCAACAATACCGGCGTCTCCAACCTCGACCGCCGATCACCCCGTCCCGGAGCAGGATATTTGCTTATGGAAGCAAAACCCCTCTGCCATTAAGAGGGAAAATATCTGTCCCGGTCAGGTCAGAGGACCAAGAAGTCACCACCATCATCCATGTTATAGACCGTGAAGCAGACACCCTAATCAGCAGTCACACTGCGGAAGACCTTGGGTTGGTGTCGTTTGCCAGAAGTGTCCAAGTGAACCAGGTTGACGAGATACTGAACCAGTTCCCAGAACTCTTCCACGGGCTAGGACACATCAAGTGTGACACGATAAAACTACATATTGATAAGACTGTCACCCCAGTGGCACTACGACATCGGCGAGTCCCCTTCCACCTGAGGCCCATGGTAGAGAAGGAACTTGAAAAGCTGGAAGAGCATGGGGTGATAGAGAAGGTCTCGGGGCCAACGCCATGGGTGTCCCCGATGGTCATCGCAGGGAAGCCGAAACAGCCGGGAGCCATACGTCTCTGCATCGACATGCGATTACCCAACCGGGCCATAAAACGGGAGCGCCACATAACGCCGACCATGGATGACATAATCGCGGACGTCAACGGATCCAGGTGGTTTTCTAAATTAGACCTGAATGCAGGGTATCACCAACTGCCCCTAGCGGAAGAAAGCCGCTACATCACCACTTTCAGTACCCATCTGGGGCTGCAGCGGTACAGACGTCTCAACTTTGGGATATCCTCGGCCGCAGAGGTGTTTCAGAACACCGTCCGCGAGATGTTATCTGGCCTACCTGGGGTGATAAACGTTAGCGACGACATCCTGATCCACTCAGCGACGGCCGCTGACCACCACAAGCATCTGAAAAACACCCTGCGTCGCCTCAGTGAACATGGAGCGACCCTCCACCGGGATAAGTGTCTGTTTTTCCAGCCATCCTTAGAATTCTTCGGGTACGTGTTTAACCAAGAGGGCATCCAGGTGGATCCGAAGAAGTCAGAAGCCATCCGGAGCGCCCCGGCTCCAACCACGCCTACTGAAGTCAGGAGTTTTCTTGGCATGGCCACTTATTGCGGGAGGTACATCCCCGATCTCGCAACCCGCGCCGAGCCACTAAGGGCTCTCACAAAAGTGGATGTCAAGTGGAACTGGGGGCCGCGAGAAGAAGAAGCGTTCCAGGGTATCAAGGACGCATTACTGGGAGAAGCCACCCTCGCCTACTTTGATCCGGCGAAACGTACTGAACTATTAGTAGATGCCAGTCCGGTGGGGCTGGGAGCAGTGTTCGCCCAGGAGCAGGAGCCAGGCCGGTGGGCGGCCCTATCATTTGCCAGCAAGTCGCTGACCCCCACGGAAGCAAGATACGCTCAAATCGAGCGGGAAGCACTCGCAATAAAATGGGCCTGCAACCATTTTCTGTATCTGACAGGCCAGCCATTCACGGTGGTGACGGACCACCAACCTTTGGTCCCTCTCTTCAAGGGATCGGCCCCTCATCCACCTCCCCGAATCGAGCGATGGGCCATACAGCTCCAGCCTTACCAGATGGAGGTAGTTTACCGCCCGGGGGCGAGGAACCCTGCCGACTTCCTGTCCCGACACTCCCCTCCAAAGAAAGAGACGGACACTTTTGAAGAGGTGGAACAGTACATAAACATGATCTCCGCTGCAGCCTGCCCCCAGGCCATGACACTGGAGGACATCAAGAAAGCCGCTGAACAAGACCCCATATACAACCGGACTCTGCAAGTGGTTCAAGAAGGGTCATGGAAGGCATACCTCCAGCAAACCAACACATGGGCGCCCGAGGACCGGGGTGAATTGACGAAGATATGGCGAGTGCGCAGTGAGTTGAGCGCTACATCAGATGGAATACTACTGCGAGGCCCGAGGCTGGTAATCCCACAAGCCCTGAGGCAACGGGCAACCCAGCTGGCCCATGGGGGTCACCAAGGAGTGACGAAAATGAAAGCGCGAATGAGGGAAAAGGTCTGGTTCCCCGAACTCGAAACGATGGTGGAAGATCTCGTACGCCGCTGCCCCGCCTGCCAAATGACAAGTGCACTTGAGCGGCCGAGCCCAGTAATCACCGAGGAGGCGTGCACCGTCCCATGGGCAAAAGTCAGCATAGACTTTGGGAGTTTTCCAGGTGGGAAGCATACGCTCGTCCTAGTAGATGCATTTTCAAAGTACCCCATAGTGGAATCAGTCGCGTCAACAGCATTCGCACAGGTGGCACCAGTCCTGGACAAGGAGTTTGCCACTTTTGGGTTCCCCACCGAGATCCGAAGTGACAATGGGCCACCGTTTCAAGGGGCTGATTTCGCCATGTTTCTTCAACAAAGAGGGATCCATCACCGCCGTGTCACCGTCACGCCCCAATGGCCCCAAGCTAACGGGGACGTGGAGCGTTTCATGAGGACATTAAACAAAATGCTGCGCATTGCCAGTGTGGAACAAGCAGACCCGGAGCGACGCCTCCATGAATTCCTTCGGGAATATAGGAGTACCCCACACTGCACCACGCTGCAGAGCCCTTGGGCACTTATGTTCAGAGGGCCACGGAAAGACCTGATCCCCACGTGTCCGAGATGGGCACCCCCGCCCCACGACGTGCAAGGAACCCAGGCGAGGCGTGAACGGCAAAATCACAAAGCGAGTATCCGACGCCAAGCCACGGTCGCTCCGTCCAGGTGCCACAGTTCTTCTCAAAGATCGCCGACCGGGAGGGAAGTTCCGGACCGCCCATGAACCGGGTGTATGGACAGTCGTCGCCAGGAGTGGCACCATGGTGACAGCTCGGAGAGGCAGCGAGGAAATATCCCGCAACATCTCATGGTTCAAAGAGGTCCCGCCGGCATCTTCAGAGTCAGACCCTCGAGACCTTCAGGAGCCAGACCGGGATAGACCCGGCCGAGCGGACGAGGCCATCAACATCCCAGACTCTGTCTCATCAGGGCCTCTGCCTCCTAGCTCGCCACCACCATCTCTGTCACCCTGTAGACCCTCCATCAGAGGTCAACCACACCGTTATGGTTTGCGACCGAATCCTCGGCCCAACCAGCATCTGATGGATTTTGCGTGCCAGGCACGTCACAGACTTACAATGACACGTCACAAGTGCTAGTTGAGTTCTTTTCTTTTTCTGGACTGGACATTGAAGATCCAAGTTGGGGAGGGATGTAACAGTTAGCGGTCCTGTGTTTATGGTGACCGCCGGATGTTGTACGCACGTCATCCGCAGGCCAGGCGTGGCCTGCGGGGTATAATAAAAGGGGAGGGCCCGCACGGGGGTCATCTCCCGAGAGTACCCCACTGAGTGTGTCACTGCTGTCTATTTGGCCGAAATACACAAACAAGATACTCTACCTATGTATTTTAAAGTATGCTATACGTCATCTATTTATTGACCGCTCTGGCTAGACCAAAAACCATATTCTTAACAACCAGAATATATTAAACATTACTTTATTTTTTCATCATAAATAAATTGATATATCACAAATAAATATCATATCATAAAGATTATAAAAAGAACAGATCCCATTCCACAACAATCACTCAAAACATACATCCAATTTCATACTCAAACATCCTCACACAAACCACATATAAAGGCATAACAGATATATCAAAAAACATGATATGGACCAAGTCCCCTCAACACATATGACAATAATGTGATAGAAATTTAACCGACACGGGTCTTCATCATATCATAATAAACATCTGTAGAATTAATTAGCAATTTGTATAATGTCAGGAAAGAAAAAATATATTGTCAAAAATTTAACATTAGAGGAAACTTTTCAAATATATTCATCGATTTTCCAGGAAAGGTGAATCAGATGAGTTCATGGAGGGAACACATTCACAGCGCCAACGCACGTTTCGGTGAAACACCCCTTCTCTGGGTATCACCTTCTTCAGGGCGCATATGGTGATTAAAGGAAAAATTGGCAATGGGACCTGTCTATCCTAATAAAGATGGAAAACGATATGAAAGGATGTCTCCTCCTACAAATCGAGGGCCGCTGCACAAACTCAGATAAAATACAGCCGGGAAAGAACAAGGAGTTATAAAGCTGCGGTCTCTCTAATTCCAATTGGATATACAGCATAAGATGCTTTCCCCATTAATGGCCGTCGAGCCAAAGAACACAACATAAGGAGGGAAATCTTCACTCGTAGAACTGCTGTGAAAACACCTTTAGGGCTTCTCGAAGAGCTAACTCGGCATCGGCGTATAAGTCGCGCATTCGTTTGATTTTTGAATAATCTCTCAAAATAATGCCTCATGGAGCGACATCCCGGCATGGCATCCCAGGCAGGGCCGTCTCTAAATCCTGAGCGGGACGCCTTGCTGAAATGTCGCTACATGGAAGATGTATTTTTTAATCCAGTGACCATCTCTTGGCTGAGCCTTGATAGTTAACGGCCAACGGATGCGGGATGCCGTGCCGGGATGTCGCTCCATGAGGCATTATTTTGAGAGATTATTCAAAAATCAAACGAATGCGCGACTCATACACCGATGCTGAGTTAGCTCTTCGAGAAGCCCTAAATGTGTTTTCACAGCAGTTCTACGAGTAAAGATTTCCCTCCTTATGTTGTGTTCTTTGGCTCGACGGCCATTAATGGGGAAAGCATCTTATGCTGTATATCCAATTGGAATTAGAGAGACCGCAGCTTTATAACTCCTTGTTCTTTCCCGGCTGTATTTTATCTGAATTTGTGCAGCGGCCCTCGATTTGTATGAAGAGACATCCTTTCATATCGTTTTCCATCTTTATTAGGATAGACAGGTCCCATTGCCAATTTTTCCTTTAATCACCATATGCGCCCTGAAGAAGGTGATACCCAGAGAAGGGGTGTTTCACCGAAACGCGTCGGCGCTGTGAATGTGTTCCCTCCATGAACTCATCTGATTCACCTTTCCTGGAAAATCGATGAATATATTTGAAAAGTTTCCTCTAATGTTAAATTTTTGACAATATATTTTTTCTTTCCTGACATTATACAAATTGCAAATTAATTCTGCAGATGTTTATTATGATATGATGAAGACCCGTGTCGGTTAAATTTCTATCACATTATTGTCATATGTGTTGAGGGGACTTGGTCCATATCATGTTTTTTGATATATCTGTTATGCCTTTATATGTGGTTCGTGTGAGGATGTTTGAGTATGAAATTGGATGTATGTTGTGAGTGATTGTTGTGGAATGGGATCTGTTCTTTTTATAATCTTTATGATATGATATTTATTTGTGATATATCAATTTATTTATGATGAAAAAATAAAGTAATGTTTAATATATTATGGTTGTTGTGAAGAATATGGTTTTTGGTCTAGCCAGAGTGGTCAATAAATAGATGACGTATAGCATACTTTAAAATACATAGGTAGAGTATCTTGTTTGTGTATTTCGGCTGTATTACTTTCCCCTGCCTCTCTACCTACATTTAACTTCAGGGGTCCCCTTTTTCATGACTGCTTTCTATTTGACCTTGCATCGCCACCCCATTACCCTAATAGCTAACACAAGGCCGTACCTGCTACATATCCGACAGGACGGCACAGCTCCCACAGCCCACCAGAGGACCATCGCGCACACTATAGACATCCCCGTCGGTTTGGCAAAGATAGTTTTTGGAGAACTGGCCCCTCTGCCCCGCTGCCAGAGAACTCTAATGCCTTCCAACCATAATGTTGGGTCGGCTTGTCAGCACATTTTTTTCAGAAACAAATTTCCAAAGCTGGGTTTTCATTTGGAAATACAAAATAATCTATGGCCATGACATGCAGGGAGTTTTCTCCCTGCACGCAGGGCCTATTGGTCATTTTTCCTGCCTGGGTCTGCCATACTCCGCTTGGTTTTACAAGAAGGAGAAATAAGTGCCGGAAGGTCCAACCCAACAAGTGGCTTTCCAGTGCATTGACCGTGTGGCTCAGCGAAATTATAATGGATTTTGACAAATATATTAAATTTGAGCTTTGTGGCACGAAATTGCAGATTGAACAGCTGTTGAGAAACGGAGTAAGTTTTAGGAAGAGCGTTTGATCTTTTAAATGGAACGCAGTTTAGGGACAGACATTGAAGAGATGTGTTTACAAAACAGCTTCAGTTGCTTCACTACTGAGTAACTCATTCGATTTTGCAACAAAAAGCTTAATTAGTTACGCACTGGATGTATTGTGAAATTTAACTACAAAATAAAATATGTTTGCTTTAGACAATGAAAAGGGAGCATTACTCCATAGTTTCCAGGCCCGTTAAATTATACAGTAGTTTTGGCTGAAAATATTTTGTTGCATGTCCCTCATCACAATATGAAGTAAAATCATGCATGAAAAACTAAGGGGCAGATTTACAAGCCCCTTGCGCCACTTTTGCGTCATTTTTAACATGGGAAAAGTGACGCAAAAGTGGCGCAAGGGGCTTGTAAATAAGCCCCTAAGAGTTTGCCAAAAAAATGACACCACCAAAGAGGTGTATTGATGTACAATGGCGCCATCAAGTGGTTAAAGAAAAGGCTTTTGGCAAAGAATGGGTCCGATTCTCAAGACATCATGCTATAATAATCATGGTATTTGGGGGCCCATGTGCAAACATTAACCCGAATTCTAAAAGCAATTCAGACATCTGAGTCTAACCTCTATGCACGAGCGGCTTGATTTAAGACTGTAAATTCCTGTTTGATATTGCCAAAACTTAGATTTACCTACATATGGTGTCATTTTTCATGTGGGAAAATCTACTGAAAATTAAGAGAACATCAAAAAACTATGAGTTTGTGATTATTTATTTAACTATAGAAGGTGTATGATTTATTTATTTATAGAAGGTGTATTCCCTTCCTGGGCAGGATTAGAAATTTCCCCTGTCAAAGTGTCGAATAAATATATAGGGGCAGATTTACAAGCCCCTTGCGCCACTTTTGCGTCATTTTTAACATGGGAAAAATGACGCAAAAGTGGCGCAAGGGGCTTGTAAATTTGCCCCATACATTTTTAGTGAAACGCAGGAAAACTTAAAATTGGTAGGGTGTATACATTTCCCTACCGACACCAATAGCAAAAAAAGTTTTAAAATGGATATGAACGTTTGCAGAGTATTTATTTATGCATGCGTAAACGTTCACCTGTTTCATTGATATGGTACGTTGGCATGGTAAGATTAATGTATATGACTGTATGCACCCCTACTCCTTGATGTTCTCCTTCGGTAACTCTATTAAGGAAGCTTTTGTTCTTCTTTGTGTCTGCCTCAAATCTTCATAGAACTTTGTGAATGCAAGAGCATCACACAAGCAGGATGTTACATCAAAAATCCCAAAAAGAAGCAGATTTATCACTTTGTAGCAAGTTTATATAGATATGAGAATATACAGCGTATATTATTTTGTAATTGATACAATATATTCCCCTACAAAATGAACAGATATAAAACATATCGTAATACATGTGAAATAAAGTGCATTCTCATTCCAGAGTTGCGAAATAACCTCTTCTTGCAAATGTATCAGATTATATTCTATCATGTCATAAAAGACATATCATATGTATTTGTCCTGTGTATTTTCCTGAGCAATAAAATTCACACGTTACAAACTTTCACCTGTCCATCAAACTAGGTACAGTGTAATCACTCACTGTGTAGGAAAACAGAGTATACTCGTCCCCACATTAAGGAAAAACAGCTACAGCATATAATCAGGAAAACGGATATGGCAAATCGAAATGATATGGCATATATAGATAAAAATATATATTTATATATGTAGGTTATACTGTATGTTTCACAGGAAGTAAAGGAACCCAAACTCCAAGAGCGCTAAAGTGTATACAAATTCAGTGCTATACAAATCATTGTAACGTAACATAACTGAGAACCAGCAAGGTGAAGAAGGCATTGTCAGAAGAAGACTCTTAAGGTAAAGCACCGAAAGTTGGGAATACTAGAATTGCATTTCACATTTTAGCTGTGTTCATTAGAAGAGCTAAGGGTGAATAACCCTTAGGTAGGGAAAATTAGCATTGCCCCTCCTTTTGCAGATAGGCAGCCACATTGAGTTGTTTACTTGCTTACACATAACCTTAGTTTATCGAGTTTCTATGTACATTTACGAACATCTATGTCTGCTACACACTGAATTTAACTCCACCACCCTCTAAAGGCTGAGCACAGCATTTAGTAGGTCTATTGCACCTTAGGCAAAAGGTGGAAGAAAAGGTCTCTCTCTCTCTCTATATATTTATATATATACATAGATACATATATATATTACCTACTGGCGGTCGCCAGTAGGTAGTTATAGTTAGGACCTCGTTTCTATTCACAAAGCGTTTTTTGTTTTCCCAATAACTTTGGCGTCTTTTGATGAATCTTCGCGAAATTTTCAAAACTAGTGGGGCGCTCCGGTCAACTCCTGTCTTGAAAGTTTCGGGGTGATTCGTCAAGCGGGGGCCGAGAAAAAAGGGGGTCCCAAAACGCGTTTTCCCCATGTTAATTTCCATAGGAAACTTTAGACAAAGCTACAGCCCGAACTGCTGAACGGAATTACACCAAATTTGGCAAAAAGGTAGGTCTTGGTTAAGAAAGAGCCCTTTTTGTTAAATGGTGTAAATCCGTTCAGTAGTTCCTGAGAAATTAGAAAAATAAAAAATATCGATATCTGAGCACCGAGGAGGGTCCGCGAACCCTCCCGGGCACGAGCTTCACTCTGATTGGCTGCCAACACTCCAAACCAGGAAGTATTGGCAGCCATCTTCTGACTCGGTAACCGAGTCACAAGAAAAGAGTGGAAAAAAGGTTGAAAAAGAAGAAAAGGGGGCAGGGTAGAAACACCCTGACCCCCCTATGCCTGCTCAGGGGGTCCCACAAGAACCCCCAGGGCCAAAAAAAGCATTTTTTTTTTTTTTTAAACGGCAGAATTCGCGTTGGGGTCGCGAATCCTGCCGTGAAAAAAAAAAAAAAAAACGAAGCGCGGGCTCCCACGTTTGTTCTTGTTAAGCCCCCGGGTGGGCCAGGTCACAAGTGGACTTCATCGCCCCACCAACAGTGCGCCAAGAAGCGCGTTTGCAGAGTGGTGTCAAAAGGGGGCGTGGCCTCGGACCACCTCTCTGCAACCCAGCTCTATGGCGCATATTGGAAGTACCTGGTGGGCTAGTTGGCCCCCAGGGACCCTTAGTATTCAAGGGGAATTAATTCCCCAACTAACAACGCACCAGGGGGCACGTTTGCAGAGTGGTGGGGAAAGGGGGCGTGGCCTTTGTCCACCTCTCAGCAATCCCACTGTGTGGGGCTTACTGGAGGTAAGACGTAGGCTAGTTGGCCCCTAAAGGACCCCCAGCAGCGAAGGGGACTTCAATCCCCATCCAAGAGCGCGCCAGGGAGCGCGTTTGCAGAGTGGTGGGCAAAGGGGGCGTGGCCTGCTATGACAACTTAGCAATCCTGCTGTGTGGGACTTACTGGAGGTAATAGCAGGGGTAGTTGGCCCCCAAGGTTGTCGTTGGTGGCCAACTACCCCTCTTGTTACCTGCAGTAAGTCCCACACAGTGGAATTGCTAAGACGTCCTTGGAGGACATGCCCCCCTTTCTCCAACACTCTGCAAACGCGCCTCCTGGCAAACTACGGGATGGGGGATGAAGTCCAAATTACTCCGGAGGGACTTTGGGAGCCAAGAAGTCCTCTTGGTACCTTGTCTAAGTCCTATGCAGCGGAATTCCTGAGCACTGGTCGGAGGCCCAGCACCCTTTCTCCACCACTCTGCAAATGTGACTACTACTTAAAGAAGCGTCTTTCTGCACCTCTGACTTAGAGGTAGTTTTAATCCCCCTGCCCTATTATGTACTAGGGCCTTACAGAGGAGGTCATGCCAATCACAGGGGTACTCCAACGCATAGTGTTCCCTAGTGTATGTAGGTGTTTTCACTGTATTCTAAGTGTCTTTTAGCATAGCACTGGGTCTAGGCCTGGTTAGTCAGTCAGTTACCACCAGTACCCGTCAGCAAAAAGTTGGGGGCACTGGATGACTTTGCAACAAGGCCTCTTTCTGCTCCTCTGTCGGTTCTTTGTGCACATCTCTTGCTTATTTCTGCACCTTTCTTCGTCTTTCTGGACTTCTGTCGCCTCTTTCTGCATTTCTGTTGCTTCTTTCTGCGCCTTTCTTCCTCTTTCTGCACATGTCCTACCTCCGTAGGCATAGTTAGAAATTAGCATTTAAAAAACCTTTGAAATTCTCAGAAAAAACCATAGGTTTCAGGGACGTTATAGTTAGAAATTAGCATTTAAAAAACCTTTGAAATTCACTGTAAAAACCACAGGTTTCAGGGACATTATAGTTAGAAATTAGCATTTAAGAAACCTTAGAAATTCACTGAAAAAACACAGGTTTCAGGGACGTTATAGTTAGTTGGACATTTCACTCGTACAAAACCAGTGAAATTCGGACGTTATAGTTAGTTCAGCTAACTATAACTCGCGCCCTCGCAATGCACTGCTGATGACGTCACATATTACATTACTCATGACATGGTCAGTGACATCACTGATGACATCACTGATGACATCTCAAATGACATCTCTGATGACATCACTGATGACATCATCCACGTGATAATCTGATGAATCTTCTCACACCCTAATATAACCTTTGATACACCCACTCTAAATTACAGACTGCCATTCTCAAAACCATAGACACTCCAACACCAATAACTACATACCCACTCACTGATTTTTAGGTCTACACACACATCCACTCACTCACCAATACAGTCAGTCATACTTTCGGTCACTCATCAGTACAGGTCTATCATATGCACTCATACACCTATATAGACACTCACACACCACCAATCATCCATAGAGTTACTCACACACCTAGTCAGTCATGCAAAGAATTAATCAGACTCCCATTTACTCACCTATACAGTTATACACACACCACCTCACTTACTCATATAGATACTAACACATACTTACGCTCTTATACAATCACTGATACAAGCACACACTCATCCATACAGCCACTCTCACAATCACTCTCTCACATACAGTCATTTATATACTCCAACACTCACATATACTGCCTTTCACATATGTAGTTACTCACACATGTACTACTTAGACATCCATTCACTCACCAACACACCCATACACACACACTCACCCACCCATACAGTCCATCACAGATGCACTCTTGAACCCATACACCCAGTGAATCATCCACTCACACATCTATGCACAGAGTCACACATCCCCCACCTACCCACACAGACAGTCAGGCAGCCATACAGATAGTCAGACAACCAATCAATAACTCATATAGACACTCATTTAGCTACTCACCAACCCATGAAACCACTTACACACCAACTGACAGACTGATACAGACATTTACACAGTTTAGTCACTAACCCATGCATTCAGTAAGACACGTTTAATCACTCACTTATGCAGACAGTTACGCACCTAGTAAATCATCCATTCAGACACTTATACACCCACTCATTCTTCAATACACCTTGGCATATATATATATAAAACATATTTAAACTTTACAGAAACACACATTCACTGTATGATGTCATCAGTGATGTCATTTGAGATGTCATCAGTGATGTCATCAGTGATGTCACTGACCATGTCATGAGTGATGTAATATGTGACGTCATCAGCAGCGCATTGCAGGGGTGCGAGTTATAGTTAGCTGAACTAACTATAACGTCCGAATTTCACTGGTTTTGTACGAGTGAAATGTCCAACTAACTATAACGTCCCTGAAACCTGTGTTTTTTTTCAGTGAATATATAAATATATATATATATATATATATATTGCCACAAATCCGGTAACAACAGAAAAACGGGCCGCACTCACCAAAGGCATACTGTTACAAATTTTATTTTCTTATTTTCATAGTTGTTAAAATTTCTGGCATTTCAAGACAAACAAAACCTACGCGTTTCGGCACTTCCTGTGCCTTGATCACGGCTTACATTCTGTATTAATTCCATCGCTTTTAAAGGTTTGAAAAAGGCTATTGCATCACTTCCTGCTTCTCTAATCAAAAACCCACTGAATTTTGGGAAATGTAGTTTCTTTCACTTTAGCAATTACAAGATGCGAACTGGATTCTATTATACATTTCACAAAAATATATTCCAATTGATACATATTTTCTCTCAATAAATATATCACTGGATTAGCGTCTCATTTGTAACAGTATGCCTTTGGTGAGTGCGGCCCGGTTTTCTGGTGTTACCAGATTTGTGGCAAAGTAGAAGCGGCTTGGTCCCGCCGCTGGGGATCGCACCGCAAATTGAGCGCCAAAACTGCAGGGAAAATGGACTAAGGTGGTAATATAAAGTAAACCAGCAGCGGCGACGCAGACGTGTGGAATTTTGAAATGCAGAAAGAGAAATCAGAACAGTACTCGGAGCTCAAGTGTTGGGGTAAGAGTCTGCTGTTTCTAATTTATTTTGAAATATCGTATAAGCAGTAAACGCTTTGAAAAGTACCACACAGTCTGCTACTTTGTTGGGAGTAAACGTGCGAAGAGCCATAAAAATGTAAATGTGTTTTTAAAGATAAAAACAAAGCAAAGAAAGTAGTGGCAAGTCTGCGCGAAGATATACTCTTGAGCAAAGGCATTGTGATAATAAAATAATATCATTCTTGAAAAACGGCAAAATAAACGGCGATAAAACAACAAAAGACAAAATGGAGAAAAGAGAAGCAAAAGACAGGAATTTGTGTCGTCCATGTTTGAAAAAGGCAATGTTCAAAAAGAAGTTGACACACAAAATGCAACTGGAAAATCGGATATAAAAAGTAAATTACGAATATGGGAAAAACTCAGTAGAAAAGAAATAAATAAATCCTGGGAACTTCTTACCCTCAAAAAATATCTAGAGGTACAACGTGTTCCCAGGGGATTGCGAATTATGCTGATGCCAAATCATCAAGATGCCACCAATGAACTGCTACAAGAATGGGGAGAACACGTATTAAAATCGTCGCTAGGATTAATTGAGATTCTGGTGAAACACATTGAAGTGGCCCTTAATAAAGTTAAGGAAGAATTACATGAGATGGAAAAGGAACTAATGACTTTGAAACTAAACACGGAAATGACCAAGTATAAAGAGGAACATATAGAAAAACATGAGGAAATGGTCCGACAACGAAAACATACGAAGTTTATACGAGATACAGTTGACTACACAGAAGGACGAATCTTCACCTTTGCCCGAAAATTTGACCCCTTCAGAAAACAAACGCCCCTAACCAGCTTGGAAAGTACCTCTAGCAGTTACTCCTCATTAGCATCTACAGATTTGAACAGTGGAGGAGAGCCGGAAAATCAAACAGAAGGTGAAAAGCAAAGTTTTTTAGGGGACTTGCGCCTGGTTCTCCAACAGAGACAGTGGGAGCAGAACCACGGAGCGCAATATCAACAAAGAGGAAGGGGCAGAGGTCGCCCATGGCAAAGAAGAAGAAAAAACCGCAACGAAGAGGAAAGCGGGGCAAGCAGCTCAATGGAGAAGACAGGAGCAACCACCAGGAGCATGACACAGAGGAAAGAGCGCTAATAAATGAGCTTCAGGTAGTGAACTTATCGGAACGTCAAATGTCGGAAACAGAAATCTCTCTACTAAAAAGGGGAATAAATTTCTGTCCTGTGAAGAAAATGGACATTGCGCAAACAAGAATAGATTTATACCTTTATGTCAGAAAGATAAAATTAACGAAATCCTTCATGGAGAATCAAAAGAAAGAACAATCAACAACAGAACATCCAGAATCAATCTTGAAAGCAAAAGATGCAATGGATTTCCTAACGCTATTAAACTTAAACGCCTTAGAAGGAGAAGAAATTACTTCTCCAAACAGCCTGCACACAAGTGGGAGCAGGTTTAAGTGAGAAACGTCCAAATTCGAGATTCTACCCACAACTACCACCGGGCAATAAGGTGGATTTGTTTCAAGAGGCTGTAATTCATGATCTATATAAATTAAAAAGAACTGGATATAAGGAAAGTCTAACAAAAGCAGAAAGAGAAGCCTTACATAATCTGTCAATGGATAAACAGATTGTGATAAAAATCGCAGACAAAGGCGGAAATGTTGTGATTTGGGGACGAAATGCCTACATCGCAGAAGCCCATCGACCGTTAAATGATACAACATATTATGAAAGGTTACAATCAAATCCAATAATATCCATAAAAAGAGAAATAGATCAGAAATTACTAAATTGGTCAGCTCGCAAATTGATTGATGAGGAGGAGCGGAAGTATTTGACAGTAGACCACCCGGTGATGGCTACTATATATTTCCTTCCGAAAGTACACAAGGATTCCAAAAACCCACCTGGGCGACCGATAGTATCGGCAAATGGCTCATTATTAGAACCGATGGCAAATTACATCGACCATTTTTTAAAACCATTTGTGGAAGGTTTAAGCTCCTATATAAAAGATACAAGCCATGTTCTAAGAACAATACAAAATACAACATGGAAAGAATCCTACCATTTGATTACAATGGACGTAATTTCATTGTACACTACCATTGGGAACGATCTGGGCATAAGGGCCTGTAATTATTTCCTACAGGAAAGAAGTATACATCTAAAGGACCACAACATGATGCTCACAGAGATGATAGAGTTCTGCTTAACAAGGAATGTCTTTCTTTTCGGAGATGAAATATATAGACAAAATAATGGAACCGCTATGGGGTTTGCCTGCAGTCCAAGTTACGCTTGTTTAGTAATGGGATGGTGGGAGAAGGAGATGGCATGGAGCTCTCAAAACAAAAGATATGTGAAAAAAATTGTACAGTGGATACGTTTCATAGATGATTTATTAATTTTATGGAACGGAACAGAAATGGAATTCCAGGACTACTTTAAGATCTTAAATGAAAGTATCAACAGCCTGAAATTCACTTTTGAAATAAGTAAGAAAAAAGTAGTATTCCTGGATACAGAAATCTATATTAAAGACAACAAGATCCACACTACACTTTACCGAAAAAACACAGCGACCAATGCCACCTTACAGGCAGATAGTTTTCATCAACCCTCTCTCATAGAAAGCATCCCATACGGGAATTTCTCCGGATTCGTAGGATATGTAGTGAAGAAACAGAATGGTTAAAGCACAGTACTACAACAAAAGAGAGATTCATAAACAGAAAGTATAATGCAGGGACTGTGAGCAACTGTTGGAAACGGGCCGATGAAAAAACAAGGGAAGAATGTTTGACATTAAGACCAAAAAATGAGAAAACAGACCTAGCACAAATAAGATTTATTACTGATTACACACAAGAGTCAAAAGCTGTCAATTCAATATTGAAAAAGAATTGGAAAATATTAAAACTGGACGGCACAATTGGAAAACTGATGGGAAACCATCCAACTGTAACATATCGTAGAGCTAAAAATCTAAAAGATCAGCTAATACACAGCCATTTAAAGGAACAGGACCAAAATTGCTCATGGCTACAAACAAAAGGCTTCGTAAAATGCTACAGTTGTAAAGTGTGTCAGATTGCTAAACCTACAGTAGAAATCCAAATGGCAAATAAAAAAGTGTGGAAATACGTGATCTTATTACTTGCAAAAGAAAATATGTAGTGTACATAATTGAATGTCCCTGTAAACTTAAATATATAGGGAGCACCACATGTGAGTTGAAAAAGAATATTGGAGCATACGCGTGCCACTACAAATAAAGACAAAACAATGCAGTGGCCAAGCATATGGAGACAACCCATAACGGGGATTGGAAATCTTTAAAGTTTTATGCAATTGAGAAAGTCACAGTAAATAAACGTGGAGGAAATAGGGAGAAAATCCTCCGTCAAAAGGAGTCACGCCATATTCTAAATTTCAGAACAATGACACCCTTTGGATTGAATCAATCGGAAGAATTGTATATACATTTATAAAAAACAGGAATAATGAGTCTTCAAAAATATGGGCCCCAACGTGAACAATGGAGTGAATAAAGAAATTAATATAAAAAGAACTTGAAATCAATGCAAGGAATTGAGATTGAACTTATAAAGCTTGGGGGACATTTTGAGACGCTAATCCAGTGATATATTTATTGAGAGAAAATATGTATCAATTGGAATATATTTTTGTGAAATGTATAATAGAATCCAGTTCGCATCTTGTAATTGCTAAAGTGAAAGAAACTACATTTCCCAAAATTCAGTAGGTTTTTGATTAGAGAAGCAGGAAGTGATGCAATAGCCTTTTTCAAACCTTTAAAAGCGATGGAATTAATACAGAATGTAAGCCGTGAACCTGGACCGGAAACAAGCATCCTGGGACCGGTTTCGGGTTCAAAACCCTCATCAGCCAGGCTATCTTGAATCCAGTGGCAAAGTGAGCAAGGGACCCACGTCTGGGCATACCCTGCCAACTTAGGGCGAACAAAGCAATACCAAAGGGGATGATGGACGGAGCGTTAGAGCAAATCAAACACTCACCCCCAGTCAACTGATCTGGGTTTAATCCATCATCATTCTTTAGCTCACTCCACCACCCCAGTTCAGACATGGCCATATGCAAATCAGTATGACCCTGTGCCTCATGGGAACAGTCCAGCCCGAACTGCCAAGCCATGTCTTCCCTGGACCGGAAACAAGCATCCTGGGACCGGTTTCGGGTTCAAAACCCTCATCAGCCAGGCTATCTTGAATCCAGTGGCAAAGTGAGCAAGGGACCCACGTCTGGGCATACCCTGCCAACTTAGGGCGAACAAAGCAATACCAAAGGGGATGATGGACGGAGCGTTAGAGCAAATCAAACACTCACCCCCAGTCAACTGATCTGGGTTTAATCCATCATCATTCTTTAGCTCACTCCACCACCCCAGTTCAGACATGGCCATATGCAAATCAGTATGACCCTGTGCCTCATGGGAACAGTCCAGCCCGAACTGCCAAGCCATGTCTTCCCTGGACCGGAAACAAGCATCCTGGGACCGGTTTCGGGTTCAAACCCTCATCAGCCAGGCTATCTTGAATCCAGTGGCAAAGTGAGCAAGGGACCCACGTCTGGGCATACCCTGCCAACTTAGGGCGAACAAAGCAATACCAAAGGGGATGATGGACGGAGCGTTAGAGCAAATCAAACACTCACCCCCAGTCAACTGATCTGGGTTTAATCCATCATCATTCTTTAGCTCACTCCACCACCCCAGTTCAGACATGGCCATATGCAAATCAGTATGACCCTGTGCTTCATGGGAACAGTCCAGCCCGAACTGCCAAGCCATGTCTTCCTGGACCGGAAACAAGCATCCTGGGACCGGTTTCGGGTTCAAAACCCTCATCAGCCAGGCTATCTTGAATCCAGTGGCAAAGTGAGCAAGGGACCCACGTCTGGGCATACCCTGCCAACTTAGGGCGAACAAAGCAATACCAAAGGGGATGATGGCCGGAGCGTTAGAGCAAATCAAACACTCACCCCCAGTCAACTGATCTGGGTTTAATCCATCATCATTCTTTAGCTCACTCCACCACCCCAGTTCAGACATGGCCATATGCAAATCAGTATGACCCTGTGCCTCATGGGAACAGTCCAGCCCGAACTGCCAAGCCATGTCTTCCCTGGACCGGAAACAAGCATCCTGGGACCGGTTTCGGGTTCAAAACCTCATCAGCCAGGCTATCTTGAATCCAGTGGCAAAGTGAGCAAGGGACCCACGTCTGGGCATACCCTGCCAACTTAGGGCGAACAAAGCAATACCAAAGGGGATGATGGACGGAGCGTTAGAGCAAATCAAACACTCACCCCCAGTCAACTGATCTGGGTTTAATCCATCATCATTCTTTAGCTCACTCCACCACCCCAGTTCAGACATGGCCATATGCAAATCAGTATGACCCTGTGCCTCATGGGAACAGTCCAGCCCGAACTGCCAAGCCATGTCTTCCTGGACCGGAAACAAGCATC
Source organism: Calotriton arnoldi (assembly GCA_963921515.1). Lineage (NCBI taxonomy): Eukaryota > Metazoa > Chordata > Amphibia > Caudata > Salamandridae > Calotriton > Calotriton arnoldi. Next base: position 1,503,289 of record CAWUFW010002181.1, on the reverse strand, counting down.
CTGGGACCGGTTTCGGGTTCAAAACCCTCATCAGCCAGGCTATCTTGAATCCAGTGGCAAAGTGAGCAAGGGACCCACGTCTGGGCATACCCTGCCAACTTAGGGCGAACAAAGCAATACCAAAGGGGATGATGGACGGAGCGTTAGAGCAAATCAAACACTCACCCCCAGTCAACTGATCTGGGTTTAATCCATCATCATTCTTTAGCTCACTCCACCACCCCAGTTCAGACATGGCCATATGCAAATCAGTATGACCCTGTGCCTCATGGGAACAATCCAGCCCGAACTGCCAAGCCATGTCTTCCCTGGACCGGAAACAAGCATCCTGGGACCGGTTTCGGGTTCAAACCCTCATCAGCCAGGCTATCTTGAATCCAGTGGCAAAGTGAGCAAGGGACCCACGTCTGGGCATACCCTGCCAACTTAGGGCGAACAAAGCAATACCAAAGGGGATGATGGACGGAGCGTTAGAGCAAATCAAACACTCACCCCCAGTCAACTGATCTGGGTTTAATCCATCATCATTCTTTAGCTCACTCCACCACCCCAGTTCAGACATGGCCATATGCAAATCAGTATGACCCTGTGCCTCATGGGAACAGTCCAGCCCGAACTGCCAAGCCATGTCTTCCTGGACCGGAAACAAGCATCCTGGGACCGGTTTCGGGTTCAAAACCCTCATCAGCCAGGCTATCTTGAATCCAGTGGCAAAGTGAGCAAGTGACCCACATCTGGGCATACCCTGCCAACTTAGGGCGAACAAAGCAATACCAAAGGGGATGATGGACGGAGCGTTAGAGCAAATCAAACACTCGCCCCAGTCAACTGATCTGGGTTTAATCCATCATCATTCTTTAGCTCACTCCACCACCCCAGTTCAGACATGGCCATATGCAAATCAGTATGACCCTGTGCCTCATGGGAACAGTCCAGCCCGAACTGCCAAGCCATGTCTTCCCTGGACCGGAAACAAGCATCCTGGGACCGGTTTCGGGTTCAAACCCTCATCAGCCAGGCTATCTTGAATCCAGTGGCAAAGTGAGCAAGGGACCCACGTCTGGGCATACCCTGCCAACTTAGGGCAAACAAAGCAATACCAAAGGGGATGATGGACGGAGCGTTAGAGCAAATCAAACACTCACCCCCAGTCAACTGATCTGGGTTTAATCCATCATCATTCTTTAGCTCACTCCACCACCCCAGTTCAGACATGGCCATATGCAAATCAGTATGACCCTGTGCCTCATGGGAACAGTCCAGCCCGAACTGCCAAGCCATGTCTTCCCTGGACCGGAAACAAGCATCCTGGGACCGGTTTCGGGTTCAAACCCTCATCAGCCAGGCTATCTTGAATCCAGTGGCAAAGTGAGCAAGGGACCCACGTCTGGGCATACCCTGCCAACTTAGGGCGAACAAAGCAATACCAAAGGGGATGATGGACGGAGCGTTAGAGCAAATCAAACACTCACCCCCAGTCAACTGATCTGGGTTTAATCCATCATCATTCTTTAGCTCACTCCACCACCCCAGTTCAGACATGGCCATATGCAAATCAGTATGACCCTGTGCCTCATGGGAACAGTCCAGCCCGAACTGCCAAGCCATGTCTTCCCTGGACCGGAAACAAGCATCCTGGGACCGGTTTCGGGTTCAAAACCCTCATCAGCCAGGCTATCTTGAATCCAGTGGCAAAGTGAGCAAGGGACCCACGTCTGGGCATACCCTGCCAACTTAGGGCGAACAAAGCAATACCAAAGGGATGATGGACGGAGCGTTAGAGCAAATCAAACACTCACCCCCAGTCAACTGATCTGGGTTTAATCCATCATCATTCTTTAGCTCACTCCACCACCCCAGTTCAGACATGGCCATATGCAAATCAGTATGACCCTGTGCCTCATGGGAACAGTCCAGCCCGAACTGCCAAGCCATGTCTTCCCTGGACCGGAAACAAGCATCCTGGGACCGGTTTCGGGTTCAAAACCCTCATCAGCCAGGCTATCTTGAATCCAGTGGCAAAGTGAGCAAGGGACCCACGTCTGGGCATACCCTGCCAACTTAGGGCGAACAAAGCAATACCAAAGGTTATGATGGACGGAGCGTTAGAGCAAATCAAACACTCACCCCCAGTCAACTGATCTGGGTTTAATCCATCATCATTCTTTAGCTCACTCCACCACCCCAGTTCAGACATGGCCATATGCAAATCAGTATGACCCTGTGCCTCATGGGAACAGTCCAGCCCGAACTGCCAAGCCATGTCTTCCCTGGACCGGAAACAAGCATCCTGGGACCGGTTTCGGGTTCAAACCCTCATCAGCCAGGCTATCTTGAATCCAGTGGCAAAGTGAGCAAGGGACCCACGTCTGGGCATACCCTGCCAACTTAGGGCGAACAAAGCAATACCAAAGGGGATGATGGACGGAGATTTAGAGCAAATCAAACACTCACCCCCAGTCAACTGATCTGGGTTTAATCCATCATCATTCTTTAGCTCACTCCACCCCCCAGTTCAGACATGGCCATATGCAAATCAGTATGACCCTGTGCCTCATGGGAACAGTCCAGCCCGAACTGTTCGCCCTTACAATAAGCACCATTTAAGTTACAGCCACTAGCCACAATAAACAGAGCACCCCGCAACTCATTAAGGAGACCACATTACTGTCCCATAATGTCAATTCCCCTGAAAGTCGTTACAAATCAGAGTTGTTTGTGTCATGAGGCAGAAAACACCCATGCTTTCCCCTACTACATCTTCAGCCATGTCATATATTTCTGCCTTTCTACATCCCCAATTTAAGTATTATAGCTCCAAAACTCAAATCACATTTACCTAATCCAACTTTTGATAAACTCATATGTCATGGAAGATGGAGCCTTTGGCTCAAGATGAGGAAAAGAACATGGGTAATCACATGACCATCCTATTTTTTTATTAAACATGCAAGAAAGAGGAAACTAGACACAGTCCACCATACGGCTGCTTCGCATATATTCAACAGGGAAACCTCCTGGCTTCAGCTCAGTGGACCACAATATTTATAGTTGGTGTGGCCCGTATGGAGCCTAGGTTATGTTTTAGGCCAACTCATAGGGCATGTAAATCAGTTTGTGAATCAACTTGCTTAGGGTAGCTGTAAAGGGTTTTACGCACTTTCTTGTAGGGCCAAACTCAATGAACTTCACTGTACGCCAATGTCCAATAAATGCCGTCTCCCAGTAATGTGCTACAGTCGTGTGTTGAGACCTCCTTACTTGAACATGGAAATAAGCATCTTCCAGGTCTACAGATGAAATCTATTGCCTTAGGAATATGAGTGGATTTATCTTCTAAAGGGTATCTATTTTGGAGACTATTGTCCTTACAGACACATTCATCTCTTTGAGGTTGATTGTAAGATGCAATCATGTTGATGACTTTTGAAAAAGGGAAGATGTGGGAGTGAACGACCAACCCCTATTTCTTGGGAATCAGCTCCTCCTTTTAAGGAAATGTGATCAAATTGGCCACTGCTTAGGTAGGTGGAAGTTAGGGTTTTAAGATGGTAGCTCAGTATAGGCCTGCATTAGAATTTTGTTGTGCAGCCTTCCTGACTGGCCTTCAAAGCCCATAGGCCTGAGACTGAAGCTTCCCAAATTATCAAGACTCGGTGGTCAAAACAGATAGCAACTGATTGCAGGCTTACTTATGATGAGCCCTTTGGAGGGGTAGGCTCTCACCACCTTCCCCTGGCTTGAAGTTCTGCCTTTTCAAACCAGTCCCTAGCACGATCTGAGGATGCCTGTTAAAATGACTGGTGGAACTGCTAGCAAGAGGAATTGGTTTAGAAGATGATGTCTGTGATCTCAGGTAGGGCTGTACATGCCTTCGTTCTTTGAAAGCTTGGAGAACACTCTCCCTCAACTGAGCCACAAACAGCTTTTAACCTTGAAGGGAAGTTGTAGAAGACCAGTTTCCCCCTTCAGCCGCCCTTCCATTCCTCATTCATATTTGATGACATGTTGCCACGTGGCACCTGTAGCAAGGGATTCTGTTCTGATGTGGTCAAGAGGAGGTAATTAACTGCATCAGTATCTCCATTTCAGCTAGGAGTTATCGTGGACCTGACCCAGGGCCCACACCATGGACATTTTGGTGGGCTTCTGGGTTACCCTGACCATGGTACTGACTACATGTTCTAGTGGACTGCATCAGGTCAGACGAAAAAATCTTGTGGGATTGCAAATCCTGCAAGTGTTACAAGTCAAAGCAGCCAACATGGGATGGGGGCAAGGAATAAAATGCCTTGCTTGGATTTCAAAAGCCTTGCTAGGTCATCAAGCCCTGATTAAAGCAGCAGCTCTTTGCTGCCTTCTAGGCTTGGCAGCATGAGCCTGATGAGACAATGCCTGACTATACAAGCAATTCTTTCCTTACCAAGACCTCACAGTGTCTCTGCCTACAGTGGATTCTGAGCTCCATTAGTAAAACAAAGGGGAAGAGGTTTGTATGCCTCAGCTAGACCCAACTAATGGTTCACTTAAATTAGTTAACTGAGCTTTCAATCAGAGACACCAACAGATAGCATTTGTGCTAACTCTTGGTAACTTTTAAGTACTATTTCCTCAAGGGAAGTACTTGCAGGAAACCCGGCAATGTGGAGAAACTCTGGTGTAAAATCCATGCTCACTGTCTGCATCAGACTGAACAATACATGTGAAATTACTGTAGCAGGCTGAACCTTGCCAATAACTGACCTAAGCAGTAATGGGTGAAGTAATTTTGTACACAAGCCACACAAACGATACAAGTAACAGTGAAGCTTAGCTCCGCATGAGGCAATATCTGACAACAATGTTACTTATAAAAGGACAGGTACAGTCATGTATGGTGTTGTTTATGATGTGGATGTGTTGTTCAATTATGATAAATATTATTACTTTCTGCCTTTAAAAGGGCAAATACGTTGCTTTTGTCCAAACAAGCAAGAGAGGACTCTAGAGCTAGAATCAAGAGGTAAGGCAGGGGAAGTGGTGGCTGGTGACATTTGAAAATAGTGGGGCATAAAAGTTAGGAATGAGTTTTATGTAGTGAGCAACCACTGCATTTTCTTTTACTTTCGCCTTGTCATTATTTTGAAAACTCTGTACCCCATGGTGGGGGCTCCATCACACGCATATGCACATAATTACAATTACAACTGAAATACGTGACCACTGCCCTGTATGCTCTGCAGAGACGCCGATGATTGGATGGCCATATATTCCGAACACCATTTTGACCCACTAACAGACCCTGTGAGAAACTTGCAGTGCCTTCAACCACAACTCCAGAGCTCTCAATCGTGCAACCAAGTGGTGCCACTCAGTTCAAAGTATGCATTGTACAAGAGTAAAGCGCTACATCAAAAAGTACAGAACCAACATCCTGGAAGTAGGTATCATTATTCTACATTACCCTGCATTTGCATGGCAGCCATGCAAAACTGATAGCCTACATGAACGACAAAGCTATCCAGGGACTGCTGATGCCTAGCTGTGGTCCAAAGTCACCCTGAGACGCTAAATGCTGCGACCTGGAAAAAGATCGACACAGCCAAGTGAAGATGAATGCAAAATAAATGCTCCTGTTGGCCTTTCACTCCAAAATCGCGGTGCAGCACCTGTGACTAGGTATGTGGGCTCTGCAATACAGAAGGAGAGAGAGCATAGGCCTGCATCAGGAGCATCCAGAGAGGAGGAGTGGACAGGTGTCCATCCGGAACAGCAGTAGGAAGTGGTATGGAAATACCTCCTGTCGCTTGAGAACAGACGTCGGAGGAGGCATTCATCCGAGCTAGGAAAGCAGTAAATTCAAATCCGGTCCCACTTCTGTAAGAACAAATAGAGTTGAAGGCTCTGAAACACCTAGAGCCTACCAATAGAACTTGCGTTGCCCTCAAGTTCGCAGGCCACTTGTCCTCTCTTCCTGCTCCCTTATGTACAGTGGCTGTGCCCTTGGTGATACTCGCAGATCTTCAGTGTCCTCTCATACTTCAGTTTCTTCGCTGCTGTGGCTGGCTCATGGTGGGCCCCAGGGTCCTCACTGTCTTTTTAATTCTGGTTGATCTCCACAACCAACTCTCCCTACCGTTAGGATCTTTAACTCGACTGGCCAATCTAGCATTTCTCTCACGGTGTGCACCCACACAGGTTACTGCCCTTAGGTATATGCCCCTCCTCTCCAACCCAAAAAAATGACTTCCACCCACTGACTCGCAAATGCTTCTCGGGGAAGGGGAGGGGCTTGTTCTTGATAGTTTCTGTTTTACCAGCTGTGACATTGTGGATGTCTGGTCCAAAGGGGAAATTGAAATTGATTAATTTGAAATCTAAATGGCAGGCACATTCAAATTTCTTGATCCTTTGCACATGTAAATATTTTAAGCACTTATTCTGTGTGCTGGGGCCTGCAAATGAGAGGTGACTTGAAGGGCAGTGGCGGAAGCTGACACCACTTAGCCCTGTGTCTGTTACCAGTAAGGAAATGTGCGCATGATAAAATGTTGTCAGATTCTGGGCTCCATCTTTTTTTGGTTTGTTGCAGTGTTATAAAGAGCGGACTCGACCAGAAGGTATTGGAGTGCTTTACATGAGCCCCATTTACATTACCCAAGGTCATATCAATTTTTTACCAGCACAGGGAGGTTACAATATTTACCCAGAATCACAGGATGCTGTGCGAATGCCGGATTTAAACCTGGTTCCCCATTTCCAAAGTCGGCAGCTCTCTTTATGAATGACCTGCGGATGCAATATGGTGACGTTTGAATGTTGAGCATTGGAAGTTTTAACGATAGATGAGAAGCACTGAGTCCACCCCTGTTAGAAATGGGGGTTTCTAGTTGGCAGAGGTTGGTACCTTTGTTCAAATAGGGACCCTTGCTTCTAGTCAGGGTAAGGGGGATACACTTCCAAAATAACCCCTGCTCACCCCCTTGGTAGCTTGGCACGAGCAGACAGGCTTATCTCAGAGGCAGTGTGTAAAGCATTTGTGAACACATACAGTAATACAGTGAAAACACTACAAATGGACACCACACCAGTTTAGAAAAATAAGTAATCTTTATCTAAACCAAAACAAGACCAAACGACAAAAATCCACAATATAGTAATACAAATATGACTTTCAGACGGTAGAAATAGTTCAGTTCAAAGCAAATTGCACTTTTCACACAAAGTACCTGGGATGCGTCACGCAAACAAACAAAACGGGCCGCAGGGCAGGTGATGCGTCGGTTCCTTACACTCATGGAAGCTGATGCATCGGGTCTTTGATCCGGGGGAGCTGATGCGTCGGTTCCTTACTGCTGCGCAGGGGAGGTGATGCGTCGGTTCCTTACCGGAGAGGAGGTGATGCGTCAGTTTCTTACTGCGTGCGTAGGTTATGCGTCGGTTTCTTACTGCGTCCCCCAACGATGCGACAAACTTGGCGCCTCGATGTGATGCGTCGATCCGGTACGATGCGTGGTTTCGTGCAGCCGCACAGCAGGCTTGCGTCGGGATCGGTGCAGTGAACTCGGACTTTGGGGATCGTTGCACCCCTTGCGTCGAGCGGTGATTTCTCAAGCCGCGGCAGGCGCTGCGACGGTTTCTTCAATGATGCATCGGAAACAGGTGCGGATGCGACACGCTTCTTCGATGTTGCGGCGTGTCTCCAGCTCCCAGCGGAAAACAGTCTCTAGAGGTCCAAAACAACAGCAGGCACTTCTTTGCAGGCCAGAACTCCCAGCAAGGAAGTTCAAGGGAGCTGGTGGTGAAGTCTTTGTGTCCCTGTGACTTCAGAACAGGAGGCAAGCTCAGTTTCAAGCCCTTGGAGATCTTCCTCAAGCAGGGGACACAGCAAACAGCAAAGTCCTTTTCTCCTTTCCTTGGCAGCAAGTAGCTGGCCAACCCCAGACAGCAAACAGCACAGGGGCAGTATTCCTCCTCAGCTTCTCCGGCTCTTCTCCTTGGCAAAGGTTCCTCTTGATTTCCCAGAAGTGATCTAAACGTCTGGGGTCTGGGCCCCTCTTTTTATACCCCAAAATCCTTTGTTCTCTGAAGGCAGAGTGTGTCTGTACCCAGCCAAAACCAGTGCTCTGGCGCACTTTGCAACTGCACAACAGCCTCCATTGTCAGTGTGAGCCCTGCCTCCAGACACACAACAGGGGGGTGGAGCCACCATTGTGGAAGGCAGGCACAGCCCTATTCAGGTGCAGGTGCTACTCCTCCCACCACTCCAAATGCAGACCAGGCCTATGCAGCCCAGCCCTGACTCATCAGGCTCTCTGGAGCCACTGCTCCTCCCCAACCCCTGACACTCCAAAGCCAGGCATGCAATACACAAACCTAGCAGAGGCATACTAGATGGTTAAGCAAGAAAATACCTACTTTCTAAAAGTGGTATTTTCAAACACAGAATGTAAAAATCACCCTCACTAAAAGATGCATTTTAACATTCTGAGTTCAGGCATACTAAACTTTATTTTTCTACCTCGTTCCCAGGGGTAGTTATGTTCATAAGATGTTATAAACACACTCCCCATTCTGTCCTATGGGAACAGGCAGCCTTGCAATAGTGAAAAACGAAGTTGGCAGTAATTCACTATCAGGACAAGCCACACACACAAGGGCATGCCCTGCCTTTCACATACAATGCACCTTGCCCACAGTGGTACCTTGGGCCAACCATATGGGTGAGTAACATGTAGGAAAAGGGAAGGTTGGGGACTGGCAAGTGTGTGCACTTGCCAAGTCGACATGGCAGTACCAGACTGCACACAGGCTCTGCAATGGCAGGCCAGAGTTGCATTTTACAGGCTGCTTCTGTGGGTGGCACAATCAGTGCTGCAGCCCACTAGCAGCATTTGATTTACAGGCCCTGAGCACACATAGTGCACTGTACTAGGGTCTGACTAGTAAATCAAATATGCCAATCATGGACTCACTAATCCATAACAACAATTTACAGGAGAGCATATGCACTTTAGCACTGATCAGCAGTGGTAAAGTGCTCAGAGTCATAAAACCACCAACAACAGGTCAGAAAAAATACAGGAGGAACGCAAAAGTCCTTGGATGACCCTGCAAAAGGGCCAAGTCCAACATGACCCCCTTCCAGCCTAAAGCCAGGGTAGACTAATCAATACCTTGATGGGCTTCCCTGCTTGGGGCGATAGAACATGGACCCTGGCCCGCAACTGCAGGGGCATACTCCAGTTCTATGCCAATCTGAACCCATTTGGATAATTTACAGGGAGAGCATATGCACTTTAGCACTGATCAGCAGTGGTAAAGTGCTCAGAGTCATAAAACCACCAACAACAGGTCAGAAAAAATACAGGAGGAACGCAAAATGTCCTTGGATGACCCTGCAAAAAGGGCCAAGTCCAACACGACCCCCTTCCAGCCTAAAGCCAGGGTAGACTAATCAATACCTTGATGGGCTTCCCTGCTTGGGGCGATAGAATATAGACCCTGGCCCGCAACTGCAGGGGCATACTCCAGTTCTATGCCAATCTGAACCCACCCCCTTTCCTGGTGATGTTTGTAGGGGGTTACACCAGTAGATACAGTACAGAACACGTGGTTTAAAAGTAGTGATTTCAGACACTTGATGGCAGATGGGAGATATTGATCCACTGCTGCGTCACACAATATTGTGTGCCTGAGAAAATATATGGTGGACGTCCATAGGAGTCCAGACAACTAACAGAGCAGGTCTTTGATTGTATTAGACTAATCAATACCTTGATGGGCTTCCCTGCTTGGGGTGATAGAACATGGACCCTGGCCCGCAACTGCAGGGGCATACTCCAGTTCTATGCCAATCTGAACCCATTTGGATCCCTCTGTCCATACTCTCAGGGCCCACTAAGCTAACCCATGGGGAACCCTTCTCCTCACCTGTGGATACCATCCGTGCAGCACCTAACCTTAGCTTGCTCACAGGTGTGTCCCAACAGACAGACAGTACCCACATGGCCAACACAGTCGTGTGGCCCAGTCCACCCCTGGGGTGTGACTCCCGTACTCCCCCCAGGGGCCACTCTGTCCACCAGGACAGCAAGCCACAGTGGCCACTGACAGTTGTCAGTGATGAGACCCAGGCCTTATGCCTCTCAGGGCTCTCAAACCTCTGTGGCGTCAGAGAGCGGGGGGCAGTAGCCCCAGGTGCCTGGCACTCTTTGTCCACTCTCCCTCCTGTCAGGTCAGGTATGACATCCTGTATCTACCTTTACTCCCAGTTTAGATGATCTGGGCCCTGAAGTAGAGATATATGAAAAATCTGTCTTAAAAAGTTTAAAAACATCTTTAAAGCATATTTTTCATCCTCCTAACAACTTAAATTCAGAAGAGCTTAAAACATTAGTCTCTCTCCGTAATAATCCAGATATCACTATAAAAAACTGTGATAAGGGGGAGGCATAGTGGTTATTGATACGGATAAATACATTGAAACTATGTTACATCTCTTGAGTGATACTAATTTTTATCTATCAGTCAACATTGATCCCACATCTAGAGTACAGAGAAAGATCTCTAATCTAACAAAAAGAGCATTAGAAATAGGCACTATCTGTCAAAAAGAATATGACTATTTAAACATCAAATATCCTAAAATGGCAGCAATTTATGGAATTCCTAAAATCCATAAAAATAGCCATGATCCTCCATATCGTCCCATTGTGACTACAATAGGCTCAGTCACCGAGCCAATCTCAAAATACATAGACCGTATTTTATGTCCCTATGTTTCGAGAATTACATCATATATTAAGGACACAAAATCCATGATACAAACAGTGGAAGGACTACCATTTAATGAGCATAATGAATTTCTGGTTACTCTAGATGTGGAATCCTTATATAGTAATATACCACAAGGAGGGGCACTTATGGCAGTGGCATGGTTTATTGAATTATTCCATATAGACTGTGATCTAGATTTCATTAAAGCAATACTCACAATAGTCTTAGAAGATAATACTTTTGAGTTCAATGGCAATTTGTATCGCCAAATAAAGGGAGTAAGCATGGGAGCATCTTGTGCTCCCACTGTGGCAAATATATATATGGCTCAATTTGAGAGCATATATATATATAATGAAATAGCCCCGTTTTTCGAGTCCATTAAACATTGGGCTCGGTTTATAGATGACATATTTTTTATTTGGACTGGTGAAGTAGAACAACTATCTGAATTTATACTATGGATTAACGAGTGTGATGTCAATTTAAAATTCACTGCTCACACTAGTCATAGTCATATTGAATTTCTGGACATCGAAATCAAAGCCAAGAGTCATGAGCTCGAAGTAGATCTATATGTGAAACCTTCTGCAAAAAACACTTTATTGCACTTTACAAGCTTTCATCCCAATAAACAAAAAGAGAGCATACCGTTTGGTCAGTTTCTCCGGTTACGGAGAAATTGTACCAATATTACTGACTATGACTTGAGATCTGAAACCATGAAGGCGAAATTTATAGCACGTGGTTATCCTCATAGATTGATACGGGAGGCCTATAAACGCGCCCGTTTCTATGATAGGGACCATCTACTGGTTAACCAACCACCCAAACAATCCCCTGCACTAGTATGTGTTACTAGACATTCTATGGCGAATGAAAAAATTAGACAGGCTGTATGTACTCATTGGCATATTTTGAATGCCAATTCAGAGGAAGACAATGTATTGTCACGCCCGATGTTCGCTCATAGACGCAACAAAAACCTCAAGGATCAAATTGTCCATTCTCGTATGCCCAAAAAACATCTATTCAAACTACCCTTGATAACTCAATGCCACTAGTGGGTAATAATATATGCACCCAATGTAAAGCTTGTGACACCGCAATAATCACAAAGAAATTTATTTACAATTCATATAATATTACTCTTAAATCATACACCAATTGTAAAACCAAGAATATTATTTATTTGCTATTGTGTCCATGCAATAAAGGCTATGTGGGTGAAACATCTAGGACCCTAGCAGTCCGTTTGACTGAACATCGCTCAGCTATACGCACTAAAAAGATTCATGCTCCGTTAGTAAAACATTACTTAGAAGCAGGACACAATCATGATCAAATTAATTGGCTAATTTTAGAAAAAATAAATGAAAAGACAGGCATAGACTCAGATGAAGTGAGGAAAAGAAGAGAAGTATTCTGGATATTTTCCCTGGATACATTTGCACGAGGTTTAAATTTGGAAATCCCATGGGAACAAGCGATACGATATAACAGCTGAATCTACCGTCTGATCCTGATGGAATATTACATCTTTCCACAATGCCAAGTCTATACAATTAACATTGGGGATAATAATCTTTTTAAAACAAATCACATATTGGTTGGAAATGTTAATTTCATTACCTATGTAAACATTAGACATCTATAATCCCTGAGTGTAAATAAAAAATATATAATAAAGGATCCTCTTAAAAATTATGGATTTCGATATACAAAAGAATTCATTTAATAACTTGTAATATTAGTGAAGAGGATTGTATCTATATCACATCATACCTTTATTATAAAATTATTCAATTGAGCTAGCTGACCTTATTTCCGTTGTTATAATCAATCCAAATTAGAATATCTCAATATATGGATAAGAAAACAGTATGGGTTTACCATTAATGAAACTGGTCAGCTATTAGGTTCTGGTATCTACTATGATTGGTTAGGATTAACCACGTGATAGATTCCAATGATTTATTTTTCAATAGGAGTTAAATTGTATTCTGTTCTTCGTACGTTTATCGTGGCGAGGGATGATTTTATTTATTAAGCATCGCACGGACGAACATCAGGGTAATAACACATCGAGACTAATGTTTATGTAACAAACATAGTCCCCTTTTACTTTTCGTTCTTTATTTGAAATTACCATCTGCCGTCACATGATCTTGATCATGATTGGCTCGTGAACACCATGTGATGGACTCCGTGTACATCTTATGCGGAAGTGCACGGACCCCAGTGCAGTCTCCACGAGGAGTTCGTGGCGTATAGAGGCCCCATCATCCGGGATTCGAATGTCATCAAAAGACAGTAAGTAGGTACTTGGTAGCATTTAGCATTTGGTTCATCGACTGGTGAATTTCTCGCGTAACGGCAGTCTTTAAGTTTTCGTACAACGGCAATTGAAGGGCGAGATATCACATAGAGTACTTTGAAATTTTAAATAATATTGAGGTTAAACCCCTGGAGCAAGATTCTGACTGTGACATTCTTCATCAGTTCACGCCAGTATTCTTGTTGGTCAAGATTTATACTCTGACTCCTCTAAATTAGCCTTCGGTAGGGATGTCTATCCTAGCTCTCGGTTGTTGGTTGTGTTTGGGAGGTCAACAGTTTTGATACCTCCTTTTAGTTTATGTTGATGACCTTTATAAAGTAGGTACTTGACTCTGACTCCTCTAAATAGCCTATAGTGAGGACATTTATCCGAGTGCTGACTTAGGGGAATAAACGGGAGGGACAAGACATTGTTTAACCCTATGTTGGCATATCGTGGGAGTTAAACATCAAACATTTATTTCATAATTGCCTTGTGAGTCAATATAGTGCCAATTCATGAGTTGGCAGTAAATAATTTTTATATTGAACATATAGCCCCTTTCATTATTAGTGATACGTTCTAAATTGTTGTTTTTTCTAGATAAATCGATATATTAGCGGATATTCGATGGATATGTAAGTACTACAATAATTTAAAATACCAAATTGGATTATAAACCAGCATTTTGTTTGTAGTCATGCTAGTAGCCTTACAGCAAATTTAATTAAATGGTCAATATGTAGGGCTAAACATCATTCTTTGTGCTCACAGTATAAATCATAAGGACGGCACATATCGAGTGCGGAATTGAGTACATCACAATTTTATCTTGGACGACAAAAATACTAATTAGCGTTGGAGACAGATAGCCGAGGTATTTATATACCCAACTAATAAATATATTGATTAAGATCATAAACTAAAGAATAAAATGAGGTACTTTAATTTTATTTTTACAGTTGGTCCTCTAAATCAAGAATCAACCAATACCTCAAAGTGCTTATACAGTAGCGGTCAATACTGACGAGTTTACTTCAAGATATAAGGTCATTCTTTATAAAGTTTTTTAAACCACGTATATTTCTTTAGTAGATCACAGGGTGAATCGACTGATATGGATTTTTTAAATGAGGAGGTGGCTATTCTTCTTATCTGTTTTTAATCTATTCTGTTATACACAATTCTTTTTCTGGACAATTCATGAGTTCTTGTATACACACTAAGGGGCCGATTCCGATCTCGGCCGGTAGGGCTCCGAATAGGATTCGGCTTTACCGGATCCGATTCGGAGCCCTGTTTCCCGACCGAACCGTACGCGGGTCCGGCCGAGCGAGTACGATGCGAGTCGCCGACCGACTCGTCCGGGCGACCCGACCGCTCCGACCGACTCGTACCCGGATCGTACCGCTCCGACCGACTCGCTCGGACCCGATTCGCACCGCGCAATGGAGACGTTTTCCGGCCGGGTAAGTACGATGCGCACCTCGACCGCTCCGACCGACTCGCGCTGTCCGACTCGAACTCGCTGTCGGAGCCGTACTTTGGGGGTCTGTGTCGGACCCCCTGTACGCGTACCCGTGCGAGGCGCACACAGGGGGACCCATGGGTCCCCCTACCTGTGCGTGTACGCCGCGAGGCGCTCGCGGCGTACTCGCTGTAGGGGCGCCCTTGTCCGCCTCGCACCCATTGAGGCAATGGGAGCCCGCGTACGCGTTGTATGACCGGCTCCCATTGAGTTCAATGGGAGTCCGACCGACTCGTGTCCGGTGGCATACGAATGCATCGGACTCGTTCGGTCGGACTGCACGGGTCCGATTCGGTCGGAAATCTCTCCGGGTCCGGCTCGGTCGGAGAGATTTCCGGCCCGAATCGGAATCGACCCCTAATTGGGGACCTCAAATTAGTCCTTTGCCTTGCTCTTTATATTGTAAATACTATATAATGCACACCTTTATGGTGGCATAATATGTATCAGTAAGTGAGAACCCTGTATCTGAAATGTAACATATATATTTTATTCACAGAGATCAAAAGTTAACATTGTGGCCCCTTTCCTGACGAAGGCACAGCTGTGCCGAAACGCGCGTCGATAACACAGATTATTAAAATTCTGCCACATAGTTTCCTCAAGATTCTCAGAAATCAATGGTCATTTATCATCCAATCATAAATAATGACGTGTATTTTTTAAATTGATTGTTAGTCATATGTTGTATGAATGAAGAGGAATGAATGAGTACAAATGGGTTGTTACATTTTCTTTTAAAAAATCTTTTTGCTATTGTGCATCAATAAAAATTATTATTTTTGTATAACAAAATAGATACTGTTGGTTCTCCTTTTTTCCTATTAAGTCAGTCAACAAAATTTGTGTTGTTTTGTGTTGTTTATATCACTGTTGCCTTAAGCTTATACATTAGATTAATTAGCCCTGCCTTAAGGAACCTTACCCTATTAGCAGGGGGCCTCCATTTTTACAATATATCCTGACACTGACCCACCAGCTCCGGGCCTGTACCCGGCGGATGGACAGAAGACTGGGGTGGGCTTTCCCACACCCGGTCCTCCTCCTCGGGGCTCTGCACCCTCCCACCTAGAGCGGTACCCCTTCCAGAATCATCAGGACACCTGTGGCAGGTGTCCTGCACAATTCGCCCACCAGTTCAGGGGTTTTATCCTTCAACTGGGATCCCAGCCTAGGGTCTGTACCTTTAGATTGGGCAGAGGTCAGGGGTGAGGCTGCCCTCTCCCCGCCCCCCCTTACTGGGGCCCTGCACCCTCCCACCTGGAGCGGTGCCCCCAGAAGTCAAAACGGTAGGGACACTGCTTACAGATGTCCTTCCCTCCTGGTCAGGCATAACCTCCTGAACCTGGCCTCCCAACCCATACAGCTCCCAACCCCCCTGCGGCTCAGCACCTGCCTGGCACGGAACGCAGACATAATATCGAGTTGTAAATATCGATATGCCATAATATCGATGTTTAATTTTCGACCTGCAAGAATATCGACTACAAGAATATCGACATGCAGGTAAGAAATATCGTTTTACTTAATATCGAAGTTAGTAATATCGTAAGTCAGAATATCGTTGTTAATATCGATGTTTTTTTTTAATTGTTTTTTATGTTAGTATATGTGTTAAAAGTATAGGTTATTTTTTAATGTATGTTTGAATTTTTTATAAGTAATTAATTTTATGTTAAACTTTTTTTGCGTATTTTCATTCCGTAGCGGGTTGTGGGTTTATAGGGGAATAGGGTGGGAAATAATTTAATTATAATATATTAATTAATAATTTTTTTAAGTTATTAATTTTTAAAATAAATAAATATTGCGTTTTAGTTCCGTAGCGGGTTGTGGGTTTATAGGGGAATAGGGTGGGAAGTAATTTAATTGAAATTAATTAATTAATACATTTATTAATTAATAATGTATTTAATAATTTATACTGTTAATTGTGTTAATTAATTGATTATTAATTAATAATATTTAATAATAATTAATTGGTAAATATGGTAAATGTGTAATTTTCTTAGGTGTTAGTTGTGGTTTTATAGGGGAGTAGGGTGGGAAGTAATTTAAATTTAATTATAATTAATTAATTAATAATTGTATTAATTAATATTTATGTAAGTAAAATTTTATATTGTTAATTGTGGCATTTTTTTTATTAATTAGTTATTAATTAGATATTAATTATTAATAATTAATTGGTAAATATGTTAATTGTGTAATTTTTTTAGGGGTGGGTTGTGGGTTGATAGGGGAGTAGGGTGGGAAGTAATTTAATTGTAATACATTTTAAAATATTTTTATATATAATATTTATTTAAAGTTATTTTAAAGTGTTAATTGTGTGATCTAATTTATTTTTGATGGTTTTTAATTTGCTTGTTAATTGTTATTAATTAATTAATTGATATTTAATTATGTTAATTGTGTAATATTTTATAATGTTGGTGTTGTTGTTTATAGGGGAATATGGTGGGAGGTTAATTATTTTTGAGAAATTAATTATTTGTTAATTAATGTTAATTATTTTGCAGGAGTGGGAATACTAAATTATTCCCCTCCGCTATCCAACACTTTCCCTACTGTTGCATTTGCTGGAATGGGAATAGTAAATTATTCCCCTACGCTATCCAACATTTTCCCTACTGTTACACTTGGTGGAGTGGGAATAGTAAATTATTCCCACTCGCTATCCAACACTATCACTACTGTTGCACTCGCTGGAGTGGGAATAGTAATTTTTACCCCCCCGCTATCCAACACTTTCCCTACTGTTGCACTCACTGGAGTGGTAATAGTAATTTTTACCAACCCGCTATCCAACACTTTCCCTACTGTTGCATTTGCTGGAGTGGGAATAGTAAATTATTCCCCTACGCTATCCAACATTTTCCCTACTGTTACACTTGGTGGAGTGGGAATAGAAAATTATTCCCACCCGCTATCCAACACTTTCCCTACTGTTGCACTCACTGGAGTGGGAATAGTAATTTTACCCCCTGCTATCCAACACTTTCCCTACTGTTGCACTCATTGGAGTGGGAATAGTAATTTTTACCCACCCGGTATCCAACACTTTCCCTACTGTTGCACTAAGTGGAGTAGGAATAGTAATTTTTAGTACTCCGGTATTCAACACTTTCCCTACTGTTACACTCGTTGGAGTGGGAATAGTAATTTTTACCTTCCCGCTATCCAACACTTTCCCTACTGTTGCACTAAGTGGAGTGGGAATAGTAATTTTTATCCACCCGCTATCCAACACTTTCCCTACTGGTGCACTCGCTGGAGTAGGAATAGTAAATTTTACCACTCCGCTATCCAACACTTTCCCTACTGTTACACTCGTTGGAGTGGGAATATTAATTTTTACCTCTCCGCTATCCAACACTTTCCCTACTGTTGCACTCTGAGTGGGAATAGTAATGTTTACCCACCCGATATCCAACACTTACCCTACTGTTGCATTTGCTGGAGTGGGAATAGTAATTTGTACCCTACGGTATCCAACACTTTTTCTACTGTTGCAATAACTGGAGTGGGAATAGTAATGTTAACCCCTCCGCTATCCAACACTTTCCCTACTGTTACACTTTGTGGAGTGGGAATAGTAAATTATTCCCTTCCGCTATCCAACACTTTCCCTACTGTTGCACTTGCTGGAGGGGGAATAGTAAATTATTCCCCTCCGCTATCCAAAACTTTCCCTACTGTTGCAGTTTTTGGAGTGGGAATAGTAATTTTATTCCCTACGCTATCCAACATTTTCCTATTGTTATAGTTAATGTAGTGTAAAATATTTTTTTAGAAATAAATATTAATTTTAATATTTTAATTTATTATATATATAATTTATTTTTATATTTATATTACAGCTTTATGTATATATATATGTATTTATACTTTTTATTATGTTTCTGACATTTTATAATTAAATAAAATTATTTATTAATATTTTTAAGTTATATATAATTTTTTTTAAATGTGTTTTATTTTTTTATATATTACATTTATTTATCATTTTTAACTATTTTAAATCATTGTAACTATGTTTTTATTAATTATATTTATTTTTTCAATTAATTTTACATTATTTTTAAGACATTTAAAAAAAACTATATTTTATACAACAATATTTTAAACAAGAATATTTTGGTTTCGATATTTTTGTACTTACCTTTGTAGAGATAGGATGTCGATATTCTGTCCATCGATATTCTGGACTCGATATTGTTGTAGGTCGATATTCGGTCCGTCGATATTATGTCAGTGATCCGCCTGGCACACCAGGACTTCCTGGGGAGCACGCATGCCCCCCCCCCAAGGGTAACACATATGTCATGTTTTGCGTGATAGTCTGCCTGGCGCTAATCTCCCGACCCCTGCCCATCTGACAGTACGTGAAGACCCCTCAAAACAGAAGTGGTGTCACCATGGTCACTCCTAGAAGGTTCAGCCCTTAAGGCTGGCCCCTGACCCACTGGTTCTCCCACTTGGGACTGCATCCCCCTCTCACCCCTCCATCTGGACCTCTGCACCCTCCACTCAGGAGCGGCACCGCGAGACACCAGAACTGGTGGAGCTCTGCTTACAGAAGCTCCAAGTTCTCCTGGCACTAGGAGATCCCCCTCAATGGATGTTCTACAAGTACAGCCTAGGCTCCCCACCTGGTGTTCCCTTAGGGAACCCTCCAGGCCCTGAGACTGGGTTTCGGGTACCTTGGGACGCATCCCATTCTCACTCCTTTTCCGCGGAGACAGGACGTGAGTCCCTACACCCCTCCCACTACACCGGGACCTATCTGGGCTACTAAGAACCTTTCCCACCACTCTTGGTTGGGAAATACCTGAGCCTCCTCCATCAGGATCACCCCCAGATGCCTCTTCAGACCCTCTGGAATCTACCCAAAATTCTGCCTCCAGTGTGAGTTCCCTGGGGTCAGAGAACTCACACTCCACCAGGCGTTGGCATAGCTCAGAAAAACAGGGACTTAAAATATGTTCTCCACCGACCCACACAGGTGTTAACAGAGCTATCCTCTGCCTTACCTTCCAGTGCCTGGCACACGTACCCCACACCACTCTCTTGAGATTGGCAAGACAGTGTCTGACTGTCTCTGTCACTCAACCCACACTCCTCTGGGCGGTCTCCACAGTCACACACCAGGACTTCAACCATGGGGGAACCCCTCTCCCTGCACCTCTCATCTAGAGTCAGTAGAGTTTCCCTCCCACCACTAGGACTATGAACCCCTGTGCCAGTTCCCCAATCTACCTCAGGGACACTGCACACCACTGGAGCTACCTCATATCCTTGAGCCTCCTGGTGTATGTTAACCCCCTCCTTCAAGTCAAGCTCCACATTTCTGGGTGTGTGTACTGGTCCCTTAGCACTAGATAACACCATTTTGCTGCCACCATCTGAGCTGGACTCCACCTCCAACCCAGCCAAGCTCACTTTCTGAGCTATACAGATTTCTTCTTCTTGGGTTAAGGCCCTCTTGGCCTCAGCCCTCTCGAGCTCCTCATCAAGCTCTCTCAGCCTCTGCTCACAAGCTAGAAGCCAGCCATCTTTTTCTGTTTCTCCCTCACTTTCAGGAAAGTTCTCCTCCTCAGACTCCACTGGTAGTGTTGGCCCCCAGCGGGGTAACTCATAATGAAATATGGATGCCTCTAGAGCCTCCCTGGACCTTCTCTTCACAGGCAGCCCTCTTTCCTTGCAGAACACACGTAGCTCCTTCATTGTGTAGATGAACGTGTGCCAGAAGTCAAGTTCCATTTTGCAACAACTAACCAGAGTCCTAGTATCAAAAAATACTTCCAGAAGGACACCAGAAAACAGAAAAAACAGTATGTGGTTGAGTAATGGTCTGCACTATATTAGTAGTGTACACCAATCACTGTATGTAAGTCACAAATGCAAGCCCAGATCCTCACCGCTGACCACTAATGTTAGAAATGGGGGTCTCTAGTTGGCAGAGGTTGGTACCTTTGTCCAAATAGGGACCCTTGCTTCTAGTCAGGGTAAGGGGATACACTTCTAAAATAACCCCTGCTCACTCCCTTGGTAGCTTGGCACGAGCAGACAGGCTTATCTCAGAGGCAGTGTGCAAAGCATTTGTGAACACATACAGCAATATAGTGAAAACACTACAAATGGACACCACACCAGTTTAGAAAAATAAGTAATCTTTATCTAAACCAAAACAAGACCAAATGACAAAAATCCACAATACAGCAATAAAAATATGACTTTCAGATAGGTAGAAATAGTTCAGTTCAAAGCAAATTGCACTTTTCACACAAAGTACCTGGGATGCGTCACGCAAACAAACAAAACGGGCCGCAGGGAAGGTGATGCGTCGGTTCCTTACACTCAGGGAAGGTGATGCGTTGGTTCCTTGCTCTGGGGGAGGTGATGCGTCGGTTCCTTACTGCTGCGCAGGGGAGGTGTTAGTAACTATTCTAAAAGAAATCAGGGATTTTAAAGTATCTCAGTCACTCGAGATTGCACAGCTACATGAAAGATTGACCAAACTGGAAGAGAATATATTCAATATTCCAAAAAGACTAGCAGAGGCCAAAAGTCGTATCTCTGACCTAGAGGATAATCTCTCGGCCATGCAACAAGATATGCAAGTTCTAAGCAAAAGTAAAAACCAGATGGAGTTAAAACTCCAGGACTTAGAAAACTACAATAGACGATCTAACCTCCGCCTAGTGGGAATACCAGAAGGCTCCGAAAGTGTTGAAATGGTTGAATGGACCGGGTCACTCCTGAGGAAAGTAATGCCAGAGCTACAAGAGGACCTCACAATTACCAGAACTCACAGAGTTCCAGCACAGAAGCAACTAAACGCAAAATTTCTGCGCACAATTTTACTGAACTTTTCGGACTATAGAATAAAGGTGAAAATATTAAGTACAGCAATAACAAAAAGATCGTTCTCCACTACAGAGATTCATCATTTTAAAATATTTTCGGATATGTCCGCAACTTCAGCACGCATGCGGAAGGATTTCGTCAAGATGATTGACTCTTTCAAAGGGAAAGGTGCCCAAGCAACAATTGTCCAGCAATCAAAGCTTAAAGTACTGGCCAAAGGAAAATTTTATATTTTCTGGGACATCCACGAGGCCCAATCACTTCTGGAAGAGCTGGCTGCTGCCTGAGAAAAGGACCTGTCTTAGGCACACAATAGGCTGAGGTGGCGATAGACAAAAAAACTGTATCAATGTAGAATCTGTTAGATTAAGGGCAGACGTAGGGTGAGTTAGGCTTCCAGTAAAGACGGGTGGAAGGGGGGAATAGTGGGTAATTCCATCCTTCAGGGGTGGGTGTTGGGGGCAGGTGGAGGGGGTGAAGCATTCAGAAAAAAGAGAGTTCTCTTATGTGTGCTTAAAAAGTTTTTGTGGAGATTTAAATTTTCATGGTGTGCATAGGTGCTATTTTGAAATGCCAGTTATAATGATCTGTCTGGTTTCTTGTTTATGCCATCTGTGCATCTGAGTCCACGGCTCTTTAAAGGTGCCTTTTGGATGGGGTATTTTTTTTTTCCCTATGCAGGTTGAAAAATTGATTGCAATGACCACTTTTTTTATCATAAGTACTGTATTTCAGCTGCTATGCAATTTAATCTGCTGCTAGTTCTTTTGTTCTTATCGTTGCTAAATTTGCACCATAGATCGCTGTCTTCTAGGGATTACTCTTGGAGGCTCTTAATGTTCAAATACGATCAAGAACGGAGCACTTTTTATAGTTTTCATGTAGCCCGAATGTATGCACGCACTGGTCACTTTTGTTATCATAAGTACTGTATTTATCGTGTAAGCATTTTAGGCCCCAGCTGCTATGAACCTAATCAGATAACTCCTTGTTTTGCTTGGGGTATTGGTTTTATGCTAGCACAAGTCACTTTAAATATCTTAGCTACTGTTAAAGCTATCCTTCTGTTGTTTTTTCACACCTCAGACGCCCATTTTTTAGATCAAGATCTATATTTTAGAATAATTTTTGACCCCAATGCGAGCATTAGGGGCCTGAGAGATGCAGGTTTATGGGTTGCGTCTGTAGGGGTAGTTCGTAAGGTCGCAAGGCTGATAGATATTTTTATATAACTTAACTATAAGTATGAAAAACCTTACGATTCTCTCTTTTAATGCTAACGGTCTTAATAACAAACGCAAGACCCATGCAATCGAAAGTTGGCTCAGAGGATATAATCCTGATGCTATTTTTTTACAAGAGACCCACTTTCGGAGTATGTCAGACGCTAATAAAATGTTTAAGAATTGGGCAGGATTTCTTGTTCAGCCAACGCAGGGTGTGCACAGAGGGGGGTGGGAATATATGTTGGTAAACATGTGCATTTTCAAGTAAAAATAATGCTGACGGATCCAGGTGGAAGATGGGCGTATGTTCATGGAAAATTAAATCAGTCAAATCTTACCCTGGCTACAATTTATGCACCTGTTCTTGATAACCCACTCCCACTGCTACAACTTAAGCAGGCCCTATCCTGTATCCCCGGACCTATTATATGGGGGGGTGATTTTAACTTTCTTCAGGACCCCTCAGTAGACTCCTCTAAGAAGGCTAGAAAACAAAATAAACCACAGGTGTCTATTGCTCTGTCTAGTTGCAAAAAGGATTTGGACATAGTAGACAGATGGCGCCTTCAGAATCCGGGAAAGCGCGACTACTCATGCTTCTCGGCAAAGTATGTCTCGGCGTCCAGAATAGATTTTTTTTTAATCTCACATGACCTTACTGTTAACAAGTATGAACATATTTCAAACGCCTTTTCTGACCATGCTGTAATTAAAATAGAATTTGTTTTTGGAGGCCTGGAGGGAAAAGTGCCTAGAAGGTGGTATTTTAATAAATGTAATCTGGAAAATGAGATCTGGGGTACAGAGATAGCCAATGAGATTAGCGCCTTTTTTTCTATCAATAAAGACTCTGCTCCAACTAATATAGTTTGGGACGCATTTAAGGCTACGCTGAGAGGCATAATTACATCGAAAGAAATCCGGCAACAAAGGGCAAAAAAAGAGGAAAGACTTAAGATCAAGGCAAGACTTGCGCAGGCGAACTTGGAGTGTATCAAGGATAGAAATTTAAATACAAAACAAGAGTTACTCCAGGCAAAAATACAAATGCAGGAGTGTTATTATCGATTAGGGGATGCAGCAAGCATGACTTATCTTCAGACAGTGTACGAAGAGAGTGAATATACAGGGAAGCTTTTAGCATGGCAGGCAAAAGAGAAACAGGTCAAAATAGAATTGAAAGCATCTGGGACGAGGTAGCTAAAATACAACTAACTAGAACCGAAGATATTGGTGATGCTTTTTTAGGTCGAGCCTCGAGTAGCGCGCAAGCGCTGCTTAGAGGCAAAGACTTATTGTAAGCGAGTTTGAAAAGCAGTCCAAGAAACGCTCGTGCGTCGTGGCTGGCCTTTTGGGATGGGTACGCGCGGCAAACATGTGTTTCCAATCATCGTGCCCAGACGCGGGCGCAATAAGTGGAAACACATGTCTGCCGCGCGTACTCATCCAAAGGCCAGCCACGACGCACGAGCCTTCTTGGACTGCTTTGCAGGCTGCCGCGCTCGCTCGCCCCCGCTCCCTGTCCCCCGATGCGCCCCGTAGTTTCCGGCTTCGCTCCCCTTCTACAGAAACAAAGAACACCTCACTTGTTTACTTAAATCCGGGGCAGATCAATCAGCTATACTAAAGGCGGAACAGCCTCATCTCCTAAATAAAAATCGGAGACAGTACCCTAGTTTTTTCCAGCTGACGACACTAAACCAATTGCGGCTACAATTCCCAGCATTGCTGATAAATGCTGAAAAAAATCACACCAGGTTGCAAGGAACCTCACGGCGTCAACCGACAATATGACTCTACATAGATAGCCACCAATTCGATGTAAATAGAACATAGCGGTACTTCGTCTATAATAGGTTCATAAACTACATGGTACATGATGACACCCCAGCCTGCTCAGCCCTTATCCCCACAAAGCACGCAAAGGCACCATTGTCAACCATCAACCCTGCAGCGCAAAGGACACAAGGCCATCCTACTTTCTTTTATTTTCAGCCCCTCTGCACACTTAGGCAATAAACCGAGCCCTCCAACACCATTCATGACAAACCTCCCTGTTCATTGTCTCAAATGTGAACTTTACCTCGCACCTTCCGGCGACAGACATCCCACATATTAATGCTCTAATTTGATTTCGAATCAACGTTAACATAAAACGAGCAGCTCCAGAATAAGAAAGCCCACGCATCCCCAAACAAACCTTGCATGCCCGGAAGAAGCCCCTTGATAGTAAACCGGAAGAGATAGTCCCGCTACTCCGGAACGCGTGGTACAGCCGCAAGTGAGCCGGCTGGCGCTGCTGGCTGGTTGATTCTCTCCACGAGTCGTTGTTGCCTAATGCCTAGCATACACGCAGGGCAAATGACCCTGGAGACGCAACCTCTAGCACGCGACAGGGAGACTCGCTTTTTTGCATCCTAAAGAAAGTCAAGATCAGCGCAGCTGGGTCCCCATGCGTCCTGTCTCACTGCCTTTGAGTTAGGTTCTCCTTGTCATGCAGCGGAGGGGAACATACATGCCAACATTTTGGTAAACGAAAGTGGGAGATCTAAAAAAAATAATCGGGAGAATCTATTTCTCCTATTAACTTCTTTTACGGACTGCATCGTGTCTATTGGCATGCATGGAACCTGCAAGTGGGCTGCTGCAGAATCGGATATCAGAAATTCAAATAACAGTTTTTTAGGTCTCGGCCTGCACCAGCGCAAGAGTTTTAGTAAGCGGGTTTTGGAAGTGCAAACACTGGCTTTCGGCTGGCGACCAGCTTGAGTTCACGATGGCGTGCACGCGCAGCTGGCATCTGGGTTTCCTATCTCTTCCTCATTTCCTCGTCATGGCTCATTAACTCTCTGGACTCTGATGTTTCAATCGCAGCAGCAGCTCACATTACCAACTGAGGGCCGTGGACTACAGTCACATGAAAAACAACAGCGATTAACATTGAAATGCAAGCTTTTTTTCGTCTAGTTAGAAATATTGCTTCGGTGGGTTGATTTCACCTTATATCGCTATTTGTTTTATATTGGGAGTCACAGCCTAATTACCAGTATTTTTGTCTCTCACTGTTATTTTTTTAATATTTATTCGCGCAAAGCACAAAGCTATATTTAAGGTTACTTTTTCCGCGTCACTTCTTCACTCTATTTAAACTCCACCCCCCCACTCTTATTGTCTCTCTCCTTCTCTCTCTCTCCCTCTCTAATTCTCTCTCTACTTAATTAACTCTCCCCTCTCTATCTTTTTTAGCCTTTCATTCTCTCTCACCCCTTTATCTGTTTCTCTTTCAAACTCCTTCATTCACTCTCTCTCCCCTTCTTTCTCTCTCTATCCCGCTCCACTCTTTATTCTATGTACACCCTTTCTCTCTCTTTCTCTCTCACCACCCTCTCTAATTGGGCATTATATCTTCACTCTATCTCTCACTCGGCAACACCACAGCATCACTCAGCGCAACCACAGCATCAATCAGAGCCAGCACAGCATCAATCAGAGCCAGCACAGCATCACTCAGCACCAACACAACATCTCTCAACGCCATCACAGCATCACTCAGTGCAACCACAGCATCACTCAGCACAACCACAGCATCACTCAGCACAACCACAGCATCACTCAGCACAACCACAGCATTACTCAGCACAACCACAGCATCACTTAGCGCCACAACAGCATCACTCAGCGCCACCACAACATCACTCCGCGCCACCACAGCATCACTCAGCACCACCATAGCTTTACTCAGCGACACCACATCATCACTCAGGGCCAACACTGCATCACTCAGCATCACCACAGCATCGCTCAGCGCCACCACAGCATCGCTCAGCGCCACCACAGCATCGCTCAGCGCCCCCACAGCATCGCTCAGCACCGCCACTGCATCGCTCAGCACCGCCACTGCATCGCTCAGCACCGCCACTGCATCGCTCAGCGCCACCACAGCTTCACTCAGCGCCGCCACAGCATCACTCAGCGCCGCAACAGCATCACTCAGCGCCAAGACAATATCACTCAGCGCCAAGACAATATCACTCAGCACCACCACAGCATCACTCAGCGCCAAGACAATATCACTCAGCACCACCACAGCATCACTCAGCACCACAGCAGTATCACTCAGCAACACCTGAGTATCATTCAGCATCACCTCAGCATCGTCTCCGCAACAGTCACCACCACCACCACTACCACCTCAGCATCACTCAGCACCACCTCAGCCTGCTCTCGGAATCTGGCATCTGTTGATTCTCCCCTAGCGTCTGGCCGCTGCTAGTGTACAGGTACAGGTACTAGTTCCCAACCTTCACCCTCCGATTGTTTATGCCCCCTCAAAAAAAAAGCTTTAACAAACAACCATTGCCAGCATTGCAAGAACAAAAGAAAACTGAGGACATTTTTTATTGTAAATACTTTTTTAATATGGTCGTTCAGTTTTACATAATGCCTTCTTGGTCATATATAAAGTAACAAAAATGCTTCTGACACTTTTTTATTATAACTTTTCAGCATGCCGCACAGCAGCCACACTTCTCTACAGCACAGCTTGAAAACATTGGCAAAGTCAATAGCTCTGGCTAAACACTTATAAGGCCCCAAAGGCGAGACCTATTGGCTATGCCAATGCTTGTTTAAGTATTACAAGGAAATTTACCAGTCAGGCCATCAATTGTCTTCTGAACATGTTACAGGCTTCCTCGATAATTTACCAATTCCTCACCTAAATAGTGAACTTAGAGAAGAATTGTTAGATGAATTCACAAATGAAGAACTTGAATTGGTGATCGTTTCTATGGCAAACTGTAAAGCGACCGGAGAAGATGGCCTGCCAGTCGAATTTTATAAAAGATTCGCCTCAACTCTCAAATTTTAAAATTGGCTAACCACTTACTTAAAGGCGGCGAACCTCCGTCATCTTTTCACACAGCAGTAGGGGTTAGCGTTCTGAAGAAGGATAAAAACAGGGAAAATGTCAACTCTTACAGACCCATAAGTCTGCTCAATGTCGACTATAACATTTTTACAAAGTCGCTTACAAACAGACTTAATAGAATCGTGGGCTCACTTATACATGTGGATCACTGTGGATTCGTGGTCGGGAGACAGCTCTCTACCAACACAAAATTTTTAGTAGAGGCACTAGATTATTTTAATAAGAATGGGATAGAGGCTCATGTGTGGTTTTTAGATGCTGAGAAAGCATTCGACCTGGTATTGTGGGATTGTCTCTTTTTAATCCTGGAAAAGTTTGGTTTCCCAGAAGGGTTCATACAATTAATAAGAAGCTTATACAAGGACTCACAGGCGCAAATATTAATTAACTCTATAAATGTGGGCACTTGTCAAATAAATAGGGGTACTAGACAAGGTTGTCCTTTATCCCCTATTTTTTTCGCCTTGTTTATAGAACCCCTGGCAACAGCGATCAGACAAAAAATGGCACATACTGCCCCCCTACAAGGGATGACCAATATAAAACTATATGCCGATGATATCGTCCTTTTTCTAAATTCCAAAGAGCATACTCAAGAGGAAATCCTAGGGATTTTCTCGGAATTCCAGGCAGTAGGGGGCTATAAAATAAATAAGGCCAAGACCGAAATTTTGCTATGCAATTGCTCCGCTGATACGCTACTGCCAAATCTTAGGTTAGGGTATAATTCTCGCCCGAAGAGATATTTAGGGATCTATGTGACGGAGAGAGTAGAGGATTTATTCCAATTGAATTATACCCCGTTGCTACAAAAAGTTAAACGTCTTTTAACGTGATGGAACCAACTCCCACTATTAATACTAGGCCGTGTGGCACTCATTCGCATGTCTATCCTGCCTCTATTTAACTTTTTATTCGCAGCTGCTCCGTACGCATTACAATCGTCTTTTTTTAAGGAGATAGACAGTTTGTTCTCATCTTTTTTATGGACCAATAAAGCACCTAGACTGGCACTTAGCACTTTAAATTACCCTATTGAAGAGGGAGGGCTGTACCTTCCAAATATAAGAGAGTACTACTATGCAAATTTTGCACACAACAGTCACAGATTTTTTTCTCAGTCAGACCCTCCGGAGATAATTTTTTTATGAATAAAATCTTAATGGAGTATAAAATTTCAGATCCAACGAGAATAGTTAAGTATCCTAAGAAAGTACGGTATAAGGTTCTCCAATGGATTTTTAAACAAAAAACCCAACTGTTAGTATTTTATAGCATCCCCAGGATAAATAGATCAACAATGCTGTCTTATCTCTATACCAGGGAGAAGAAATTATTACAAACTGGCATCTTAAGAAAGTGGGAGGAGAACGGATAAACGCAAGTTAGAGATTTTGTTAATTCCAACTCTTGGAAAAAATGGTCCGAGATAGAAATTGGGCTTCTTCACTCAAAAGATGCGCTTAAATGGTCATTCATTAAAGTAAGGCACTTTCTGGAAAATATTGATGCTAGAATTATAACAACAAGTTCAGGTATAAGTGAAGCTTTCGAAGCCCCGGCAAAACGGTCAGTTAGAGCATGGGTGAAAATTTTCGATGACAATAAATCTCTCCCCATTTACGAAAAAATACCGGACAGATAGTGGAAAAAAGAAGGCCTGCAGCTTCCAAGAATAACATGGAACAGAATTAACAAACTGAATGCTACAGTAATAAGAGGCGCTAATTTTAAACGTATGCAATTTTATACAAAATGGTTAATCTATAGGACACCATTCTTTTTGCATAATATTTATCCACAAATTGAGGATAGGTGTTCTCGTTGTGCTAAAGAAGGAGGGGGCACTTGGTCACACATTGTTTGGGACTGTCCCAAAATCGGGAATCTCTGGGAAGAAATTGAAAAATATCTTAGAATTACCATATATCACTCTATTTCCATTGATAAACATATTGCAGCCCTGGGATGCTCCCCAAACATGACATTAAGCAATATGCAAGAAGAATGCCTATTTATATCCGCCTCTGTAGCAAGAACTTTAATCCTTCAAAACTGGCGTAGTAATAAGGTACCCTCCTTTCAAACATGGAGAGCAAAACTTATTAAAGTTAAAGAATTTGAGAGAAGATATGCATTGAGATCAGGATCATCTAGGAAGTTCAAGAAACGTTGGAGCTCTATAGGAAATTAGTCCGGGGTCTGGGTGAAAAGACTGCTGGCAGATACTCCAATGTTTGGGTTTTGGAATAAAAGTTTTGGGATTTTAAAGCACAATAGTTATTTTTTGTAAAGATCGCTTTATGCGTCTTCAGGTTATACTATGTGGCTAACTCTATGCCGTATTGAGCACCTATGCACTTTAATCTGTGTCTCTTGTGTTTTCTGTAACTTTAAAATTTCCTATTTTTTATGGATCGTCTATGCTTCCAAGAATCATAACAGTTGGATGTTTTTAAATTGACATATTTATATACTATTGCAATGCCGTTAATTGGAAGATATCTTGAGCACCTATGCACTTAGCACTATCCACTTTATTCTGTATTCTCATATTGTATTTTGAGCTGAACTCTTAATAATAAAAAAAAAATAAGTACCTGGGATGCGTCACGCAAACAAACAAAACAGGCCACAGGGAAGGTGATGTGTGGGTTCCTTACACTCAGGGAAGGTGATGCGCTGGTTCCTTGCTCCGGGGGAGGTGATGCGTCGGTTCCTTACTGCTGCGCAGGGGAGGTGATGCGTCGGTTCCTTACCGGAGAGGAGGTGATGCGTCTGTTTCTTACTGCGTGGGGAGGTGATGCGTCAGTTTCTTACTGCGTCCCCCAACGTAGCGACAAACTTGGTGCCTCAATGCGATGCGTCGATCCGGTAACATGCGTGGTTTCGTGCAGCCGCACAACAGGCTTGCGTCGGGATCAGTGCAGTGATCTTGGACTTCGGGGATCGTTGCACCCGATGTGTTGTGCGGTGATTTCTCGAGCCGTGGCAGGCGCTGCGACGGTTTCTTCGGCGATGTGTTGGAAACAGGTGCGGATGCGACACGCTTCTTCGATGTTGCATCGATTTTCCAGCTCCCAGCGGAAAACAGTCTCTAGAGGTCCAAAACAACAGCAGGCACCTCTTTGCAGGTCAGAACCCCCAGCAAGGAAGTTCAGGAGAGCTGGTGGTGAAGGCTTTGTGTCCCTGAGACTTCAGAACAGGAGGTAAGCTCAGTTTCAAGCTCTTGGAGATCTTCCTCAAGCAGGGGACACAGCAAAGTCCTTTTCTCCTTTCCTTGGCAGCAAGTAGCCACTGCAGGCCAACCCCAGACAGCAAACAGCACAGGGGCAGTATTCCTCCTCAGCTTCTCCGGCTCTTCTCCTTCGCAAAGGTTCCTCTTGATTTCCCAGAAGTGATCTAAAAGTCTGGGGTCTGGGCCTCTCTTTTTATACCCAAAAATCCTTTGTCCTCTGAAGATTTGATTTGATTGTAGGATTTATATAGCGCACGATTGCCCGAGGGCGTCTAGGCGCTCAGCGGATAGTCAACCTGCATCTGGATAATGAAAGTGGAATTTAGCTAGCAAATAACCAGGTTTTTAGTAATTTCCTGAAAGTTAGTAATGTCGGGCTATTCTTGATCTCTATCGGGAGTAAGTTCCACTGTTTCACTGTACCCAGAATGAAGCTTCTTCCTCCCCAACGTGCTTTCTTATATTTGGGTGTCTGAAAAAGTTTACTCTGAGATGAACGAAGGTTTCTAGCAGGCTGGTACCAAGAAAAGTGTTGTCTCAAAAACATTGGTCCGGTTCCCTGCAGAACCTTGTAAACTAGACAAAGGGATTTGAATTCTGTCCTCTTTATCATGGGAAGCCAGTGAAGTTTCTTTAAGCCATGGGCAATAGGCTGGAATTTAGCAATGTCCAGCAGCAATCTGGCAGCTGCATTTTGTGCCCATTGGAGTTTGGTCATGTATTGCTTCTGAAGACCAATATACAAAGCATTACAATAATCAAGTCTGGCCAGGGCTAATGCTGTTACCAAGGTTTTTACTGCTTTGCAGGGAAAAAATTTACACACTTTTCTAATTGCTTTTAGTATCAGAAAGACCGAGGAGGAGACCTTGCTGAAGGCAGAGAGTGTCTGTACCCAGCCAAAACTAGTTCTGTGGGGCACTTTGCAACTGCACAACAACCTCCATTGTCAGTGTGAGCCCTGGCTCCAGACACACAACAGGGGGGTGGAGCCATCATTATGGAAGGCAGGCACAGCCCTATTCAGGTGCAGGTGCTACTCCTCCCACCATGCCAAATGCAGACCAGGCCTATTCAGCCCAGCCCTGACTCATCAGGCTCTCTGGAGCCACTGCTCCTCCCCAACCCCTGACACTCCACAGCCAGGCATGCAATACCCAAACCTAGCAGAGGCATACTGAATGGTTAAGCAAGAAAATACCTACTTTCTAAAAGTGGTATTTTCAAACATAGAATGTAAAAATCACCCTCACTAAAAGATGCATTTTAACATTCTGAGTTCAGGCATACTAAACTTTATTTTTCTACCTCGTTCCTAGGGGTAGTTATGTTTATAAGATGTTATAACCAAACTCCCTATTCTGTCCTATGGGAACAGGCAGCCTTGGAATAGTGAAAAACGAAATTGGCAGTAATTCACTTTCAGGACATGCCACACACACAAGGGCATGTCCTGCCTTTCACATACAATGCACTCTGCCCACAGGGGTACCTTGGGCCTACCATAGGGGGTGACTAACGTACGAAAAGGGAAGGTTAGGGACTGGCAAGTGTGTGCACTTGCCAAGTCGACATGACAGTACCAGACTGCACACAGGCTCTGCCATGGCAGGCCAGAGTTACATTTTACAGACTGCTTCTGTGGGTGGCACAATCAGTGCTGCTGCCCACTAGCAGCATTTGATTTACAGGCCCTGGGCACAAATAGTGCACTGTACTAGGGTCTGACTAGTAAATCAAATATGCCAATCATGGAATCACTAATCCATAACAACAATTTACAGGGAGAGCATATGCACTTTAGCACTGATCAGCAGTGGTAAAGTGCTCAGAGTCATAAAACCACCAACAGGTCAGAAAAAATACAGGAGAACGCAAAAAGTCCTTGGATGACCCTGCAAAAAGGGCCAAGTCCAACACGACCCCCTTCCAGCCTAAAGCCAGGGTAGACTAATCAACACCTTGATCGGCTTCCCTGCTTGGGGCGATAGAATATAGACCCTGGCCCGCAACTGCAGGGGCATACTCCAGTTCTATGCCAATCTGAACCCATTTGGATCCCTCTGTCCATACTCTCCGGGCCCACTAAGCTAACCCATGGGGAACCCTTCTCCTCACCTGTGGACACCATCCGTGCAGCACCTAACCTTAGCTTGCTCACAGGTGTGTCCCAACAGGCAGACAGTACCCACATGGCCAACACAGTGGTGTGGCCCAGTCCACCCCCGGGGTGTGACTCCTGTCCCCCAGTGCCCAGAGTCATAAAACCACCAACAACAGGTCAGAAAAAATACAGGAGGAAGGCAAAAAGTCCTTGGATGACCCTGCAAAAAGGGCCAAGTCCAACAACCCCCACCAGCTCTTACTGAGAATGAAAGCTACACCACTGCCTCCCCCCTCCACTTTACGCATGATCCTAAGTCACCCTGCTCTTCTATGGTGTACAGCTATCCCTTCTTTACCAGTTGGGTTTACGTTATACACGTCTACATGCATGCATAGATGGCTGCATTAGGCGCTTGCAAGCAGGGTGACAGGGGTGTCCTATCCTGTCCATATTGGTAGAATAGGTGGGATGGCAAAATTAATTTAGAAAATAAAACGAAAAAACTCGAAGGCACATATTGCATAGTTCATCTAGGCCACCTGTTAGCAGTAGAGGTGCTCTTAACTCTTTTTGTTTTTTTTAAACTGTTTTTATTTTATAACAGTACACCATTTAGACAGCGACAATCATCTTGGTCAACATATCTTTACCAGTGACATGATACATACAATGCAGGACAATCATCTTACGCCATATGGTATGCAAACAAATGCGGGTTTCTACTTTGGTCACAGGTTCCTGTTGCTCGTCACAGGAATTATCCCCGGCCCCTGCGTGGTCACCCCTCAGTATCTTCTGGTTGACAGAGCATCCCCCTTCTTTCGTTCGATTTCCCCCAGATCTTTGTCCATTTGTGTGGGCACCCCCCACTCTCGTAGACCACTCTTTCCGCTTGCATACACCAGTCCATGTCTTTTGCCCTGTCATTGAAAGTTGGACTGGACTTGGCCTCCCACTTGTGCGCTATGTTGCGCTTAGCTATCATAAAGCCCAGTGTGGCCCAAAGTTTCTCCCCCATTGTTAGGTCTGTTTTACCCCAGACGTTCAATAGGCACTTTGGCCGTGATATCTCCAGATCCTTGCCACACAGTTGTTGCTTGTGCGTGGCGATCTTGTTCCAGTAGACACCTAATGTAGGACAGTCCCACCAAAATTGTAGAAAGGTGCCATCTACTGCATTGTTTTGACATAGTGTAGAGTCAAGTCAGTTTAACTAGTGTAGCACGTGTGTAGTATGTCCTATGGAGTAGTTTCAATTGAACCAGTCTAAATCGGGACCGGATCGGCACTTCTTTGGGCGACGCCAGTGCCTCCAGCCAATCCTCATCGTCCAGCCTGCCCACATCCTCCTCCCATCTGGATCTCAATTTTTCCAGCATATCTGGGGAATTGTTTAATATCTTCCGGTAGGTTAATGAAATTGCTTTCTTACTGAGATAATCATCTAGGAGCCTATCCTCCAAAGGGGAGGAGGCCGAAAGATCTGCACCCTTCAGAATAGCCTGGGTTAATGCATGCCTGACCTGGAGGTACCGAAAGGCCTCTGTGGAAGCTAAGTCGTAGTCTTTTTGAAGGTCAGCAAAGGGTCTAACCTTCCCCCTCGTCGAGTGCTCTTAACTTTTGAACCACAACTGCTGCTGTTCATTTTCTTTTAATTACCTGGCCCACCCCATGAGTGGGTGCTGCAGGGCACGGTATGGAGGGAAGCTAGCTTCTTAATTCAGACCAAAACACATGCCACCTGCAGTGCGCAACTTGGCTCCACGAGTCTGCAGGCAGTGGAACTGGAACACCAGCGCAGAATGCCATCTCACACTAAATGTAGCACGGGAAGCAGACACCTCGAGTCTGCGCAGTGTGTCTTAAAAATCATGAGGATAAACGGTGCAGACTCGATTTCTCTCCTTCTTGCTTGTAGCCTCTACTTCACCCTATGCCAACTCGGCACGGAGTGGGGACCCACCCCACCCTACACCACCCTACACCACCCTGTGACAAGTTGGCAAAGGGTGGGGTGACAATGCTGTCCGCTCCCTGATTGACGTGAAGCCCCAGCACTACAGGGCTTCAGTCTGAAATGTCCGGGGCTAACTTTACCCTCACGTTATCAGGGGGTGGAGACTGGTCCTTGAGGCTAAGTCTTTGCTGAACAGATAACCTCATAGGCATCAGAGCTGTGAGATCGTCAGCCCGACAAATACTCTAGACTTTGGCCCTCGGGCAGGTGTTGGGAATATGGGAAGTCTTCAACAAACAACAGACACGACTGCAGTGAGTGACAGTGTGCATCAGCCCCCTAGCCAGCAAGATTAGCGCGTGTGGGTATGTTTTATTAAAATAAAAGAAATAAAAAGAACCCTAGCATGATTTCATGAACATATTGGTTTTATTCTTCAGTTCTGACCTGCGGTCGAAAATAAAGAGGACGGAGACCCAACACCCTTGCCCAGGAACCCTCGCTGGGCAGGAGTAGAGACACCAGAGGAACAAGGGTTTTTTTTTAATGTACATTAAGTTCTACCATCAGAACAGAGATGGAATTTGCAGTACTGGTATATTTGTATAGAATGATTGAAAAAGTAAGAATACGTTGTATTAAGTGCCTGTGGGTGGCATAATATTTCTAGTAGTTCCAGCTGCGGCAGGACAGCTAATGACCGCCATAGACACTATTTTGTTTTATATAGAGGTTAGCCATCTTGGGAGTACACCATGCTGAACAAGTCAGTGAAACAAACTTTATTGTTGTCATGAACTAGAGCACAAGGCAACCCGTGATGTGTAATCAAATAATGTGAATACGAGGTAGAGCAAAATTAGCTATAATACTGCTTTACCATAGCTACGTAGTCAGTATCAAAGGTCAAAAGAATATCTAGGAAAAAACTTACGTTTAATAGATGCAATTCAGTAAATGTACAAACTGTGACTCTCCAAATTAAAATATGTTGCAAATGAATTAAAGAGGTACAACCAGACTCAGACCTTAAGAATATTGTTGAGTAGTGGTATCCTCAAACACTTGACACTATTTAAATAAAGTGTTTTGCTAACCATGAAGGATGGGTAAAGTAAATATCCATAGTGAATTCCTAACATTCCTGTGCTGTAGTATTTTTCAAATCAACTGGAATCACTGCAATTCTTGGCAGACGGCAACACACTCATTCTCACGCCATCCAGGAAGATAGTGATAAATAATCAGAATCTGAGTAGTCCGGGGAAGAGACTATAAGCTTTCTTTGGAAGTCAATGCATAGCAGAGGCCCATTCTTCCTGCTCATAGAGCACTGGCACCCTGTGTCATTTCTTAGCATGCCTCATGCCTCTGATCCCTTTCCATAGTCCAATAACAGGGAGGTGGGAGCAGAATATAGTTCTCTTTACTTTTCTCTGAGAATATAGCAATGTTGAGCCCACAAGCCGTGATTTGCACCTGATGAAGTCCCCGAAGTTCACTGAGATGCCGCCAAGGACATCGCCCCCTCGTTGGAGCATCAGCCGGGAGCTGAAGGACCACACCGGCCCCACCACCCCTCTGCTAGGTGGGAAGAGCAACTTACCTTTTGTTTCCGCCACGTGGGAGCATCTCTGATTGTTGGAAACCAACTGGCAGCGGGGCTCAACAGGAAGAGCCTATGCCACTGGGTGCTGCAGTGTCAATCGCGAGTGGCGCTAATTTGCAATACAGGATCTAGACTTCGGGTGCCTGAGGAGAAGGCACTCACTGCACCGCTGAACCCTGACATATCACCGAAGCAGGTAAGACTGCAACTGGGTCTTTGGGGCCCTCGAGGACTTGCTGCTAATGGTGCAATGGCACCATAGACACTTTTGACTACGTTCCTACACGGTCAGCAGGGAGAACTCTGTAGTATGGCCTAATAGTTTGCATTTGCTGATGCAACCACCAGTGAATGGGGAATAACCCTGAACACATTACACAAAGGAGGGTGGGACAGGGGTTCACCTGACAACTACTAGAGCCCTGACCTCAAGGGGGATTGTGTTAATGAATTTGAATTTTGCATCTCTTTGCATGATTAGAATTAGAAATAAAATACTACATTTTCTTATAAAAGCAAGTATTTGGCTGGACATTGATTTATTGTTAGAACTGTTTGCATTTTGGGAGTTTGTAGTTGTGCTCACTGACCTGTATCTTCACCCTGCCCCCCCTCCACCCTCACCCAAGGGAGCCTTGACTGCTCAATCACAGCTACCACTGAGAGTCAAGTGCAGAAGGAGTACTTGGCCCACTTGATTGGGATCCATAGTAGGTCGGGTCCCAGGATATCAGGAGTAAAAGACCTCAACCTCTACGGTTGGGCCCAGTAGTCCCTGCGTGCCCTGTAGCCCTCTGGAAGAGGTTCTGACAAGCCACCTATCCTAGGCACGAAACAATTTTAAGCCTGTCAGAGCAAGAATGTTCTCCAGCTCAGCGATTGCCCAATGGTTGTTGGCCACTGGGTGCTGTTAATGCAGATTCATCCCCATTCTAAGATGGATGCCACAGGTAACTTTTGGTGTCACACTCTCACGGGGTGTGACATCCAACATGGTCAACTCTGGGGCTGTGTCAAACCCCCGAGAAATGGAAAAAAGTTTGTAGCTAATAGTGGACAACTCAACAGTAAGTGCGCTGATCCCATTCTCTGACAACAATCGTCTAGGTGTGTGTTTCTGCTGTGCTTGGCATTAAAACATGGCAATAGCAGGTCCCAAGACCTTAAGACGAGAAAGAAACATACACGTTTAAAGTTAAGATGCAGGTCCATTCGATGGATCAGCCCCTGGGAATAAATCATTCAGCCCAGTGTAGCAGAGGTTCAGGATGTCTAAGAGAAATCTAAAATCGGGAGGGTAGGAGGAGGGGCTGGGGCGTGGTCAGTGATGAGAGAAGCTTCCATAGCCATGCTACTTAGTTACACAGTCACATGATGTTACTGAAGATTACGGACCCATAAGGTATGCTACTATCAAGGTGTGTACACAACTCAGATAACGAAGAGGAAGCAACGAGGAAATAACAGAGACCAGTCGCAGCATCTTAGTTAAAACGACTGTCTCCATAGATCAGCTGATATTTTCTCTTCACCCTCTCAGAAAAATGATAACAGAACATTGAGCCTTCATCTCTCACACTGAGATCTGGTGTAGACTGCTTAAGATGCAGAACAACAGAAAAATGTAATATACACAGCAGTATTCATGATTACAAATATTCTCACTGAAGAGATGTAAAATGCTCACTTCAGAATTTTGGGAAACGTTGGGTGGCTCTAATAAAATGTGGCAAATAATATCGGACCAAAAACCCTTTATACCCAGAACCCGAACCAGGGTACAACATAAGAATTAAAACAGCGGTTGAGGGGGACTCATGATAGTGCTCAAACATTAAGGTGCTGTGAACTGCACAATATGATACACATATGCACAATCAGGTGTCCCTTGTTCAAACAAGATTATAAATCAAATCTGAATATTGTCCCTTAATCATAACGACTTCCCGAGAGCACTGACCCTGAGATAGCAATGATGTTTCGACCCAGCCAATTAGTTAAGTGGGTCGCTGCAGGACAAAGGCAGCCGCCTGTCACATAAGCCTAGGGAGTAACTAGAGAAAGGCCATTCAGAGTTGAGAAATATCAAAATTCATCCAGAATAAGTCAAGAGTTTGGCATCATAGACATGCATCAAGCTTGTGGTCAATGCACTCTCATGTAGAAGCTCCTGTAGTTCCAAGTCACATAGATAGGCTAACCTAGTGAATACTCTGAATGCAAACATAAAATCCCATAAGGAGTTTGGAAAAAACACCCTAATGCCAAGGCTGCCCGGGGGGCCCCGTAGGGGACCCTCCAACAGGGCGGCCGCCTTAGTGCCACAGGAAGGCACAAGTATGCATTCTGGCTCCCTGGGCTAGTGACCAGGGGGGGGGTCGGCGGGCCGCGTCACTTCCGGCCGGGGGAGGGGGACAAGGGTACATAAGCCTTCCCCGCCCACGTGAGGGTCTCTTGACCGCTGCCCGTCTCGCTGTTTGGTCGCGTCGTCTGTATTGTCGCCGGCCGCAGGATCCCTTTCTGGTGAGTTGCCTCCTCCCCCCCAGCCTCCCCTAGGCAGGGGTGCCCGGCCGGGCTCGCCTCGGCACCGGCGCCCGCTCTAGGGGGGGGGGGAGGACAGCTCCTCGAGGGCTCAGGCGACTACGGGGGTTCCGGGGGGTTGTGCGGTCATTTTGGCCCTGGGCATGCCGTATCGGTTACGGTAGGGGTCTGAGTGTTGCGGGTCCCCTCCGGGCCGTGCGTCCCAGGAACTCTGCTTAGTGAGAGAGTTCTTGCCTTAGCACGGGGCCTCGCCTTGGATCCCGTCGCCGGGGTCCGTCCCGCCGGGCCGCTATTCCCTCCACCCCCCCCCCAATCCCCCGAGCAGTTGTCGCCTCCTCGGCCGGGCGGCAGGCTGCGCCTGGCGCGCAGCGGGGATGGGGCTGGGCCCCCAGCCCGAGCTTCGCCTCCACCTCCCACCCTTCCCCAGGGCTTACCGTGGGGGGAAGGTGGCCCCTACTGGCTCGGGGGTCCCTGCTCCCTGCGGGCTCCCGACTCCTGGCTCTGCGTTGAGCTCTGGGGCCGGGGTCGACTGGCCCCGTCGGCGAGCGTGCTCCGGGCGTTGGGGTCCTCCGTGATGTGACGGAGCGCTTGGGGCCACGTTGTGCCGCATCTTCGCCCCCCTCCCTGCTCCTGCGGGTCGCGGAGGGGAGGCTCGGTTGAAGAGTTGGACGCTGTCCTCCCTCCGGTCCGGTGGCCGTCTCCAGGGGGGGGGGGCCGCCTGCCCTGGCTTGGGCACGCGCTCTTTATCCTTATGCGGTCCGCAGGCTGACCGCTGACCCGGTTCAGAGTTACCCCGCGGGTTGCGCTCACTTCCGGTGAGCCTCCGCATCTCTGTTGCCCCGCGTCTGGTGCCAAGTATCCCGGTGCCCATGCAGGCGCTCATTTCCTTCGGGTCTGGCTCGCGCCTTCGCCGAGCGCCTCTCCCTTGCCTTCCTGCATGCGTTGTTTCGCCCCGCCCCGTGCGGGTGGCTCCGTGCGGGGTGCTGGGGGGGGGGGAGGCTCGCGCCGGATCCTGGTCCCCACGGTCTTGCCGGACGGCCGCATGCGTGGGAGCGGCGGGACGGGGTGCGCCCGGCAGACACAATTCGCCATTGTGGGAGGGAGAGTTGGGACCCCTGCTGTCGAGGATGGAGGAGGTTCTGGGGGCCTTTGCGAGTCTTTCCGTGTGGCACTGCCGCTTCCCTCTGGCGTCCCTGGTTGGCGGCGCCTCCCATGCCCGGGGAGCACGGCCTTCGCTGAGGCTTCTGGCGCCCGTGTGCGGGGATGGGCCCTCTTGGATGGGCTTGCTTGCGGTTCCCTGCGGGTGTGCTCCCCGACGTGTGGCATGCTGGCGGCGCGCGCCGGCGCTGGACTCTTCGCTCCAGGGGAGAGGGGGGAGCGTTGGGCGTGCCGGCTGCCGCGGACAGCGCTGGGGCGTGTGTGGGGCGGGGGGTTCGGGCTGGCGCCTGGATTCCTCCGGTGTACGTGAGCGGTGGCGGGCCTGGCTTGCTGCCCCGCTTTCGCTTGGTCGGGGCACGGTGTCCCCGCGTGGCCCGTGGGGTGTGCGTCGGCTAGGGGTGGAGGGAGCGCCGCACCGCGTCTGGTTTCACTTGTGCCGTCTTGGAGGCTCCTGCAGTTCCTGGATGCATGGCCTGGGACCGTGCGGGCCACGGCGCTTTGGGGGGGGGTCTTTCCGGACATGATGGCATGTGCTGCTTGGCTGGATCGATCGGGGATATCACGCGTACCAGCGAACCACATTAGTCACGCGCTCCGTCATCGCCAGGGTTGTCGCGGTAGGCATGGACACGAGGGGGTGCAGCATGCAACAGAAGTTGCAGTTTGTACCGCTGCCGCCATGGGGCACGGTAAGGGGTATCTGGCTGGCTTGTTACCTACCTGGGAGCAGGCTGGGTACGTTCAGCCTCTTTAACGTTCTTTATTGTTTGCCA
Organism: Calotriton arnoldi; assembly: GCA_963921515.1. Classification (NCBI taxonomy): domain Eukaryota; kingdom Metazoa; phylum Chordata; class Amphibia; order Caudata; family Salamandridae; genus Calotriton; species Calotriton arnoldi. Next base: position 1,462,271 of record CAWUFW010002181.1, on the reverse strand, counting down.
CCTCCAGGTCAAGACGGAGCTGCCACCCGGCGCAGGTTCACGCCACCCCACCACACCCCACCCGATCTGGCAGGGAAGCATGTCAGTTGCGCTGAGGGACGCGCCGAGCCGCTTCCTCTGAGTACTTTGCTCATTCTCAGGAGAGTAAGTACAGACGCTGGGTGTGTTTGCATATAGGACCTTTGGAGGAAGTGTGGGCTAGATCATGGTTGGGGGGTTACCTAATCTAATCTCTGCTTCATCTCCACCCAGTTTCTGTGGAGACTCCCTACGACCGTCACCCCCTTCGACACGTTGCTCTCTCTTGTTGAGTAAGTACAGGCGCAGCTCTCTGTGTCACAGAGGGGACATTAGGAGATCTTGGGAGTGCCTGATCGCTGTTTGGGGTGTTAGCTCATTGCTGTCTTTTCTTTCAGGTTGAGTCGACCATACCAGGATATAATGGATAGCCAGGGATCCCCGTCGCTTTTCTCGTTGACGTCCCAAGTGGAGGAAACTCAGCAAAGCACTTCACAAGACGCTCAGCTAGCTGCCATCGTGGAACTGGCCAAGACCAAGGGATTGGCTTGGGCCGCAGAACTTTTGAAGGCTAGCAACCCAGCAGACTCCGGGGTCATCTGTGGGGGTTCGAGCACAGAGCAGGAGCCTAGTGAAGAGGCAGGCCCCTCCCGGTCCAAGCGGACACGCAGGGCAACTAACAAGGACTTCCCGGCAGACCCGCCGCCACCTAAGAGCCGGGCAGTGGCCATCACCCGAAGTGCCCTGCTGCCCGTTCCCCCACCCGTGACGCAGGGAATAGCCCCTCCCCCGGCTGACGGCACCCCCCAAGGGACCTTCGCAACTATTGAGGACTTGGGTAAGTTCTCTGACACTTTAAAGAGCTTCATGTCAGAGGTCAGAGCTGGTCTCGCTGGGGCTATTGCGACGGCTGGGCCCACCGCAGTGAGCAACGGGGTTGGAGGGGTAGCAGCGGCGGCGAATGTGTGGGCCCTCCAAGGGAGACACACCCAAGGGCATCAGTTGCTCCACCCTGCGGGGGAGCTCGGTTCAAGAGTTCTGACAGAGTCTGGGTTAGCGGGGTCTGCTAAGGAGACAGTGGCCGCCGATATTGTTGGTGGCCTTGGACCAGGTACCCAGACCCCGTCTCTCCCGGGCCCGTTAAGTACAGCAGGGATTAGCGGAGTGCCTCTCGGCGAGGTGGTCGGGCTTCCCGCAGCGGGGGCCACGGCTAACTCCACCCAGGCCACGCCTAGCCCTCCCCTAGTTGCGATCTCCACAGCTATACAGCCGGTCCCGGCAGCCATTGCCGTTACGGTGCCTCCCCCGGTAGCGCAACCAGGACACTTGCCGGTCACTCACGCGCCACTCCTGTCAGGCCGCAGCTCCCTGTCCTGGGAGGTGCCCCTTGCTGTTAAGGAATTCATATGGAGGCGTGAATTTCTGGACATTTTTTCCCTACTCCTGCTTGGCCAGCATGGCCAGGACGCCCGGAGGGTTGGGGGCAAAGAGGAGGATAAGAAAGTCGGGTTTCAGGCATGACCGGAGAAGTCTATCGATAACTGGCTATCGGCCTTCTCCATTTTTCAGTCAGTGATTTGGGAAAAATTCCCTGAGCAAGGGCAGGCACTGGTGCAATATCAAACTATGATCGCGAATTTAGAAAGAAGATGGCAGTATGCCCGGAGATGGGGTGGGATCAAAAGGAGGTCCAGTTGTGGATGGACCATATGGGGTCCCGCGGGGCGCAGAACACTGTGACGCAGCCTAAGGCGCAGGGGGTGGCGCATCAAGATTCTGAGTCCTCCCAGACTGGCATTAAGGCTTTCAAGCAGTCCTTTCGAGGGTCACGCAGGGGGGGCCAAAGAGGGGGGTCCAAGCGGGTGTCCCCGGGAACCTGCAACCTCTTCAATGCAGGGTCTTGCTCTTGGGGGATCAAGTGTAGGTTCCAACATGCCTGCAGTAAATGCGGTGGCCGACACCCCGCTATCTCTTGCCCGTCCAAGCAGGACAAGTCACCGTCTGCTTCCAGTAAAAAGGACACCTGAGGCAGCACCGAAGGAAACGATAAGATCCATCTTTTCCGCACATGACCCCCCGCGCAGCACCTCAACCTTTCCTCTCAGTCCACCTTTGCGTAGTGCACCCCTTGCCCCCCCTGCTCGCTTGCTCCCTTCGCTCAGAAAGGGCCGTCTCCTATCATCCTAAACAACATCCTCCCCCTTCTCAGACGGTACCCCATCAAGGACGATGGGGCTCTATTACTGGGAGGGTTCTCAGAAGGATTCGTGCTCCCCTTTGTGGGCACCTTGGCTTGTAGGGAGGCAGACAACCTCAGGTCTGCCAGGGACCTTCCTTCTGTGGTGCAGGCTAAAGTCAAGAAGGAACTGGAACTAGGTAGGGTAGCAGGTCCCTTCAGGGAGCCCCCACTTGACAATTTCGTAGTTTCCCCGCTGGGGGTGGTACCGAAGAAGGAGCCGGGGACCTATAGACTCATTCATCACCTGTCATACCCAGAAGGTGACTCGGTCAACCATGGGCTGCAGGAAGGAACTTGCTCAGTGTCATACTGTACACTAGATGTGGCTCTGGACTTAGTCAGGAGGGCGGGCAAGGGGGCCTGGTTAGCAAAGGCAGACATTGAGTCGGCATTTCGCTTGCTACCAGTGGACCCGAGCAGCCAACACCTGCTGGGTTTCAGGCTAGATGGCTGGTACTTTTTTGACAAATGCATGCCCATGGGGTGCGCAGTCTCCTGTGCCTTCTTTGAGGCTTTCAGTTCCTTCTTGCAATGGGCGTTACAGGAAACCTTTGGGGTGGAAGGGGTCTCCCATTACCTGGACGACTTCCTTTTCATTGGGCGGGATGGCACACAGGAATGCAGTGCGGCTCTTTCAGACTTTCAGACCCTGGCGAACCACCTGGGGGTCCCACTAGCAGCTAGGAAGACTGAAGGGCCTGCGCAAGTACTTACGTTCCTAGGGATTGAACTGGACACGGTGCTTGGTGAATCCAGACTGCCTCCAGATAAGGTCCGGGACCTGGAACAACAGATCAGACTAGCCGTGGGGAAGGACAAGGCCCCTCTGGCCTTTGTGCAGAGCCTCCTGGGGAAACTTAACTTTGCTGCCAGGGTTATTCCCGCGGGGAGGGTCTTTGCGCGCAGGCTGGCAAGAGCGACGGCTTCGGTCACAAAGAAGCACCACTTAGTAAAACTGAGCAGGGGCATGAGGGAGGATTTGCTAATGTGGGCTGACTTTTTGGAGAACTTTAATGGGTCAGTCATCTGGCGCGCTCCCTGGGCCAACAGCACAGAATTATCTCTGTTCACAGATGCGTCTGGAAGGGAAGGGTTCGGGGTCATCCTAGACCGGGAGTGGTGTGCCGAGAGGTGGCCCAACTCTTGGCATAAGAGAAAGATCACTTCCAAGATCACTGTGTTGGAACTCTTCCCCATAGTTTTAGCTCTCCACCTTTGGCCGGGGGTGCTTACAGCGAAGAAGGTCCTGTTCTGGTCCGACAACTTAGCTGTTGTCCAAGCAGTAAACTCACATTCGGCTAGCTGCCCCTTGGTTTTGTGTCTGTTGAGAGAGCTGGTGAGGGCATGCTTAAAAAACAATGTGGAATGCAGGGCTCGCCATATTCAAGGGGTGCAGAATGTGGCCGCTGATGCTCTCTCTCGTTTTCAGTGGCGCCGTTTCCGAGAGGCGTGGCCGAGAGCGAGAGAGGAGATGACCCCTTTCCCACAACACCTGTGGCTTCTTCTGAGGTGGAACAGCGGATGAGGAGTTTAGGTGAGCTGTCACTGGCACCTAGGACGGTGAAGCGCTACAGGACTTGGGTGGACACCTTTTGGGCGAAGATGGGAGCGTGGGACGATGCAGGGTCTCCACTAGAGCTTAGAGTGCAAAAATGTATCTTGTGGGCCAAGGATGGTGGGAAATCCCACCCCTGGATCTCGGGGCACCTGTCAGCCATCAGTTATCACGCCCGGTTGAGAGGATTACTGGACCCAACCAAATCTTTTGTCATCAGGGCTGCACTTAAGGGATGGGCTAGGAGTGAACCCCGTTCCCCTGACAGCAGGTCTCCCATCAGTTACTCGATCCTGCAGGGGATGCTAGACAGCATGCCCAAGGCCACCCGTTCGGGGTACGAGGCAATTTTATTCTCTGCTAGTTTTGCGCTGGCCTTTTTTGAGGCTTTCAGGATTGGGGAGCTAGTGGCGCGATCCAAGCAGGACACTTCGGGGGTGGCTTTGAATATCAAGGACGTTACCATTAGCTCATCATGTCTCAGGATAGTGGTGAGACAATCTAAAACGGATCAAGCAGGAAAAGGGAGAGTAGTCCTGTTACAGGGGCTGGGGGACGCTAGGTATTGCCCCCTGCTTTTGGGCAAGGCTTATTTGGCCCTCCGCCCGGGGACTGCGGGGTACTTCCTGGTTCATGAAGACGGGTCTCCAGTTACTAAGTTCCAAGTAGACCACATCATGCAGACTTGCTTGCAATTGTCAGGACAGGCAGGGGGAGACAAGAGATTTAGCAGTCACTCCTTCAGGATTGGGGCGGCTACCACTGCCTTCTTATCAGGGATGCCGCCAGAGCGAATTAAGCAAGTAGGGCGCTGGGAGTCGCAATGCTACAAACGATATATAAGGCCTTGAACGGAAGGTTAGGGTGAGAAGCCTCTTGGGTCTAGGCGAATCTGTCCGGTGTTTACAGGTGTACGGTTTTGGCCCGGATGGCCAAATGAGGTTGCAGTGCTGTGGTTTTCTGTTGTGCAAATGTAGATCATAGAATATAAACGTTTAATAAACTTGATTTTCAAACACAACATCTCTTTATTTACCAGGTACCAAGGTCTCGGTAATTGGCCACTCAAGCATCGTTAGAGTGGCACAGTGGGCTGAAATAAGGAAGTGGCGTCATGGCTTCTCCGCTACAGAGATCACGTGGCTAGGTTACCCGGGCATGCGTTGGAACGAGCTGCAGAGGAAGCTACAGCAGAGTTTGGGGGGAGGGAGCGGTCCACCTCACATTCTGATCATACACTTGGGAGGGAATGACTTGACGACTCTAGGGAGGAGAGGGCTGCTCCAGGACATGAGGGACATCATGTGTCAATTGAGTATTCAGCTGGGGGCATGTAAATTGTGGTGGTCCGAAATTTTACCTCGCCAAGTTTGGCAAGGAGCCCGTTCGGGAGAGGCAATTGAGATTTCACGCAGGAGAGTGAACAGCGCCATGCGTAAATTCACCGATCAAAGGGGATTTGGCTTCATCAGGCATGGTTTACTTAATGTCAAGTCTACTGGATGTTGGGAAGTGGATGGGTGTCACCTCTCAAGGGTAGGCATGGACCTATTTTTGCTGGACCTGAGGGAGGCCTTGGAAGCAACAGGCTGTAGGTAGGAATAGCTTGGTGGGGGGCCCTGGTGGTGACGGGGGCCACCTCCAGAGCTGTGGAGGAGTTACAGGGCGATCCAGAGTCTGCAAGGTACAGAAGGGTACTATATTGCAGCAGCACAACAGGGTGCTAAGCCAAGGATACCCAGGGATGTTTAGCGGGTCCCCTGGAAGAACTACGGCGCCCCGTTAGCCTACTGGCGGTTGTGGGTCTGAGCAACCGGGGGCTGCCTGGAATGCTCCGCCCACCTGTCTGGGGGGGGCGTGAGTAATGGAGTGGACTGGCGGTCCACTGAGGGGAGAGGTGGCCTCTCCCAAGAATTGGTAACCACCGGTTGGCGACGGCGACGGTGCAAGTTGGCTCATCAGGCGGGCAGGCGGCATAGGGGCTAGCCTGCCCTGGGATCGCCCGTAAGATAACCCACCATGTTGGCATATTGGTTATGCAAATAAACCTGCAGCAAAATTTCTCCACTAAAAAGGTGTTGTGTGGTTTATTTATGTATATCACGTTATGATAACTGAGTGTTGCCGATATTGGCACTATGCCCCAATCACTACAAGTGTAACCCAACCACAGAAGGATAAGTATATATCTGACCTGCTCCTACATCCCTTCAACATTCAGCTCATGCAGTCTGGAACGGAAGAAGGTGAGAGCAATCTTAGTTTGCCGGCCCTTGCAGCCCAGTGGAGCGAGCTCCTCGAAGAATACATCCACTCACTTCAAAACAAAGCTCAGAGGGCAGGAAGCACAGAGAAACACACCCGGCCTGTCAGGCTCTGCAAGCTTAGCCACTCCATTTGTACACTGGAACAAAACTCAACGAGCACTGGTTTTAGAGGTGAAAAGTGCATCAATCCCCAGACTGCCTGTTTCATAGTATCACAGAGCAACATAGCATGTAGCGAGCTCAGCCACTTCATTTGTACAACATGGTAACAAAAACCCCAATGTGACTGTCAAGCAGTGGGTTAGGAGCAGAAAGTGCAAAAAACATCAGACCGCCTGCTACATATTATAATGCGGCTGTCGGTCAAAATGGCGTCAAGCCCGTCATTCACACTGTAGCTAACTTCACCAACCAAACTGAGCAATGCTGTGTGAAGCAGGAGGGTATTTCAAGTAAATATTTGCTGCTTTTATCCTGCCACCTAGCATCAAGCTGATCAAACATTCGGGAAACAATCCCTTACAAATTGAAAGGTCTCTGTTAATTCATGACAAAAAGTGTGTCACACCCAGGATCTTACATCAGCAATAGACGTGTCAAGAAATGAGTCCCACAGAACCACTGTTCCAATTCCAATCAAACGTTAACTGCACTTTTGGTACATAAGCGGGAGTCTTACTCCTGTCCATCCCCTCTCCCACCAACACCCAGCAATACCCGGGGATTGAATAATTGCCCTGCAGACTCAATATAGCCCTCAGCCTGTAGCTTCAGGCTTCATTATGCCTGAAGGGCAATATAGACTTTCCGCTCACATGACAATATCCCCAAAATATTCTAGGTTCTGGTGACAACAGTAAAGTACCAGGCTGTGGGACTGATATACACTACCTTAAAGCTAAATAGGTTTTATTTACCATAATGCACACTACCAGTCATACATTTTTATTTTATATTACATTCATAAAAATAGGCTCCTCATTGGTTGAAATCTTCAATTAACAGAAAGTACTCCAGAGTTATTTGATGTAATCACTAAACACTGTAGGACATTCTCAAGTGACAAACAGTGGCATTTTTAAAACAGACTCATTGCATTAGCAGGCTGAGATCACTTGCCTTTTAAACCTCATGTCCCCATAGGACGTGGCATAACAATGCCTTTACCAATAAAATCACAAGAAGACACAAAATACTTCCTTGACACTGATTAGATGAGAATAAAAGTAGAAGCGACGGGGTATATATTTCGCTAACAAATAAAGGATGCCCTTAGTTTGTTGTTCCTGTGCTCATGTGGTGGGATTTTTCCCCCAAATTACTCTCAATTACTCAAGCTGGCACAATCACATCATTTTGGTAATTTTGCATCACAAGAGTAATGCGTAGTTGCTGAAATTACTCCAATTTCTCTGGTGTAATTAAAAGTTCCCCCAGACCTAGTAACAGCAGGCCTTGGTATTCAGCAAGTATGCAAAAGACAAATGGTTGATGCTAATCTGTGAGGTAAAAAATGGTCTAGTACACATTTTCATTATTTTAGCAGCCACCATTATTTTACATAATTGGACATTTCTATAGAAAGGGGCGAATAAGATAATTGTGACTAACTCCAATCTAAGGCCAAAAAGCATTTTTCAGAATTTATTATAACACCTTGGAGGCCCTCAGTAATGCAATGTGTTGGGGCTCTGTGTTTTTAGTGCAAGTAAGACTATGTACTACTCCTCATGAGGGTTGTCCTCATAAATCTCTCTCTGTGACTGGACTATATCTGCATTCTGTATAGCCCTGACACGGGTGCACAACACAAATCTCTTGCCTGGAAACCAAGTAACTTTGCATTTAATATATAATTTTATTCAGAAAAATTGAGCTTTTCTGATCTCCTTGTAAATCACGTCTGGGAGGACCTCTCTAATCAGCATAGTGCTCCCCTGCAAATAGCCATACACCCCTCGCCAACTCCTTCTGAAAAGGTTTTACAAAGACTCCAGACCTACGTCTCAACCTATGCTCCCCACAATCAGTACATCTAACAATGAATCACATCTTACATGTTCTCAAGGACCATCATTCCACCTCTAGACACCAACACCACTTTAGTGACTCATGTAATCAACTTATAACCCTGCAGTTGTTTGGGTGCCCAGTGAGCACAAAGTGGCCAATTTTTGTCTTGAACATTGGAAAAAAAGGACACAATCTATCTACTAAACACAACACTGTTGCAATAGAAATCCTTGTTCTGTGGGGTACTTAGTGGTAATAAAATGAGGCATCAAGTCAATGCAGCAGAACATGACGAGCGAGCATGAGTAGCCACTTGCACTCGCTAAATGTACTCTTGTGGAAGGATTTTTTCCATGCTAAATTTCTCTTAATTAAGCTGGCAGGCGTAATTACATATTGGTAATTCCATGTCAAAGAGTAACGCAGAATTACCGAAAATACTCTGATTACTCAGGTGTAATTGAAATTTACACCAATGAAATGATCAATTATTCAAATTCTGCAAAGGAGATGTTCAATACATTCTCTTGCCAATCCTGACTGCTGCAGCCCAACTATCTCTTCAACAGAGTCACGATGTGTCGCTGTCATCCTTTTTAGTTAAAATCAGTAAAATTCACAACTTTCTTTGTCTATCATCTAGTCCACAGATTTGGTTACCTCAAAACTTCCTAGTATGAGGTTCTATTTAATTTTTGGGGAAACAGGCAATGGTAAAAGAATTACTCAAAGGGCCAATGGCTGACCCTCTGGCCCAGGTAACTTTAGGCCGATCTTTCAATTGTCATTTTCTTCAAAAAGAGATGAATTAACAACTCATACCAGACCTGCCAACTCACACGGTGCTACCATGTGTCACATGATTTCGGCTCCCTTCACACTGTCACCGGGTAAGGAGCCAAAATCACACAGGGGCAGGAAAAATTAGCTTAAAGCCACTGTAAACAATGGATTTTCAGCTAGTTTTTAGAGGCTGTAAGCAACCAATGTCCATTAAGAGGAGTGAACCCACCCCAGGACATTGACCCTTTGTTTTTATTTTTCTGGGAGACGTGCAGGGGGAGGGGGGCTTGGTGAGGGGCAGAGTACCTCTTAGGCAGCACTCTGCATGAGGCCCTGCCCTCTCCAAGGCCTCGCCCCCTCCACACACGGTGGCATTAATTTGTAAGTGGGCAGGTATGTCATACATTTCTTGGAATCTGAAAATTTACTAGACCCTGCCATGCCAGTTTTCAATCTTTGCACAGTGCAGAATACACCTTTCAGTTAAGGATTATCCTTCATCTGCTGACAGATCGAGAAGGGAATGACGCCTTCATTTTGTTAGATCTGTCATCAGCTTTTGACAAGTTTCTTATGTGATTCTATTAGAGAGCCTTTCTTAATCAGGCTTCACAGATCTGGTCCATAGCTGTATCCTCTCACCCTCCGCCTGTTCACTTCTGCTTTACAGGCTATCTCGTCCGGGGCGCCACAGGGCTTATCCCTTAGTCCAATGCTTTTTAATACATATCGAGCTTCTATTGCAAGACTCATGCAATCTTTTGGTTTCATATTCATTACAGAGCACAGACAACACCCAGATATTAGTTTGTCTCTATCAAAATTCCTCACTTACACGCTCAGCCTTTTGCAAGTTTCCTCTTGAAGTGGTTTCTTGGATGATAAAAAAATGTCTTTGAAGTTAACACTGACAAAACCAAGCTCTTGATTATTGGCAATAACACAACTACTGATGCCTTCGCATGGTGACCAACAGATCGAGGCTCTCATTCAATTTCAGTCTCAGAAGTACCTTAAACTTTGGTTTGATTGCTCTTTTTATTTCACTTCACAAGTCAACAAAATCTCTACATCTTGTTTTTACCATCTAAAACGTCTCAAAAACGATCCCATTCTTGGTTAAAACTTCTTGCCAACTAGTAGTGATTCTGGCATGACTGGACTACTATAATTCCCTTTTTTTTGCGTACCTAAAACTTTTCTCCATCATTTTGTTCTCATCTAACTGTCACAGTGTGATTAATATTCTACTTGTCTAATGGCCACATCTCGCAGCACATATAATTGTTGCCAGGCCTACCAGTCTTTTCCTGCTTCATGTTTAAATCCATGTGCATAGTTCTTAGGGCTTTTCACAACTCTGGCACTCATGTTTTTGCAAGTCAAATTCATTCCACATGACATTTACATTGATCGGGCAGTAAACTTCTTAAGATTACAAACATTAGAAAGACTCAACAAGGCGGCCATGCCTTCTCTTACTTGGCAGCCAAGGTTTGGAATTCCCTTCCCATGTCAATGTGCTCGATTGAGAATCATTTACTGTTCAGAAAGGTCCATAAAACTCACGTTTTCACAAACCCCATTTTGAATCCATAAGTCTCTTACCAATATTTAGCTCAATCCTATTAGAACCAGGATATTGTCCTAGGTGATTGTTCGTGTTTGATAAATCTCTTTCTTCATCACCATTACATCAACATAGCGACAACCCTCTAGAGAAAAGTGATATGTGTTTGCATTCAAAGTCCACTATAATTTCCTGATAGCCATCTTTTGTAAGCAACACTATGTTGTGTAATGCCTAGGGGTCGGCGGAACTAGTGCAGTTTCACTCTGAGGAGTTACGCAGATTTATATAAAAATTTGTGACATAGCGCGAGCAGTGATAAAAATCAGCGCAAACTGCACCATGCATAGTGCAAGAGCATGCGGCCATTCAAGTTGATTTTGCAGACTCTTGAGTAGAAAATCTACTGGGGCAGCAACAAATCTACTCGAACGGCAGCCCTGTGATCGTGACTGCTCAAGACCGCTTGCTTTAGAAAATCACTCTAGGGGACGCCAAATCTTGCTCTTGCTTGCCAGCTCGCATTTTCTGGAGCTTCGCAGGAGAAAAATTCCACCACGTGGCGACTTGGGGAATTTGGCCACAAATCTTCATTAAAGAGTAACGTAAAGTGACCAAAATCTGCCAATTCCGAGTGTGGGACAAAGCATTCTGCCCACCCCCAGTAATGTCTGCATTTTTACCACAGGACACACCAGTATACAAAAGGCAACTCATTATATCATTATACACAACTTATTTCATACATCTAATGCAGCCAATGTATACAATCAGTTTGTTTACAGAAGCACTAACCACTATAAAACAAAAAACTAGGGTGACCTACTTCCTCCAGGTCATTCCGGACACTGCCTCCTGTACTGGACTTTCACGTACTAATTAATGTATTTTTGTTTTGTTTACTTTGAACAATTAGATTATCAAACCTAAAGATAATGATTTTTTTGGTGAAAAGGTCCGTACTTAAAACATTAGCCTTAATGACCTGGAGTGAAGTGGTCTCCCCACAAAAACAAAAATCCCATCAGAACACTCTAGACACGCATCACATTCCAAATATGCCATGTAAATAGCTATCCTGTGGCTACAAAACATGTTCTATCTTCCACCAGAGCGCATTAGACCGATCAAAACGCATAAGTCCCACAAAGCAGACAAATACAATGTAGTTGGTTGTCATTGCAATCACAATAACACTTACCTTATGATACACCACACATTAAAGCCCTAATTATTTTGGGCGTAATTGCATTTTGGAGGCTCGATCAACTAAGGCACAACCTCTGTCAGTCCAGCAGTGTCTGGCCCATCATGTTTACAGTTCTTTGCCCATGAGGAGATGAATTTTCAGCAAACTTGCTTCTGCTGACACGGTGGGAATATTTTTGGCACTGTATCTATTGGCAGCCATGCCAAGGTGGCATGACAAATTGGTCAAGTTTTTTTATTTTTTAAAAACAAAATCCCACAAATTGTTGGTTTATTTTTGGAAAATAAACATGAAATATCCCTGACATACCCAAAGATTTCTCAGTGCATGGGAGTCATTTTAGAAATTGTCCCGTCTGAGACCATCATGGAACACATAGAGGTCTTGAAGTGAAAAAAGCTGTCAGAAATTATGGTGGAGATGTTGCCCTAAATTGGGTGGTTGCTATGATGTCATACTCTTGTGCAGATGGGAGGGCGATCATTTTTCTCAGAGGACGATTCGCCATCTGAAAGACAGTGGTTCCCTCACCTCTAAATGAAGCTAGGAAACCAATGGATGGGAGGACGAGACATTTGTCAATTTTTGATTGGATGTGCCATTACCACCCATCTCTAAACCCAAAAAGAACAGATTTAGGCAGCACTCTTAACATACATCTGATAAATCAAAGATATGCCATATAACTGTCTATCAAACTACTCAATAACAATTCATTCTAAAAATCTCCATAAACAAATATGCAGTCTAGGAGACAATTTCCATGTTGATGAACCTAGAAGATGAATAAACATCTAGCACAACAGCCCAGCCCTAACCCTCAAACACCAAAATCATATACCAACAGCGGGTAGAATAAGATCTAACAACCTAAATGAGAATATGAACAAACAAGACCCATAACACATTATCCCAAGCTGGTTCAGACTCTAGTCTCTGATGTACCCTCAAAATCAGTTAGAAAGGCACTGAGTATTGAGAGTGGGGCAAAGTTATACCAATGGCAGAATGTGCATTATACAAATTACAATCGCATGACTTAACTTAGCATAACACGATTGTAGAATGTGTTTTATAACTGAGGTATGCCTGAGATGGGAAAAGGGAAGCTAACTGACTAGGCTTTTATGTTCAGAGCCAGCTCTGTTTCAGTGAAGTCTTCAGGGGAAAGCCTCAAGGAACTTTACAGGATATTAAAGCACTTCTAAACAACTGCAACCAATGGTAAACATAGGACAATAATTTAGTTACTCGATTGACCACTGCAGACATTTGTGTGCTACCTGTCAGTCAGAGGCCAGGTTAAATCTTGAAAGTACAAACTTTCAAGTTTTCATTGCCAAGCAAACAATCACTCTTCATTTGGGTGATACTAGGCACTTTCTGTAATGCATGAAGATACAGGTCAGTCTGCTGACTGTACTTCAAGAACGAGTATTATTAAACACATTTGGGAATTGTTTCCCTGACTTTATGAACCTGTCTGCACAAACCACACCACATTGTGAGGAAAGCCACCTCAAGGCAGGGGTGTGAATCTGGTAATGATGGACAGTACCATGAGATGGATCTTATCTCAATGTGTACATATAAGCTGGTTAAACTGTGAGTGGAGTAAGGATCGTGATCTACAATATTTTGGAATTAAATATGGTAATTAATCATTGGGTTCCAATTAAACTATATCAATGCATGCCTTTAACATGTTGGTGTGTGATGGTAAGTGGGGGAAAGCCATGCAGCACTTCAGCAAACTCAGGCTGGGTAGCAGGAGACCAGAAAGTCTGTGAAAATACAGCATTTCTAGAGGCAGATGGTGATGTGGCAGAGTGAGGTACATGTCAAATTTATGTCCACCGTACATGTGACACCGCCTCATGCATTTAATTCTAGGATATTCCATGCCTGGATAATGTCTGGACAATAGCCATTCACACAAGGAGACAATAAATCCTTTTAGAGGACAGACATACAACTGGATGTGGGCAAGATACTCTATTACAAACGTGGCTGATATCCCACCCTCCGTATAACAAGCGCATTTAGCGTATGACACTTGTAATACCTTGAAGGGGATATCCACATTGTTTTCACAGGGTATCCCAACCTTCAAATTCTAAATAAGGTTCAAAGCTCCTTGGAGGGTTGTAGCACCTAGCTGAAATGCCATGAAGAAAACAATTTCTTCACAGATATCACAGCTAATTCTTTAGAGAGCATACATGATTTGGTTAGAAAGGGAGGAAGGCTTTCTCATGAGCAAACATTTCTAACGTGATAGGGGTTTGGCAAGACAAGATTACATGTGAAGGCTTTGTGCACAACATGCAGGTGTACTATGAGTGTTTACAACTGTACTATTGTTTTCTACACACATCACACTGGGATGGGGGTTTTTGTGAGCACTGTGAAATGAAGGGGTATTTTGATAAAATTGTGCGATTGCACCACAGCTCAAGGAATTTGCTTGGTTTATACGATGACACCACATATTGAAAGCACATCTCTCAGGAGGTGATGCCTACAAGCTACTTTGGGACTTGGGTGCTATGTCATGGGCAGCCGCACTGTTTTCCTCAGGGCAGCTAGTGGCCGCCACATCCTCAGTTATTTTCGTAGGAGCCAGCACATTGATATTGCATGGATCTGGAAGGTTCAATGGTCCTGAGGTTGGATTCGTATTAGGTGCTTTCATCTGAAGACGGAGGGGAAAGATCATCTCATTGCTCTTGGCCATGGTGTTGAATCTCTTTCCCATTAGAGGGGGTGACGCATTGTCCATAGTTCGGATGCGCTGAGGGCTGAGGGAAGCAGTTTTACCTTTCCCACGGTTAGAACTGGCACTCAATTCATAGTCCTCAAACACCAAACCAGGTTTGGTGTCTTTGAAAGGATTGCCGATTGATGAATCGCCCTTTACTTTGGCTTTAACTGGCTGGGGGACTGAAGCTGCACTGATGATTTCAGACAAGTGTCCTTGGGAAAGGGACATGACTGTTCTGTAGAGGAACTTGTTGGAGGAGCTCCTGGTTCCGTTACCAATGGGGTTCTCAACAGGGACCCAGGCCTTTTTCGGAGTGTTTTCCGGGGCCTTTAGGGCCAGCTGCCCAAACTCATCATTGTCAAACCGTGTCGTCCTTTGGAACTTTGGGGGACTCAGACTAGTTCTGGAACTTGTGACTTTAAGCTCGTGGAGGTCCCCATTGTAGAGCGGAACAAAGTTTCTCAGATTCTGGAGTGGCATGATTCGTTGTGTTTTCACGCTTTTGTGGAAAATTTCCAGGGCTAAATCTAAAAGAAAGAAATACTATTTAAGTGAAATAAAATGACTGGCAAGAGACATTGATACACAAGAAATCCTGCTGAGATAGTATCATTAGAAGTATAGCAGCATTTCAAAGTCTTTGGCGTGTTTGAACAGTGACGGCTCCTCCGCTAAGGCAGAGGAGCGTCGCCCCACTGCTCTGTGAGCAGCAGTTAAAGGAAAACTAAAATGATAATAACCAGCGTTATTATTATTTTAGTTTTCTGTCTCCTGGTGCAGGGTGGGGCTGGACTGTCAGAGAAGGGGCCAGGAGCAGGAGTGGTTGCTCCACTCTAAAGTGCGCATAACTGTTTGGCCGACCCTCTTGGGCCGGCCAAACAGTCATGCACACTTGGCATGTTCTGCACCCAGGCTGCATTACAGTCTGGGTACTGAACATGCCCAGGCATCATTCCCCATCATAGCACCGAACCACGGTGCTCAGACCATTCACAAAGTTGCATTGGAGTGGTGTGATTGGCTAGGGGAGTCAGGAGACTGAGTGCTTCCTGGTTCCTGCTTCTGATGAGCGTGACCTTTTTTACAACCAAAGCTCCTCCATTGCATTAATTTAATTGGAGTTTTGTTGCCAATGCGATGTAATGTGTAATTTTTTTAAATGTCACCAACCCCTCACTTCACGCACCTTCACTATATTTGTGTGAGCACCAGAACTATCAAAAAAAGTGATACTCCATTTATGCTGTGAATAAATGTGATGTCATATCAACCTTGTGTCCCGGCATATATTGTGTAACGAGTCCCCCGAGGACTCATTCCTTGTCTCTCTTGACTAATGCTCATTTAAATAATAGTAGCCCAGGCTACCCGACGACCCAAGTGGCCTCTATTGCACCATTGTTCTCTATATAATATAGATTACCCCATGTCAGACTACTGGGGTCCCCTTGTTCTTGAAAAGAAATCTGATGAGCGTGAGGCGGCGCCAACCGTGTGGCAGGCCTGAAGGTAAGTGTTTTTTCTTATTATTTATTTTCATTTACACCCCCCCTCCTCCGCCTGCCCCGCCACCCCCAGTAAATAGCGGCCACCACTGTGTTTGAAAGACTCTTTGAGAGACCCTGTCTATGGGCAGTACAGCATGCGTTGAAGCAGATTCTGAAAAAAATCCGAAACAACTCACAGGAACGTGGATGTAAACACTAAGGGCCTCATTTATGGGATGTTGGCGTAGGGCAGCACAGCAAGGCACCTTGCTGCGCTGCCCTATGCCAGAGTGAAATGGCAGAAATGCACTGTATTTAAGCAATACAGTGCATTCCTGTCCTTTCTGCCTGCACTGGTGCTGTTTCGGCACGTAGACACCCTTGCACCATGGTGCAAGGGTTCCTCTGTTGCAGGCAGGATTGTTTTTCACAAGGGATGGTAACATGCACACAGACAAAAACACACACACACTCTCCCCCTCTCTGTTTCGAAAGTCCTCAAAATATTGTTAGTTTACAAAATATTGTGTTTTCTCTCTTCATACTCCTACCAATCTGCATTCCTCTCCCGTTGCACTGCTCCTTAGGCCCCTCTCATGCACCCTGCTTCTCATATAATATATTGAAACATTATATGCCAGCCTGATTGTTGGAAAATATGAAGCTCACCCCCCCCCCCCCCTAAAATCTTACTGACCAAGCTATGCCCCTGTGTGTGCTGCAGAGTGCAGCACACATGGAAAGAGGAAAAAACGAGGAGAAATAAACATATTTCTCCTCATTACGCCTCACCTCAGGAGGCATATGGATTTGGCACTTCCCGGGTTTACATCACTTTGTAAATCTGGGGCTGCGTCAAATTCCATGGGTGTTGTGTGGCCATACTTATGATCTATGAGGCCACTCAAAGCCACGCAGGGTGGCTTTGTGTGGCTCCATAAATCTTTATGAGAGCCCTTTGTCACAAATGTACCACTTTACGTGGTGCAAAAGTGAGACAGGGCTCTCAAAAATAAGCCCCTAAAATCCCAAATATTGGCTTTGCCTACCCCTTGCACTATGTAGGCAACTCAATCACAGATTTCTCTAGACTCATCTGCAAACATGATTAGCAAATTTGGGAAGCTTTTCCATAAACACACTGGCTTAAAGTTGAGATCAAATATATGAAATAAATACTTTTGAATTTCAAAGGTACCTGGTCTGGTTGGAGACCTTCTGTAAACTTGCTGCTGACTCCCGGGAAATCAAAAAAGCTCATAATGGCTCTATGTGGGCACTAATTCACTCATTCATTCAGGATTCGGCCCTCGAGGCCCATCTGAGAGGCACAACTATTATATTGCATGTTTAAAAAGAACAGATGATCTATGAACCTTCGAATATTAGGATAATGGGTAATGAAATTGAGAGGACAGTTCTGAACTATTAAAAGAAATATGCCATTTGGAAAATGCTCCAAATAAAAAGAAAAACAAGCATTGGCATAGCCAATAGGTCTCGCCTTTGGGAGGTGTTATTAGTTTTGCTGAATATGAGAACTCCATAAGTAATAAGTTGCAAAGTGTCTTGTAAATGGAAAATAAGTACCCAATTGTAGCAGTTTACTGTTTAAGTGTAGTGTAGTTGAAGGCCTATTCAAGGGAGTTTGTGTCGGCTAGTACTCAGCATCCACTATTATGCATTAATAACAGTAATAAAAATTTAGTCAGTTTTTTTAAATTTAAAAAGTAAACATACTTTTATTATACACGCAAAAGTGATAACTTGTTACTTGCGATTCTCGTACGAGGTGCTGAACAGGGACTCCTGTTTGGGGTTTAAAAATGGTTCCTTTCATATGGCAGCTGTGAATATGACACGTTATTTCGCATGCCATTACTTCGCATGCCATTACTACGCGGTTATTGCTTAGCAATAACCGTTACTACGCAAGTTTTTAGTTCGCATACCATTACATTGAAAGTGTTAATGTATACGAAGTAAAAACTTGCCTAGTAATAAAAATGGCATGCGGAATAACGTGTCATATTAAAAAAAGACATTTAACCCCTTTTTTTAAATGTTTAAAACACAACACTGGGGGCGTGGCTTGGCGCCAGCGAAGATGGCCGCCTAACAGGGGAGCTCCGTCGGAGCAAAGCCCTTATTCCCCCAAAATCCGTCGGAAATCCTGCAGGCACCACGTCGGAGGGGCGGAAATGCCCTCCAGAACATAAGCGGCATCAGGTCCCAAAATCCGGAGGTTCGGGGACGCCGCGGAGACCGCAACATAGCAGGTGCGTGAGGCAGCGGCCGAGGGAGCCTGGAGGACGGGTGGCGGGCGCGCCCGTTGGCCACCTACGCAACACCCCGGCGTTGGGGCCGGCGGTGGCGCCTGTCATCGGAGGTGCGGCCAGGCCCGGACGGCCCCACTGACTGCACTCACAACAGCAAAAGGGGGTCGTGAAGCGAACAGCGGCCCCTGGGAGACACTCTTTTTGGACGGCACCCGAGGTGGAGGCTCGGAGGCTCTGGACGCTTCCGGAACCGCGAAAGTGCGGCGGCGGCCTTGAAGGCCCTATGAGACAGCGGGGGGACACGTATCTCCTCCGCCTAAGAAATCAGCCCGACGGCGAACCTGGGTGGGGACCCTGCGCTCCGGGGGGCGCCCTCATCAACCCTGATATAGGACCGAAGGAGGGAGAAATAGCCGGACTGCGGCGGGGCCCGGCGAGGCCTGAGGAGTATTGCTGATCGACGCGGCGCGGGCGACTGCGGGTGAGATCCGCTGAATTGCGCCGACGAACCAACTGGTCTGTGAGGGACCCTGCCGGCGTGGTGGGGCCCCCCCCCTTTCTTGGACCCCGACGACCGGCTGCCGATCGAACCGCCTGGAGCGGGGGAGAGCCCCCGAGGGACCGGGGCGGTGTGAGAGAGGAATCGGAGGTGGTCCCCAGGTGACGGATATGTTGGAGAGCCCCGGTGAGGAGGCGGGTCGTGCGAGGTGGCCTATGAAGCGGTGAGAGAGCCCGGCCCTGCCCGGAGGCCAATGCTGGCGGCCGCATAGAGATCTGGACACATAGCCCAAGCGGCGGACAGGGGCCAAGGGAGACCAAGGGAGACCTCGTTCATTGGGCCCACCTGGCAGGCCGGAGTGGGACTGGAGGCCAGCGGCGGGACAAAGAGACCTGGCTGGAGCGGAGAGCGCGCTCGTGACTGGGGAGTACAGGCCCGTGAGCGCGCCAAGTAAAACGGACACGGACCCGGCTGGGCGGCAGTGGGGATCGCAATAGCGCGGCGCAGTCCTATTTGGGACGGCCGGTAGACTCCTATCTGTATCAACCTACTGAGCGACCACGGGAAGAAATCACAAGATCACGGGGGGTGCTCAGCTGGAAACAGCCTGGACAAAGGAGACAGCAAAATGAGGCCTAAGGGTGCGGTGGTCACCCAGACCAACAAGCTCGACAAATACGCAGTCCCGAAGTCAGTCCCTCAGACCGAGGGAGCAGCCGGGGGCCAACCGATGCAGGCGGAGCCCTCCCTGGCTTCCATCATGGCGGCCATTCTAACACTGGGGACCACTCTCGAGACGAAAATCGACAAGATGTCCATTGAGATGAACCTTATACGCACCGATCTCAACAAGACGTCGGAAAAACCAGGACCAACGAGACAGATATCCGAGAGCTCCAGGCATCCTCCAAACAGCTCGAACAGAGGGTCAATGACCTGGTACACCAACACCGCCAGGTCGCCTTGAAGCTCGAAGACCAGGAAGGAGGGCCCGACGGAACAACATTCGCGTGGTGAGCGTTCCAGAGGGTTCAGAAGGGCCTAGCATGGACCTCTTCCTTGAAGATTTGATCCTCAACTGTCTGAAACCGAAACGGCTCTCAACTATGTTCTCCATCGAGAGGGCGCACCGTGCGCCGATCCCCAGGCCCAAACCGGGAGCTCCACCGAGAACAATCATTGCAAAAATACTCAATTATAGGGACCGAGACGCCATCTTGCAGGCAGCCAGACAGATGGGAGACCTCCAATATGAGAATGCAACGGTAAGGTTCTTCCCTGACTTTACGCTTAAAGTGCAGCGGGACCGGTGCTCATTTGATGGGGTGAAAGCGGCGCTTCGGAGCAAAGGCATTCAATACATGATGTTCTTCCCAGCAAAGCTCAAAATCATTGCTGGCGGCAAGTCCCTTTTCTTCACTACGCCCTCGGAGGTGCAGGACTGGTTGGACAGAGGCGCAACACAGACGTCGGCAACAGCGACAGGTGACAAGTGGAGAGACGCCCGGGCCTTGTCATCGGGCTCACTGGATGGACGACCGGAGACCGACGGAACGAGTCAGCGCTCATGGCGATCGAGGTCTCGCAGCCCCGACATGAACGGCACCCAGGGACACTAGTGGACTCACATTGACTGGAGAGACTACATTCTCGGACCTTGGCACGCAGTATTGTAAAGTATAAGCCTTTCATATGTCATAGGGGGCGTAAGATTTCAGAGGTTGTGCTAGCCGGGGAGGGGCGATGTGCTCTTCATGCCCGGCATGGGTTGATCCGGACGATGGGGCTGGAGATACCTCCTGACTTTTATATTCTGCACTTCCCGGGCAGTATCCAAGGCCGGTTACGGGACATTGATAGATGCATATGGTAGGGGCGAGATGGGATTGACGGTGCCATTTGGATTTATTTGTAAGATGTGTGCATTTGCCTGCTGAGATATTACATGCATGGGGATAGGCGTTTAGCGGCCGGAGCTGGTGCCAGCGCATTTCCCCGCTCAATAGTTCTTTGGGGGAGGGGGGATTCTCTCTCTCTTACCCCCTTTTGGGGGCGAAAGGCACTCTGCTAGTTGGGGATGTGGGTAGTTATTAACCTACGTGGCAGGGTAGCAGGGTGGGGGGGTAGGCGGGGGGACAGCAGTTGCATTGTTATGTTCTAATGTTTAGTAAGGTTTGGGGGGTGGGGGGAGGGCTTGAGTTGGTCTGGTTGGGAATGTATTGATGGGCCGGTGCGATGTTGCAGGAGCTACAGAGTGCGTACTTGGATAACTTCCAGCGATGGCTACAAGGTGGGATAAAAGTCTTAAAATCCTTAGTTGGAATGTCAATGGGTTGGGGGACAAGCTCAAGAGGAGTATAGTCCTACAAATTGTTAAACGCCATCTCCCAGATGTTGTCCTCTTGCAAGAAACGCATCTTCTCGGTAACACATGCCACGCACTCAACAGATGGGGCTACACACTGGCGGCGCATGCCGGCTTCACTTCAGGGTCCCGCGGGGTGGGCATACTGTTGCGCCGTAACTTTCCATTTGTCATTGAACACTCGGAGACTGACCCGCTGGGCGCTATGCGATGCTCTCGGGGAGGTGGGAGGGACGCACTCTCAACTTGGTCACGATTTATATCCCACCGGGTCTTCAAACCCAGTCGTATCAGGATTTGGGTAGACTTCTCCTTTCCCTTCCAGAGGGGCAACTTCTACTTGGGGGAGACTTCAATGCAGTGGTGTCGGGGGGGATGGATAGGCACCCACCCAGAGATATCGCGACTGGACATATGTGGCTGTCCAATCTCCTGGAGGCATTCGGATTAGTTGACCTCTGGCGTATGCGCCACCCAAGCCTACAACAGTACACATTCTTCTCGGGACCACACCACACGTTTTCTAGAATTGATTACATCCTCGCACCTCTGCAAAATGACACTGCCATTCGAGAGATCAGACATCTGGCACGGAAGAAAAAAAAAAAACACAACACTACTTTAAATAATAAATAGAAATACACTACCCTACACATCTAAAAATGGAAAACACTGCCAAAACACTACATTACCCTATACTACTGAAACACCACTACACTACCCTTAACCCTAAATCACTACCCCCTGCACAAACATACGCATTCCCCCACTCCGGCCCCTACACTCATTCACTACCCATCACAACCCCCCGACACTACACTAAACACTAAAACTTGCATAGTAATAAAAACAGACATTTACCACAACACTACACTAAATACAAATACACTACCCTACACAAAACAAACTCTAAAAAACTACCCAAACACCCAAACTCTACACTACCCTACACTACTCATACACCACTACACTACCTTAAACCCTAAATCACTACCCCCAGCACGACCCTGCCCCTACCCCAGTCCTGTCCCTACTCCCAAACATTACCCTTCACGACTCTAAACCCTAAACCACTACCCTACACTACAGTTACATCACACCACTACCCTAAACCCTAAAACACTACCCCATGCACGACCCTCACCCTTCCCCCAGTCCGCTCCCTACACTACAACACTACCCTGCACTACACAAACACCACAACACTACTCTAAACCCTAAAACACTACCCCCAGCACGACCCTCTCCCTACCCCCAATCCTGTCCCTACACCCAAACACTCCCCTACATGACCCCCCCGACACTACCCTAAACCCCAAAACACTACTCCTCAAACACACTACCTTAATCCTTAAAGACCTCCCCCTACCCTAAACCCTTAAAAATAGCCCCTCTTACCTCTCTCTCCTCGTGTCCTATGTTCTCCTTCCTGCGTCTTCAGAGAGGCGGTGATCGTTGCACGTCGTTGTGAGGAAACGCCTCAGTTTCCTCACAACGATGTGGTTCGCTTTACAACGCATGCGTTGTAATAACATGCGTAGAAATGGCTACGCGTTATTACAGCGCATGCGTAGTAAAGCTTGCGTAGTAATGGTACGCGGTGTAATGACCGTGTACAAAAGGATGTTTACCGGCAGCTGTGACTCAGGGGCGTAACACAGGCCCCCGCAGTGCGGGGGGCTCCCAAGCTCCAGGGGGCCCCCTCAGCAGAGCACTTCGGCTGGAGAGCTCCTGAGGGGGCCCCTCCATGTACCTTGCAGGGGGGCCCCCTCAGTTATCATTACGCCACTGCTTTGACTTTTTTACTGCAGCCCCTCTGCCTGCTGGGGGTAATGCTCTCTGCAAGCAGCCCGCCTTCTGGAGCCAGCAGTCAAATGTGTGCTGCTCGGCCTTCACTCTTTTAATTACAACAGAGCCTCCCGTGGAGATCTGTGGAGGCCACGGGAGAAAAACTTACGTTCCCTTTTTGACTGCTTGTGTCAGACCTCGCCTGTTGAGCTGATTTCATTAACCGTGCCATTTATTAGGCCGTCGTCACCGAGCAAGCAACTAATATACACAATGGTCTGGCCTGACAAATCGACAAACATTAAATGCATGTTGCAGACCCGCGCGTTAGGTAGAGTAAGGGCTACATCACCTAATTAATATTTATGAGCACTTTCAATGTATGAGGCACTTTCACAATCTTAAACTTTTCTATCATTTCCTCTTCATTGACTTGTGACGTATCTACACATTTCTTTACGGTGGAAAATGCTACTTTTTGTTTCCCGTATGGGTACATAATTATTTATAACAAAACATGAACAGTTTTGGCTTGATTGGGACATTCTAGCGAATTTCTTAGAATGGTATTTTTTTCCAATCAAAAACTACATTCCTTTAATATTTTGCCAACAGACGTCACAAGTTAAGGAGGGTGTGCTGTGTAGCGCACTGGATGCATATTCAATACATCTAAGTGCTCCCCGTTTAGAGCTGGCGAGTTGTGACATGGGCATATGCAGTCTACCCAAGACCACACACCGGTCAAGCGGGGCGCCGGGATTCTAAACCAGGCCTTCCAGTCTACAGGTCCGCAGTCTAGTCATTAAACGACATCTGCTTTAACGGGATGTGACAAATTAATTCTCCTGTACCTGTCCATTTCACATTGAGACATTTTTCATTCTCGCACTAAACTAATAATTGTAGAGCCTGTCCCGCGGGACAGAGATGTTCATTTGTGACGCGCACCCCCGGGCAATCGATGCGGAGAATAATTATACTTTCTGTCTGGTCGGCCACTGCGATACAGAGCGGGGACGGGCCAGTGATAATGAATAGCCCGTTAAGAGGCTGACAGTACCGTGATTATAACCAAACGCGCCTCTCGCCCTCTCTCTCGGTCGCAGAAATCAGCGATGACAAATTGTCTCTCAAATACAGCGCAGCAAATGGGGGCTTGGAGGTGGTTTGATTTAATATTGAAGTGTTGGGCAGGGTTATACAGGAAACTAAACGGGTGCATTTTTGAGGAGGACGAGTTGTTTAACTTAAAAAGTGAAAATGCTTTTCTCTCCTTTTTATACCCCAAACCCGGGAGCCCCAAAGTGCGTCGGGCGTAAACGCAAGTCATTTTTCATATCACCAACAGTTTCCGATCACACCTCGACATAATTGTTGTTCTCTGCTGCCCGCGAGTCGCAGACGGTAGAAGGGATCGCATGAAATCCAGTTAGAGCACATTTGTTTCCATCTGCCCGCAAATGCGCGTCTTACACGTGTGTGTATTAATAGGCTTAGGGCCAGAAATGCGAGCTGCGGCCGGGGCGCTGTGCCTGCGCTAATCTGCTCTGCTGGAGCCTAGAAGCCGGGCAGCCCCGGGGTGTGAGGGCAGCCCCAGTGCGCGCGGCCACTGAGGAAGGCCCGGTGCACGAGGGCACTGAGGAGGCGCTGGTGCGCGAGGGCACCGAGGCTGCGGAAGTACATGGATGCACCAAGGCAACATAGTGTATGCTTTGAGGCAACGCTAGGGCACAAGGGCAAGTTCACGGGGGCACCGGGGCAGCCTCAGTGTATGAGGGCTCCGAGGCAGCGCTAGCACACGGGCACCGAGGAGGCATCGGGGTATGTGGGCAGAGGTAGTGCTCGAGGGCACCGAGGCCAGTGTTAGTAAATAAGGCACAGAGGCAGCGCCAGAGCATAAAGGCGCCGAGATAGCCCCACATTTGTTTATGGAACAGAAAACAAGCGCTGCCGTGAAAGCGACTGCGCTGGGTTAATTAGTAACGTGATCCAGGAATGCAGCTGGCAACCTGCGCGCCGCTGCTCGCTCCCGAGACCCAAATGCCATGGGAGTGAACGTTTAGAGAAAAGGCGGGACATGCACCCGTCTTTGGCCATTTGTGTGCTTTCATTATTGAAAGCCATACGCAAAGGCCAATGGAATGTGTGGGAGTTACCAAACTCACACGGAGAAGTTTAGGAGAAGTGTGGAGTGCTCACAAGAAGCCTCCCATAGATCAGCGCATGCGCGCTGCGCTAGGCTCGACCTAAACAGGGGCATGTGTGGTGTAGAATGAAGTGGAGAAGGTAAGAAATTCAGTTCACTAAATAGGGTTCGGAAATGAACAAGACAAAGCAGGACTCTGAACCTGAGTGAGCAAAACATTAGTGGAACGGCAGGTGATGGAACATTTTTTGATGGCTCATATTTTTACAGAATAAAGAACTACAGACCTAAGCAAATTTGTATACCTTTATTAATACTGAAAGTAAATACGTTCAGAACTTCTCTCTATAATGTGTCCTGTCAGCGCCTCATTCCATTTCAAGGCACTTGAGTATACTAATGCAATATTCTTCCCCCAAAATTACAAACTTTTGCATTGATTAGACAGTGCAATTAGGATACCTAAGAAATTATAACTGTGGGAGTAAGTATTTCTGCACCAGAATTCCAAAGTAAGAAAAAAGTAACTTACATGTAACTACAGTTCTCCAGTGTTGGTAACTTTCACAGATCCACATACTTGAATCATTCCCCATTATCGAGCTGGGAGTCCCATGCTGACAATTTAATAGCAGTATGAAAGATATTGCAAATAAAGCAGTACAAGCTAGGATTCCTTAATAGGGCAATCACCTCATTAGAAAAGACCACTGAACTCTCCAAACGAGGGTTCCTCTATTCAGAGTACTTAGGGCCAGATGTATCAAGAATTGCTTTTGCGATTCTTAAATAGCGAATTTTACTGATTCGCTATTTTAGAATCGCAAAATGCAATGTATGTAGGATTTGCACATTTTTTTTCGAATCCTTAACATTCCCTATTAGCAAATCCCAAATTGCGATTCGCTATTAGGGAATGCCTTCCCATTCATTCCTATGGGCCTAGGGGCCTAGGGGCCTAGAGGCCCATAGGAATGAATGGGAAGGCATTCGCAATTTGCGATTACCAAATAGGTAATCGCAAATTGTGAATGCAATTGCAAGGGTGCCAGGGGTACATAAGGCCCCCCTGATGCACCCCCAAAAAAGGAAAGTGTGCACATGTGGCGTACACACATACCCTAAGGACATGTGTATGCGCCACATGGCACTTAGAAAAATGCACTTTTGTGCGTTTTTCAAAGGAATATCAAATTACCATCAACTTGAAGTTGATGGTAATTTGCGATTTCTTAATGCAAATTCGCATTTAGCGATTGCTTCATGCATTGCACTTAGGGAATCGCAAATTGTGATTCCCTAACTGCATTCGCAATTTAGGTAATCGCAAAAAATTGCGATTACCCATTTTGCGAATGCCAAAAGTTTCATACATTGCAAAAGGCATTTTTGCGTTCGCAAACGGGCCGATTCTATGAATCGGCCCGTTTGCGATCACAAAAAGCCTTGATACATCTGGCCCAAAAGCACTAGTTTGAAAAGATAATGATAAACAGGCACCTGAATAGGGAAGAGGATGGGCTGCATGTGAAGCTATTAAAGATACCAATACTAGTGAGCTGTAGTTACAGTTAAATAACTTTTTCTTCTACAGCAGAGGCTCTCTCATAGATTCACTATTTTGAATCAGAGTAGTAAGCAGTAGTTAATGCAGTTGTCAAATATTTGTAATGCATATCATACTGTAGAATAATATTTCAGAGCAAAATTTGTGAGAATTGGCTCGACTTAATGAAATAGATGTCATAACATCTCCTGGCCTGGCCAAACAGCTGACTCTTGTGCATAATCAGTATGTTGAATCGCACAAATCGATTCAAAAATATCATGGGACATGAATATTTTGTCTAAATACCGTCACTAACAAATTATCTAAGGTAAAAATATTGTTTTTATTTGTTTTGTATATATAATATAGTTTTTGAGAATATTACTTTAATATAATTGTAGAAATATTGTTTCTTGATTCATTTATTATATGTTACAATATATATTTTAGGTGTTAGTATGTTTTGCATATTTGTAGTTATTTTTTTTAATATCGTTTGTAATTTTAAATGTGTGATTTGTTTTGAAATTCATTAGTCATTTATTATTTTCTAGCAGGTTGTTGGGTTTGTAGAGTATAGGGTGGGAAGGTATTTTAATTATAATTAATTCAATTTTAATATGAATTTCTATTTATTGTGCATTAAATAGTTAATTGATTATAACTATGTAAACTGTTTAATTTTTAGTTTGTTTAATGTACTATTTTTGAGATTAATTTATATTTTAGTAGCAGGTTGTTGGGTTTGTAGGGGAACTAAATGAGAAGTTAATTAAATTATAATTAACTTAATTTTCAGGTTAAATAATTTTGATTGTAAATAAATTAACATTTAATTGATTAGTAATTATATAAATTGTTAAATTGGTATTATATTTATTTAAGTTTAATGTTTTAGTTTTAATGTATATTTGAATTTTTATACTTTTGCTAGTAATTGAAATTTTAGGAGCAGGTTATTGGTTTTGTAGAGGAATAGGATAGGAAGTTACTGACATTAGATATTATTTATTTGTTAATTTTAATTAATTGGTTATTTAATAACATTGTTAATTGTTTATTTATATTGGAAACTATTTGTTTTATTTAATTTATTTATGAATTTTTTGCTACGTTTTTAAATAATATTTGTAAAATGGATTTTTTATTATTTTGATTTATTATTTGCTTAAGTGAGTATAATATTAATTTATATATTGTTTTATTTTCATTTTGTTTTGGTCTTTATGTCTTTTTAGGTTGTAGGGAGGGGCATGCATTTTATTTTACTTAATTTAAAGGTTTTGTAAAACTATCTTGTATTTCTTGAGTTTTTTTGTTTATAGAGCATGTATTTTTTTTCAAAAACTTTTTAGTGGCATTTATTACAATGACATATTACAATAGAACCTTATTTTTTCACAACAGATCATGAACAGATTTTACATTGCAGCACTGGACCTCTCATGTATCGCCCTCCCTCACCCTCCCTCACCCAGGTATTATATCTTGGATTAACATTGTCGGCCGTTTTCTAGTACTGATGTTGCCTCAATATATATTCCATTTCCCCCATACCTTGCCCCACTTCTTAGGGCATCCTCTAATCATGTAGACTGCGCATTTAGCCAACATGCACCAATCAACATCCTGTTCCCATTCGACTGTCGTTGGCGGCTCGGAGACCCCCCATCTACGGGCAATATTATGCTTCGCTAGTATAAAGCCTGTGGCTGCCCATAGTTGAGCCATTCGATTGAAATCTGTGGCATCCCACATATGGAGCAGGGATATCTTGGGGATAACGCTAGGGCAATCCCACACACCTCGCCGACTAGCCTGTTAACCGCCTCCCAAAATATCTGGATTAAGGACATTCCCAAAGTATGTGGTAAAATGTGCCCATCTCCCCGCATCTCCGTCTACAGTCTGCGGAACTACTACGGCCCATCTTAACCAGTGTACTGCATGTGATGTATGTGCGGTGCAAAACTTTAAATTGGACCAGCCGCAGTCGTGATGATATGGCCACCTCATGCGGGGAAGACAGCGCATCACGCCAATCCTCCTCCTCCAAGTCTCCCACATTAGTCTGCCAGCGCGTATATAGCTGTTTCAATGGGTCTGGTGAATTATTAATTATTTTCCGGTAAGTGAGCGAAATTGCCTTACTCTCCATGGGATCTGCAAGTAGTCTGTCCTCGAGTGGGGTGGCTTCCGGGATCCCATCTATCTCTCTGGTTGCCTACAGTAAGGCATGCCTTATTTGCAAGTATCGGAAGGTTTCACCTATGGATAATTTATATTCTTTTTGTAATTCCGGAAATGTCAATATTTTTCCTTTCTTTATCAGGTCTCCAACTTGTGATATACCAATGATATCCCATTTGTCGAATCCTCTACAATTACTCAAATTGCCCAGTATTGCTGCATGCCATAGGGGCGTCATTTTTGTCAGCTTTTTTAGTTTCCCATCCAAGTTGTGTAGTGGTGGTGTACCATATGGTAACGGTGAGGGCTGTGGGGCAAGTGAGCTGTTGTCCACGCGGTTTTGTGTCCAGTGCCTCTCTATACCCTCCCCGACCCATCAGTCATCTGTCCATCCGACATGCTAGGTCCTGCTGCGCTCCATACACCCATTTATTAATGATTGAAAGGTGGCAGCTCAGTAATACATGCGGATGTCTGGCAGGGCAATTCCCCCATCATACCACCCATGGACCAATTTAGGTCCTGCATACGAAGCAGCTTCCCGTCCCAAAGTAGGTTCCTGACTTCCCCTTCAATTGATTTAAAATACGCATCGGGAACGTTATATGGAGTATTTTGCAGCGCATACAGGAGCCGAGGCAGAGCCATAATTTTAACTAGCGCTGCTTGTCCCAACAATGACACAGGCAGCGTTCGCCAATGGCGGACATCACTCTGCAGTCGAGTTAAGGGGCTCAGCAGGTTTCGGTCATGGAAAAGCGATGGATCAGCCGTTGCATATATACCTAAATATTGAAACCCATCCTCAACGACTATGGCCTCACAGTTAGCCGGGAGGGCAGGCGCTGGCTCATGGAGTAAGTATACAACCGATTTAGACCAATTTATAGTATACCCAGAATATTTGCCGTGATTAGAGCAGATCTGGAGTATTCTGTTAATTGATGCACCAGGGGTGGCAACGTATAGTTGAATGTCATCCGCGTAGAGCGAGATTCTATCTTCCCATTCATTTGTCCACTTCAGTCCCCGTATCCCCGTATCAATGGGTCCCCGCGTATCCAACATGCAAGGGGCTTGAGTACTAGGGCAAATATAAGAGGGTATAGCGGGCAGCCCAGTCTTGTCCCCTGGCGTAGAATGAATGCTGTAGACACATGTCCATTCACCACCACCTGAGTAAGTGGCTCAGCATATAGGAGTTTGATCCATTCAAGATAGATTGTTCCCAGTCCCAAACATTCGAGGACCGCGATCATATATGGCCACTTGACAGTATCAAAAGCCAAAGTGCGTCCAATGAGAGTATGGCCGCATTTTCACTAATGGTGTGTTTTCTAGCGAGTACTCCATTTAGGCGGCGTAGATTCATAGCAGTGTTGCGGCCAGGCATGAACCCAGACTGGTCTGGGTGGACCAGCTTTGTAATTATGGGGAGCAGCCTATTAGCCAGTACTTTAGCTAGGACTTTCACTTCAACATTTAATAAGGATATTGGCCGGTATGAGGTGAATTCCTCCTCTGGCTTCCCCGCCTTACAGATTACGACAATAGAAGCCATTCTTTGGTCTCTGGGTAACGCACCAGCGGATTTACTCTCGCGGTACATATCGAGGAGGTGGGGTGCCACCTTGGATGTCGTTATTTTAAGGAGTTCAGTTGGGAGGCCGTTTGGTCCCCAGCTTTTCCCGATTGTATACTGAGTATGGCTGCAGTGATTTCCTCAACAGTAATGTCTACTTCCAGCGATTGCTAGTCGTCTAGGGTCAATGTCGGAATTTGTATGTCAGTTATGATCTCCCTCACCTCTTCTATGGTTGCAGTTGCGACGGGTGAGTAAAGTTGCTTATAAAATTCGGCAAACCCGTCCGCTATATGTTGCGGGTCTCGCAGATAAGTCCCGTCCTGTCTGTGAATCCAGCGGTCCGTCCTTTCCTTCCTCTCTAACCATGCTAATAGCTTACTAGCTCTGTCTCCCTGTTGGTATATTCTATATATTTTGGCGCGGTGTTTGCCTCTGGCTATTTCCTGTGCTAGGTTCCTGTATTCTTTTCTTTTGAGTTCCACAGTATGATTTTCTTTCTCATCCTGGGTATCCCTTAATGTCAGCTCTCTTGTCAGGATATCTTGATCTAATATATCATGTATTTTTATATAAAATGTGTTGTAACTATTTTCTGTTGTTAGGCATTTAAATGTTTTCTAAAAGTGATTAGAAGCTGAAATGTATTTTGAATCCCTCAAAGCTCCAAACCTCTCCGTACATTTGCATAGATTGGAGTAGGAATACTAAAGCAAACCCCAACAAAGTCTAATACTTTCCCTACTGTTGCTTAGACTTGAATGGGAATAGCAAACCCAAGCCTTCCCGAAGTCCAGCACTTTCCCTACTTTTGTATGGATTGGAGTGGGAATTGTAAATCTTACCCTTCTGAAGTCCAACATTTTCCCTACTGCTTAGATTGGAGTGGGAACTGTACATTTAATCACTCTGAAGACTCCCATGTTCCCTAATGTGTTTAAACTGGAGCAGAAAAAGTAATCTACCCCATCTGAAATCCAACACTTTCCCTAAAATTAAATTGATTGGAGTGGTATAGTACATCTAACTCTTCGAAATCCAATACTTTCCCTACTGGTACTTAGATTGAAGTGGGAATAGTAAATGTAACCCTCAGAAGTACAACACTTTGCCTACTTTTGGACAGATAGCAGTGGACATAGTAAATCTAACCCCTCTGAAGTTCAACACTTTTAATACTGTTGCATAGATTGGAGTGGGAATATAAATCTGACCCCTCAAAAGTCCAACACTTTCCCTACTGCTGTTTAAACTGGAGTAGGAATAGTAAATCTAGCCTCTGTGAAGTTCAACACTTTCCCTACTGTTGCCTAGAGTGAAGGGGGAACAGTATATCTAGCTACTCTGAAGTACAACTCTTTTTCTACTGTTGCATACACTGGAGTAGGAATAGTAAATGTAATCTCTCCGAATACCAACACTTTAACTACTTCTACTCAAACTAGAGTGGTAATAGTAATTTTAACCCCACCAAAGTCCAACATTTTCCCTACTGTTGCATACACTGGAGTGAGAATAGTAAATCTAACCCCTCCAAAGTCCAACACTTTCCCTATTGTTGCATACGTTGGAGGGGGAATAGTACATATAACGTCTCTGAAGTCCAACATTTTACCAACTGAGGCTTGAATTGGAGTGGGAATAGTAAATCAAACCCCTCCTAAGTCCAGTGCTTTCTCTACTGTTGCTTACTTTGGAGTTGGAATAGTAAATCCAATTCCTTCAATTTCCAACACTTTCACCAATGTTGGTTAGACTGGATTTATATTCATAATGTTTTATTTCTTTAACTTTATTTGTTTTAGTTTTTTAATTTTTTTAATGTTTATATTATTTTTAGATGCAAATATTTGTTATTTGAAGTTTTTGTATCCATTACATTATTTTAATTAATTATTATTTTGATAATATTTAGTTTTTAACTTATATTTTGTTACTGGTAATATATATATTTGTTTTTAATTGTTTAAATATAGGTATTCTTGTAAAAAGTGTATATATAAATATATATTATTTGTATATTTAATTTAAAGTAACAAAACTATTTTTATATGTTCATTTTTACATTTAAATTAGGTTACATACTTTTGTTAGTTATATGTATGTTTGTTAATTTAACTTTACTTAACTTTATATTTTAATTTAAATGTATTTTTAAAATTGCTTAGTGAATGTATACATATACAAATGTAAATAACTTATTAAAACTATATATTTTACATTAAGGGCCTAATTACGATGTTGGTCGGAGTTGCCTCCTACTGGCACCGTTTCGGGAAAGGAACTGCCCGACTATAGGTCGGTGGTTCCGACAACCCCATTAGGATGCGACCACATATGGTGGGGTCACAAACTTCCATTTTTCAATGGGAGCTTGTGCGGCGGGCTGAAAACGCCCGCAGCACAAGCTCCAATTGAAAAATGGAAGTTTGTAAACATCCCTGCACCCTGTGGCAGTCACCGTGAGGTGCCTGCCACACATTGCAGGAATGTTTAGGGGGGGAACCTTCAGTGCCCCCCAGGTCCAAATGCGGAGGGCCAGGGGGGAAGGGGGCCCTGCTGAGGGCCCCCAAAGTCAGTTTCCGACAGCCAATCTATGTCGGAAACGCTGTCTTTGAGGGATTATAGAGCTGTTCCGACTGACTGACGGGCTCCTTGAGCCAGTTGGAACTGAGTAGAAGTCCCCCGACAGCTTCAACTCCGAACAGTCGTCGTCCTAATGTGGCTGTCGGAGTTTAAACCTGCAATGTTGGTCGGAAAGCTTCCGACCAGCGGTCGGAGACTTTCTGAGCGACATTGTAATTAGGCCCCATATCTCTTTAACTAATTGAGGGCCAGATGTACAAAAAATTTAGTTTGCGATTTCCTAATTGGGAAATTTTGCGATTCGCAATTAGGAAATCGTAAACAGCTATGTACAACAGTGTCTCAGGCACTGTCTGTGATTCCCAATGGGTCGCAAATCGACCTGCCTCATCCATATTCATGAGGAAGGTCCCAATTTGCGACCCATAGGGAATGGCTACAATCACAGGGCTGGTGGCCTGCTGGGGTCAGCAGACCACCATGTCTGTGATTGCTTTTTAAATGAAGCAAAACCTTTTTTTGTAATGCAGCCCATTTTCCTTAAAAGAATATGAGCTGCATTACAAAAATAAAAATGAAAAGTTTTCTTTTCATTTTTTAAGAGTAGGCAGTGGTCCGTGGGACCGTGCTCTTAAAAAATGTTTTTACCCACATTCACAAAAGGAGAAGGGGTCCCTTGGGGACCGTGCTCTTAAAAAATGTTTTTACCCACATTCACAAAGGAGAATGGGTCCCTTGGGGACCCCCTTCCCGTTTGCGAATGGGTTACCACCTCCTATACGTAGTCGGTAAATTATTAATGTTTTGCAACCGCATTCTGGCTGCAAAACATTCATACATACCAGTGCTATTCAGTATCAGGAAGGGACGCCCTAAACACGCCCCTTCTTAATACCGAATCGCAGAAGCAAAATGCGATTCGGTAACAAGTTGCTGAGTCACATTTTGCCTTTTGTACATGACAAAATGCATTTTGCGACCAGTAAAATGCTTCGTACATCTGGCTCTTACTAATTTAAATAAATTGCATTAAAATCTACATTTATTAAACAATATTCTTACCATTTTTTTTAATGATAGTCTACGCCATGATATTTTTGACACAATATTTTTGTTACATTAAAAATATAGAAATACCATTTTTTGGTAAACAATATTTTTGACATAATATTCATGTCAGTAAATATCGTTATTCACAATATTTTGTCACACAACTATCAGTCTCTAGACAGTAATGTCTTGCAATAGTCTGGCAACCTTTCCACATAGCTTCCCTGCATATAATAGCGGAACTCCTGAATTAAGTGCTACTGAAGCTTCAACAACTTTGGTTGAGTGGGCTAATACTCTAGATCGCATGGGATGCAGTGGCGTAGCAAAGGGGTCTGGGGGGCGATCCGCCTCAGGCGACATGGGTTTTGGGGGTGGCAGCCTCCCCCACTTGAACCTGCGGCTGTCGAGAGAGACGCGCGGGAATCGCCAGCACCCATCCCCCTGCTATTAAATACGGGCAGCCATGGGGTGGCAAACGCAGGGGCCACCATGTGCGGGCAGAGGTCTAGCTATGCCACTGAAGGGGTGACCACCTTCCAGATGACCACAAACAACAGCTGTAGCAGTCTATATTGCTATTTCTTGTTTACAGAGCGTGCACCTATGTAGATGGCCAAAGGATACAAGGAAGGAGCTGCTCCAGCTGTCTGAAGGTTTTACTTAAATCTATATAGAAATATTCAACACCTTTGTACATCCTAAGAGTGCAGCACCATCTCTGTGCTCAGGTGGGATTTTGAAAAAATGCTTTGAGCATAACTAGCTTATTTATATGGAAGTAAGTAGGAAAGGAGTCTTGATGGTAAACGCCTGGCTCTCACTGACTCATCTAGCAGGGTTAGGGCTAACAGTAGAACTGTTTTCTATGACATAAACTTAATGTCTGCCTTATGCATAGGTTGTAATGGATCTTTCATTAACAGGCTATGGACTCTGTTCAGATCCCACTGCGGTGGCGAACCGTAACTGGTGGAAAGGCCCTTAAGAGACCGTGAGAAATTCTTTAATTTTCCTTGTTGATAAAGAAGATGAAGTGTTGAGTGATCTCCTTAGCCTCAAAATAAGTGCCAGTGTACGCTAATGGAGGTATATTTAAGGCCTGGTTGAGCTGGATGCAAGGGGTAAGGTTGAATGTGAAGCAGATGCATGAAAATTGGATGCAGATCAGATTCCTGACACCAGAGACAGAAACACTGCCACTTGGCTTGAAAAGTTTTAACATGGAAGAGGCAGTGACTTAGGTTAGAATATATCAGCAGTCTCCCAGAGTGACTAATTGTGCAAACTCCAGGTGTTCAGGAGCAATGCCAATAAGTTCAGAGATGCTGGGTAGTACGGTAGAACCTCTCCATTTTCCCTTGAAAGGAAATCATGAGTTTTTCTCAGAGCAAAGAGTAGAACTTCTGAGCGGTTTGGAAGATCTGTGAACCAAATGTTGAAAGATTTGAAATTCTTCACAACTTAAGAAGGATGCCTCTGGTGCCATTTTTCATTTGTGAATATATGTGGTGCTGACTTGAGAACAAAAGAAAGAACTTTGAATTGATATTGGTGCCCAGCTACCTCAAATCTCAGAAGTTTGCCATGTTTGGGGTGAATATGTACATGAAAGTATGCGTCCTGTAAACCTGGGGAAGCCATAAACTCCCCTTCTGGCATCAACTGAAACGTTTCCTGCAGAGTCACCATTCTGAATGATTCTTTATTGAGCTGTTGGAGCTCTTGGCCAGGAAGAACACAGAATAGAACCCCTTTCTTCACCAGGATTGGGGGAGGTGTTCCAGGGACCTTTTGTGAAGCCTGGACAATATCTCGGCCTATGCTACTTCAAGATGATGATGAGTTAACCTCCACAGTTATGTTTGCAGTGATTTATGTACAAACTTGGGGATGTGTTACGTATTTTACCAAATCCAAAACCCATCTGTCTGCTGTTATGTCTTGCCACTGACCATAATGGCAGAAATCCCGCCACCGACAGAGTTGGCGGGATGTGAGGTAGAGATAAGGTAGCTGGGCCAATACAGAGGCACTGATGACATGATGAGTCAACAATGTTTTTAATTCTACCCGTAGCTCCATGGTTCGTACCTTAGATGCTGCACTGGAAGCTTTTATTCATCCAGTCCATTCCAATTTTATTGTGATTTGGGCTGAGGATTTTAACATTCAGCGTTGCCCTTTACCTGCATCCCAGGTTTGTGGCTATTCTAACTGGGATGGAGATGATTTGTTGCATTTCTGTCACAATGACTATGGCGATACGTTGAATTCCCTTATCTTTAAATACAATCTTGTTATGTTTGAGAGCAAAAGTGGGTGGAATGGGGTACGAATCTCCTCTTTTACTTGTAGTGCTGCTTGCACCATAATTGATCATGTGCTAGTGTCTATGGCTGCCAGTAATAAATTTGGTACCCCTTGTATTACTCCATCTATACTTAGCGACCATAACCCGATTGTAATACCTTTTTTGTTTTGGGGCAATAAAGGAGTGGACTCAATAACAGCTAACGAAATCACTGCAGCTAGGCCAAATGGGGTCCATATTAAATGGGCAGGAGTGGAACCTAACAGCTTTCTAGAGAAAATTATCAAGAGGAATTTAACTGAGGTTAGCTATCGCCTGGGGAGGTGGCAACCCAGGAACATATGCTTAATAGTTTTAAAAGCATCTTCAGTTGTGTTAATATCCTCCTGCCAAGATGCTCCAGGCACTCATCAGTTAAACGTGGGGGATGGTTCAATCCACTATGTACTCAGACAACTCAACAGCTGAGAGAGGCTTTACATCGCTCACCTAGAGATACTGTGCTAATCAAGACTCCCCGCAATAACTATAAGCAGGCAATTGCAGAGAGGAAAAGGTTTTTACAAGAAGAGGCATGGTCCAATTTGAGACGAGCTGCCGAGACAAAGGATAGGAAGCTATTTTGGAATACGAATAATGCCCCCTTCCTGAAATCTGATAAGATCCCAGAACTTTATTCCTTTGTAGCCTGCGATGCATGGGTGGAACATTTTTCCAACATTTTTAATGATACTATAAATGTAGGCAGAGGAATGGGGACTGACCGAACCTGCAGTTGGCATCCAATCCCACTTAATATCTCTATGGATTAAGTTATTTGTGCTATAAATTCTAGCGCTAGTGGAAGGGCCCCAGGACCGGATGGTGTCCCAGTAGATGTTTTTAAGGCATCCATAGAGCTATGGGGACCTATTTTAACTAGGGTTTTCAATGCAGCTGCCGAAAGTATAATTCCCCATTCCTAGTCTGTGTCAATAATCATCCCCATTTTTTAAAAAGGTGACAAATCAGGTCCTAAATGCTATCGCCCCATCTCCCTCCTGGACTCTTCTGTAAAACTGATGAGCAGGGTTTTGTTACAGAGGCTGGAGGAATGGGCCTGGGAAAATTCTATTCTTTCCCCAGCCCAATATGGGTTCAGGAGGGGCCTGAGAACAATGGAACAATGCGTCAATTTAGACCTGTTAATAGGGAAATATACTAGGGCTAATCAGGGGTCTCTGTACCTCTGCTTTGTAGATCTAGGCAGTGCTTTTGACCTAGTTAATCATTATGTCCTATGGTCAACCCTGACTAGCCTAGGTGCACCCATGGAGTTTATTTGTTTCTTGGTTCACCTTTATGAGAATCTATAGAGCAAAGTCCGCTATGTACACTGGGCGATTGCACACCTGATTTTAGTGTAGGAAAGGGTATTAGACAGGGATGCGTATTAGCCCCTTCATTGTTTTCCCTTTTTATTAATGGAATGGATGAAGCCTTGCAGGTTCTTCAGGCTGATGTACCCCTCATTAAAGGGCGCCCTATTCCGGTATTGTTATACTCTGATGATGCCGTATTAAGAAATGCAGAAATTAATGGTAGCCTTCATGGAGTAAAGCGATACAAAAGGGGATGATGGACGGAATGTTTGAGCCAATCAAACACTCACCCCCAGTCAACTGATCTGGGTTTAATCCATCATCATTCTTTAGCTCACTCCACCACCCCAGTTCAGACATGGCCATATGCAAATCAGTCTGACCCTGTGCCTCATGGGAACAGTCCAGCACGAACTGCCAAGCCATGTCTTCCCTGGACCGGAAACAAGCATCCTAGGACCGGTTTCTGGCATTCCAGCCGTCATCAGCCAGGCTTGCTTGAATCCAGTGGCAAAGTGAGCAAGGGACCCACGTCTGGGCATACCCCCGCCAACTTAGGGCGAACAAAGCGATACAAAAGGGGATGATGGACGGAATGTTTGAGCCAATCAAACACTCACCCCCAGTCAACTGATCTGGGTTTAATCCATCATCATTCTTTAGCTCACTCCACCACCCCAGTTCAGACATGGCCATATGCAAATCAGTCTGACCCTGTGCCTCATGGGAACAGTCCAGCACGAACTGCCAAGCCATGTCTTCCCTGGACCGGAAACAAGCATCCTAGGACCGGTTTCTGGCATTCCAGCCGTCATCAGCCAGGCTTGCTTGAATCCAGTGGCAAAGTGAGCAAGGGACCCACGTCTGGGCATACCCCCGCCAACTTAGGGCGAACAAAGCGATACAAAAGGGGATGATGGACGGAATGTTTGAGCCAATCAAACACTCACCCCCAGTCAACTGATCTGGGTTTAATCCATCATCATTCTTTAGCTCACTCCACCACCCCAGTTCAGACATGGCCATATGCAAATCAGTCTGACCCTGTGCCTCATGGGAACAGTCCAGCACGAACTGCCAAGCCATGTCTTCCCTGGACCGGAAACAAGCATCCTAGGACCGGTTTCTGGCATTCCAGCCGTCATCAGCCAGGCTTGCTTGAATCCAGTGGCAAAGTGAGCAAGGGACCCACGTCTGGGCATACCCCCGCCAACTTAGGGCGAACAAAGCGATACAAAAGGGGATGGTGGACGGAATGTTTGAGCCAATCAAACACTCACCCCCAGTCAACTGATCTGGGTTTAATCCATCATCATTCTTTAGCTCACTCCACCACCCCAGTTCAGACATGGCCATATGCAAATCCAGTCTGACCCTGTGCCTCATGGGAACAGTCCAGCACGAACTGCCAAGCCATGTCTTCCTGGACCGGAAACAAGCATCCTAGGACCGGTTTCTGGCATTCCAGCCGTCATCAGCCAGGCTTGCTTGAATCCAGTGGCAAAGTGAGCAAGGGACCCACGTCTGGGCATACCCCCGCCAACTTAGGGCGAACAAAGCGAGATACAAAGGGGATGATGGACGGAATGTTTGAGCCAATCAAACACTCACCCCCAGTCAACTGATCTGGGTTTAATCCATCATCATTCTTTAGCTCACTCCACCACCCCAGTTCAGACATGGCCATATGCAAATCAGTCTGACCCTGTGCCTCATGGGAACAGTCCAGCACGAACTGCCAAGCCATGTCTTCCCTGGACCGGAAACAAGCATCCTAGGACCGGTTTCTGGCATTCCAGCCGTCATCAGCCAGGCTTGCTTGAATCCAGTGGCAAAGTGAGCAAGGGACCCACGTCTGGGCATACCCCGCCAACTTAGGGCGAACAAAGCGATACAAAAGGGGATGATGGACGGAATGTTTGAGCCAATCAAACACTCACCCCCAGTCAACTGATCTGGGTTTAATCCATCATCATTCTTTAGCTCACTCCACCACCCCAGTTCAGACATGGCCATATGCAAATCAGTCTGACCCTGTGCCTCATGGGAACAGTCCAGCACGAACTGCCAAGCCATGTCTTCCCTGGACCGGAAACAAGCATCCTAGGACCGGTTTCTGGCATTCCAGCCGTCATCAGCCAGGCTTGCTTGAATCCAGTGGCAAAGTGAGCAAGGGACCCACGTCTGGGCATACCCCCGCCAACTTAGGGCGAACAAAGCGATACAAAAGGGGATGATGGACGGAATGTTTGAGCCAATCAAACACTCACCCCCAGTCAACTGATCTGGGTTTAATCCATCATCATTCTTTAGCTCACTCCACCACCCCAGTTCAGACATGGCCATATGCAAATCAGTCTGACCCTGTGCCTCATGGGAACAGTCCAGCACGAACTGCCAAGCCATGTCTTCCCTGGACCGGAAACAAGCATCCTAGGACCGGTTTCTGGCATTCCAGCCGTCATCAGCCAGGCTTGCTTGAGTGAAGGGCATCTAAAAAAATGATAATCAACAAATCAAAGACTTTTACAAAGATATGTGGGAAACAACCAAATAAATGTAGGCCCTTCTATATCGCAGGCTCCCTAATCAATAGAGTGAATACATTTTGCTATCTGGGGGTCCAGTTTACAAGTAATGGCAAATGGGTGCAACAGATTGCAAATGCTAAACTTAAAATGAGCAGGAATTGTGAGGGGATATTTAATTTTTCATCTAAACTGGGTCAGTGCCCCGTTAAGGAAATGATTGAGATTTACAAGGCTAAAGTATTACCTGCTGCTACATTTGGGGCTGGACTGTGTCGGTACACTACTAGCAAATCTCTTCAAATCGAAGAAAACACCTTTTTTTAAATGGCTGCTTTGTTTGCCTGCCACAGCCCCATCCATAATTGTGCATAAAGAGGTGGGGTTGTTTTATCTGAAGGATCTTCTTTTAATGAAACCATTGTTGCTTTGGCTCTCCATCTGGATAAAAGAAGAAACTAGCTTTACCAATTTGATTATACTTGATTGTTTAAAATTGGATTATGCCTTTCGCATTTCATGTGCTGCATTTGACAGAGGGGGAGGAGCCAGCATAGGTATTAGCATTAACTAAGAGTCACATTAAAGCTACTTTCCGTTTGTATAGGTCTGAAACTAGACTTCGTGTAGAGTCAAAGACGAAGATGGTTCCTATGTATATGTCCTTGGAGGGAAGGGAGGGGTGATAGGCTTATTTGAAGTGTGTTAAAAGCAGCCAACACCGGTATGTCCTAACTAGATTTAGAAGTGGCATGGTGCACCAATTGTTTGCATTCCCAAAGAAAGATGAATGCCTATATTGCTGACAAAACACCTTGTCCCTGTGATGGAATGAGTAAGCAAAGCACACAGCACTTTATTCTGTAAGTTTTATAAGAAGCTGCAATGTCAATATTTGAAACCACATTTAATTATGAAGAATACTAGAAACTATAATGATGCACTGACATTTCTGCTTGCACTAAATGATCAATTTGTGTATTTTAGTGTTGCCCTCTTTATTTTAAAAGCTATCCACCTAAGGAAAAGTATTGTGTTAGATCCTGCCGAGGGTCTATAATTGTTATGTGATGACATCTTAAAGGATTTTATCGTTTTATGAATTACATAGCTTGAATTGCTTTTATTTGTATTTAATTTTATGGCAGTTTTTACTCGCCGAAAAAAGTTCTTGAATTGAATTGAGTCGTACTGTTTACGCTGTTTACTCCAGCTTTGAGATGGAGTACATTTACTACTGTTTTGAGTCTTTTAGCTGTAGTAACTGTAGAAGAGCAGTTTGTGAATAGCAATGGGCTTACTCTTTTGCATATGGGTGCATGCCCCTCCCTAAACTCCTCCTCACTTCTCCCTGAACTCCTCCAACTAAGGGCCTCATTACGATGTCGGTCGGAAAGCATTCCGACCGACTCGGTCTCGGAATGATTTCCGACCGAATCGAATTCGGGGAGTCCGACCGACCGATTACGATGTGTCCGAACACCGTTTGGTCAGACTCCCTTTGACTTCAATGGGAGCCTGTGTTTCGACCGACAACACAGGCTCCCATTGAAAAACGGGTTGGTTGCAGAAAACCCTGCACCCTGTGGTGGGAACCCCTAGGTGCCTGCCACACCATGCATGGTTGAAAAGAGGGGACCTATGGGCCTCCGGGTGAAGGAGGGCCTGCTACAGGCCCCCAAAGTCAGATTCTGACAACCGATCCGTGTCGGATAGACCAATTTGGAAAGGCTGTCCAAATCTGACATCGTAATCGCTCGGTCGGAAACGAGGTCCGTAGAGACGCACGAGTGGGCTCCGACCGACTCGGTGTCTGCAAATGTCGTTCGGACACGAGTCGGAACCGAGTCGAACAGTCCGAACGGTTTCCAACCATCATAATCGGTGGGTCAGAAATATTTCTGAGTTGGTGGGAAACAAGGCTTCCGACTTGGATTCGGACGAACCGAATGCCGTTCGGAGCCTTTCCGACCGACCTCGTAATCGGCCCCTAAGTAGTAAGTGTGCCCCTTCTTGCAGCCACTCCTCCTGGTCCTTCCCACATTTACTACTAAGGGGCCGATTCCGATTCAGGCCGGAAATCTCCCCGACCGAGGTGGACCCGGAGAGATTTCCGACCGAATCGGACCCTAGCAGTCCGACCGAACGAGTACGATGCGCACGTATGCTATCGGACTCGATTCGGTCGGACTCCCATTGAAGTCAATGGGAGCCAGTCGTACGACGCGCACATCGGGCTCCCATTGACTCCAATGGGCACGACGCGAACAAGGGCGCCCCCTACAGCGTGTTCGCGTCGATGCGGGTCGCACCGTACATGCACGTGTAGGGGGACCCATGGGTCCCCCTGTGTGCGACTC
Organism: Calotriton arnoldi; assembly: GCA_963921515.1. Taxonomy (NCBI): domain Eukaryota; kingdom Metazoa; phylum Chordata; class Amphibia; order Caudata; family Salamandridae; genus Calotriton; species Calotriton arnoldi. Next base: position 1,419,765 of record CAWUFW010002181.1, on the reverse strand, counting down.
GCACGCCTACGCTTCCAGGGGGTCCGACACGGACCCCCAAAGTGCGGCTCCGACAGCTCCTTGGAGCCGGGCTGCGCGAGTCGGTCGGAGCGGTCGAGGTGCGCATCGTACTTACCCGGCAGGGGAACATCTCCATTGTGAGGTGCGCGTCGTCCCCGTGCGAGTCGGTCGGAGCGGTCGGGTCCTGCGAACGAGTCGGTCGGAGATTTCGCGAGCGCACGCATCGTACTCGCTCGCCCGGACGCACGTACGACTCGGTCGGGAAATAGGGCTCCGAATCGGATCCGGTTAAGCCGAATCCGATTCGGTGCCCTACCGGCCGAGATCGGAATCGGCCCCTAAGTAGTAAACTTGCGTGTGAGGATCTCCCCATGGAAAAGATAGGAGAGGTGGAGGTGGAGATTTAAACTTGTAGGCTTGAGAATTGCATTTTGTAATAAGTAATTAGTACTACTTTAGTCCTACTTTACATACTACAAAATTCAGTTTATGAATAAGGGCCAAAGTGCAGTTGAAATCTGGTATGAAAGCCTCTAGGGGAGTGGAATTCGTTTTTTTCATAATGAGGTGTTTGTGCAACTGAAGTGCCTTTTCTTGAACTGTATTTCAATCCAATTTGTTTTATAAGGCTATTGAAAAGTCACAGAGAGACTCCAAGCTGGACGATGGGGAATAATTCAATCACATGAATTTATGAAAGATCCAAAGCTGAAGAATTTCAAATTTTTCAAGCATTGTTCACCTGCATATTTCAACAGGTTTTTCCAGCAAAACTAGAAATCCTGATTTGGCCAGTTCTTGTTACCGGCAAAATCAGGATTTACTCCCAAATAAGAATGAGGGTGTTTCTTTTATATTGATGTCATGCCATACTATGTTACGATAATGAAGATGTGCATAGAGCCAGGGATCTAGGCTGCAGACATGGTAGCAATCAAGAAGACTTGCCCACCTCCATATCGAACTTCGAGTAAGGTCTGTCTCTACTCTTCTCAAGAATAGCCATGCTCTTATGCTCCTGACGATTTCTACTAAGACACACTACTTGTTATGGGGAAAAGTTGGAAGTTAGACTCAATTCCTTTGCATGCCGAAGATTGTGTGCCCAACTTCTTATGTGCCGGTGGCATACGTTTTTCCGGGCATGTAAACGTCTGCTCTTTGCATGCAACAATGGGTATCGTTCTGCGGCTGGTAGTAAATTATTATGCCCATAGCCAACATGAAAGGTAGAAACCAAATTGCATTCACGTTTGACTAGCTTGTCTCCAGGCGATCACATCTTCAGTGGATACATTAGTACAGTTGTACGCATCTTACTTTCTCAACAACCTGCCCAGGCACGTACCAAGAGTCTCGTTCACCACATCAGGGATGACATCTTTCAGTACCTCACAGTTGGTATGAAGGGCAGGATTGCAGTTCATTTCCAAAAACCAAACCTGCAAAAGGGAAAAGGCTCAGGATATCTCGCTCATCAAATGTTACCAATCAGGAGAAAAGTTAGACATTTGCTTTAATATACTTGGAACACTGCCCCAAACCAGAATCTGTTGCTCAGACATTAATTAACAACATTCAGATAAAGTAGTAAGTGTCTTGTATATTATTTTGGTGTAGATGAAAAATGATAGGTCGTTATGTGAATGACACTTTAGTCAAAAGTAAAACATGAGAAAAGCTTTTTGGTTGAAAAAGAAATAAAAATGCAGTTTTAGTTGGCTTCTCTCCATAATTTCTATAGCCCTATGCTATTGTTATTCTTTACTCATCTGAAGTGTAACAAGTGGCACACAGTAATTCAGTCTTCAAATTCAGTAAGCAACCACCAGGTTAGTGAAGGCCCTCGCCTCTGCCACTTCCACCACACAATACAGAAAATGCACTTTCATCAGACTTGAATGGTGAGCGTGTCACCATGCTTTTTCAGTCCGCAACAAACCAAGATGGAGATTAGTCAATGAAAAGCAAAAGACATATATCCCTGAAGTGCAGGGAATTTTCTCCGTCAGTTATGGACATTTTCAAAATTTTCTTCCCAGAACCACCATGTCTCACAAGGCAGTCCCAGGAAGGACAAATTAATGAGGTAGGCCTGACCTAAATAGGGTGGTGCTCAGTGCTTAATTTGTAAAATATTAAGTGCCAGGGCTCTGACCAGAAGGCCACTGCAGCTTGCACCACCCATGGCCCGTGGCATCACTGCAAAAACAACTACTAACCATCTTTCTCACATGTAAATGCAACAGTTCAGATTATTCCAGGTCCCCAAAGCTAAAGGAATGGCTGGGGAGGCAGGTATTAACAATTTTATTGTATATTGTATTCCTAAACAACCGTTGTTCTGCTCATCTCTAAATTAGATGAGCAGCGCCACCATGTGGTAGGCTGTTCTAAGTATATTTTTGAAAATGAGGTGCCGGTGCTGAGCACCGGAAGGCACCGGCTCAAATTAGGCACTGCTATTCCTTGAGCAATGATGAATCTGGGTGTTAGCTGTGTCAAAGTAATGGAAGACTAAAAAAGGGCTGTAATAAGAATGGGTGGGAGAAGAGCCTAATTCCATTTAGTTTTGCACTAAAACACCTTGCTACTATAAAGCTTTAAAAATATATATATATATATATATATATATATATATATATATATATATATATATATATATATATATATATATATATATATATATATGGTTTTTTCCTATTAAAAGTTTATTTATTACAAAAAGTGTCTAACTAAAAACTAAGGCAAGACAGTTTGCCTTTCGGTATAGTGGGTCAGATTCACTAAGGTATTTTTGGATATGAATCAGTGTTTACAGCTGAAAATAAATTCTGTTGCATCTGCTAGAGAATCACAAAAGGATTTCTGGCAGGCGTAAGTGGATTTAATGCTGCAGAGTGCAGATAAATCTAAAGCAGTAAATCCCACGCTAATGGGGAACTGGTCATTATAAGACGTGATTTGTCTTGTAAGTTTAGGAATGCCCATAAACATATACATTTGTGTGAACTCTCCACCTTCAAGCCAACCCCTTCCCACACTGGAGATGGTCAGAAATTTACTCCAACAAGGGCTGGAGGAACTTCCTTTCCAGGATGGGAAGGGGAAATTACCACTCCCACATTCAGTGGAGACATAGGGAAAGGGCTTTCTTCAAATGGAAAACAAATTCAGACAGAGAAAATGTAAATTTGCACAGCGGGCTCCATTCCCCCTCTGCTTAGACCTATCTTATGTAGATTTCTGCAGAGCGAAATAGGAGCATGCAGGAGATGTCATTTGTTGTTCACAGGATCACACCTGCAAACCTTCGCCTGATGCACCTTTCCAGGCTTACTACCGGTATTGTTTGTGAATTGCAAAGCAATGTCAAAGTACGTTCAGGTGAAGATGTCAATCTCTGCATGTACCTTTACATTTTTTCCAGTGAATTCTGTCTGGTATGTTTTGGCCTTCAATATCTTAAAACAACACACTTCTCTCTTAATATAGCATGCACCAAACTCTGTTTGTGGGCCCATATGACAGATGAGGGCACCTGGGTCCCAAGGTGGTAGGTGAGGACGTTTGCAATTGGTGTCCTGGGGTCCATTCTGCTGTAGCTCTCCAAACTTGGCCAAGCACAACTTTTCTCACACTTGATTCTCAAGGCAGCAAGGATGAAAAGTCACAGGCTTCTCAGGGAGGTAGTGTGATGGGCAAGAACTCAACAATCAACCAACAGACAAAATAATACAATGTTGATGACACTGCTTATCTTTTATGGAAAAAGAAACTAATTTAATATCACAGAAGAACTAAATTCTATGAAATTCGACAGCTGCATTATACAGGTGTACCAAAGTTGTGTCCAAACAGAGTGGCACTAAACCCCTCTCCTTCACGATAATCGCCTCACCTCTTACCGTGATCAGTTTTCCTGCTATTACCGTCCTTACCAGTGGAGTCTGGTGATCTTTGAAAGCGGCGGGTGTAATACTGGCCAGGAGTGCCCCCATAGCTTTCAAAATTTGCCTCACTCATACTCTCACCCTCTCACATTTACTCTTTTCCACCCTCACTCACTGTAACTCACATTCACTCCCTTACTCATTCTCACTCATACTCACTCCCACTCACTGGTACTCACATACACACATATGCATACTCACTTGTTCTCATTCTCACTTACTAATACAATTACACTCACTCACATCCAGCTACAGAGTGTTTTATTTTGAAACAACACTCTGTAGCTGGATCATGCCTCAGCCCAGGGTTCATGAAGGCAGCAAACTCATGTTTCCATGAACACTGCTATATTAGAAAATGCTCAGGAGCCTCACAGGAGGCAGGGGGCTGCGTCCTGAATCCCCTGATAAGGAGCCACGCTGGTCCCTACTCCTCTGTGGGATTACTCAAAATTAGGCTCAGGTGCAGATGGCTCAAAAAATTCTCAGTGTTTCGAGGAACAACTCAGTTCAATGTCTCTTATTGCTTCTTTGCACAATAAACTTAGGTGAGGATGTTGGGCTCGCCCAACTGACTCTGTCACTTTCCCTTTGTGCAATCTAAGCCCCATGGTTTACCTGAATTTGCTCATGGTGATCTGGGCTATACGATGGATGTAAGTTACACACCCACTTACACGGCTCGACTCTTCTTCCACTCTGGAAGTCGTGGCAGTGGCCTAGTGTTCAGACAAAGCTTCGCAGGTCAAGGCCGGGGGTGAGTGCATGCACGGCAGCACCTGGCTTCGGCAGTGCAGCCCTTCAGAGTGACTTCATGTAACGTCCTGTGAACGTCTTTACTGAGTTTTTCAGTAAGGCTTTCAATGCCAATCTACCAATCTCCAACAAAAGAGATCTGAGAAATGTACAAACTCAAACCAATGTGATCTCAGGAGGGGAATTGAGGAATAGCAAGGTGAGAGAGAAGAAACAGTGGAGGTCCTTTGGGATGTTTGTGATCATGCTCACTACTCACACAGCTGTAGTAGCGCTCGCACAGGTAGAACAGCTTCAGTGCCTAGTAATGCAAGCACACACAGACTGAATAAATAGATATGTGCTATTATTAATACACATACTGAGAAAGACCATTGACACATACGGTTCACCTGATGCTCTGAATGAAAATTATGGTACAGAGCACTGAAAATTCCCAGACACCTTCCCCAAGCTGAGGAGCATCCGGAGATCCTGTTGACAAAGTGTGGCTGGCAGGTGACGGTATTGTGAAGAGATGGTCCGATGCTGACACAGAAGCCATCATCCTGGAAAGTACTAGAGTGAGGAAGGAAACAGGAGAGGACAAGGAAGAACAACAAAAAGGTCCAGGAAGCTCCAAGTGGGGTACAAACTGATTGAATGGATACCATACAACTCAGAAGATGGATTCAACTTGTTCCTGCTCCTCTGCTTCTTGAATTGTCTTGGAAGCATCCCTCCCTTTATCGTGATTGGTTGGCCATTTCCGCTTGACCTGGCAAACCCTCCTCTTCTGTGTCAGCCTCAACCAGCACTCTCTGATCCACCACAAGCTCCATGTACCAAATCTCAGGCTTTTATCTTGTACATTCATTGTTTCCGTATGATGCCCAATCATATGCTTCCTGACTAGTTTTTGTCCTTATCGGATCATGACACTGCAGTCCAGTGCTAGGTGACGCAGTTGTTGCCTTCAGGAGAAGTTGCTTATGACGATGACTGTGGGAGTTGTTGAGCCTCTGGGCCGATAAAGATTCTCCGCTGTGGTAGTGAATCAGCAAACATCTCCTTGTCGATGGTGACGGTTTCCTTCTCTCAAATCTGTAGCAGACTGCCAGGCTTTATGTGCTGGTACAGGCTTGGTAAAGTTCACTCCTGAACTGAGCAGATAAACCAGAGGACCTCTTTTTCAACACGAGTCATTCCTAGATCACTCTCTTGGACCATTAGCTTTCTCTGGGTCTCCGCACTCCAGTAGCACACTGGCCTACTTCTCCTGGACATGTAGTAAGAGAACAAGGGGACCCCGATATGCGAACCTGGGGTGGATGAATATTTTAGAAAACAGTGGTTCGGAATTGGCCAGCACGGTCCAAGGTAGGTAGTCACTGTTAAGGTGACAAAGTACCACAGTTGTACTTGATAATCAATATCTCAGGGAGCGATAAGTAATATGCACAGGGACATGAAGATTAGAATAACGTGAGTTATTTATTTTAGACAGATTATTAAAAAAATCAGGTGCTCACATACGTAAGTGACAAAAAGCGTGACGTGAAAAAGTGACGGTGACTTTAAAACAAACATCGGAGTTTCGATCTCAGTTACTCGAGATCATCTTCAGGACATAGAAGTAGTGAGCAAGCTGAATATGTTCAAGGGGCTAAATTAATGTGCCACAGAACGAAGGGCAGCTTGTCCAGTTAATGGAGAGGAAGCGCTGGGCCGGTAATTTGTGAGTAAGGCTACATGAATGAGCCTGATTTGGGAGAACGGAGCTGCGGTCCTGCTGCTTCCGAAACTCTCTCACTGTGATTCGATTAACTGAGATCGAAACGCCGTCGACCCCCTACAACAAGAACTCCTTACACTTTGTATAAAATTCTTGAGGAGTTCTCCTATATGTTGTCAATGCGATGTTTATGTTTTAAAGTCACCGTCACTTTTTCACGTCACGCTTTTTGTCACTTACATATGTGAGCACCTGATTTTTTTAATAATCTGTCTAAAAATTAATAACTCACATTATTCTGATCTTCATGTCCCTGTGCATATTACTTATAGCTCCCTGAGATATTGATTATCAAGTACAACTGTGGTACTTTGTCACCTTAACGGGGACTACCTACCTTGGACCGTGCTGGCCAATTCCGAACCACTGTTTTCTAAAATATACTTCTCCTGGTCAGCCTCTCCTCTGCAGGGCAAGGTACACTCCACCCTCTCTCAGGAGGCAGGCATACATCTAGGGTCTTATGGTTGACCCTCAGCTCCTATCGAAGAAAAAGAGGTTGGGGAAGAAGAACCTAGCATTGTCTGGGGATCCTGCCTCCCTAGCCTAATCAATAAATGGCAAAGTTATCTTCAGACCATTTACCTGCGATTGTGTGGAGTACTAATGCCCAGCAACTATTGCCGTTTTTTTGTAGGAGCCTCACCCACTCTATTAGTGACATGCTTCATCATTTGATCTCATCCTTGTACCTTAGAAACCAGGAAGGACTCAACTTCAGTGGAGGGAGCAGTTTAATATTTCTTTTCGGAGTAATTACTAACATAAAAATAAACCCTAGAAACTATGATGGACTCAACTTCAGTGAAGGGATCAGTTTAATATTTCTTTTCGGAGTAATTACTAAGATGAAAATACCTAAGGGTTGCCAGTACTGCTTTATTTTGGGTGCCCCTGGTAAAGTTTAGAAAATGTACTTTTGGATGCTCACAGATATGATTTCCTTAGCACACTCTTTGTCAAAATGTTTGAGACACCTACTCGGGCCATTAAGGGTCCGTGGCTTTCATCAGGACTAGTAGAAACCCCTTTCACAAAGTTATAGTTGCCCTATCTCTAACCAATCCAGTTTCTCAGCTCCTCAAGCCGAAAGTGTTGACTTCAGGTGATTTCTCTTCACCTCTGTGAAATTAAGTGTTGGGCATACACCATCCCTGCTTACACAGATTCTTTTGAAGTACTTTGCAGAACACTTGGTCAAAACGAATTTAGAACTGACCAAAGTAGGGTATTTTTGGATCCCATTTATAAACATGGATGTAGATCCACTGTCTCATGCTTCAGAACCGATTTTGGTTGGTTTCCTTTCAAGTGTCATTTCCAGACTGTTCTCTAGGTACAGCCTTCATGCAAAGGGATGGCTCACATAACAGGTAGCAGTGGAGCTGGTGCAAAGCAAGAGTACCCATAAAAAGGAGCAAAATGAAGTTTGACATCTCTGTATCTGGCTGCGTTCAGTCTTCTCTAAAAATGCAGACATAACACTTCCACTGCTTGTGTCATGCTACAACCAGGGGCCTCCAAAATGGATCCTGCTGGGTGTTGTGTTGTGTTATTCTGTGAAGCACACTATCACCCACGAAGGTACCTGGTGCTGAGTAGGTGTGTGTGCCTAGTCCTACCTATGGTAGGTTGGTTAATTAAAATGGCAGGTCTTCAGCTTCTTGCGGATTTCAAGAAGTGAGGAGTGGGATGTTGTTCCACGATTAAGGAGCGATGTAAGACAACTCTGGTCGATATCAAAGGCTCACTGGACATTCAAACTCTCATTGTGCGTATACCAGCATAACTTACCCGGGAAGGGTCAGTAGACCGCCCTTCCACTGAGAGAGAGAAAAACGTTTAGTCACACTATAAATCACAAAACACCATATGCTCCAATGGCCGCTTAACCTGATACACCATTGACAGGGACCGTAGTCCACTGTCTACTTCGAGGGCACGTTTAGTCCATCCCTTCAGATCACAGAAAAGGCCCTGGACCTCGCATTGTCATGGACAGGCATAGGCCTTTATGGACACACTAGATTAGTCTGATGCCAGTGACAAACTAAAAGTCAGTATACCATTTTCACACATGCAGTCAGGCACCTAGAACAGGGGGACACATCGGTTTACAATGCAGTCGGGTCCCAACAGCATGTTAACATGCATTTGTACTGCACATACAATTGTGAGCATGGCAGAGTATTCTAGACAGCACCAAAACCTTCATCATAGCCGGGCAAACACTGCAGCATTAACTGCAAAGTAATGGGATGGGAAAAACTGTCCTTTGAAGTAGCAACGTGGAAATATGCTGCACTACATAAAACTCCAAAATATAAATACATGATGCTGATTTATAGATAGGGGGATAGAGTAGCCAAGAATAAATAGGAGAATAAGCCAGTGAAAGCCTGAAAGTAAAAAATGATGGTATCTCTGAGGGCCCCTTTCGGTGCAATGCTTCAGCAGAGGAGGTGATGTCTGCATAACTAGCCACTTTCACCCTGAAGAGAACAGCATTCTGGATTCATGAAATTTGTGAATAGAGAGTTATGTAGATAAAGATGGCTTGCATGTCAATAGCTCTAAAGATAATTTCAAGTGCCTGAGGTCAATCGTTCAAGGTTCTGGGGTCAAGAGGAGATCATGGAACATGGGGGGAGATTCTGACATTAGTCAGTTTAAAGAGAGAGGAGAACTGGAAGGGGTGGATCTATCCTAACGAATGATTGATTAGTTGCTTGATTTGTGACAGGTGCTTTATAACACACTTTACATTAAGAAAGTCTGTTAGCACATAGATGTGTGTTGCTTACAGAGGGAATACACTTTGGGCACATGAAAATTGATGGGCTTTAAGTTTTTATATGAATTTTTGGAAGTAGTGCACTAGCTTTGTGAGGGGAAGATTTTTTGGGATATGCATTAGGTGAATTTTTACCTCCACATGTTTTTCTCAACAATGGTTAGGTGGTGCGTGGAGGCCTATTAATGGATAAAAGACTGTGCTCAATTTAAGGGAATGTAACCCTGTTCGAGAAACAAGAGAGGCCAAGGTTAAGTATATATTTTTATGTGAGTTATTTAATTTTTTTAAGCTATTTCGCCTCTGAAACTTGCCCATCAATCTATCAGGGAATTGTAAGCACACTACTCACCTGTGAGGGTCTCAAGGCACTAGGAGGGGGGAGCAGCAGTTCCGTTCAGACGAAGAGTCAGGTCTTGAGAGCCTTCCTGAAGGAGTTCAGGGAGGGGGCGCGTCTGATGTTGATGGGGAGCTCGTTCCAGGTCTTGTCCGCGACGTAGGAGAAGGCTCTTCCCCCTATTCTGGCTCTGCAGATGCGCTGGGTTTCGGCGAGGGCGGAGGTTGGCGGAGCGGAGGTTTCTGTTGGGTGCGTGGAAGGTAATTCTCTTGTTGAGGTATTGGGGTCCTGTGTTATGTAGGCCTTTGTAGGCGTAGGTGAGTATCTTGAACGTGACTCTTTTCTCGACGGGGAGCCAGTGGAGGTTCCGTAGGTGTTGGCTGATGTGTTCGTGTCGGGGGATGCCGAGGACGACTCTGGCTGTGGTGTTCTGTATCATCTGGAGCTAGCGGAGTAGGGACTTGTGGATGCTGGTGTAGAGGGCGTTTCTGTAGTCCAGTCTGCTTGTTATGAGTGTGTGGGTGACCATTTTCCTTGACTCGGAGGGGATCCATTTGAAGGTCTTTCGGAGGATGCGGAGGGTGTTGAAGCAGCTGGAAGCGACGGCGTTGACCTGCTTGTTCATGGAGAGGGAGGAGTCGAGTACGATGGTGAGGTTTCTGGCGTGGTCCGTGGGGGTTGAAGGGCTGCTGAGGGCGGTGGGCCACCAGGTGCTATCCCATGCCGATGGGCTGGTTCCGAGTATGAGGACTTCCTTCCTCTCCGCGTTGAGCTTCAGGCAGCAGCTGAGGTCGATTTCCATGACCAGTGGGGGACGCTGTTGAGATTCAGAATACAGTTGATGCCAAACCATTACATTTTTGGAAGGGGGCACCCTGACGATCATCTCTAAAGAGGGCGCATAGAAAGATTTTGTGGTCAAGCTCCATCCGGGCTGGGAGGAGTACATTCAATTTTTCGCATTTGCAAGTTTGAGCAACTAGGGCTGTCTGATGTATCTACATACACACGTATCTACAGGGTCGAAACGTCGACGTGAAACAGTCTCATGTCCAGGCTCACTATAGCTAGAAATTAACAAGACAAGTGCATGTTATAGTGAAAGACCGGAGAAGGACAGAGAATCTATGTCATTGTCTTGTTTATGTTTGAATCTGAAACGTCACTTATTTCACTTCTTGTCACTTCAGTCACTTATTGAATTGTGTCCGTATTGTTATTGTCTTTTTGTCTGACAGCCCGTATTTATTGACTTTGCAAAATTGTTTTATGTGAAAAAATAAATTCTATGAGAAAGACAGCAAATCAATTTAAAGAAAGAAAGATATTCATGTATATTTGCTAAATTGTTGGAGGTGTGGTGCATTCAAGATTGTTTATTATAATTAATGTATGTTTGAAGAAACGGTTTGGTTCTAAATAAGCACCCCCGGTCCTTTTCCAGGCTGAGCACAAGCCGCAATAGAAAACTGCATATTATCATACTTTGGTGGGTGGAACCGCAGACTACATGTCGGCCGGCATCCATCCCGCAATGATGGGGGTTGGATGCTCGTCCGGCCGCCATCATAATAAGGCCCAAAGTGTTGAACTTCTGACCGATCCAAAAGCACCAGCCATGCCAGGTTTCTGAAACCAACAGGGAATTCTATTAGTGGGAACCCCACTTTAAATTAGTGGTGTTCCCCATCTCATTTAAAAGTGGATGAATCGCCAGGAACCCAATATTACCACAGCTGGCTTTGATATTTAAATTTTGAAAACCTTTAACCTGTGGCATGCCCACCAAAGGACCGGTGCTCAATGTAGGAGAGAAGGCTCTAGAGTAGTCAAACTGATATACAATGTTCCTGTTTGGAACTGCCAGGAAAAACCTGTAAAAGATGTGATGACACCCCTCACACACACACACACACACACTGAGATAAATCTGTGTGTCAGTGCTCCATGCTTTTTAATCAACCCACCCTCCACCTGGGGGAATATTTCAGAAGTATAAAAAAGTTTGCCCACTGGGGCCGAAACATCATGGTGCACGCTTGGCAAACTTGGCAAATCACCATCCAGTGCTTGCACAGAAGGCAGTGAGATCTCTTGTAGGCAGGCTGGGATCTCATAATGTGACAGGTTCATGGGAACCTTTCTTTCATTCAAGTGTGATAAAATGACTACCACTGAAAAGGATGGTTAATAATATTCATTAATTAAGGCTTGAGATGTGTTCTATAGACATTAAATCTCAGTCATACTGAAAGAGGCTTACAGAGACACTTTCCATTAGATAGATGAATTAGGTTTACAAAACTGGTTCGATTTTTCCCCATTTCTGATTCTTTGCCAGGTTTTTGAGTGCACAGTGCGGGTGTGTGATGAAGAGTTGAGGAAAGGGGGTGGAATCAAGGAGAAAGGAGCCAGCTTGTCGTGTGATAAAATAGACAATAAATGGGGACCAGATGACACTAGGGGGAAACATCTGGAACAATGCAGCCAGAGCCACGAGTTCCGGAAGCCAGCAAGAGTAACCACGATTGCCCGAACAATGCATTTGCCTAAAACCACGCATATGCGTCGTTAAGGCAAGTGCGCTCTAGTGTTCGGGATGGGTGGGGACTTGAAACAGGAGCGTCTGAACGGGAAGCGGACACGGACAGTTAAGTGGGGCTGGGGCCGGGTCTGGGGTCGCTTTTGTGAGAGCTTTAAGGGCTGGGTTTGGGGGAGAAGTTAAGGAATGGGCCGTTTTTAGGGCTCAGGGTGAGGGTGCCAGTAGGGGGGTTTGTAATTTAGGGCTTAGGGCGGGGGCCGGTCGTGGGTTTGTAATTTAGGGCTTAGGGCGGGGCGTACGTAGGGATTTGTAATTTAGGGTTCAGGGCGGGGGGCAGGTAGGAAGTTTGTAATTTAGGGCTTAGGGAGGGGAGCAGGTAGGGGGTGTGTAGCTTAGGGCGGGGTGCATGTAGGGGGTTTGTAATTTATGGCTTAGGGCAGGGGGAGGGGGGTTGGAGTAGTGGCGAACTTAGCCACGCATACACTCTTGCCATTCATGCCTTTACCATGAAATTGCGTGGTAAAAGAATGCGTGGTTAAGTTGCATTCGTGGTTCCGGCTGCGTGGTAGAGGCACGCGTAGTTGAGCCTTGCATGTCTCTATCATACAACCAAGACTAGGTCTCATCCTGGTATGAGCATTTAGATATGAATGGAGCTCTGAGCAAAGCTGGTTCTAACTATGGAACAAGAATACAGTGGCCCAACATGAAACAGAAGAAGTGTGTGGCTAATGCTGGGCAAAGTTTATAGGGAATGACAGGAGCAGCACATAGTTCCTATGAAAGGCATTAAAATGTGTTTAACGTGAAGCTCATCGTTACTGCATGAAGTAGTAGTTAAAAGGCTTTACCTCCAAAGGATAGAAAGAGGAGGAAAAATAAAATAAAATAAAACTTGACAGTTTTAAATAAGATACCTTAAAGTCTTCATCGATCAAGAAGTCACAGCCAATGAGGTCAAAGACTCCCATCTTACATTCAAGCTTGCTCTTCACAGCCATGAAGCAGTGGAACATGATCTGCTGCATTCGCTTCTGCAGAGGACAGAAGGGCAGAATTAGAAGATGGCATAGTCATACATGGCTAACAGTGATTTTGGAGGCCCGGGCAGGGGAAAGGGTCACGTAAGCACCTGGGGTCAACACCATGTAGGCACAATGAGTCATGGGTTCAATAGGAAGCAACTAATTTTTACAAGGGCCTTTTTAGGAGGGTTCGGCCAGCCTGGTCAATTTGGAAATAGAGACCTGATCATCGCATTCAGCAAGCAAACCAAGTAGAGTAATTCAACAATTTGTGCATTACAAAAAAACTAAAGCTATCAATTTGGTCATGAGACAACTGAAACAGACTGGGGGCAACTCAATCAAGCAAGACTATTTAACCAGTCTGTGCATCTCAATCAAATAGAACAACTCATTTAGCCTGGGCAGCTGAACTAAATAAGCAACTAAACAACCAAACAAGGCAATTAAACCAACATGAACTAACGAACTAAAAAAGCATCTCAACTAGTGTAAGCAACTAAACCAAACATGGCAACCCATCTAGTCTGGGTAGCTCAACCAAAAGGAACAAGTCACTCTGTTTAGGCACCTAAACTAAGCATGCCAAGTCACCAGCATGGGCAATGAAACCAAAAGGGACAGCTTATCCTGACTGGGTAGACGAGGAAATTAGACAACTAGCCTGCAGAGGCATCTGCACCTCACGAGACAATTCAACCAGCTGAAGTAACTGAAGTACAGAACACCAAGAGCACCAGTCACCTCACGCTGGCAGCTGAAATACACTGGCCAATGCAATCAGCCTACACAACTGAAAGAAACAAAACTACTAACCCAGCCTTGGAAATTGAGACCAACAGAAAAGCTTGACTGTCCTGTTCAGCACATCTAAATGGGACATATCTTGTGCCTGAGCAACTGAAACAAACGGGACAATTCAGCCAATGTGGGTAAATGAAACTAACCTGCAAATTCGACCTGTCTGTACAACTGAACAGAACAAAACAATTCAACCAGACTGAGGGGCCTATTTAGAGTTCGGCGGACAGAGTACTCCACCACAAATGTGGGAGTGTACCTTGTTTACCAAACTCCCAGTTTGCCCGCTCTGTTTAGAGTCCGGTGAACCAACATGTCTCCACGGAGAGACTCTCTGCTGGTTCCACTGGTGGAAACCTTAGATAGCCCCAAGGACATCATTCGTCTAAGTACCTCACTTTTCCGATGCACTTTTTTCCTGTATGGGACGATCAGGAAAATCATGATTGTCCCAAGCAGGAAAGCAAAAATATTACCCCCACAGGCAGAGAGAAATCTTGCAGCATGGCAGGGGCATTTCTATTAGGCTTTTCAATAACATGTACCTGCTGCTGGAGATTGTTTTTGGAGAAAAAAAAAACTTTGCATAGCAGCATTAAAAGTGGAGACCACTCAAGCAAAGCTGCAGTGCCTTCAGAGGAGCTGCTGTGGTGGTGGCTCCTCTGAAAGTAGAAAGATCTCGGCCTGTCTTGCAGAAATCTCTAAATATGACGGTGTGTCTTCCACAAAGGCAGCGGAGTAACTTGCTCTAATGCCATGACATACTAACAGCCATACCCCCAATAAAAGGATACCACTCCAGGAGTACCATAATTGCACCACTGGTCGGTCCTTCACGCTCCCCTGAGTATGGTTAGATGCCTGAGCCCGGACAGCGTCAATATGCTACAACTCTATCTGAAGAGATATTAGCGTTTTGTCGAATACCTCTCCCTCCGCTATAAGTAATCTATATAACGCAGCCTCCACTCTAACAACCACATACACATGTGCACACAATTACAAGGTACTGGCATATCAGTACAGACATTGGGGCATACACCTGCCCTCGTATATACAATACTGCAGATAGCTACAAACAAAGGCACACATATCCAGATACATGTACAGGCACATCAATGTATGTATCACTAATGCACCTTAATACAAAGAGACAGCCATTTAAGCACGAAAGAACACCAAAACAGAGAGACAATGTACAAACACATTGGCACACCAGCAAAGGCTTCTATGTACAGATGGACTTTAATAACAAATAGGTATATTGACACAAGTTTATAAATACAACGGAAAGGTAGGCACACACACATGCGCGCACATGCACACACACACTCTGTCTCTCTTTCTCGCATATTAAAAGGTAAAAGAGACCCGCTGAGAATTGAAGAATAGCTAAACGTTAAGAAGAAGCCCAGAAACATTTAAACACGGCGATATAACCCTTATAATTTTAGAGATACACACATACACCGATAAAACTGAACTCCTACATAGGTAAAGCCGACATACATTCATACAAATACCGGCAACACGGACACACTGAATACAAATACATACAGAGACACAGACACACACATGTAAATACAGAGGCATACTTACTTTTCAGCCAAAATGGCCGCCTCTGTTCAGAAAAACATTCGAAGTCACATGTGCGTACAGTCACAGGCTCAAGCTTAAGCAGTCCGTCGCAGGCACACATGCACAAACATGCGCAGACAGCCACAAAGAGGTACACATTTGAGGCCACCTATGGGCATACAAATGGAGAACACATGCCCACACAGATACAGACTTGTGAGAAATATTCACCTGTATACAAAGAATAATGGCCATCTATAGATGGTTCTGTGATCACACAGACACAACTAAGCAGATGAAACGCAGGCACAGAAAAACAAGCATAAGGCACAAACATGAAGACATACGCAGCCTTAAATACACAAGCACACCTACCGCTGCACAAAACACCATGAATGGACAGCGATGTGAGCTTACTGTGAAGGAGGTGAGTACCCAGTCGGGTGGAAGGCCCTTGAGAGCAGCGAAGTGATCGTTGACGTAGTTGTTGAAGCGCTCCATGGTCCACACAGTGTCTTCCTTCAGCTCGTTGTACAGCGGGTTTTTCTTCTGCATATACTGGTGAGTAAGCGGTGGAGGAATGGGAAGCACAGAGTAGTTACTTCAAACCCCCTCAGTGCAAGTCCCTCACAGACTCATCCATTCTCCCCACTTCCTGCATTCTCTTTACAGACAGAATATAGATGATCTCCAACTTTACCCTTGTTTACTTACCACTATCTCCCCTTCTGTCTGACCCTATTGGAATGTATTGACTCTTTTCCTACGTCATATTAAGGCGCAGTGCAATGGCTCACACCTGACCACGACACCTAGACAGGAAAGCACCTCAAAATTGTGAAGGTCACCCCATATCCTCTCCCAGTAAGGAGACTCATAGGGGGTCTTATCCTTTCCCAAACATTAACATCACTGTGGCCTCTGTGAAAAAGTACAAAGCAATGGAGAGCGCAACGTACTTCCAGAGGTTGTTAAATGAGATATTTGCATTTTTATTTTCATCTGTTTTTGTCATATCTGATTGTACTGCATGTTAGTTTTGCGCTGAATGTACGTAATGGTATAAGCCTTTTTATCTGAATTTTATCTGAATTTAAAGTGATTTTGTTTAAAACACTTATCAAAATGTACAAACATGATAATGATGAAAATTCAGACGCACAAGCATATTGTTCTGTGTTGGTGTGTTTTCACCCACTTGTGTTTTTGTTTTTACATTCTGGTACATGTACGCCTTCGTTGGTGCCTGCAGAAGGCTGACACAACTAGGTAACCTCACTGACCATATATTCTTGAAAATTCCTTTTACATTTACGATACGCGGACGCTTTTCGACATGTCACTGTAATACTATTTCAATTAATTCAATACTTCAAAATCTGAACCAGGTTAACATAGTGAGATTATATTAGTTAGCCAATATTAAAATTCATACTTGTATTGAGCATCAAAATCAACATTTAACAAAAAACAAGACAAGAAAGAAAGTTACCAGGTACACATACAAAAACGATTGTTTGACATGACAATTAGAAACTCTTGTAACATGAAACAAATATTTGCCAATCTCAATTCACGACTGTTTCTCACAGTTATCTGGAAAACGTGTTTATCCCGGGAAAGAAGCAAGTTCCTTCTCTTTTTAGGGCGGTCCCCTATCCTGGTGCTATATGGTGTCCTCAAATAAACTTGGGTGATTTCGTTTCTTGGTTCTGAGGCACCATTAGCACTCCCTGGGTTGTGCCAACATGTTTCGATATCTATTGAGGACTGGTGTTCAGTGAGATATTCATCGGGGCTGTCATTTTGCTGTTAAATGCAAGTTGGGTATGCCTAAAAAGGATCAGCAGGCAAAGATTTACTAACAGTTTAAATACCCAACACCCAAACGTGGTGCATTTAATTGCAAGAATGCTCACCTATTTACGTATATGACTCATTCACTGTGGGGAGAACACAAATGACGGCGCATGTTGGTTATTCAGAAAGCAGTAAGCGGGATATAACGGCTTATTAAGCAAGAAAGTAAGAAAATATGCCGCTGAGAAAAAACAAAGACGGATTAAGCTTGGTTTACACCGGTCTTCTTTTTCTCAGTGGCATATTTCCTTACTTTCAAGTTCCCGCACAGCGTTGTTCATCCTTTCAGATGTTTTAAGCTGCGCTAGCCTCGTTTCCCAACTTCCCAGTATTCACTGCCAGTGTGACGAGTCTGCCAGCCCGATCCCTTCTCCGCCACCTTTACATTTGGCTGGTCCCGCCGGATATTCCGGCCGCCATGAGACGCCACTTAGCTCGTGGCTGGAGCATCATTCAGACCACTTGTTTCCTTGGCTGTAATAAGCCATAATATCCTGCTAACTGCCTTCTGAATAATTAACATGTGGCGTCATGGGCTGCAGTTACCATTACCCCCTCATGGGTCCTCCTCGTCCCAGTCCTAACATAGTGAGGCAATCCTGCCTCCCGACAGCCAATCAGAACGCTTATAATATTTTCAAAGGACATATAAGCCCCTCGCACCCACCGCCATGCCTGTTTTTTTTGCTGTCCGACGTCGGTCGGAACGCTGGTGTGCTCTGTGTTTCCTGCTTGCCGGTTCCCCAGTTTGAAGGGCTGGGTTTGCGGTGCCGTGAGTTTTTTCTTTTCTTTACTGTTGAAGTGTTTGTTTTACTTCTTTTGTTGCGCGCGGCCGCACCTGTGTTCCGGTCGGCCGCGTTCCTGCTCCTTGGCCAGAACGCGCTCCCCGCGCATGTGCTGGGCTGGGGCGGGGAGCTTTCTCTTGCGTTCTGGCCTCGGGTCGTTCCGGTGCTGGGGTCTTCTAGCGGCATCCAGCTCCCACTGCCATAATGTTTGTTCTGTGGCTGTGGGGGAGACTGCAGGGCTGTCCCTTTTTCTTTCCCGGGTCTCGTGTTGCTATGTATTGGTTGTTTGGGGACAGTTTTTTAGGGGAGTTGCTGGGCACTTCCTGGTGTGTGCTGTGGCTTCCTGATACTGCTGCATGTGGCCAGGGGTGTTGAGGTTTCCGCTCCAGTGCCTGCAGGATCTTTGTTTCTGCATCATCATGTTTTGGAAGCTGCAGGTGGTTGACCTGTTGAAGTTTCCGGGTCTAGCCTGCGGGATTTGGTTCATTCTGCTGTGATGCCTTCCCATGCGGGCTGCGCTGCTTGAGCCTTCTGCTTCCTCCTCTCCGGAGGGTGGGAGTACGTGGTCATTTTCCCTTCTGGGAGGTACGTTCAGTGCAAGGTTTTTTTTCGGTCATGTTGGTCCATTTTATGAGGTTCTCAGCTTTACGCATGCTTCATTGTCTACGGAGGGGTGACTCCCTGTATTGTTCCTCGGTGGCGCATGACCTGCCTTTCCAGTATGTCGTTTTGGAGGTTCTGGCTGTCGCATGGCTTGAGGTCGACATGCGGGGGATTCCTCATTTTCTGGGGAAGCGGTATCACCTGACGGTGTTTGATACTCATTTTCCTCTGGTTCCTGGGGTCTATCTATTTTGACCTCCATGTCTTTTTCCTCATCTTTGTCTTCGGAGAAGTCTGCTCTCATGCGTTCTTCAGCTGCTCCTCGTTTTGGGGTTCGTGCTTGCACTTCCTCAGCCTCTGCTTTGTAGGTCCATTCTAGGGGTTTGGGTACCAGTTTGTCTGTCTTTCCGGATCGGGGGGATCTCACTCCTATCTTGGCGCAGATGGAGGTGTTGGCTCAGTTTCTTTCTGCTGTGTTTGTTGCCCTGAGGGCCCTCTCCTCTGCTGCTGGGGTGGCAGTGGCTAGTAGGAGGTCTTTCTGGACCGCGCTTTGGTGCCTTGACGCTGTGCTGACGCCTTGGTCCGTTACCTGCCTTTTGTGGTTCTCAGGCTTTTTGGCTTACTCCAAAGGCAGTCTGTGGGAGGAGCATTTCTTTTTTCCTTCCTCTGGAGTTTCTGGATTCTCTGTCTTCTTCTCGGCCCTTTTGTGGTTGGGCCCGTGGTCGGGGGGCTGCGTTCCTTTTGGTTCAGGGCCTCTGCAGCGCCTGCTGCTGCCCCTGGGTGTTGGTCAGATATTGTTCTGCCCAGGAGGAGTCACCGTGGCCTGGTGGTTCCGGTTGCGGTCTCTTCCTCCAAAGGTTATGTGTTCAACTCCTGGTGTTTCGCTGGTTGTGAGTTCCCTGTCTACATTGTTGGCGATGTTGAAATTTTGGGGACTCGGCTCGGTTGTTCCTGGATCGTTGGTCCGGTCTGATTTCCGCCTGGTGGGTCTTGTCGGTCATCGATCTTGGTTACCGGATTCTGTTCTGTGGCCGTCCCCCTTTTTGGACTGTTTTCAAGGTTGCCCCGTTGTCCATTGGCCCCGTGATGCGCTCTGCCATCTTCTCTGGCGTCGGCCTGTTTTTGTCCTGGGGCACTGTTGTGCTGGTTCTGGTGATGGAACGGGGCCTGGGGTTCTATTTTTTTCTGTTCCTGGTCCAGGCGCCCGATGGTTCCTTCCACTCGGTTTCTGCATCCCCGGGCTTTGTACAGATTGGTGCGGCTGGGTCATTTTTGGATGTTCCCCTTGCTGTCCGTTGTTCCCCTCGTCCTGGTGGGCGATTTTTTGGCTTCCCTGGGTTTGGAAGTCGCCTGTTTTCACATTCCCGTCTATCCGACAGGTCAGCGGTTCCTGCGGTTTGCGGTGGATGGGTTCCAGTACCAGTTTCAGGTGTTGCCTTTCGGCCTCTCTACTGCTCCCCGGGTTTTTCCGCGGTGTTGACTCCTGCTGTGGGGGTTTTGCTGAGTCTGGGTTTCCCTGTGTTTCCCTATGTTGCTTTTGTCTGGTTTCTGCTTCCACCCTCTTTGTAGCTCTTCTGGCGGTGGTGGCATTGATGGCCTTGTTCCAGGATCTGGGGTTCATGTTGGATCTGGCTTTTTCTCATCTGGTTCCTGTTCTGGGGCTTCAGTTTCTCGGAGGCCTGTTCGATGCTTTGCAGGGTGCTGTTTTCTCCCTCCGGCTCGGTTCTCTGCCCTTTTGACTCTTCTGAGGGTCCTGCTGGGTCGCCCTTCTGCCCCGGCTCGGGGTTGGTTGCAGGTCTGGGGGTTGGTGGCTGCCTCCACAGCTGTGGTTCCTTGAGCTCGCCTGCGCCTCAGGTCCTTGGTGATTCTTCTGTTGGCTCGTTGGGACCCTTCCCATACGGGTTGTTTGGCTCTGGTTCCTCTCTCCCCTGTTCTGGTTCCTAATTCGGTATGGTGGCTTTGCTCTCCCACCCTGATGTGGGGGTGCGTTTTCTGCTTCCTTCTCTCCTCTTGTTGACCTCGGACGCCTGTCCTTGGGGGGCCGCGTTGGGGTTCTTGGTGGCTGACGAGTCTGTTGGTTCGTCCCGACAATCAGGTGGCTTGTTGTTACTTGCGCCTTCTTGGGGGGTCCAGGCGCGCGTCTCTGTACCTGCTGCCTTCCGTGATTTGTGTCTGGGTGAAATCTCATCTGTTGGCTTTGAGGGCTATTTACGTTCAGAGGCTTCTGACTTTCGTAAGGACGGCTTGGGCCACTTCCTCCCGTCCTCTGTTTTGTGCCGTCTGTCTGTTCCTCTGTTCCGGGACCTTTGTCTTCAGATCGGGTCTCTCTGGATCGGTCTTTTTGCTTACCCTCGCGACGCTCTTCTCCCCCGGTTTTGTTCCGAGGTGGTCTGTCCTCAGGCTTGGGGGTTGCTCTCTCGTTTCCTTTGCCTTCGGGCTTTCTGTATGCCTTCCCTCCTATTCCCCTCTTCCCGGGGGTGCTGCAGAGGATTCGGGGGGTGAAGGTGTCTGTGCTGTTGGTTGCTCCTTTTTGACCTCGCTGCCTTTGGTTTCCGCTGCTGCTGCTGGAGTGGGACAGGTTTGGCCGGCATCCCTTGACTCCGGCTCCGCTTCGGTGTCCGCACCTGTCTTTGCCCCATCTTTGTCACCTGCATCTGTCGGCCTGGCTCTTGAGCGGCTGTCGTTGGCGTCTTTGGGCTGTTCTTCTGTGGTGGCCTGTGGCATTCCGTTGTCGCATCGGCCTTCAAAACTTAAGGACTGTGGTGCGCGTTGCGGGTCTTTTGTCTCTTGGTGCTCATCTCTTGGTCTGGATCCATGGTTGGTGGTCCGGCTTCTGTTCTTGTCTTTCTCCGAGATGGGTTTTTGATGGACCTTTCCCCTTCCGCATTGTCTGCTCGTTGGGCTGTGGTTCAGGCTTGTCGGGTCTCGGGCCTCTTTGGAGGTTGTTACTCCTTGGGTGAGTCGGATTCTGTGTTGTTTTCGGCTTCCACATCCGATCTCTCCTGTGATTGTGCCTTCTTGGGTTTGCCTACTGTTTCGTGGGGTCTGCAGTGGCACCCTTTTGTGCCTTTTTTGGAGGCTGTTTGTTGTGGTTGTCCGCAACTGTGGCTTTTTTGTTATCTGTCTCCTCCGCGCAGCGGTTGGGTGAGTTGTGTGCTTTGCTTCTCTCCTTCCCTTATTTGCAGTTTCTGCTGGATGGGGTTGTTTTGCGGCTGGGCCCGGTTTTTTTCCCTGAGCTTCCACCGGGTTCCATTTGCAGCTGGAGGTGATTCCTTCCTATTTTGCCTGGGGATGGGGATTCCTTTGTTCCTTCATCCTTGGTTGTTCGCGCCCTTCGTTTTTTCTTCCTCCAATACCTTGGGGTTTCGTCTTTCCCCTGCCCTGTTTTTCTCATGTGGGGGTGTGGCTCTGGGATGGTTGGTTTCTCCTTCCACCTTCACTTGCTATGTGCGTTTGGAGGTCTGCCTAACCTGTGGGTCTGTGGGCCTGCCTCCTCCGTCTCTGGTGCTGGGTCGTTCGACACGTTCTGTGTCCGCTTCCTGGGCTGATGAGGCGGGGGTCTCTGTCCAGGTGTTTTGTGGAGCGGCCACTTGGCTGTCCCTTCACACATTTGTTCGGCATTATCGCTTTGCTGTTTTCCTTGCCTCTGTGGCCCGTTTTGCTGTTGGCGTTTTGCACGCTGCTGTTCCTTAATCCTTTGTTTGATTAAGTTTTGTACTTATGCAAGGATCCCTGGTGTCCTGCGTTTTTTCTTCTTGGGTCTCTGCTTGTGAGTTCCTCACTATGTTAGGACTGGGACGAGGAGGACCCATGAGGGGGTAATGTCTTGTTACTTACCGGTAATCTTCATTACCACGATTAGGGTCCTCCTCGTCCCAGTCCTGTTCCCTCTCTCCCTCCCGCTGTATTTGTGTCAGGACTTGTTGATAACAGGCATGGTGGTGGGTGGGAGGGGCTTATATATCCTTTGAAAATATTATAAGCGTTCTGATTGGCTGTTGGGAGGCAGGCTTGCCTCACTGTGTTAGGACTGGGATGCGGAGGACCCTAATCGGGGTAATGAAGATTACCGGTAAGTAACAAGACATTTTGTTGCATGTTCCGCTTTACAATGTAAAATGTATTCAGGGGTCATGTTTGCGTGATTGTATGGGATAGGCTGGTTACGTCTACGGAAAGTTCTTCCGACAGTACAGCTACTGCAGTGCTTAATTTGAGCCGGTGGTTTCCGGCACTTTAATCGTCAACATCGGCTCAACAAGGTGGCGCTGTCTGGCTCATTTAGAGATGTCCACAACAACATTTAATTATTAATTCAATATACATTGAAAATGACTATTACCTGCCTCCCAAGCCATTCTTATAGCCTTAGGGGCCTGAAATAGTCTGAATTGTCACACTTGCAGGAGTGTGTTGGTTAGTAATTGTGATATTACTATCATTGGCAGCATGGCAGGGGCAATATGTCGTGAAGAGAGCACTGGCACTTTTTTACAAATTAAGCACTGGCTACTGGGTACAGAAGAGTCATTTCTGTGGGTCATGATATGATGGTTGTTGTGCTGGTGAGACAGCATGCCTTCGCTTGTATGCTGTTGAGGAGTGTACGATTCAGAAGCCATTCAAACCTCCTTAATCTGTTCTGTGGGGTGAGAATAAAACATTCCGGTCCATTTTTATGAACATGAATATATCGTTGCTTTGTCTATCTATCTGGCTATTCTGTTGAGCTTGGTGTCTACTCCATCTAAGTAAATTACTTTTTGGACAGGAGGCCTAAAGCTCGGCGCCATCTGGTTGTTCATCTGACTTTTAGGGAAAACATGCGGCTGTGTGCACTTCGATGTTTAATGGACTATGAAGGGCATGAAGCAGTTATTTATTATTGGGCAATTTATGAACCAATATTCTGTGCTACCTTAATAACATTGGTGAGAGAGAGGTTTGTTTGTCAAGAGCGTCTTGCGCTCAAATGAATGTTTGGTCGGAGTAGGGTTGCAAGCGAAGGGTCTCCTGGGAGTAGAGTATGTTTGAAAGTCATTGTTGAAGACTAGCCCCATGTGCATCTGGCAGCAAAACCTCAAACTTGACCTAAAATGCAAAGATCCCCCATACGCTGTAATACTAATGAAGACACAAAGACTAGCATAAACACTCACTCTCTGAGTAACCACAATTTTCTTGACCGTACTCGTATGTGTCGCAGGTTAATGAGAGGGTGAAGGATTTTATGTGAAGAGCTACAAAAGAAGATGTGGCTACTTCTGTTGAAAATATGGGTGGTTCTCCGCTTCAGAAAATATGGCATCTCACTGGAAGGTGGAAAAGAAAGCGTGGAGGTCGTTTGGACGGACAGAAGCAAGTAAGTGTGCTAGGGGGTCAGGACATTGGTTTCTAGGCGGTCTATTCTAAACTTATCTGATTCAATGTACTATGGTGGATGGCATCATAGGCAGCAAAGCACAAAATGAGCCCCCTTTATTTAAATCAAAATGCTTTGCGGGAAAAAAATCCAAACAAATGGTATCAAATCAGAATTCTGAACTCCTGCTGACTTGCAATACAGGGGCAATAGTAATATATTTAGATGGAAATAGATGGGCTGCTCGAGACCATAGGATGGGCAATTAAAAATTGTGAAATCCTATTGGCTTGCAATACATGGTTGTGTCAGAGATCTAAATGGTCTTTCAGAATTCTGATCGGTTATGAATCCAGTTGGTCACTTTTTACTCCGGAGTCCTACTGATTCTAAACTCCTTATTTTGGCGGATGGTAATCTAAACTACCTATATTTCAAATTTTTCAAACATGCGTCCGGTTTTGCAGCAGGAAGGCCTGCACTTTTGATGCTGTTTTGAACATTTTCGGTTATTGAATAATACTCCTAGAGAAAATGAATCGAAAGAAGGACCAATATCACCCAAAATACAACAGAAGATTATTTTTCAGATAATTCAGCAGACCTCACTAGAGGGCACAGCCTGTGAAAAGGCAGAAGGTCAGGGAGAGACACATGCGCCTGTCAGCCATTGTCCAGCACATGAATGAGACTGACATACCCCTACATACCTATCAAATATGTCACCTTAATAGGAAGTGTTCCAATTAACCTCTAGACTAGCCTTTCTGTAATAGTGCTTCTTTGGAGCTTACCTGATTGGTCAGGTGACCCGTGAGGTCATCGGAATGCGGGTCATAACTGTTGCAGGTGAGTCGAACATATCCATGGCGGAAAAAGACCAAGTAAGGCGCAGTGCTGGCAATCAGAAAGTAGGAGCGGATATCAAACTTCCGCCCCGATAGGAGCAAAGGATTGTGGATGTATCTATCAAAGAAAAACAAAGATAGCCATTCGCCATATTTTCAAATACCAGGTGGCGGAATATAACTGAAAGCAGAGTAGAGAATACCACTGTACAGTACAAAGAAGAGGCTGCAGCACAGTTTGTCACTAGAGTGGTCCTCTTGCATTAGCCACTGACCACACAATGCTGTGACCACTTCCTGTCTGAGGCTTAACCTGGAATAGTGCACTAAGGAGCTTAGTGTGCAGTAGATGCCATATGACATCACAACCTGATGCACGCAAAGATATGTTTGTACCATTTTCTGGTGGGATGCTTTAGTTGGATTTTGCATCTTTCCCATAAGACACAATCGGTTCTATTTTTTAACGTACTCAAAAACGCCATATAATCCTCTGGGTTATTCAGATATCCGCCAATATAAATATATGGCGTTCCTGCAGAGCTTCATCTGTGAGGTGTACGCTGCCTCTGATGTCTAGAACTGGGAAGGTGAAGAATGGGGACTAACAGCGGTATGAGGAATTTAAAATTTAAGCCAACAGGGGACCAGTGACACCTACAAGGACATTAGCACTGACGTAAAATGTGTGCACACAATTATGTGGTAACCACGGAATGCTTTGTTCTGAGTCAGTGGAAGGTAGAAAAGCTTTTGCTGGGAAGTGGAGTCAGGTGGTTCTGCCACAAACACGATGCAAATCAAATCCCATGGCATAAGTTACTTATCCCAAACACCAAAATAAAGTCTTGATGATCAGTGGCCAGTTAATTCCAGTGTGCCCAGTAACTTCATCTCATCACAAAAATAAAAGCATCAGAAATCTGTGTAAATTCCCAAGATAACACATTCTTGAATTGGAGTGGAAACACTGATTCCTGCATGTTATACCTCAAAATCACATAATCCCTTTTGTTTCCCTGCCCCCATAATTTCTAGAACACCGGGGAAAGAAATTCCAGGGCAGGGAAGGAACAGTGATTATTCCAAGGCACTGGTAATTGAGGTCTACGTCTTTTGTGAATGGATTTACTTTTACATTGACAACCAAAGGGGATGTGGTACTGTTAAGATGCACATCTCTCACATTGGTAGAAAGAGCACCTTATTAATTAAGCTAAAACCAAGATAATATCTCCCAATTAATTTACCACAGCCTACAACTTTGGTATTCTTGACAGACCTGCACCAAACTTCCTCCCAACATGTCTAGCCCCTTCTGAATTTGTTTTCATGTTTGATCAATCTTATTTGAATGAACAACATTAGAGGCGAAGGCCCTCCATTCAACTAACTGGATTCAATAGAAATCATACAACTCAAAAAGAGCTAAACAGATTTTCCATCAGATGTGGCTTCCAATAAGATCTGTGAGTGTTTGGAATGACCAAATTCCATTTAGCATTTTTTTGTCGTTATTTAAAGTAAATCACGTCTCGGTCAGCTTTTTCTGCCTAGGTGCCCTGGGAGTTGAAGCCACAAGAAGGCTGCAATGTTCTACAATTAAGGTTATCCTCAATATCCAACCTTCAAGCCTATCCTGGCTCATCAAATTGTTCTCGCATAACAAATCCTTCCCAAATCTTCCTTGTTTAACTCACAGATCTACGACCCCTATGACAAAACGTAAGACTATTATTGTTGAAGTCAAAATATGCCCCCAGTTTGCTTGACCCTCCCCTACCCCCCAAATATTCTTCCTGTAGTTGGGAGGATTATCACCCTCCTCCAGAGTATTTCCATTGCACAACATTTATTTAGCACCCCAAAGGGGCAATGCAGGAAGCTTAAGGCCCCTAGTGTTTCCCTGGCCATTGGGCAAGGTGATTGTGTCTAATATCACTGAATGATCCTCACCACTAATCTTGACAGGAGGCCTAAAAGAACACTCACCCGCTTCACCGCATCCCAATATTTTTTAATCTCTAATGATGTTCACAAACATTAGGAGAAAATAGAAAAAAATAGCCCTCTCTATGCCTTAGGGAAGGCAGAGCGGGGAAGAAACATGTCTCTTTTTACCAATGCCCTCACAAAGACAAGGATGGGACAAAACCAATGGCAGAGAAAAATGGAAAGGAACAGAGGGACTGGGTCATGAATGGCTGGTTGAAGCAACTCTTGCCCATGCGTCCTCTGACAGTTTTGTCCGACTGTATCAAAAGTCAAGCCAGACACTACTATTAAGCCACACCGGTATTTTGCTGTCACTAAAAGACAACACAGGAAAACTCTGAGACAAGCGCTTCTTGTGCCCTGTTCAAGCGACTGCAACAAACACATTAAAGAGCTCAAGTACCAATATCAAGCCACAGTAAATTGCATTAAATTAATCCAACAAGAACAGGCCCGGCCCCAACTTAGTGAATCTATACAAAGCAAGAATTTTAAACCCTTTTGGTCTTTGATTGGATCCGGTACGAGGTCTCACAGAGCTGCGAATGACTACCTCATCTCATATGACACCTTGGAGGCGCACTTTAAGGCTCTTTACAGCAGTAACGTCTCTGCTTCTTTTTCGCTGGGAAAGTTTGTTTACAAAAGCCTCACTGTCACTCGAAGCTAAACCATCACCCTGTTCAAAAATGGCAGAGCATCCCGCGCTCCAGGCCCAAACGGCCTTCCAATGGCACTAATCACACAAAACCAGCATTAGGGGCTACTCGCCTTTTGGGCTAATCAACCAAGTAACGATGACAGGTCAGATACCTCCGTCATGGAAGGAGTCCGAAATACACCCAATCCACAAAAAGGGGGCAACAACTGATCCAAAAACCATTCGGCTCATCAATTTGCTTGATGCAGACGACAAGTTACTTGCCAAACATCTCTTGGGCTAGCTAACTGAATGGGTAAACACCAACAAGCTGCTGCAAGCAAATCAAACAGGGATTTGACTTTTGAGCAGGCTGCTCTACAACTGACAACATCCTAGCCCTCACTTTACGGGCAAATAAAGCAATTAAAAACAACAAGGCCCTATACATATGTTTGTCAATTACAGCTCACTTTTTGATTAAGTGAACCGTAACTACCTCTGAACAAACTGGCTAGCAAAAGGCATTAACCCTTCGCTATTACAACTGATTACAGCTGTGTATGAGGATGCTTGAACAAAGGTCACCCTGTCAAGCGAGAAGGAAGTCTCCACTTTTTGGAAACAGTGTTAAACAGGACTATGTGATGGCACTTCTACATTTTTCCCTATATAATTCCGACCTTTCCAACTTCCTGTGTAAGCCGGTTGGCCTCCCCCCCCCCCCCAAACTGGGTGGTTGACATACCAGTTACCTGGCAAATGTCAGTGACTTGGTGACTCTTTCTTTAATACCCTCAGGGTTACTAGACTCAATTATCGAATTTGAACCACTCTTCGGCTCAATTGTCAACTCTTCAAAAACAAAAATAATGGCTTTTGGGAAAAAGTGGTAACATTTCACCTGGCAAATTGACTTACAACACATAGATCTTGTCCACAAATATGGGCACCTGGGTGTCACAATTGACTCAAAATTAAGCTGGTCAGATCATATTGATAAACTAAAAAATAAAGCCTCCATAGTTACCAAAGGCGTTGAGGTCTTTCTAACATCTATGGTGGACGTGCATTCACCCATTCTCTTTTGGTCTTGAATGTCAAACTACTTCTGCTCCTCCTATGCACCTCAGTGGTATTTCATTTACAGGCAAAACATCAGACGCTCACTTCACTTAAGGTCCTCCATCCCACAAGCAATGCTTCGTTTAGAACTGAACTTAAACCAGTCAACAGCGTGTACACGACCTCCCTTCTCGATTTCGCCTGTGGGTGTCGTACGTCTCAAGATGAGACCTTAAAAAGTGGATCTATGAACATCTACGTGCCCATACCCTGGAATACTGCACCTTTAACCTGTGCAGTATCGAGAAATGCCTCGCCGACCACCACCTGCCTTCTCTGGCTGATTTATCATGTCTTCAAAGATACAGTCATAAACGTACAACAAGAAGAGTGAGAGCAAGTATGAGAACATGAGTATACGTGAGAGTAAGAGAAAATATGGCTACATGTTGGAGCAGAAGTGTAGAAACAAGTAGATGTTAATGTAAGACTAACAGTAAGAATAAGTAGGAGTAAGTATAGAGTAAGAGTAAAAGTAAGAGTAAGTAAAAGCAAGTAGAAATGTGATTGACTAAGAATAAGCAAACAAAGAATAGAGATAAGTCGGAGTAAGAATGGATGTTACTATGAGTAAGAGTAGAATGTTCTAAGAATAGGAGTACTAGAGTAGGAGTAAGTAATGTAAGTAGAAGCCAGAAGCAAATCTAACCTAAACTCTCTGAAACTCACCAGTTATGGTCCGCTAGGCAAACGATAATTCATGCCCCTGCTTTGAAAATCAAAACTTGTCTCTAAAAAGGACTGCTCATGACCCCACACATTGTGTAAAAGATGCAATCAAAAATGGCATCATGGATCACAATACAAGTCATCTTCTCATTGACATTATCAATTACATCACTTTGGATATAGTATAATTTATATGTATGTATGTGCTCTATTATTTAATGATATGCTATTTTTAATTATGTGTGCTATCAAGTCAGTATTGATTGCTATATATACACTGTGAGTTCAAGAAGAGTCCATTTGGGGGCAAGTTATGGTTTTCATGACAGAGCAGAAGTTGTGGTTTCAATAGTTATGGTTGTGAAGCAGACAATAACTGGCGAATTTCAGGGGTTTTTAAGATTTCCTTTGGAACCATAATGCCAGTTTAATAGTGGATTTTTCAGTGAATTTCT
The DNA here is from genome assembly GCA_963921515.1 of Calotriton arnoldi. Taxonomy (NCBI): domain Eukaryota; kingdom Metazoa; phylum Chordata; class Amphibia; order Caudata; family Salamandridae; genus Calotriton; species Calotriton arnoldi. The sequence goes on along the minus strand of CAWUFW010002181.1, from coordinate 1,389,863 downwards.
TGTTTTTTCTATGTGAAAGTTACAGTGTTCGCAGTACCTGAACCGTGACTTTATTTTAATGTTTTTAGTGAATGTCTATTTTTTTTTTTTTTTTTTAAACAGAAAAAAAGCATACTGGCAGTTGGGCCATTGTCATTTCAATACAAACTGCCGAAATGCACTCTGTGGGGTTTGGACACAGGCCCTGCACCCAGCCGCCTGTGCCTCCAAACTGGACAATACAGTCTGAGGCCGGATAACAACCAGAGCCTCGATTAACAATTCCTCTTTCAGGAGCATTTACACCTATGTGAACACATTGTCTCTGGCACTTAATGAATTCGGAAAGGCAGCATCTGAAATAAGCCTGGGCGTAGTTCGCGAAGTAGCGCTACGCGAAGCTACGCAAAGTGCAGTTCGCACTACGCGAGCTACGCGTAGCACTACGCGAACTGCGTAGTGCACTGTTCGCAATGATTGCACAGTGCCGGATGCTTGTCCGCACTGTGCAATCATTGAAAACGGCATCTTGCACAGTGCGAGCTGTCTTTTACTGCCGCTCGAGTAGATTTTTACTCGAGCGGCAGCTTTCAACGCGGACTGGTAGTTTCTCATCGCGAGCGGTCGCGAGCATACGCGACCACTCGCAATGAGAAACCTGACCTCCCCGCGTTGAGAATCTCGCCGGGATGTCATTTTGCTTGCTCGCGGTCGCCAACTTGACGTTGAGGACCACGAGCAAGCAAAAAATGACTGCTGCACTACGCTACGCTACGCGTGTTTGCACTGTGCTACGTGCAATTCGCGTTGTGCGAAGTAGCGCAAACTTCGCAAACTACGCGAGCGTAGCGTAGTGCTTTGCCCAGGGTTAATCTGAAAGCACTCACAAATATTGAGAAAGAACAATGTCACAAGGAGGATTTGGATCTTTGAAGTTATCTTTTGTGCAATTGTGCTCGCAAGTTAACTCTGGGAAAATGCCAGTGTTTCATCCAAAGAATCAGTGAAATGTTGGTAAGGCAGTTTCAGGATCACATTTCCTGTATAAAATGTTTCTTCTGCATCATAGCAATCTCCTTCTATTTTATGCTTTGACTGACTGACAATTCTCAAATACACATTATTTGCTTCTTATTTTGTACATCCTTATTGGGTTCAACAGTAGGACAAGATGAGATCTGAACCTTTTCCCAGAAGACAGTATGCTATACCTACTTGGCCTCGGACCTTGGTTAGCCAATGCAGTCATTTGAAAACTATTTTCTTCCACATTATTGATACAGCAAACACTTTGGTATCAGGGCAGGTACTTTGTCGTTCAGAACACATAATCCAAATATCAATTTAGGTTCCAATCTTTGTATTTTTTGAATCCCTGAGAAAAACACTTCTGGAAAAGAGCCCTTGGAATGGATGTTGCAGTGGGCCAAATTCTTTAAAACCATGGATAGTGGCAAGGATCCACAGGCTGCTTATGCATAATCTGCTGAAGCATTCTGTGCAAAGTGCAAACTAGTCATTGCCACCAGTTCTTAGATTGTAAGTAATTAAATGCAGGGGTTTTAACGAGTGAGTGATGTATGGTTGTTGAATCAACTGCATAGATGCTGTGAGATGAAGTAACATTTCCAATGGGTAAATTTATTTTTTAATTAAATGCAGGGGGCCAACGTTTTTCTTAGGAGCTCACCCGGGCTTTGGCATAACGCAACATGATGGGGCCCTCCCTGCAGTATGAGCCCCCAGATCACACAGATATTCATTGGCCTTAGGCTTGGTTGGGGCCCCATGGATGATCTGGCCCCAGGGCCGGACTGGGAATGCAAACCGGCCCTGGCTATGGAGTCTGACCGACCGCGGGGGGAGAAGGGGGGGGGGGAGGGTGCGCGTGGAAAACACTGTTGCTGCATTTGTTACAGGGGGCGTTATTGCAGCAAAACCGGCCCCTGGTAACAAAAACAGCACCCCAGGGGCCCAAAACTGGCCCCCACCAAGGTGGGGAAACACCCAGTGCCTGGTGCCTGCTACGGCCAGTCTGGCCCTGTCTGGCTCCCCATGCCACTGGGGCCTAATCAGGAAAGGAGAGTGGCTTTCCCGAGCATTTAACTATTTCTCATGTCATGCCATTGCATGCATTCTGCAGGGCATTCAATGGCATGGCTTAAGGGCTGAGGGGCCCCCTCCAAAGCAAGGAAGCCTGTGCACAGTAAATACTGTCACTGGCCATAGTTTGGGTATGCATAGTTTATCAGGAGAAGGTGATTGTAGCTTTTCAGCTAAGTGCATAACATTTTGTAACGCCAATGCACGTGAACAATTCTCCATATTGTTTCTGAATTTAAAAAAGAGGAGTTCTCACTGGTCATGTATGATGGCTAATGAATCTCTTTTTCAGGTTCTCGCCCTGTATTTCTTCATTTCTGTTTCTTCTTGTATGGTCAAGTCATAGATTTTAGCTCTTTCTATGCAGCCTATAGGGGGGAGTCCCAGTGTGGCCCTCAGTGCTTAATTTGTTCTGTGGCTGCAGGTGGTAGGCACTGCCAATCAGGTTTGGGGACTTGGAGTTATTTTTCGTCATCAGAGTTTAACCCACAATAAAAAAAGATTACGAAAGCAAAGGCAAAATGGAGGTAGAGAAATGTAGGAATAACGTGATAAAGGAAGACAGCAGGGAACCTGCAAAAGTGAGCTAAAAAGATAAGAAGGGTAAGGTGGTGGATGGAAAGAGATAAGGTGGAATCAAGGCTAGGTAGCCTTGTCATTCGGCAACCATGACTTTCAGAAACTCCTGAGTGCAGGGGCATTTCGGATCCTGTGTAATATCACGGGCCCTTGCTGAAGTGCCTTCAAACTGTAATAGGCAGGCGCTACGATGGTTTCACCTTGTAGTACTCAACGTTGTACTGTGGTCATCTCTTAGTCATACACAGGATCCTTATCTAGACTTTGAATGTGAGTGTCCCTTCTCTCTCCATACTGTACAATGCTCACCTTTGTACTATCCGGGCCTGTGAAGACTTGTATGATGCCCTCCTAAATCCAACATCTTCATCCAGGGCCTGCAGCTGGTTGCAAAGGGTGTTCACTGCCTCTTTGCTCTTCAGCAGGAAGATCCCTTTCCCTTGGTTCATGCCAGTGGGTTTGCAGATCCAGAGCTGGGGGTCTACCTCAGGGAAAGGCAAGCATTTGTGAGTACAAACATGAATGGTTCTATGCACTCACAAACCACAACTATAGACATGGGTTGAGTGCAAACAAAGGGCATAGGTACTGTGCACTCCACCTCTACATTTCAAGAACACAAAGCACATTAACTGCTCATCGCAAGGTTTAAAGTGCACACAAGAGCCTCATTTCAATAGTACAGTGCACAGAAATCAGAAAGGTACATAGCACACAAGCTTCAAATTGCATCGGTACAGTGCACATGAACATAGCACAAATCAGTGCCTTGCACACAAATATATCACACTAAGCAATGATCACAAAAACCTTTCACACATGGGTACAGTACACACAAATATCGCACAATCTGTGTACAGAGCACATAAATAAAGAATACATTGGTGTGCACTCAAGAACCGCACTGTATACACAAACACTACCCCATTCACATAAATGTTGCACAATGCAATCAAACATCACACTCTGGTGCACAAATGCATTTGCACATGTACTTGCACTGTACCCATAAAAGAACACACAGGTACATTTCACACAAACGCCACACTTCATGAGGAGTCTTCACTCAAAAAATTGCCTGCATTGCTATTCTCCTTGCTCTCTCCTCTATACGAGTAGAGACAGCAAACACCCCCAGATAGGGCTGGAAAGAGATACTCACAGAAAAACCTGTCAGTTTAAAGGCTTTTAAGTGGCACCTATGGCAAGCAATACTCAGTGTGACGAGGCACTGGACCCTATCTCTGTGGAACCAGTTGTACCCACTTAGGGCCTCATTTACAAGAACTGATGGATCGCTGCATCAAGGCAGCGATGCGTCAGAATATGTTATGCTGCGCTACGACAGAAAATAGTGACATGGATGCGCCATATTTATGGTATGGTGCACCATGTTGCAAGCTCCCAAGATGCGTCAGAAATTCTGACTCATCTGTGGGAAGGATGGCGCAGCGCATCTGCCCCCAAACTGGCCCACAGCTGAATTCATGCTTACGACAAGCTCAACTTCAGCAATGCGTCACAAAACATAGGTGATGCATCGGTTCTGACTGACGCTACTGGCCTAAGGTGTGGGGCATAATGTAAGAGTGTGTGAAATGGTGGAAAAGTCACCTTGGACACTATTCCATTGGACCTGGATGTAAAGCATACATGTATTAAGTATGGCATTACAGTGGGCATAGTCTAGTTATGTCACGTGTACAAAAATACCTAAGTATGGGTGACATGGGGGGGCGTGGCTTGGCGCGAGCCAAGATGGCCTCATAAAAGAAAAGCTCAGGAGCAGCCCTCCCGCAACCGCTGCAATCCGCCCGATATCCGCCCAACTCTGGTAGATAAGTTTGCTGAAGAGCTCAGGCGGGAGGCGACGTACACCCAGGGCTGAAGAGAGGGCCCAAAAATTCGAATTTGGGGACACGCTGGAGCGAGGTGGTGTACGCGAAGACCCCTCTCTCTCCACATACTGGGAAGCACGATACGCGGGGAGCGGCTGGCGCTTGAGGCAGAGGCGAGGCCGGACAAGTGCGCCACAAGCAGCCGGCTGATAGAGGCGGAGGCGAGCCTAGGTGAGACGGGGCCCGGCGATTATTTGAACCGGCGCCCAGCTACAGCCCTACAGGTGATGGGGAGCGGGTGGCGACCACCCAGGTCCTTCACATTGCTCGTCCCCCCCTCGTTGGGGATAAAATCGGCACCACCAAGTACGCAGTACGTGAGTACGCAGCGGAATGGAAGAGAGACACATCGGACCTCTATACGGCCCGGTAAAATAATCGATCGTGGCAAGACGGGGAGCCGGTGCCGGGCCCGTGCCTTCGGGGGGAGAAGGAATCCATCCACGAGGCGCTGGAGGCCGGGGGGCGGTGAATATTGAGGCCGTGCTGACGAATGAAGGAAATCGGCAAGGACAGACTCTGTCTCCCCCAGTGGACCCAAGTGGGAGTGTGTACTACAGTGGATGCAGCCCTCCCCGCTTGCTGGACGGAAGGGTAAAAATATCCAGAGAGGTGAGGAGGTGGACTGAGGTGGGCCAGGTAGGCGCTGCAGGTGAACCGGAAGAAGATTACTAGGGGCAGGGGCTGGACAAACAATAGAAGCAAGCTCCGGATGGGAGAAGCCCCAGGAATCGAAACGTGAAGAGCGCCCGGAGCAACTCGGGCTTGCACAAGGCCGTGGGCGCTGCGGCGGGGCTCGCCGGACGGACTGCAGTGCTGGGCCTGCCGTGTGGCGCTGCCCGCACTGGCCACATCTCCATTCGCTGGGATTGCTGGAATGCCTGTGCTGGACACTTACACGGACACTTTCACAAAAACGAAGCGAGGACCAGGGCCAGAATGGAGGAAGTAAGCTAACTTCTCCCCCCCACACCAGAAACGACATGCGGCCCAAGAACATCCCGCCGGCACAGACCAATAAGCTGGACAAATACGCGGTGCCCAGGAAGACGCTGACAGAAGGCGCCAGGGCTCCAGACTCCCAAGAAATGGCAGAACCGTCCATGGGGGCCATCATGGCCGCTATCAGAGACCTCAGAACTACTCTAGAGTCCAAAATGGACAAGGTCACCATTGAAATGACACTACTACGGGAACTTATGAACAAGACCTCCGAGAAGGTCGCAGCGGTGGAAACAAACATAAGCGAGTTGCTGTCCGCACAGAAGAAAATGGAGGAGCGGATACAACAGCTAGCGCACCACCAAAAGATTATGGCGGCAAAGCTGGAGGACCAAGAAGGGAGGGCCCGTAGAAATAACGTCAGGGTGGTGGAAGTCCCAGAGGGGGCAGAGGGCCCCAGCGTAGAGCTGTTTCTGGAGGACCTCATACTGAACCATCTGCAGCCCAAAAGACTCTCGATCTTCTTCTCGGTGGAGAGGGCGCACAGGGCACCGGCACAGGGCACCAATACCACCGCCGAAGCCGGGGGGCCCCCCCCAAGGACTATCAGTGCTCGGATCCTCAACTATTGAGATCGCGATGCGATTGTAGGCCGCTCGAATCAAGGGGGACTTGCCATTTGAGAACACAGTCATTCGTTTCTTCCCGGATTTCACCCTCATGGTGCAACGCCAATGATGCACATTCCAGGAGGTCAAAAGAACCCTGTGATCCGAGAACATTAAATACATGATGCTCTTACCATCCAAGCTCAGGGTGCTGGACAATGGCAATGGCAAATCCTGGTACTTCACGACATTCGACGAGGTCTGGAGCTGGCTGGAAGAGGGGAGATCGATCAGCGAACAACCGCGAGAGGGAAACAGCCGAAGGCGCAGGGGTCCAGGGAGCGACACACCGAGAGCCCAGGGAGGAGCCCTCCTCCAAGGACTGAACTCCAGAGACCAAATGAATAAAAGAGTCAGAGGGTGTTCAAGGAGTGGGGGGACAGGCATGGCAGGCCTAGGCCAGATATGGAATGCGGCGAACCACAAACGAACGAAAACGCTGTGGGACGAGGCTTGGGTTCCGCTGCCCATGGACCTCTGCACTGGGGCAGGAGAGATATCCTCCCACCGCCGTGCTAAACGTCCAGAAGCAGGTAAAGGAAGGTGAGCGGGAGGGCTGTCCTCGGTCTATAGGCTGCAGCGCTAACCAACCCCGAGTTATAGACTAATGGTTTTTGTTGGGCGACAGGCGCTCTGCACATTGGGGATGTGGGTAGTTTTAAACCTACAATGCATGGTAACAGGGTGGGGGGATAATAGGACCGGAACTGTTTTATTAAGTTGCACAGTTATGTTCATTCAATGTTTTATGCGATCCAGAGTTGAGATACCATGTCATATGCTCTATGTAAGGCAATTCCTACGGCGCAAGGGAGTAGGGTGGGCAAGTGGAAGAGGGGGTGGGAGGCCAACTTCTCAACTGTTGACATGACACCGCAACACAGGGATACACTGCGAATCATGACGTGGAATGTCAATGGGTTGGGGGATAAAATAAAAAGGACTATGGTCCTGCAATACCTCCGTAGACACTCCCCTTCCCCGCACTCAGCAAAACACTGCTAGAAATGCCACCAGGCCTACTTGTCATGGGAGGAGTTATGAACGCAGTGATGTCCTCCGACATTGACAGAACCGCCGGGACAGCCCGCGACGGGAAGCCCTCCCCCATGCGTTCGTTCACGGGAGCGATGGGCCTCTCGGATCTCTGGCGACTTCATAACCCAACCAGTATACAGTGCACGCATGTCTCGGCAGCACATGGTAGCGGGGCGGGCTAGATTACCTCTTCACACAATCCATACATGTGGGACACTTCCGTGGGGCCCATCTTAAAGCAAGGGGTATATCCGACCACTCGCCAGTAGAGATTCGACTTCAGGGCCCCACTAGGGACTGCTCCATGCCACCGTGCCTGGCTTCTTGGTATTTTAAAGACAAAGACACTCAAGAAAAGTTTAGAGAACGAACGCAAATGTACTTTAGTGAAAACACAGGGTCGGTGACCTCGGGCAGTACTCTCTGGGAGGCATATAAAGCAGTGGCCAGAGGCTATGTACAAGCAGAGATGGGTGATCAGAGGAAGGAGAGGAGAGCTGTGGGCAAGAAACTGGAACGAGACATTGAGGCCTTAGAGAGAGCGCCACTATGTAATGGGAAACTAGACCCCAAAGTGAGACATAAGATACGCCTCAAACAAAAAGAGCTGAGCGATGTGGAGGAGGAAGCGGCACGTAAACAAGCTGTGGCTACCCAGAGGTGGTTATACGACCTGGGAGACAAGGCAAACAAGCTTATCGCTTGGCTGGAAAGGAGAGATCGGGAACGGAACTGGGTGGCAGAGTTTCGGGACATAGAGGGTAGGGTGAGAAATTCAGGCAAGGAAATAGGGATGTCTTTGCAACATATTATGAGACCCTATGCCAATCGACAACGACTAGGATGGGCGAGGAGTGTGCAAAACTACTCAGAGACCTTTCTTTACTAACTCTCTCACAGGACGATAGAGACGCTATTGAACAAGACCTGACGAAAGAGGAGATAGAAGGTGCTATACGAGATTTACAGTCCGGGAAAGCCGTAGGTCCGAATGGACTGCCAGCGGAGTTATTTAAATGTGTAGCGTCAGTGGTGGCACAGCCGATGTTGGACATGTTCAATACTGCGCTGCAAGAGGGGAGTCTGTCTGAGGACCTAAGAATGGCCGTGATTGTGGTCATCCCAAAGAAAGACAAGCCACTGGAGCAATGTGGCTCTTACCAGCCCATCTCCTTACTAAATTTTGAAACGAAGGTCCTCGCAATAGTACTATCCAACCGTCTCAACCCCATTATTTCCTCAATAATCCACCCAGACCAGACAGGCTTTATGCCCCAAAGAAGCACCAGACTAAATCTCTGGCACCTATACGGCGTTATGCAGGAGACGGCGACGAATGGGGTAGAACCCATGGCGGTGCTGTCTTTAGACGCCCGTATGGAGTTCGATAGTATTGAATGGCCCTACTTAACGGAGGTCCTGACTCGACTGGGTTTTGGCCCCAAATTCCAAGCCTGGATCAGTCTGCTGTATCATGATCCACTGGCGCGAGTTCAGGTAAATGGATCAGTCTCTAGGCCCTTCACACTGCATAGGGGTACACACCAGGGGTGTCCTCTATCCCCCATGATTTTTGCAATGATGTTGGAACCACTTGCTGCGTGGGTCCGGAGGGACCCACTTATCCGAGGTATTGACATGAGGGGTGAATGGGAGGAGCTTATTTCTTTGTACGCCGACGACGTACTGTTGTACGTCAGCAGGCCCAGGCTGACGATCCATAGAATTATCAACATACTCCGCCTCTTCGGTAGTTACTCAGGAAATATAGTCAACTGGGACAAGTCGCACCTTTTTAGTTTGACTGGTGAGGTCCCACAGCTCACCTCGGAATGCAGGGCTCTGATACAATGGGACCAATTTGAATATCTTGGTATCTGGATCACCAAATCAGAGGCGGACTTCCTGAATCTAAATAGACAGGCTCAACTAGCGAGACTGTGCGAGGATATCTTGCATAGGAGTAAATTGCCAATATCCCTCATGGGTAGGGCCGTGCTCTTCAAAATGATGGCTCTCCATAGGCTGTTATACGCACTGCAAAATACCCCTTATAAGATACCGGAGAAATTCTTCTGGACTATTGAAGGGAAGCAGCGCAATCTACTGTGGGAGGGCGGCACTCCGCGTATTGCGCTGCGCCAGCTGCAGTGGGGGGTCTATGAGGGCAGCCTGGCTGTCCCGGATATTCGGAACTACTACAGGGCGGCCCAACTCATTAACATCAACGGATGGGTGTTCGGGCTTCTCTCTGAACCAGCTTACCGGGCTGATCGATGTGCAATGGGGGTTGGTGGGTACGCTTCAATTTTATATAAAAAAAGAACAAGTGAAGTCCTTACCTACACATACACAGACGGTGGTGCAGGCGTGGTACACTGTCACAAAGGTGCTGGGATGGGAATCGCGACTGACCCAACAAACCCCGCTCTGGAGAAGTGATGCCCTGGGCAAAGTGGGAGGTCTTCAGGGCTTTCGCAGATGGAGTCTAATTTCCATAGACAGCCTTGGGGGCATATGGAGAAGTGGGGCCATGCTGACCTTTAGTGAAATTCAGACTGAATACCACATGGCAGACGGGGAGCGTTCCGTTATCTGCAATTGAGGCATGCTGTGCATTGTCATCTGTCGAAGGGGGAGATCCTGCATGAATACTCCCCACTAGAGGACCGACTATTGTTGGATCCTATGGTAGATAAGGCAATCTCCCTTACATACCGGAAAATAATGAACAACTTCCGGATCCCCTTGGCCCACTCAGAGAGGCACGGGAGACTGATGTGGTGCTACTGGAGGATGATGACTGGCAAGAGGCGATCCAATGCCCAAGGGAGGTGGCAATACGCGCGAGGTCCAGACTAATTCAGATCCGAGTGTTACATAGAGCGTACGCTCCTAGGACGCTCCAATACAAGCTGGGTAGATGTGACATGGGTCTATGCGCCCGGGGATGTGGGGAGATGGGTATGTTCTTTCACATTATCTGGGCATGCCCGAAAATTCAACAGTTTTGGTCCGGAACAATTGGAGTGATGTCCGAGGTAGCGGGCTTGACGCAAGGTGGCATCTGTTAGGAGTATCGGGGGAGGATAGATGGCCCACACACACTAAAACCTGGCTCCTGCTGGCAGCAGTCATAGCGAAAAGAAACATAGCAAGACTATGGGGGGCTACAAACGCACTGAGGCTGACCGACTGGGAACAGGACCTGGACTGGTGCTGTCAGGTAGAGAAAACAGTATACAAAAGCAGGGGATGCCCTAAGAAATGGAAAAAAATCTGGAACTCATGGGAAACATACAGGGCCTGAAGTGGTGGAGGGCGGGGGGGAGAGACTAAAGGAGAGGAGGGACATTTGGATGACCTGGGCAATGCACCCACTATGTGAATTGATATGTGGAAAAGTATATATCTCACTCTTGTAATTGCCCAAAAAAGGTTTTGCTTATTATCTATTGTCTGTATTGATGGATAGCGCATATGTTTTAATTAAACAGAAGTTTAAAAAAAAGTATGGGTGACATATAGAGTGAAACTTGTAATGTGAGTAGATACAAGTCATTAATGTAATATAAATTGACGATTCCTATGCGTCCTATCTTATGTGTGTACTTATCTTTTGTGGTTTGGAGTAAACTTGGCTGGAATTGGGGACCCGTTCCCATATGGATATATGGTAATCCTGGCCTGTCCCTCATATGCAGTACACGACGTCACGTTGAAAAGCTGCAGTAGATGATAATATTTGCTTGTTCTCCATCTGACCTCCTTCAAGGCTATCTGGGGGCTGCACTACCTCCTGCTCCCCTAGTTCCAGCTGCTTTGTGTACCTATGAAGATTTGCATTTCTATCTGTGTCCTTTGTCTCTGTTGTGTCCCTTTAGATCTGCCTTATGTTTTTAAGAACAGGAGGAGACTACACCGAGGCGTTCTGTAGTGGTAGTTTGCATGTCAGCTCAGAAGTGGAAGATGTCCCCTCAACCCTTTGAGCATCTTCTTTCAGAAGATGAGGAATCTGTTTGATGGTCTTTAAGTGTCCGGGTCCAGCCACAGCAGGCCCAAAACCAACAAAAAAGGGTACCAAGACTGTGCTGCGAGGCTGTGTCACCATCTGGCTGAAGGCCCAACAATATTCTCAGAACTTTGTTCACGGCCTGATTGCTTTCATACCCGCTCACAGACGTGGATTTTGCAAGATGCAATGAGAAACAGAAGTGGCATTACCCCTGAGGCCAGGTTAGAACTTTTCTAGAAAGAAACACAGGAGCTGGGAAGGCCTCTCTCACAGAAAAGCCTCTGCCATCAACTCATTGCTTAAAAGAAACAAAAACCCAGGAGGTGGCAGTGACAAAAGCTTTTTTTAAAAACTTTTTTAAATCACTCTAGATTAAATATAATAGACATGCCCATTTCAGGCATGGGAGACACAAAAGAACAAATGTAACACAATAAAAGAAAAAAGAGCATGCGGATTTTCACCACGGGGATGCTGTTCCCTGTGTCTTGTGGATGAACGTGCTTTGCACCGGGCTTGGGGGCTTGAAGGCACGCACACGGCACATCTATGGTCCCACTAACACTAAAACTTTTAAAGTGACAGTTTTCCTTTAAAAAAGCGTTGGCAAAACACACAAACAGAACCCACAAGGGTAGCTATAAACAAACGAAGGTGTAGAAACATAGAACACAAAAATAAGTTTACAAACATAGGACAAAACCCAAGAGAAACAAACAGCAAAACATGAGCACATGGGCCTGTGAGCTCAAAAGTACTCAAACACAAATCATCACCAACACAACACTACATGATAAAATCTTGGGGACCAACAAACAAATCATGGTTCTTAAACATCTGCAGCGGCACGCATGCACTCCGAGATTTTTTTACACACAGACAGCCAGTCTGCATCACTTTTCCCTTCCTCCAACAGAGATGCACACAGACCCCACTCCGTATATAGCTATCTTATGATGTAAACACATTCTGATGCAAACAGGTGTTTGGAGCAAGGCCTCTCTACCTCTAAGCCTAAGGCCGAGGGTCTTCACCTTTGTAGAATGCGAGGAAGGCATTCCGCTCCTCCTTCAGGTCCAGACGAAATGTCTCTGGGAAGAAGTCCTCGAGCTGCAGCATCCTAAGGAAGAAGGTCTTAATGAGAGATTTTGTATATCATTCTGGTACCCTTCAGACATTAAGCAAGAAACATACCCCAGATGGTCCTCATCGGCCTAGAATATCCATCCTCTGGAAACATATTATAATGTAAACATCCCGGTGTAGCCAACATTTCAAATGAGTGTGCTTTCCTGCACAGTGCTGCTCACACTGATTAGAGTTTTTAAAGCACAAACTCCTCCAGGGCACTGCAAAATCATCATGGTACCTCAGGGCCCAAAGTTCCTCACAATCTCCATGTGCCCAAGCTCTTCCAAGTATGCTCAATGATCTTCACACTCTGTCCATGTGCCCAAGCTCTTCCTAGTATGCTCAATGATCTTCACACTCTGTCCATGTGCCCAAGCTCTTCCTAATATGCCCGATGACCTTCACACTCTGTCCATGTGCCCAAGCTCTTCCTAGTGTGCCCAATGATCCTCACACTGTCTGTCCATGTGGCCAAGCTCTTCCTAGTGTGCCCATGATCCTCACACTGTCTGTCCATGTGCCCAAGCTCTTCCTAGTATGCCCAATCATCCTCACACTGTCTGTCCATGTGGCCAAGCTCTTCCTAGTGTGCCCAATGATCCTCACACTGTCTGTCCATGTGCCCAAGCTCTTTCTAGTGTGCCCAATGATCTTCACACTCTGTCCATGTGCCCAATCTCTTCACAGTGGGTCCAATGCAATGATCCTCGCGGTCTCTGTCCATATGTCCAAGCTCTGCCTAGTGTGCCCAATGATCCTCACACTGTCTGTCCATGTGGCCAAGCTCTTCCTAGTATGCCAAATGATCCTCACAGTCTCTGCCCATGTGCCCAAGCTCTTCCTAGTGTACCCAAATGATCTTCACACTGTCTGTCCATGTGCCCAAGCTATTCCTAATGTGCCCAATCATACTCAAAGTCTCTGTCATGTGCCCAAGTTCCTCCTAGTGAGGCCAATGATCTTCACACTCTGTCTATGTGCCCAAGCTCTTCCTAATGAGGCCAATGATGTACACACTCTAGCCATGTGCCCATGATCTCCCTAGTGTGCCCAATTGTCCTGACAGTCTCTCTCCAAGTGCCCAGTCTCTGACTAGTGTGCCCAATGATCCTCACAAAGCCTGTCCATGTGCCCAAGCTCTTCCTAGTGTGTCCAATGATTATCACACTCTGTCCATGTGCCCAAGCTCTTCCTAGTGTATCCAATGATCCTTACACTCTCTATCCATGTGTCCAAGCTCTACATAGTGTGCCCAACTTCACACTCTGTCCATGTGCCCAAGCTCTTCCTAGTGTGCCCAGTGATCATCACACTATCTGACCATGTGCCCAAGCTCTTCCTAGTGTGCCCAATGATCCTCACAATAACTTCCTATGTGCCCAAGCTCTTACTAGTGTACACATTGATCTTCACACTTTGTCCATGTACCCAAGCTCGTGCTAGTGTGCCCAGTTATCCTAACACTATCTGTCCATGTGCACAAGCTCTTCCTAGTGTGCCCAATGATCCTCACAGTCTTTGTCCATGTGCCCAAGCTCTTCCGAGTGTGCCCAGTGATCCCCACACGATCTGACCATGTGCACAGGCTCTTCCTAGTGTGCCCAATTTCACACTCTGTCCATGTGCTCAAGCTCTTCCTAGTGTGTCCAGTGATCCCCACACTGACCGTGTGCCCAGGCTCTTCCTAGTGTGCCCTATGATCCTCACAATAACATTCTATGTGCCCAAGCTCTTACTAGTGTGCCCAATGATCTTCACGCTTTGTCCATGTACCCAAGCTCGTGCTAGTGTGACCAATGATCCTCACACTAGCTGTCCAAGCTCTTACTAGTGTACCCAATGATCTTCACGCTTTGTCCATGTACCCAAGCTCGTGCTAGTGTGCCCAGTTATCCTAACATTATCTGTCCATGTACCCAAGCTTGTGCTAGTGTGACCAATGATCCTCACACTAGCTGTCCAAGCTCTTGCTAGTGTACCCAATGTTCTTCACACTGTCCATTTGACCAAGCTCTTCCTAGTGTGCCCAATGATCCTCATAGTCTCTGTCCATGTGCACAAGCTCTTCCCAGTGTGCCCAATGATCCTCACAGTCTCTGTCCATGTGCCCAGGCTCTTCCCAGTGCGCCCAATGTTCTTCACATTCTGTCCATGTGACCAAGCTCTTCCTAGTGTGCCCAGTTATCCTCACACTATCTGCCCATGTGCACAAGGTCTTCCTAGTGTGCAGCCGCGGCCAGTTCATTAGGGCTGAGGGGCCACGCCCCTCACCTTTTGCCCCTACGAACAGTGTCTGTCAGGCTGAGCAAAGGACGACCTGACAGACACTGTTCGTTTTCAGGTCAGGCAGCCAGGAGCTAGACATGTGCTAAATGCGCAGGATCCTGGCTGCCTGAGCTGAACTTTGCTGGTCTGAGGTTGTCACAGCTCCTGTGGGCGTGACCGCCTCAGCTCAGCAAAGGGCCTTGAGGCCCTCCCCCTCAATTACGAGGGGTAGCGTCACTCATTGCCTCGCACCTGTGCGCTTCAGTTTTAAGCCCTGAAGCGCCCAGGGTTGATTGTCAATCAGTGACACTTCATCACAAAGTGGGGTGGGGTCAGCAGTCTCACCGACCTCAACCCACTCTGTGATGACATTGGGACTGCTGCCTTCCCTCAAGGGCTGACCTTAGGTCAGCCAATGAGGGAAGGCAGCAGTCTTAAGCCTCCTGGGACTTCCGAGGAAGGACTGCAGGTAAGTGTGATTTTTTTTTTTAATTAATGGCTGGTGCATGCGTATATGTATGGATATTTGGTAATGAGTGTTGTGAATGGATGGATGTGTGTGTGCGTGCGTGTGTGTGAATGCATGGCTGTGACTGTGTATGTGTGCGTGTGTGTCCTGCCCACCCCCCTCCCTCCTAAAATTACCAGCCGCCACTGCTAGTGTGACCAATGATCTTCACGCTCTGTCTATATGCCCAACATCTTCTTAGTGTGCCCAACGATCTTCACATTTTGTCCATGTGCCCAAGCACATCCTAGTGTGCCCAATGATCCCCACAGTCTCCGTCCATGTGCCCAACCGCTTCTAATAGGTATCTGCCCAGTGATCCTCACACTGTCTGTGTCCTAAGGGCTCACACTGTCCATGTTCCTATCTCTGCTCCCCAGCTGTGCACTGAAAGCTCCTCACACTACCAGAAACTACTCACATAGTCGTGTGCATCCTGCCTAGGGGCCACAGACTCCTGACTTTGCAAATCAGTGAGCCCCAACTCTTCACACCCTGCATCAATCTGTGCCCCAAGCTTCTCATGTTGTCCACGTGACCCTACTGTTCACAGAGTGAGTTCATGTGCTTTAAGGTTGACTGTCATCGTTTTCAGATGCCCAAAACTCTAGAGCATTATCACTGGGCTCCTGGACCTCATGTTTTCTGTTTATGCGATCAAGATTCTCACACATTTTGTAAATGTCTCAAAAACACTGGAATAAAATGGTGCAGGGTAGGATCCTGGCAAGAGAAAGCAGTGGAACCCTATTTTAGACTTCCCAGTAGAGGCTAATGGACAGGTGACCCTAACGAACAGGCCAAAGTGGAGGGGTGTGGAAGAGGTTAATGCCCCATTTTAAATACTCTTCATAAATGCCAACTGGCGTCATGTCATGTGTGGCGCCTTCAGCCAGCTCTGGCTTTTAAATGGCTTACCAATCTACACTGAAGAGAACACAAGAGAGGGCCTCTATACCATCACCAAATGCTGCTCCCACACACAGTTCTGAATTAGAGGTGGGCGTAACTCATGTAATTCCATGTAGCATAATCATGCGGAATTACCTAACAATTCCGCGAGATCCTGCGGATTCACGCAAGAAAAGTAATTCTCCTTTTAGCGCTGTTTCTTGGCCAGAATGGATGTGAGGATGCATTTTTGTGCTAAGAAATAGCGCTAAGTGCAGCAGAACGTGATTAGCGAGCGGAAGCGTCCGCTCGCGTTTGCTGAATGCGTCCTTGGGGTAAGATTTTTCCCCAGCGTACTCCTGGCATTTAGCACTAAGAAATAGTGCTACATGCAGCAGAACATGATTCGCGAGAGCCAGAGGAAACTCACGTTCGCTAAATGTGCTTTCCCCCCAAATTACGCAAGCAGGAGTAATAGCGTATTTAATGGTAATTCCACATCAAAGAGTAATGCGGAATTACCGAAATTTCTCCGATTACTCTGACATAACTGAAATTCCACCAAGGCCTGCTCTGAATGAGAGAAAACTCCATTAGTCTAAATGGAGATAGATTATATCTCCTAATTTTAGGAGAGAAAAACAGGGCCTCTAGCTGTTTAAATGGGTCTCCAGTATAGGCTCTCCTGTCCCCACGACTTAGAAAGCTAAAACCCTTGTGATGATCTTAACTCGAACCTCTCATTCACACCATCAAATCAATGGTGTTGGCAAGGGGATCAACATGCAACTCTGCTTTCTTTGCAAACTCTTTCCTCTCCTGCAAGTGTCTCACCAAATCGAAACTACCTATCTTTCATTCTGGGATGGTTAGACTAATGCCACGTGATTTACAAGGCCAGCTAAATATATGTGACGGACTGATTTCAAAGACCCCAAAATCAGTCCACCATGATGTGCCTCTATTTGGATAAATTTGACCACATCCAATTGGCTCTGAATGCGCTCTAGTGAACGTTTATTTTCAAGTCACTCTCCGTTACCCACAATGCCTTCATGAATAAAGGCCCGGTCTCTTGCAAAAGCTGGCCCCTTTGGCCAGTACCATAACACACCTTCAGGCCACTTCAGTGGTTAGCAATACGGAGGGGGATTCCTGGGAGTCCTAGGTCTAAAACTATTGAATGCACTCGACTCCTAAGTCCTAACTTCACAGAATGAGAATGCTTTTTACAAAACCTTTACCTTAGACTTATCACAGAGTCTGCGGTTGAAGAAAGTTAAAAGTGAGGCCCATCCCAATCGAATAGACTTAGAAAGCTTGGTTATTACCCCTGCTGTACTATGTTCTCCTTTTTTTGCTGTACAAGCCAGTGCTCAAATGACTATAATTGTTTTATAAAAAACCTAAAAAAATAAGCAGCGCCTTGTGGTCTGGGACTAGTAGTTTGATTTATAACATTGTAAGTATGTGCTATAAAATTCCAGCATGCAAAGTGTTGATGGGCAGGGTAATAAAATAACAACGCCGAGCATGGCGTGTTTGATACGTGAATTTGTCAGTAGGTGGCGCTAACGCTTTACCTGTGGTGATTTGCCTCACAAGCTCATCATTCCTGCATCGTGTACACTTTAAGAACAGGTTCCACAGACCTTGATGGCAAACTAAGTATATCATAAGATCAAAGGCACGGAACGGAATAGAATTCGTTTCAGCGTGAGAGCATTCAAGACACGTGAAAGCGAGATTAAAAGGAGACATGCCACGGGCTCTCACGTCAGAATTATGTTACTGCAAATTGTACATTTTCAGTTATTAATGCAGGGCACACCGCACACCATCCTCTACACTCTATAACAAAGACCTTTCAGAGAAATTATTTTATGTTACAAATAGTGACAACAATGGTCATTTTAATGGTGAGTATATTTTGCGCAAAAAACCCATGTTCCGCGACAAATGAATTTGAACGAGCTCTTGGAAACAGAAGTGTCCACAGGGCCGGCCCTTGCTAAGACAGCCCCCTGGCCTGGGCGGGAAGAAATGTGGTGCCCTCGCTGATGCCAGTGAATAAAATGAGACAGCAAGGGGGGGTGTTGTGTTCACTGGTCAGTCCCTGGTTGAGCAGTGACTGGCCCCGATCACAAACCTCTCTGGACCTCCCTCTGCTCACCTAAATCACCCATAGCTTAGCTGCCAAATGTGTTGCTGTGTCAGCAGGGGTCAGAGGGCAAGGAAGGGGGGTAATGTGGTGTGTTAAAAACATCGCCTACAGATAGTATGATAATGGAGGACTACTTTAATAGGCAAATCTGACAGAAAAACGAGCGGTCAGGGACAAAGACAAGGCTGGAGCAAGATGAGAGGGCCCCTCTTTTTTTTTTCTGGAGTTTTTTAGAGCGCAAACTTGACCCAAAGGTATCGGGTATCAGAGCGCTTTACATGAGCACCAGTTGTGTTACATAAGGACACATTCATTTTTGTTAGGCCCGGGGAGATTGCCAGAATCACAGGATGTTGAGCGTCAGTGCCAAGACTCGAACCCGGTTCCCCAGATTTGAGGCCGACCACCGCCCTAGCCGTTAGGCTACATCCTCTTACCCATCTTCTCCTGATCTCACTTGTAGGACTATCAACATCTGTGTCAAAGCAGTGGCGTAGCTATGGGGGGCAGAGGGGAATGCGGTTCGCCCCGGGCGTCACTTTTTTGAGGGCGGCGGAGAGTTTTGTTTTATTTTTGTCTTTAATCTCCCTCGTCGGCCTCCCTAAAGGCACCCCTCTCACCCCCTCCCCCCCATGCTTGTTGGCTCATTGTCGCCCGCAACCCCCAGCTCGGCAAGGCCGTTCGCTAGCATCCCGCTGTTACCGGCACTGGGCGGTGGCAGACTGAGGTATCGCCCTGGGCGTCAAAAGCCCTAGCTACGCCACTGTGTCAAAGCGCTTGAAAAAGCCTGACCCTGTGCTGTTCAGCCTTCTCTTGTGGCCCCTCATCTCCCGAGGACTCTTGTGGCCTCACTGCACAGAGGACAGCACAGAGCCAGGGCTGTTTCTAGGTGTTTTGCCGCCCTAGGTGAGAATTGAAAAATGCCGCCCCCTACCTTTTACTATCATCACTCTCTCCCCCAGTCATCCAGGCTAGAAGAATTAATGCATTAGATCACAAAATGTGCCTCGTTATGCTGCATCATTTGCCTTTTTTGACGCATAATTTAGCCAACTCTCTGCATAATTTGGTTCCCCCTGCGGCTTAATTTCAAGTGGCCCTGAGTATAAATAACACCAACAATCAAAGAGCACATGGCAAAACAGCTGAGTAGGTTAACCGCTTGCTGCAGAGATCTGCAGTGTTAGCTGGTCACAAATTAAAATATTTGCACAGTCTACTCAGCCTTTTATCTTTCCAAGTTAAAAAGGAGTGCCTTTGTGCTGAGTAATATTGACCTATTATCTAAGCCCCGAGGCACAATTTAATTAGTGATGTATGTTTTGTAAGTGGGCGTATAGAGCGCAAACGTAGCCGTAGAACATCACAGCGAGGTACAATAGTTGCCTGGGTACATTTGTGTGGTAAATCATATAGAGCTGCCAAACTGACTCTAGAACCAGGTGGATTGGAGAGTCTCGGTAGATGATTTTATTCACGCAGGTCAGGCATCACACGCTTCATATCTAGCCGCCGCTGATATGTCTCGCCGCATAAATCGTGACAAACAACCCCAAAAGCTAAAGCGCAAGAGGCAGAGCACAATGTGAACTTGTTTTTATTGCAGGTTAGAAAATAAATTATGGCTATTCGTCTTTTTTTCACTATTTCCAGACCATAATAAGACCGGAACCTGTATTTTGGGGTGAAAAAGCAAAAACGAATTTCAGATTGACATGACGGAAAAAATAAGCCTCCTGGCACCATATATTTTTTTTATGTGTGGCATGCTATTAGCCACCTGTTTGCACTGCTTAAAAACAAATGAAATTCGTGAATTATAAACCAATTACCTGACACAGTTATTTTATTTCCTAGGCACCAGAGCAGCCGACACAAACAGTCCGTCCCCCGCGCGCCGAGAGAGAGGGTGGTGCGACGTGCGAGACGTAGTCACCGTCACTGGCTGCTGCATAAAGCACCGCTCGGGGACTGGCCAAAAATTATGCCCAGGGCCGTCATTGGTAGCGCTTTCCCGCGCTACAAGATTGACGGCCCTGGGGACCCACACACTGGTACCGCCGGCCCGCTCCACACACCACTATGCTAGGGTGCGCTGCGCAGCATGTGCAAGCAGGTGCACTTGCACTCACATACAGGTGCTGCTGACAGACCATGAGGCAAAAAATTGCATAGTGCAGTACAACTTTTTATGATGCAGCCCATCTCTGAATGACTTTTTGTGAATCTAGGCCCTGATTCCTTACTGCTCATACAGATTGAGTCTCCCAATAAGTTGCAGTGATCTACGACATGGATTCTGTGAAGAAATTCTGTTTGACACTTTAAGAAAGAGCTTGTTGTGCTGTATGTTGTGCTCCTTTCCGCTTTGTTATCTCTGACGACCCCCTTTATCTCCACTTCTCCACGTTTTTCTTTCTATTTTACTTTCCCATTTGTCACTTGGAGCACTGCAAAGTGTTCCTTGCAAACTTAGTGATGTTATTTAAAATACAATATATTTGTAGCTTTTCTTACTTTTTTACGTTCACTTACATGTGTACTCTTTTCCAAGTGTCTTCACGAGAATGGTGACATTATTTATACTGCTTTTAAAGGTTATGAAATGGGTTCCCTGTGGTTTCTTTACAATACTGAAATTATAAAAATGAAAAGAAGGATAACATACGTAAAGAACTTCACCTGGTACTTCTGTGAAATGAAAGCAGACTGTTCCAGTGGGCATTATATGCATTGCACAAATTAAAAAAAAAATCCCCCTTTTGCCGCCCTAGCCCTTTTGCCACCCTAGGCAGCCGCCTAGTCTTGCCTAATGGTAGAAACGGCCCTGCACAGAGCAGTACCTGAAGGTGGGGGCTCAGCCAGGGCTTTAAGTGCGCCAGGTCCTGCTGGTGCTCAGCACCGACAGTTATAAAAGCAGCTGCTGAGACGGGTCCTTATTGGGCTCTCCATTTTTGCCCTGGCCTTACCCTGAGGGTGGAAAAAAAATCTTAACTCTGCAGCAGTACCACCCTTCACTGCCTTTGATGTAACTTCAAAGAGACTCGTTATAGTTCTTTAACAATCTCATCCTTTCAGAACTGAAACATTTTCAATATTATATACAACAAAGCCATAGTTGTTGCTTATTTATCTTATGCAACTAACAACCACTGGCAAAGCCAATAGTCCTGGCTTGTTGTAGGTGTAATGTTATTTGTTGTATTATATATCTGGATGCAATGACAGAAACAGCAAAATACCAGTCGGGCGGCACACTATGCTAAGCACAGATTTTTAGCCTATGCGTTTTAAGCCATGCCCTTAATTACATTGGCCACACCCCTTTGAGAGACCCCTCAGTTTTTTCATCCCACTTAAAGCTCTGGGCTCGGGGCTATACAGCCCCCAGTGGTTCTTCCAAAGGTGTGGCTCTTCATCAATATGGGGGTGCACTTTCTTTTCTTTTTTTTTTTTGCAGTTTTATATAGCGCGAACTTGATCCGATGGTATTAGAGTGCTTTACATGAGCACCAGTTACATTACACTAGGTTCAGGGCTTTGCGTGAGCCGAATCCTGCCGGTGCTCAGCACCAGCAGTTCTGAAAAGCAGATGCTGAAATGGGTCCCTATCGGGCACTCCATTTTTGCCCTCACCCTCAGGGTGGAAAAAAATAAATCTTAACTCTGCAGCAGCACCACCCTTCACTGCCTTTGATGCAACTTCAAAGAAACACGTTTTAGTTCTTTCACAGTCTCATCATTTCAGAACTGAAGCATTTTCAATGTTATACCCAACAAAACTATAGTTGTTGCTTTTTTATCTTATGCACCTAACAACCATTGACAAAGACAATAGTCCTGGCTTGTTGTAGGTGTAATGTTACCTGTTGTATTTTATATCTGTATACGATGACGAAAGCATCAAATACCAGTCGGGCGGCACACTGGTTCAGGGAAGACCTGGCTTGGCAGTTCGGGCTGGACTGTTCCCATGAGGCACAGGGTCAAGACTGATTCGCATATAGCTGGGTCTGAACTGAGGTGGCGAAGTGAGCTAAAGAACGATGATGGATTCAACCCAGATCTGTGACTGGGGGTGAGTGTCTGAAAAGTTTCAGCGCTCCGTCCATCATCTCCTTGTGTTTGCTTGGCACACTATGCTAAACACAGGTTTTTAGCATACATGTTTTTAAGCCGTGCCCTTAATTACATTGGGCACGCCCCTTTGAGAGACCCTCCCAATTTTTTCATCCAAACTTAAAGTCCTGACTAGGTCACATTCTTTTTTTTAGGCAGGAAGAGATTAAGTGATTCAGTGCAGGAAGAGGATGTGGGGGTGCAGATAATCACCTGGGTCCACGGATTCCACTGACTTTGGTCATCAGTCTTTCATACTCCCTCAGGCTATGCAAGAGGCCAATTTTCGTGGTCAGAATCTTGTTGTTGGGGATCTGGTACAGAAGCTGTTCTCCTATATGTCAGGAGACAAAAAGAGCATAGTTATTTAACAGTAGCAGCAATTCTTTTGTGTCTCTGTTTTTCACTGATAGCGCCAAGCTCTGTGAACATCTCACACAGCAGCAGCGCTACAAAATAAGCTTTTATCTAGACCAGAAACCATGGAGCACACCATTCTAGAAAGTAACATACTACGGGTCTTTGTGGAAATCCTGTATGGAATACCCAAGGACCTCCAATATGTCCTAAGAAGTGTTGTTTAGAAAGGAGTGACTCTTTAAATTATATCAAAACCAGACTTCAAAAGTGTAAGATCACTCTCAGCGCCCGTTCACTCTGCACAAACAAGGTTTCCATGAGGTATCCAACTGAAAAATCTAAGTTTAGGCCCCCTAAAAATATATCTTTCCTCCAAAGGTAGAACATTAACAGGCACAGACCACCATTGTTTTGCCAAACACTCCAGAAAGGAGTTCCTCCTCCCAACATGTGGAAGAGTGAAATGGGAACATGCCACAGACAGACTCCCAAAGTGAGAATCCTTGGCATCCCCTCAGTCCATTCTGGCATTCCCTCAGTCCATTCTGCCAAGAGTTTGCCCAGAGGGTCTTCAGTGGCCAAGGATGATGTAAGATAGATGATATAGTATCTCCTCTCGAGGACCCAAACATTTAGACCTTAGGCTCAGAAGGCCATGGGATGAGATCTTACATGATCTATGCAGTGGTCAGGCAGATTAAACATTTTCACACAAGCTGGCCCAAGTCTGCCCCTTAGCATGCTCTCAGCTCCAAGCATGCCACTTACACACATTGCGATTCTTTATATCTCTGTACTCCTCATTCAGCCGATGGACACTGACAAACAGCAAGTGGCGAGAAAGCTACAGTGCCACTTCGATGGATCTAGAAGCAATTAGAACAAACTTTTTATTTTAAATTGAGGCCGGTCGACCCCTTCATATTCCCTCCTTGAAAGCCGGTCTCTTCGGTTGGCCAGCATCAATGGTCCTGTAGAATATAAGGGAGCCTCAGTGTGTGAACCCTCATATTTCTGTTACAATCTCAGCTTTAAGACTAAAACCATCAAATCCCACACCTCTGGTTCACCCTGCTGGGATAACAGATCACAAAGAATTAAAAGACATACTAGTCTAGTAGGGCCAAAATTTCACTGCCTCAAAGTCAATGCTACACCGATATAGTCAGGGCTCTTAACTTGTCACAGCTGTACTGACAGCTTTCTGATGTTAACAAATCAACAAGGAGGGACCGGGGGCAATAAAGGTCCAGCACACGAGCTCCAAGAAATGAACTGTAAAACCACGAGGTGTGAAGAGAAGGGGGTATAAAGTCCTAAATGGGGGGATAGCTCCTATAAGGAGCAAGGGCCCTCACACACCCCGGGGACTGGGGGTGTGGGGGAACTGGGGGGGCTTCTCCGGGACTTCACTCCGGACTTCTCGGAGGGTAGATCGGTTGCTAATTGCGTACCCGATGGATGAGTGGGACGCGACGTCATTGAGCGTTCCACGACTCCAGAGCACTTGGCTTATTCCTCTCCGCACTCCTGGTCCCTACTCAGAGAACCTTGTTGCAGTTGGTGTATTTGGTGAGGGTATGGTTATCTATTTTTACACACAGATATGAACCGCCCCTCTATGAGTAGCCAGTAGGGTTTTTAGGTCCTGAAGAAATACCACGATCTCTAAGACACAAAGGGGCATGAAACATGTTGACCAATATCCTTACTTAAACACTTGATGAGACTACTAGACTCTCTTGCAAGTACTGTAGGTTTTTAATCATCACATGGAACCCGCTAATTAAAGTTGGTTAAGTTGGTTCCCATAGTTATTTTTAAATGTACATATTCCCCACACTCTACTCACCTCTGTGTATACACCTCACATTCGACACACACCGGCTTCATCATTGGCCAAGATCACAGGCAAAAGATCTCCAGCAAAGAGCCCCCCTGCGGGGCCCATTGGGCATTGCAGCGCCGGCCCAACGAGGAGCTGCCCTATTATGAAGCATGACATCCCCCGGGGTGTGTGAGGGCCCTTGCTCCTTATAGGAGCTATCCCACCCCGTTTAGGACTTTACCTCCCCCTCTCTTCTGTTAGGAACAGCACACCTCATGGATTTACAGTTTTCTGATGTTGCAATGATGGCCCAACATGAACTTTCCATTGAAATCACTGGACTGAATGAATATCCTGGAAGGTAGTGGCCTTTTTCAGTTTGGAAACTATTTCATTGCTATTATGCGATTGGAAGATGTGGCAATTGCCCGGATTACCAGTCAGTGCAGTGGTCTAGGTGAAAGATTGCTTTAAAATGCATCAAACTGCTCTGCCACAGTCACCTCTGGTCCACGAGCTGGGGCAGAAGACACTTTTTTAAGGGACTGCCAACACACCGTACAACCCAAGCTCTGAAGTAACCTTATGAACATTCTATCTACTTTTTACCCATATTTGTACCTCGTCAAATACCTGATCCAAACTAATGGTTCAACCTGCAGACCAACACATTTTAATATATTTTTTGGCACAGCACACACTTCTTCTTTACAGCCCTTTTCCACCATCTCATGTCCCCTCAATCCCTCTTCTGTTCTCCAGCAGTGAGAACAGAATCCCTCTAAGACCACATAACATGACTTATGCTTTCAGTTTTTTCTCTCTTCTGTCTCTTCTCTGTCCCTCTCCTGTTCCTTGCAATGCTTGAAGCAGCCATAGGGCGGCTCTAAGGTCAATATACGTATCTTCCTTGGCATAAAATTGAATTGAAATTGATGGTCGATCCCTCCAAATGAGGGTTCCTAAGAATTATTGATAAGCCGAGAGCAAACATGCCAACGAGGGTTTAGTTTCCCATGTGACGCAGGTCAGAGGTAGACAAGCGGCTACCTCAGTCTTGAAGGACTGGTAAAGAGTTAGTCACATATGCCCTAGCCATGTTCTTTGAGTGGTAGGAACTTTTGGGGGTCCAGATGATTTCTGAACAGGCCAGTGAGACTAAGGAGGCTCTGCGATCTTTAAGGACACTAGAAAAAGGGCAGAACTTAAGCTCCCTGTTTGGCCAAAGGAGACGAGAACACTACAGTATTAAGATATCACAGGGCGGATAACACTCCAGCCTCATGTCTCCAGTTTGCAAGCTGTGTGCTATACATTGCCTTTAAAATAACATGACATGGACTTTGGACTTCCAGACGAAAACAGCAAAACAGAGCAAAGAGCAGAGGCGGGCTTACCTTCCCTGAAGGCGCGGTAAGTGGAAGGGGTCTTTACTTCGCACCACTTCAGCTTGTAGTCCTCGCGGCTCGGGTCATAGAGCCGTTGCCAACCCTTGGCCATGAAGTAGGATGCCACCCTGCGGGAGCAGACAAAAAAGGAAGCGTGGTGACACCGGAGTAAGACAAATGTCTCTGATGGCCCAAAAGAGGACACTAAACGACGGGAGTATAATGCTCATCATGGATGCAGCCAACAGGGAGCTGCAAAGGTACCTGCAAGTCTACCGCTAAATAGCTAGGACATCTGGTCATAGAAGCCATGAGATGAAACACAGAATTTGAAGCCTAAAAGATCTAGCCCTACCTATTTACATACAATAAGCATTGAGAATTCTATAATGCAAACTGGTAAAACCACATAAAATGCTGATACACTTAATGAATCTTGAGATAAAACATTCCATGATAAAAATAATTACCACAAACAAGAATGCCGGTCCCAACATAAACAAACCATCCAGAGAGCGGCATCCGTGACCAATCTTGGCCACTACCAAGCTTCCAGTCATCAGACACCCTGTGGGCAAACTGCTGTCAGAGGCTGAAGCCAAAGGCTGGTCAGCCAACCTTGCCACCAGGCCAGCATCCACCCACACAGCCATTGCTAAAATCACACTTTTGGCATTGCGAGGACTAGACAAATAGTTCATAATGAAGGCTTTGGTCTCATTAAGGTCAAGTGTGTGAGAAAAGAATCTAGTATCTTGGCCATAGAGGCCAGACCATGGGTGATGAGCACTAAAATCTATTTAGTGCTTCACTCCTGCATTGCTCAGGTATAGGCACACTCGAGGTCTCTCCCACCCTCCAAAAACCCCACAACTACTGGAAAGGCAGGAAGCAGGCAGGGGTGAAGCCAATATAGCGCTGACTAAGCATCTCATCCACTTGAGGCCTGCTGAGTCCATCTGCATGAGTGTGTGGATGCACATCTTATACTCACCCTCTATATGACCTCTTCGTCTTCCACCCCCACCTTGCTTTCGCAGCACTGTCAAACTGCCAACATGTGGCATGTGATGCAACAGACGTAACCCATATACAACTAAATTGCAGACTTGGCAAGTTAACCATGCCGGCTAAACGAAAGGAGGTCTCTGGTGAGATTGCACCCTTACAAGTGCATGTCACATGTGGCCTGCCCTTACGGCCTTTCATAAGCACTGGATCTGAGGGACACCACAAGCTGCCTGCAGACCTGTCTGGCCTTGTCTGGTTGTGCAATGTTTTAGGCATGTGTATAACACACAGCCGCTAGTAGAACCCTGTGCAGCTGTTGGCTGCTCTAGGGACACCTCTCCAATCACACCAAGGCTTTCAGTGCACACCTCCGTTTCCATCAACATGATAGGATGTTTCAAATATTGTGCTGGACCAACCGGTAGGATGTATCAATTATTTGCTAAATCAACCTGCGTTGGAATGTTTCAAGTGCTCTGCTGAGTAAACCACAGCGTTTCAAGTGCTGTGCTAAG
Source organism: Calotriton arnoldi (assembly GCA_963921515.1). NCBI lineage: Eukaryota > Metazoa > Chordata > Amphibia > Caudata > Salamandridae > Calotriton > Calotriton arnoldi. The sequence continues at coordinate 1,362,461 of CAWUFW010002181.1, read as the reverse complement.
TTAGCCTGCCATGGGGTGTTTCCTGTATTGCTGTGTTACTTTTCTAAGACAGTTTTTAGGTTATCTTACTTTGTTTGAGGCTCGATCCGGGTTTAAAGAAAAAAGGATAATCTGTCGTCATATTGCTGGTTAGGTGACACTGTCGATATTTATTGCAGCACATTACCTTGTAAAATCAGGCCTGCTCGGAAGACCCACTCAATCCAACATGGCGCCCTTCTCCTCCATGGACCGAACACATGGATTCAGCTTACCCTAAATGTCTACCTTTACATTTTTGCACTCTCCTCTTCGGGTACCAGTTTTCCGTGGTCCCGTTTCTGTGGAGCTGATTAGAATATCGTATTTTTGGGTGCCCAAATGCCAACTGAAGTACCAAACAGGCGGTATCAGTAAACATATTAGGACACTGGACTGTAGGGAGCTTCGCTGAACACAAGAGTGAAAGAGGGCCTTTTGATCCAGCATTTCGAAGTTTTTCTTTCTGCTTCTCGCTGTTTAATTTGAAAGACAACGGAGTGCCCGAAATGCTACAATAAAACTAAACTACACAACAGCACCCTCACTTTCCGTATATTAAATATTATTCATTTTGATGCAACTTGAAAACTTGAATTAACTCGTTGAATTAAGTAAGCACTTTAGGCACAATCACCAAACAGTGACATGAGCAAAAATGATATTTAACAAGATTTCACTTGACAAAAATCTCAAGGACATTTAACATACAGCATCCAGAAAAAAATATATACACATATAGATACATAAACTGCAAACAACAGAAGAAGGTGTTTTATGCACATCTCTTAAAAATATTTCAACCACAGCACCTGATAATTGGGCCAGTTCAGCCCAATATAATTACTTCTGTTCCCTGTAGGAGGTGGCATTATAACGTCCAGGGGCGACTCCTCCATGTGGGCGGAGGAGGGTCGCCCCACTGCTTTCTCGCAGTGTGAGAAGCAGAAATATAAGATGGTATTATAAATACCATTTTATGTTTCTGCTTCTCGCACTGCGAGAAAGCAGAAGGGTTTGGTTGGGGGCGGGCGGTCCTGCTCCATGGCAGGAGAGAAGAGGCTTGCCCACTGTTGTGGGTTCTGACTGTTTGGTCAGCCCCAGGGCCGACCGAACCAGTCATACAATCGTGCAGCCTACATGGAGAAAATGGCCTCCCCATAGACGCCTGTGTGGTCAGCGTCCCAGCCAATCAGAACTCTGCCATTGCAGCATTGTGATTGGCTTAGGGGAGGGGAGGGAGGCTGCCTGCTTCCTGGGACTCGGAGCAGAGACAACGCGATGCGGGACCAGCCCGGGCAAGCGAAGGTAAGGTTCTAATTTTTTTTTTTTAAATGATGCCCCCCCGCGCAACACCCCTTCCTGCGCGACACCCCACCCCCCCACCCGCGAATCATGCCGGTCGCGTCTGATAACGTCTGTGGGAAACCTGTTTTTTTGTGGTTTATCCGGGTTCATATGTGACCGCTGGCATAAAAATACTCCACCACTCTGCCTACGCGTTTCGATCTCTCACGCGAACAACAAAATTTAATGAGATCTTTCTCAGGGCAGTTGTACATAGAGAATATATGTCAGGAAATCCAATTTTTAACCCAGAAATGTGTCTTTGATGTGTGGTTCTTCAGCTGCAATTCATATGTTCCTACATGAATATCTTCAGTCATCTTTCCATATGGGCAAAATGCTCCTAAACAGCTCGAGCATCCATTAGCACGATATCCGAATCCCAAAGGTTTATTTGTTCAAGTAAGCAGAAACAATCGCTCTCCACCTCTGTACCTCATACTCCTTCAAGCAATGCGGCTCCTCCAACTTAATTGGTATCTGATAGAAACTTTGTTTGAACCGGGTGCCTGACGTGTGAATGTTCCATGAACTGTAGTATTCACACGCCATTGCAGTGAGGGTGCTGTTGTGTAGTTTAATTTATTGGATCCCAACCCACAATGGCCTTATAAGAGTCCACCCCTGTCTTTATCGGGTATGAAATGCTGCGATGGCATTAGAGTCCTTGTGCCTCAGGCAATGATGGAGGCCATGATGGAAACCATGATTGGGACCATCTCCATCATAGGCTCTTGCTGGCAGCTCCGGCCTTTAACTTGTGAAGAGGACTTTTAACCAGTCACTTTGGATGCTGTATTAGTATCCTGTATGGAATGGTGAGATTGGTTGACTGTTGTTGATCTGCATTTGAGTGTTGTACTATTGAATTTCGAAACCAACAATATTGTGGCACAAGAATATTGAGGACAGAATATTCAAGGACAAAATAAAGAAAGGTAAGGGCTTATAGGAAAGTATAGATTTACTATTCATAACTTCACAACTATGTATCTTGAAGATGTGTGCAACCTCCTTGGTACATATATGTGAATCTAGGTGTAGAAAATCTAGATATACCTGTCAACATTTTATTTTCAATATTCTGTCCTCGATAATGTGTCCCATCAATATTGTTGTTTCGATACTCAGATGGCGCACAGCATTTGAGGTTCAGTACTGGGACATGAAGTGGCCAGATAGTGGATGTGTTACTATACCTGTCTAGTGAGATACTATTGCCAACATGCTGACAGGTGCTGGCAGAAGCCCTTGCCTCTAGTGCAAGTTATGAGGCAACCAATTAACACAGTTTAACACCCTCTTCAGAAGGCATTAAGACTTAACACCCTGAGCAGAGTGCAGTAACAATTCATTATCAGCTGGAGTAAAATGTTCGGCGCTGACCAGCCAATCAGAATGCTGTGATTACGTACCAGTAAAAGCATTACCCTGAGTCCTTCTCTCGCCTTGATGACTCACTTATTGAGGCCCCTGTGCCTCCAATCACAACCCTTTCCCACAGATAAAAATCCCTCCCCCTTACGTCCTGTTCCGTACCAAGCCCAAACACCACGCAGATGGAATGGCTGAAGAGAGTGGGAGGGAGGGCCTGAGTCATCACGGCAAGAGAGGGACTCAGAGCAATGCATTACCCATAAGTAATAACAGCATTACCCCTTCGTCCCTCTCGCCGTGATGACTAACCTATTGAGATGTACCCAAGCCAAAAAGCAGGCCAGGACAACCACACGGAAAATGCAAGCACAAGCTTTAAACCATAGGCAAAAACTGTGTACAACACGAAAACCAGCATGAGGAACACAACCAATCCGCATCCCTCATACCCAGGACCACCCGAGAATGAGACGCACAGGCAGAAGGAACTGCTCAAGCAGCAGTCCGATAGAGGTCCTGCAAAGAAGCACCCCGCACCACAGCCAAGGAAGCAGACATGCACTCAGCAGACCTCCTGTGGAATCCCAGAGGAGATTACAGACCAAACTGCGTATAAGCCAGCCGAAACACAGACTGGACCCACCAGCTGAAGGCCGGAATTGAAGGCGTACCCCTCTTCCAGATGGTATCAAAAGTAACAAACAAAGAGGAGGAGATCCAGAATGCCTTCACCCGTTCCAGGCAGAGCAATACTGCCTTCCGCACATCAAGAAAACGAGGAGTCGCCTCCTCAGGAGACTGAGGGTCAGGAAAGAACAGAGGGAGAACATTTCCTGCAAAATAAACGAAGACGTCCCTTTGGGCACAAATCCTGGACCCAACCACAGCACAATCCTGTCCACAAACACCCGAAAGAAAGGAGACCAACAAGACAGAGAGCCCAGTGCCCCAAGGTGGCGTGCCGAAGTTACTGCCATCAGAGAAAACACATACAAGGACAAAAGACGTAACCCTACCAAAGACAAGGGAACAACGGAGGATACTGGAAAGCCTGCAATACCAACTTCAGACCCTCGGAAGGACACACCACATGCCGAACAGGACCAAAAGACAGACAATCCTAAAAAGAACCAGGAGACCAGACCCTGGGCGACCACTAGACCACTCCAAGAGGATCGAAACGCCTTCCCAGCCACCACCTGACCCTTAGGAGGGGAAGGGCTAAGACTCAACAGAAAACCATCCTGGAGAAACCCCAAATTCGAGGAAGTTAAAACGAAAGGAGGAACCAGACATGGCTTAACACCCCAGGCCTGAAAGTCGTCCAAGTTGGAGCAAAAGAAGACATAGTCAACAACCGTTTGGACGTCTGCATGGAAGACACAGAAGCTGAGAGACCCAGAAACCTCAAACCTTTCCTTGCGAACCCCAAGCTGACAGCCCGAGGGGAGCCAATGACTGACCCAGGAGACATGGAAACTGCAGGGAGCTGGAACCAAAGAGAGCCTCCAGTCCCACCTCCAACTCCACCAGTAGAGGATACAGATTGCCCAGGGCCATGCTGGAGTTAACTGAACAACCAGAGCTCTCACCCAACGTACCTGAAACTGCAACTACTGGATCAAGGAAACAGAGGAAAAGCAAACATCAGGCCCCAGCCAAGGACACAACAGGGAATAGGCTGCCACCCACAAATAGCAGATTAAGAAAAGAAGACTTTACAACCACAACCGCCTCCCAGTCTCACAACCAGAGGGTCGTCGGGCCATGATCGCAGAGGAGGAGGCCACAGATGCCGCCTTTAGGAAATCCGCCAACACAGCAGCCAGGAACTCAGCCTATTGTGCCACATGTACCAAGACAACCGACACACTTGACCCCTCTCGTCTGGCCTCTGCCAAAGCCCCAAAATCCTTCACTAAGGATCGAGCAGGCAAGGCCGCATATGAGGCACCCCTGTGCACCAGATAAGATGCCATGATTGATGGCTGCAGTCCACCATCCACCTGGTGATCAACATGATCTGAAGGCAAACAATCACCAGGATTTAATGAGGACCTGCCAAGAAGAGGAGCCAAAATAAAATCAACTTAACGGAAGTTGGCAACAGCATATCCCCATCTGCCAATGCAGAGGACTTTTGAAGAAAGCGGGGAACCTCGTTATGCTCACATGCTTCCCAAGAACCAAATATCGCCTCCCTCGATCAATAGGTGCAATCGCAAAGCCAGCGCCGCAGGCTTAGCAAATTGTGGAAAGAGACCCCCAGCAGCTCCCTCCACCAGAGGCGGCACCATGCCCAGAATGTCTCCGATGTGAGATAGAATGTCCGCCAGATCATCCCTGGAAACAAACTTCCCACCAGGCACCACGTGTCCCACAGGGACAGAATCAGCTGAAGAGACAGAATCCAGATCATCATCCAACCAGACTGACGCACAATTAGCCTAATGCTTGGCAGACAAGGCCATAGCGACTACAGCCACAATCATTGCCTGGTCTTCAACAGAGGACATGGAAACCGACATACCCGCCGGGACAACACCAGCTCCTGCTGACACATCTGGCAGGAAATCACTCTCCACCTCTGACTCAGGAGAGCATGACCTACGCCTCTTCGCAGTCAACACAGACACCAACAAGAAAACATTTCCCAAAGAAATAGTCCCTCAAGTGATACCATTGGACAACACCACAAACTGCTGAAACCACAGATGACAGGGATGAACAGGAATATGGAGACACACATCCCGAAGACCGAACGACACCACAAGTCTCCTGGTGTCACCAGCAGAATGAGCTGCAGGAAGGACAGCATCTTGAAAGGCATGGACGCCACCCATTCATTGATGTGCCTGAGATCCAACACCGGCCGAAATGTGCTTGAATTCAGTTTGAGCCTTAGAAGGCCCAGAAACACAGTACACATGTAGCAAACAGACAACAGCAGAATAGCAGGGCACAAATGGAGTCCATAAACAAGGTAAAGAGTCAAAGTTAGCCACCAGCGCAGGTAGGCACCAACCTTCAACCACGTAAAACACAGAGTTAGAGTGTAAAACCACTAACACTAGGTCCCAAACGACTCTAATACCCACGATAGAAACCATTGATAAGGGTGTCACCTGCTAATATGCTACAGAACTGACCAGCATATGAAAGCAGCCGCTAGAACAAACAGGAGAAAAGTCACAGACACAGCATTATTCCCCCGTACCAATACACATGTCAAGTAGCAAAATAATATGACTGTACTAAAACCCGAGGTACAAAATGTATACAATGAATGAATACACAGGAATGCACATGAAATGTTAGGGATGCCCGAGCCCCTGCGAAACCATCACAAACGAATGAGGCTTCTGGAAACATGGGCCAGAATACATCAGAGGCGCAAGGATAATCACGAACCCCAATCAATAAGCCAACTATAAAAATGTTGATGTCAACATTACTAAGCGTGCCTCAATCCCCTTGCAGGACTTGAACCCCGGACCTGAATGTGACGCTGAACTACAGATAAGCGCCTGCACCATTGAGCGAAGCTCCTGGGTGCTTGCTTTCCTTCAAATACACTATGAGTACCACAATAGCGTCGACAGGTCCACATGTACCGACAACCGTGCATACAACAGTGACCTCCGCAGGTGCAAAGCCGCCCATGGGGACACCCACTCCAGCACATGCCAGGATGAAAACGCGGAAGCGCAGCAATGACTAATTCCTACCGACGGGTCCTCCACAGGTGCACAGCAGTCCGGGAGATGCCAAAATTCTGCTCCGTATCCCGTTGCTGTTGAAATGTAAATGTGTGCATTCATTTTTCTAGTGTATTACTCTACGTAAGTTAGCATTCGCTGCACCATCTTGTATTCAGCCGCCATTTTGAGCTATGATCGAAGCTAACTTCTGTCTTACTTTGTCTGGTTCAGCAGACAGCAGCAGCAATATTTTTTTGTATTCCTCCAAGGTTGAGCTTCGCTGTGCTAATAAAGAGACTGTTTTTTGCCATCACATACCTTTCTCACTAGATAGGCCTGCTCCCACCCTTAGAGCGGTGGGTACGGGCAGAGTAACCTTGACGTTGAGATAGCATGTACCCGGTCCTGGAATTGCAACTCATCCTTGTGTATCTTCTTTGTTCACCAGCTAACAACTGGAAAATTCCAGTCTGGGCATGTCTTTAGTGATTCTGAAAATGTACATATACGTTACCCTGTTGGTAGAAGTCAGTCCCTCTGCAGCAATCTAAGGAGGCTGGTCAGACCGGACTCCGCTCGAGTGTATCTCTAATAAATATCTTTGGTTTGTATTCTCTACTGTCTGACCGACTCCTCATTTGTAAGGAAGGCTGAGAGGTGGTTGCAAGTGACCCGGATGGCCCTAATCGGGTCACTTCCTTCATTTGGCGCCCAAACAGGGACTCTATCATGTGGCCCAACCTTGGGTGAGGAGGTCGGGGCCACGTCGGGTCGGACAGGCGGACCGGGGATCCCTGCAAGAAAGAGTCTTGTACTCGCAGCTGCCCCGTCTGTCTGACCGGGCTGTGCCTTGTCCAGTGGTCATCCCGACTGGGGTCCTGAATGGCGAAACCCTGGATCTGACCGTTTGGTCCGAAGAGTCGGCAGTGGAGAATCACTTTGTTTGACCTGTGTGCACCAGGTGAGTTTCCTTTGGTTCTTTGTGGTTATGGCGACATTTTGATTTGTATTTGACGCGGTCTGAGGACCGTCTTTGGAAAAGCGCTTGAATTTGTTTGAGTTCTTTGTGAACATGGTACCACTTTGATTTGTATTTGATGAGGTCTGAAGACCGATTTTTGGTAAAGATATTTGCGAATATCTGCTCGGCATAAATAGCAAACTTATTTCCTTTAAAAAATGCTGTGCCTTAGTAAGGTGTTTTGTTTGGGCTGTAGTTGTTGTTCTACTGATGCTCGATTGGAAGAAAGTCAGCCGGCGCCTCCAGAAGGCACTCCAAATTTTGACATGTACGTCAAAAATGGCATTGGCCCTATTATGTTTAGTATGCTATGGCACAAATATACGAGGGACAATGCCGAGTTGCAGTGGCCGTTGACGGGCACTTTTGATGAACAGAAAATTAATTTCCTGCAGGAAAAATTGTTTGCGAAAAGGAGTAGGCAGTCGATGTTTGATTCCCTCAGAACCTGGCAAAAAGAGGCTAAACAAAGGCGGATGTCCCGCCTCTGTCAGAGGAAGGGGAGTCCCAGAAGGGGAGAATGCAGACATTGACTCAAAAATCTGTAGCGCACGATAGAGAGACAATAGAGAAAGGAATAGAGTGTGCTGATAGGAAATTTCGATTACAATGTGAAAAGTCTTATGTTGCTCGGGAGGAAAATGATGCATTTGTGGAGGAATTGCTAGATACCAGACCTCCTCCTCCATATGCCCCGCAGAGAATATACCCTGCCATACCCCAGTCCCAGCCATCAGTTCCTTCTGTCTCTGCTGCTTCTGCTTCTTCTGCGATTGATCACGTTGTTTTGGCCACCACGCCTCCTTCCCTTTCTTTGACTTCGCCTTCTACGGCCACGATGACTGCCAGGATCCCTGCAACGCCTATTGTTTCGGCATCTCTCTCTCCAGTGCTTACACCTACGACGCAGCCGGCAGCAACGTTAGTGCCTAATACTTCTGCTGTTACTTCTCCCCTGTTACTCCATCCCCCTGCATTACTGGACAGTGGAACGCCCGTGGGTGGACTAGGGGACGGAGACTGGGCGACAGCTAGGGAGCGACTAGGACAGATATTGATACGATCTGATGTGGGAGATGAAGAGAAAAGGGTGGTAGCCAATCAGGCCACTCAGTGGGCTCGTCACCCCATTTACAGTTTTGAGGATGTGTGGAGTGTAATGAAAGATTATGAGCCGTTTGTGCAGCAGCATGCTCTTAAGCACATGTCGGCTACCTTGATTGGACTGTGGAAACAGTGTTTCAATGAAGTAGCACCCCAGATAATTTACGATGTTAGGGACCATGTATACGCTGCTGGTATGGCACCTGGTGAGGTTTTCAGTAATGTTGCGACGCTGGTCACCTATCGGAGTAGGTTGCTTGAAAGGAGTCCAAAGACAGTATCCCAGTTTCCGATGAGGGAAGTCCACCGCATATATCATCCTGAACTACCGGAGCTGCGGGATCAGCAGAATACTGTTATTAGACCGATGGTAGAAGCCCGTTTCCAAGAACAATGGGTGTACACTCCATGGAAAAGGAGTGAGGTTTTGTCCCTTAAGACTCAGTTACCCGACGCTAGAAAAAATCCTGCTGCATATTATAAAGAATTGACTGAGGCTGCTTCCTCGACAGTAATGACACTTGCGGATATTGAAAGGTGCACACACAGGATCATGTTGTGGAATTGGGTGGTACTTAGGATCAGATTAAAGCATGGGACCAGGAGAGGAACCCTGGTGAGAAGCCTAAGGCCGAAATACTGGCTTTATCTGGCCGAATTATTATGTATATGCATTCTCTTATTCCACCGAGAAGGGTAAATTGGGACAAGTTAACAGCATGTCGTCAGAAGAAAGATGAAAGTGTGTCTGATTTTTTCACTCGGTTTGAAGGCGTGTTTTGGGATTTTAGCGACCAGGATTTGTCGGTGGACGGTGCTGTCCGACTGTTCATTAATAGATTTGTTACGAACCTGCTTCCTGAGATCGCGACTCGGCTGCAGGCCTTGGAGAGCACTTGGAGTACCTCCTCCCCTTCTGTAATTCTGAGTATGGCACAGTATTATGAGCATAGGGAAAATGAGGAGAATGAGAAGGTGGAGAAAAAGCATAAAGAATTGAAGACAAAGGTGTTGTTGCAACAGGCTTCTCGAGGGAATGGTAGAGGACGTGGTGGCCCGGACCGACAGCTTCCGCGTACTAGCAGGAATACTACGCTTGTAGGACCGTATCAGTGTGCGTACTGCAAAGAGGAGGGACACTGGCGCAGTGAGTGTCCTGTGCTTTTGTAGAAGGTGGCAGTCCCGAGGGGATGAGGGTCTCGTGGACGGGGATGCGGAGATGGTGGCCAGGACAGAGTTCAGGCAGTTGGGACATCAAAGGGTCGCACTGACCAGAACTACTTTGACGACCCTAGGGACAAACAGTACTACCACGATGACTTTGACTTAGACGAGGTGACAGGACTGTCTCACAGCTAGGACAGCCAGGGACAGAGTGAGGGACCAGTTCAGATACCTGTAGATCAGCGCGATCCTTACGTTACTGCAGATTTGCATGGCTCAGCTAAGGAATTTTTGGTGGATGCAGGTGCAATGAATAGCTCTATCTCTCGTTCACTGGTCCCCGGGGCAGCTCTGTCGGGCCATAATAATGCTTCGGCAGGATTTTCTGGTGTACCGGTTGTGAGCCCCATTTCCAAACCTCTTATACTGACTATAGGTCCTTTTACTGTGGATTCCCCATTTTTGTTGACATCTAATTGCGGAGAAAATTTGATGGGCTTAGACTTATTAAAGAAGTTGCATGCGACCATTTATTGTTCACTGGAAGGTGTTTATTTGACAATGGGTCCGAATGTGGTCAGCACTAAGCAGTGCCTGTCCAAAGATGCACCCCTCCCTGCTGAATTTAAGGACGTGCCGCCTACGTTATGGGCAACGGGTGACGCAGACGTAGGACTGTTGCAGATACCTCCAGTTTCCATTAAAGTTAAAGACAATGCCATTTTGCCTCGTATTCCTCAGTACAAAATACCACATGCAGTGGAGCGAGCCTTGTTGCGGATTATACAGGATCTGATTACGTCAGGAGTTGTTGAAGAGACGACTGCTAATGTGTGTAATAGCCCTATTCTTCCTATTCTTAAGAGGGCACCTTTGGGTTCCTCTGATGACCATACAGACATCTATCGTTTTGTGATTGACTTGCACAAAGTTAATAAAATAATGGTTCCTCAGTTCCTGGTGGTCCCTGACATTACTGCTCTTCTGACGATGATTCCTCCCTCTGCTAAATTCTTTTCTGTTATTGATCTGAAAAATGCATTCTTTAGTATTCCGATCCATCCAGACAGCAGGCACTTGTTCGACTTTAAACTTGCTGGCAGAAGTTTTAGATTCTGTTGAGCTCCTCAGGGCTATACTTAGAGCCCTAGTATATATAGCCAAGCTTTAAAAGCCCAATTGGACTCCCTTACAGGGTAATGTATTGGTCCAATATGTAGATGACCTTCTCATCACTTTTGACACTGAAAAGGGTCGCAAAGACAGTACGGTTAAATTGTTGTTGCATTTGGCACACCACGGGCATAAAGTGTACCTTTCCAAATTTCAATATCGTCAACAGGAGGTCACCAACTTAGGTCACCTACTGTCGAAGGAGGGTAGGAGATTGACTCCTGAGCGCATCAGTACCATTGTTAAAATGCAACAAAAGCAATGATTCAGCACTCCAACATGTATAAATCTTTTCCACAAGTGCAAACAAAGTGAAGAAAAGCACATCAATTCAGCAGGTTCTTGTTTCTTTCTTTCTTTATTGAAAAACTTCTTCTTAAAAATGACCGTAGCCAACGCGTTTCGACCAGAAAGGTCTTCTTCAGGGCTACAAATAAGTATACAATATATACATTAAAATTTTGGCACATATATGGAATATTTACAATTATAAACTGGTGTTCACAATAATTAATCCATAAAAAGAAAAGTGAAGAAAAACACAATCACTATTTTCACAATTCTTCCCAAAGTGCAATATATACAAATATTTACAAAAAGACAGTGTCATTTCTGGTTTGCACATTTGCAACCTGCTGAAATTTTTTTACAAATAAAGAAAGTTAATCCCATAAGACTGCCATTAACTTGTTGGGTATTTTTTAAACTAAAATTAATATATTTTAAAAAATCCTTGTCTTACTTTGCAATTTTTGTTTGATTTAGATATATACATGGGCTTCAAAACCCATGTCTTCATTGATATGAGCTACTTGGAATAGTTTACTAGGAAGCAATCCCAACCAGAAACACTTACCTTGTTGGTGCGCCTTAAAAAATATATGAGGTATGTTTCGGCTACCTATTTTTGTTCTGTGTAGGTTGTGTTGGACATCAGCGCATTTGCAATGTTATGTCCATCATCTTTTCCTTTGTATATAGGTCCGACTGGCACTCCTAGATCGAGGGAGGGACCAAGTAGTATCATAGAAAAGGACCTTAATGAACTACAATAGAACAGTTTTACTGTTATTGGTAAGCTCCTTTTTGTACTCCATAATGACCGTAGCCAACGCGTTTCGACCAGAAAGGTCTTCTTCAGGGCTACAAATAAGTATACAATATATACATTAAAATTTTGGCACATATAAGGAATATTTACAATTATAAACTGGTGTTCACAATAATTAATCCATAAAAAGAAAAGTGAAGAAAAACACAATCACTATTTTCACAATTCTTCCCAAAGTGCAATATATACAAATATTTACAAAAAGACAGTGTCATTTCTGGTTTGCACATTTGCAACCTGCTGAAAAACTTTTACAAATAAAGAAAGTAAATCCCATAAGACTGCCATTAACTTGTTGGGTATTTTTTTAAACTAAAATTAATATATTTAAAAAAAAAATCCTTGCTTACTTTGCAATTTTTGTTTGATTTAGATATATACATGGGCTTCAAAACCCATGTCTTCATTGATATGAGCTACTTGGAATAGTTTACTAGGAAGCAATCCCAACCAGAAACACTTACCTTGTTGGTGCGCCTTAAAAAATATATGAGGTATGTTTCGGCTACCTATTTTTGTTCTGTGTAGGTTGTGTTGGACATCAGCGCATTTGCAATGTTATGTCCATCATCTTTTTCTTTGTATATAGGTCCGACTGGCACTCCTAGATCGAGGGAGGGACCAAGTAGTATCATAGAAAAGGACCTTAATGAACTACAATAGAACAGTTTTACTGTTATTGGTAAGCTCCTTTTTGTACTCCATAGTACCTCTGTTCTTTCATCTTTTCCTGTGTTATATGAAAAATTTGACTATATTAGTTAAACGATCGCTGCCCCAAACTATATAAATATTATGTTGAATACACATAAGAAAATCTCCAATAGGATTAACTTTCTTTATTTGTAAAAGTTTTTCAGCAGGTTGCAAATGTGCAAAATTTGGTACAAAACCAGAAATGACACTGTCTTTTTGTAAATATTTGTATATATTGCACTTTAGGAAGAATTGTGAAAATAGTGATTGTGTTTTTCTTCACTTTTCTTTTTATGGATTAATTATTGTGAACACCAGTTTTTAATTGTAAATATTCCATATATGTGCCAAAATTTTAATGTATATATTGTATACTTATTTGTAGCCCTAAGAAGACCTTTCTGGTCGAAACACGTTGGGTACGGTCATTTTTAAGAAGAAGTTTTTCAATAAAGAAAGAAATAAACAAGAACCTGCTGAATTGATGTGCTTTTCTTCACTTTGTTTGCACTTGTGGAAAAGATTTATACATGTTGGAGTGCTGAATCATTGCTTTTGTTGTAAATGTATAGGATCTATATCCTTGGAAGCTTAAGGGGTATTGAGCCTCTGATTCTTTGCACCCCCATATATTGTAGAAGCATTACAATTTTTAGACATTGCGATAGGTGCATTTGTAATTACCCTATATCCCTTTTTTTGTGTTTTTTCACCATTGTTAAAATGCCTATCCCTCAAACTCAAAAGGATGTGCGCGCTTTTATTGGCATTACTTCCTATTGTCGGCACTGGATCCCTAACTACTCAGTACTAACAAAGCCTTTGCTAGCACTAACCACTAAAGATGTGCATGAACCCTTGCCTTGGACGCCTGAATGTCAGCAGTCTTTTGAGCAATTAAAAGTTGTGCTTTGCTCTGCGCCTGTGCTTGGTACGCCTGACTTTGCAAAGCCGTTCGTGCTGTACGTACACGAGACGGCTGGCTGTGCGCTCTCTGTCTTAACACAGGCCTTTGGAGGTAAGCTCTTATTTTTCTGCTCTTCTTGACCCTGTCGCAAGAGCCCTCCCGAGCTGTCTAAGAGCGGTCGTGGCTGTGGCCATCTCTATAAGGCAATTGGCTGGGCTTGTACTTGATACTGACCTCACAGTCATGTTACCCAATGCTGTGGACACCCTTTTGAATAAGACCAAGATGCAGCACCTCACCAGTGCACGTCTGACCGGTTATGAGCTAACTCTCTTTGCACCACATGTCATGATTAAAAGATATGCCACTCTGAACCCAGCCAAGTTGCTACCCCTCCCTTCTGAGAGTGAGGAAACTGTATACATGATTGTATCTTCCGACTGGAGGAAGAGACGAAAGGACGGGTAGACTTGGCTGACACTCCCTTATCTGACACCCAAGGGGAACTATATGTCGATGGCTCTTGTTTTAAGTTAACAGATGGCACTACAACTGCTGCATACGTGGTCACAACAATGTACACGGTAGTTGAGACGTCACGAGTTCCCTATCAGTCGGCCCAAGCTGCAGAGCTCGTTGCCCTTATTCGAGCCTGTGAGTAGAGTGAGGGACTGGCTGTCAATATCTATACTGACAGTCAGTACGCATTTGGAGTTGCCCATAATTTTGGACGGCTCTGGGCAGAAAGAGGGTTTCTCACTTCCCATGGGATGAAGATTCAACACGGTCCCCTCATACATAGGCTTTTATCGGCTTTGACACTCCCCAAGAAATTAGCAATAGTAAAGTGCAGCGCCAACAAGACAATTACTGACAATGTGGGTTAGCGGAACGCATTTGCAGACCAGATAGCTAAGGAGACAGCCCGAACAAAGATGAAAAGAATGTTTGTAGCAGGTCCCACTAGGTGGGTGTCTGAGGTTACCATGTTTGAGGATACGCTGGAAAATGTCAAGGAGATACAGAGTGAGGCAACTATTGAGGAATTAGCAATATGGCAGGAAAGCACAGCACGTATGGATGAGGAGGGTGTTGGACTGATAAGTCAGAGAAACAGAGATGGATGCTACCAGATGCATATGTTCTCCCTGTAGTCACCATGGCGCACAGGCCAGCTCATATCAGTGCTAAAGGTATTTGTAAGTTGTTAGACCCTGTATGGCAAAATGATAATATCCCAATGACTGCCGCCCACTTGGTCAAATACTGTATGGTGTGTATGATGCACAATCCTGGAAAGGGTACCCCTACACCACCTGGTAATTTTGCACCTCCCACTTTCCCTTTTGAGGTCCTCCAGATAGATTATATAGAAATGGATCGAGTCAACAACTTGAAATATGTGTTAGTGGTTGTTTGTGCGTTCAGTACATGAGTTGAGGCTTACCCCACAAAAGAAAATACGGCCATAGCGACTGCAAAGGTACTCCTGAAGGAGTTCTTTCCTCGCTTCGGCTTGCCCCGTTTGATTTGGAGTGACAATGGAAGCCACTTCAACACTAAAGTGATTCAGTTGGTGTGTGAGGGACTCCATATCAAACAAAAATTTCATGCTGCAAATCACCCCCAGTCCGCAGGAATGGTTGAGAAGTACAATGGTACTCTGAAACTGAAATTGGCAAAGATTCAGGAGAGCACAGGGTTGCAGTGGCCAGATGCTTTACCCTTAGCCCTTTTGTCCACACGAACGACAGCACATTCTAGAACAGGACTGTCACCCTACGAGGTCGTGTTTGGGCGCCCGGCAAATGTCTGGGGCGTCCCGCGTCCTTGTAGGTTTTCAGAAATTGAATAACCTCGGCTAGTGGACTATCTGTATGAGTTAACTAAAAGTTTGCGTTCTATTCACCAAAAGATCCAGGATTCGCTCCCGCCAGTACCTGAGAGGACATGACATTCAGCCTGGGGACTATGTGCTCGTTCGTAACTTTCAGAGAAAGAAGAACCTAGAGCCGAGGTGGAAGGGGCCAGTCCAGGTGCTCCTTGCCACCCGCACAGCAGTCAAGGTCACCGGCCGAAAGAATTGGATTAATTGCCAGCATTGCCGCAAAGTGCCTCTACCCTTACCCTATGATCAGTGGGTCCGTGAGGGAATAGGGGACTCTAAGCACGAGCAAGTCCCGCGATTTGTTCCCTTTTCAGACGTGGACCCAAACAGAGGCTGAGAACGATGAGATCCTAAATGCGGCAGTGCCCCCGGAGATTAAGTCAATTCCAGAGTCTTCTTCCGCTGGCCCCTCTGTGTCTGACCCCCTTTTTCCTGACCCCTCTGTGCCTGGAGTAGTTAGGTACAATTTGCGTCCCCGACGGAGGAACAGTGCACCAAAGGAGAAGTCAGATTAGTAGGGATGGACTGCGCAGGTCAGGGTGTACCTTGCCTATGGTACCAACGGTAGTCTAGGGAGAGGCGAGATTGGTGCACTGTTCGAACATTGGACAGGATAAACCGAACGTGCTTCCCTGGAGGGGGGTACGGTATCCTGGACGACGTGGGATTTCCTCAAGAGCTAGGATCGAACAGCTTCACCGCCGGTGCACAATAGCGCCAACGTTGATGAACAATAGGAGTCTACCAGTGAGGCTCTAATGGACACTGGGAACTTTTGCCTTTGCTGTTAGTCTTATTGCATTTCCTTTTTCCTTTGGTTCCGTAATGTATCGGTTTGGTCGGCCCATTACTGAGAAAAAACAGCCATTTGCACCTCCGCGCCCGAGCGGGGTTGGTCCACAAAAAGCAAAATTCTTTTTGCAGTAATAGTTGCAATTGCATTAATGTTTGTATTAGGGATATCTTGGTTTTTAGAGGAAAAGTATCCTGTACGCTCTTTGGTTGGGGCAACACCTGTTCCCCCTGAACACATGTTTGTTACATTGGCTCCTCACAAAGGAGAACACCGAAAAACATATGCAGACAATGTATTTTTACAAATGTTGCATCAGGCCCATGATACTTCCAATGCTACTAATTGCTGGATCTGTGGATTGCTCCCCTCAGTTACACATAACAGTGATATTTTATTATCAATGTCATTATCCTATCTCAGAAGTTGCGAGGGGTGGTTTGAACTATTTTCTATGGTGCATTATCACTTTCGATTCTCTGCTATAAATATGACATCTGCTGACTCTCGCACTGTGCCAGAATATATACGTTTCCTTCAAGGGTTTATTCCCGCGGGGTTGGGAGAACAAGGGACCCCTGGTACATTGTCTCCAGCAGCTTGCATGAATGTATATGAGCAGGTAAAGAACGAAACATGGCTTCGAAATAAAATGTTCGATTTCAAGGGGTTCAATGCTACTGAATATTAGGATAAAGGATAGGATAAAGCGATGCCAGTGCCAGTAGTCAACACAACAGCTGGTTTCTGTGTTCAGGGAATAGGGAAGGTGAAAGTGGGAGAGAGTAATTGCAATTACACGTATACGCTGAGTACGATTAGTAGCCCGCCTTTGCTCCCACCATATAATGTTTATTTTGTTTGTGGATCCCAAGCTTATGTTTGGCTTCCTAGGGGGTGGTCAGGTATATGTTACCTCTCTTTTCTTCTTCCCCCAGTGTATATAGCACCATACAATTACCATAAGGACCATCGATTGCAGCATAGGAGTGCATACCTGCCCCGAGTTAGAAGGGTTATTAACACAGAAGATATAGATTAGACAGATACCACTTTGCAACAGTTCACAGATGCCATGAAAGGTATCGTACCCTTTTGGGGCCCCATGCCCAACAGCCTTAATATTCGTCGACTCACAAGAGTTGTTGAAGGGGTCATTAATACGACAGCAGGGATTCTGATGAATATCACAGCTGAGCTCCAGGCTACGATGCTTGTTGCGTTACAAAATCGGATGGTGTTAGACGTCATCCTTGCTGACCGGGGAGGGGACTGTCGCGTCGTAGGCAGTAACTGTTGTGTATACATCCCAGGCCACGCCCCCAATGTGTATGACGCCATACAGAAGTTGCATAGGCTTGCATCCGACATACACCAAGAAAATGGTACCTGGACACTCTCTGGATGGTTCTGGGGTATATTCACGTCCTGGGGTTGGAAAATACTCACTTTCCTGGCGGTAGTTGCCAGTATTTTCCTCACATGTTGCCTCTGTATACAAAGTCTCCCGGCCTGTTGCTCTTATTGTAGCACACTCCTTACACCAAAGCAGAAGGTGCCCATCCATGATACGACTGCTGTGATTATGACTCAGAAGGAGATAGATAGCTTTATGCAGATAGACGAGGGTATATTTGAAGACTCTTCTTCCTTTGATGATGAATACGTGGAGTGTTCTAAATGCTAAAGATAGTTGTTGTATATATACTATGTTGCACTCTCTATTTACTCCACTCCCTATGGTTAGCTCATGCTAAAAGGAGAATTTGTTGAAATGTAAATGTGTGCATTCATTTTGCTACTGTATTACTCTATGTAAGTTAGCATTCGCTGCACCATCTTGTATTCAGCCACCATTTTGAGCTATGATCGAAGCTAACTTCTGTCTCACTTTGTCTGCCTCAGCAGAAAGCAGCTGCAATATTTTCCAAGGTTGAGCTTCGCTGTGCTAATAAATAGACTGCTTTTTGCCATCACATACCTTTCTCACTAGATAGGCCTGCTCCCACCCTTAGAGTGGTGGGTACGGGCAGAGTAACCTTGACGTTGAGATAGCATGTACCCGGTCCTGGAATTATAACTCATCCTTGTGTATCTTCTTTGTTCACCAGCTACCAACTGGAAAATTCCAGTCTGGGCGTGTCTTTAGTGATTCTGAAAATGTACATTATACGTTACCCTGTTGGTAGAAGTCAGTCCCTCTGCAGCAATCTAAGGAGGCTGGTCAGACCGGACTCCGCTCGAGTGTATCTCTAATAAATATCTTTGGTTTGTATTCTCTACTGTCTGACCGACTCTTCATTTGTAAGGAAGGCTGAGAGGTGGTCGCGAGTGACCCAGGTGGCCCTAATCGGGTCACTTCCTTCATTGCGATGCAAGCAGGAACCTCCCCAGGCCTCGCAGCATGCATGCGGTAGAAATACAACTAGCTGCTGATAAGCTTAAGGGAAACGCCCATTCAGGGAGAGCAGTTTCTGGCGCTAACTGGAAAGACAACTCTACAACACCTTGTCACTAGTGCGGGGACTTGAACCCTTGCCAAATAGGAGCTTGTAACACCAAAATCAGAAGAATATTCCTCTGAGCTACAGATCCTAGTGCTCCATGATAAGGGGCATACTTGCATGAGGTACAAAAAGTGATAGAACCAGCATCCGCACAGCCTAAGTGCCCCAAAAACCCCATGCCGAATAGCAACAACAATTGCAGCAGAGCAATAACAGGGACTCCCAAGCAATGAGGACAGAGCTAAGGTCCACTCGAACTAGGTGGGGGCGCAGCTAGAATCAAGAGCAACTGCAGCCACTTGATTCAAAACACGTCACTGACTAGAGAACATATGCAGCTGCATTTGGACAGCTCGTCGAGCTAATGTACCGCCCCAGCACAACACCGTGAGCTCCGCGGGCCGAAAAGCTGAGTGCATAGGAGCACCCCAGCCAAGCAGCCCAGACACGCCCACCCCGGCCGGAGGAAGGCACAGCAGACCTCTGGCCAGGTAAAAGCATAGGAAATATGCAGGGCATGAGTCGGGGGTACTTGTGGGTGGACGGCGTCCACCCACTTTTTTCACAGGGTGCACGCCGTCCACCCTGCCAAGAATTTGGGCCCCTCTGAATAATGTGCTGAACTCGTCCCGGTGTAATTTCCAAACACCGGGACACTTTCAGCAGCGCCTGCACGTTGTCTTCTTTCCACCTGTAACAAGCAACAACGTGCAGGCGGGGACGGGGCTTTCTTATTTAAGACTCCTGCTGGGCCCAAAACAAAGGCCCAATCTGAGGGGTCATCAGGCCTCCTTTTGTTCCAATCTCTTTGCTGGGAGCAGTCAGGAGCCTCACACCTGATGCAAATGAAGCGGAGGGGAAACAAAGGCTCACACCTTGTTAGCACTTCACACATACTTAAGAGAGGCAGCTTTTCACTTTGTTCAGTTCCTGTTTAAGAGATATGCATGCACTTTAAGGATATCAGATGTGTTGATCTTTCCCAGTATTTACACAAAGCAAATTGCATTTATATAGCGCTTACTTACCCTGAGGAGGCGTTGAAATAATGTAAGTACCACTATTTTTTCTTGTATAGCCCTACTTATTCCAATGCAGGGTGTCAGAGCGCTTTACATCAACATGTGCATATTACATGTACAATAAATTATATAAGTTTCTAAATGAATGTACAGGATGTGTTACATAAAACTGGGGGATTGCAAGGTGTAGAAGTCACATATCTTCCATAGCTCACTGTGCTATTATCCTCGCAATGCGCTCAAACGTACACATGATAGACCTGCTAAACATATATGTGAGGGCTTTAGATCTGATATCACCTCTTGTGATGCCACTTCCTGTAAAGTCATGGCTTGTGATGCCACTTTCAATGATGTCAATTCCTGTGATGCAATGTGTGATGATGTGCGCCGTGATGTCGTGCGCCGTGATGTGGCGTGCCGTGATGTCACTTGCATACTGCCAAACTAGGTCAGTCCCCCCACTTCTTTTTTTAGGACTTGTGCCCTGGTAATGTGTCCAGAAAGCCGTCTGCACCCCGGCAACCAAGACACACACCGCCGGCCAGCCAGAGGCAAGCACAGCAGACCTCTGGCCCGGGCATCCAAGAAGGGTGAAGGGAGGAGGCAGAGACACTGCCGCACCGCAGGCAGATGCTCCTCCCTCACTCATTGTAAACCTGCTGGCTCCCGCTGAATTCTCCATGCTGTAGAAAGCGGCAAAAAGAAGCCAGTGTGCATGTTGCCGTAAAAACAGGCTTGCCCGGCCTCCCAAACCTGCCAGCACCGTGCGTCAGGAAAGTAGCCGTCGAAAGTTGCTGGAGCACGCGCACCTCGCCCGGCCAGGGATTGTTTGGAGCACAAAAAAGGAACAGGAAGTAAGGAGGGGGAGGGGGTTTTATCTGTTGGAAAGGGTTGTGATTGGAGGCACAGGGGCCTCAATAAGTGAGTAATCATGACAAGAGGGACAAAGGGGTAATGCTCAATTCACTGGTTGAATTTAACAGAGGTAGCATTCTGTGATTGTCTAGCTAACAATGTTCCTCCTGTGTGCTGTAGGCATGTAGGGAGAGCTGCGGGCACAAAAGCAGCATCCCACCTGAATGAGTGTACACCTCTCTCCCTGCGTGGTGCTCCCGCCCTCAGTCTCTTTCTAGAAGCTTCAGGCACACACACACGCACACACACACCTCTGTGTGGGCTATTCCCCTTGCTTTTAGTAAGACGGGACCCTAATCAGCCAAAGAAAAGTAAAAAAACGTACGAAAACCTTTTTCTACTTTTCGTTGGCTGATTGGCCTTAAAATCACCAAAAGCAAGGAGCAGAGCTCATACAGCCATCTTTGAAAGGGCAGCTGCTAAATAAAAGGCCGAGGGAACGCCGCAGGAGAATGGAGTCATTTTTCACACGTTTAGGCGAGTGACTGCTCATGTTTTCGCAATGCTCTGTGTGGGCGGGAAGCGCTAATAGCATTAATGTACACAGCTGCTAACTGCCTCCTCCCTTGGTATGCACCATCGGCTGCGGTTTGCGCCCATAACTACGGGAAGTTAATGGCTACAAAGAGAGAAGGGAGGGAAACAGAGGCTCTCTAATGGGTTTGACACTAGACCTCAAAAGGAATCAAAGGACTAAACCCTCCTGTCCTGTATGCAATATATAACAAGCATTTACAATGCAATAGGTCTTGCATTTACAGCAGTTTGAGCTATTGACATTGTAAATGACAATGCCTTTTATTTTTGTTTTCGTTTTTAAAACATAAATAAAAGGCATTGTCATTTACAATGCCAATAGCTTAAACTCTCGTATACCGAACACTTAGGTATTCCATATATCTGCAGTGATAGTGATCTCACACTTATATCTGCAGTAATGGTGATCTCACACCTATATCTGCAGTGATAGTAATCTCACACCTATATCTGTAGTGATAGTCATTTCACACCTATAACTGCAGTGATAGTGATCTTACACCTATATCTGAAGTAATGGTGATCTCACACCTATATCTGCAGTGATGGTAATCTCACATCTATATCTGCAGTGATAGTCATCTCACACCTATATCTGCAGTAATAGTGATCTCACACCTATATCTGCAGTGATATTGATCTCACACCTAAATCTACAGTGGTAGTGATCTCACACCTATATCTGCAGTGACGGTGATCTCACACCTATATCTGCAGTGATAGTGATCTCACACCTATATCTGCAGTGATAGTGATCTCACACCTATATCTGAAGTGATGGTGATCTCACACCAATATCTACAGTGATAGAGATCTCACACCTATATCTGCAGTGATAGTGATCTCACACCTATATCTGCAGTGATAGTAATCTCACACCTATATCTGAAGTAATGGTGATCTCACACCTATATATCTGTAGTGATAGTGATTTCACACCTATATCTGCAGTGATAGTGATCTTACACCTATATCTGAAGTAATGGTGATCTCACACCTATATCTGCAGTGATGGTAATCTCACATTTATATCTGCAGTGATAGTCATCTCACACCTATATCTGCAGTAATAGTGATCTCACACCTATATCTGCAGTGATATTGATCTCACACCTAAATCTACAGTGGTAGTGATCTCACACCTATATCTGCAGTGACGGTGATCTCACACCTATATCTGCAGTGACAGTGATCTCACACCTATATCTGCAGTGATAGTGATCTCACACCTATATCTGAAGTGATGGTGATCTCACACCAATATCTACAGTGATAGAGATCTCACACCTATATCTGCAGTGATAGTGATCTCACACCTATATGTGCAGTGATAGTAATCTCACACCTATATCTGAAGTAATGGTGATCTCACACCTATATATCTGTAGTGATAGTGATTTCACACCTATATCTGCAGTGATAGTGATCTCACACCTATATCTGAAGTAATGGTGATCTCACACCTATATCTGCAGTGATGGTAATCTCACATCTATATCTGCAGTGATAGTCATCTCACACCTATATCTGCAGTAATAGTGATCTCACACCTATATCTGCAGTGATATTGATCTCACACCTATATCTACAGTGGTAGTGATCTCACACCTATATCTGCAGTGACGGTGATCTCACACCTATATCTGCAGTGATAGTGATCTCACACCTATATCTGCAGTGATAGTGATCTCACACCTATATCTGAAGTGATGGTGATCTCACACCAATATCTACAGTGATAGAGATCTCACACCTATATCTGCAGTAATAGTGATCTCACACCTATATCTGCAGTGATAGTGATCTCACACCTATATCTGCAGTGATGGTGATCTCACCTATATCTGCAGTGATAGTGATCTCACACCTATATCTGAAGTAATATCTGAAGTGATAGTGATCTCACACCAATATCTACAGTGATAGAGATCTCACACCTATATCTGCAGTGATAGTGATCTCACACCAATATCTGCAGTGATGGTGATCTCACACCTATACCTGCAGTGATAGTGATCTCACACCTATATCTGCAGATATGGTGATCTCACCTATATCTGCAGTGATAGTGATCTCACACCTATATCTGCAGTGATAGTGATCTCACACCTATATCTGCACTGATAGTGATCTCACACCTATATCTGCAGTAATAGTGATCTCACACCTATATCTGCAGTAATAGTGATCTCACACCTATATCTGCAGTGATAGTGATATCACACCTATATCTGCAGTGATGGTGATCTCACCCTATATCTGCAGTGATAGTGATCTCACACCTATATCTGAAGTAATATTTGCAGTGATAGTGATCTCACACCGATATCTGCAGTGATAGTGATCTCAAACCAATATCTAACGTGATGGTGATCTCACACCAATATCTAACGTGATAGAGATCTCACACCTATATCTGCAGTGATAGTGATCTCACACCTATATCTGAAGTAATGGTGATCTCACACCTATATCTGCAGTGATAGTGATCTCATACCTATATCTGAAGTGATGGTGATCTCACACCTATATCTGCACTGATAGTGATCTCATACCTATATCTGAAGTGATGGTGATCTCACACCTATATCTGCAGTGATGGTGATCTCACACCTATATCTGCAGTGATGGTGATCTCACACCTATATCTGCAGTGATGGTGATCTCACACCTATATCTGCAGTGATAGTGATCTCACACCTATATCTACAGTGATGGTGATCTCACACCTATATCTGCAGTGATAGTGATCTCACACCTATATCTGCAGTGATAGTGATCTCACACCTATATCTGCAGTGATAGTGATCTCACACCTATATCTGCAGTGATATTGATCTCACACCTATATCTGCAGTGATAGTGATCTCACACCTATAGCTGAAGTAATGGTGATCTCACACCTATATCTGCAGTGATAGTGATCTCACACCTATATCTGCAATGATAGTGATCTCACACCAATATCTGCAGTGATGGTGATCTCACACCTATATCTGCAGTGATAGTGATCTCACACCTATATCTGCAGTAAAAGTGATCTCATACCTATATCTGTAGTGATAGTGATCTCACACATATATCTGCAGTGATGGTGATCTCACCTATATCTGCAGTGATAGTGATCTCACACCTATGTCTGAAGTAATATCTGCAGTGATAGTGATCTCACACCTATATCTGCAGTGATAGTGATCTCACACCAATATCTACAGTGATAGAGATCTCACACCTATATCTGCAGTGATAGTGATCTCACACCTATATCTGCAGTGATAGTGATCTCACACCAATATTTGCAGTGATGGTGATCTCACACCTATATCTGCAGTGATGGTGATCTCACCTATATCTGCAGTGATCTCACACCTATATCTGCAGTGATAGTGATCTCACACCTATATCTGCAGTGATGGTGATCTCACCTATATCTGCAGTGATCGTGATATCACACCTATATCTGAAGTAATATTTGCAGTGATAGTGATCTCACACCTATATCTGCAGTGATAGTGATCTCAACCCAATATCTGCAGTGATGGTGATCTCACACCAATATCTACAGTGATAGAGATCTCACACCTATATCTGCAGTGATAGTGATCTCACACCTATATCTGCAGTGATAGTGATCTCACACCAATATCTTCAGTGACGCGATCTCACACCTATATCTGCAGTGATAGTGATCTCACACCTATTTCTGCAGTAATAGTGATCTCACACCTATATCTGAAGTAATGGTGATCTCACACCTATAGATGCAGTGATAGTGATCTCACACCTATATCTGAAGTAATGGGGATCTCACACCTATATCTGCAGTGATAGTGATCTCGCACCTATATCTGCAGTGATAGTGATCTCACACCAATATCTGCAGTGATGGTGATCTCACACCAATATCTGCAGTGATAGTGATCTCACACCTATATCTGCAGTAATAGTGATCTCACAACTATATCTTCAGTGATAGTGATCTCACACCTATATCTGCAGTGATGGTGATCTCACCTATATCTGCAGTGATAGTGATCTCACACCTATATCTGCAGTAATAGTGATCTCACACCTATATCTGTAGTGATAGTGATCTCACACCTATATCTGCAGTGATGGTGATCTCACTTATATCTGCAGTGATAGTGATCTCACACCTATATCTGAAGTAGTACCTACAGTGATAGTGATCTCACACCTATATCTGAAGTGATAGTGATCTCACACCAATATCTACAGTGATAGAGATCTCACACCTATATCTGCAGTGATAGTGATCTCACACCTATAACTGCAGTGATAATGATCTCACTCCAATATCTGCAGTGATGGTGATCTCACACCTATATCTGCAGTGATAGTGATCTCACACCTATAACTGCAGTAATAGTGATCTCACACCTATATCTGCAGTGATAGTGATCTCACACCTATATCTCCAGTGATGGTGATCTCACCTATATCTGCAGTGATAGTGATCTCACACCTATATCTGAAGTAATATCTGCAGTGATAGTGATCTCACGCCTATATCTGCAGTGATAGTGATCTCACACCAATATCTGCAGTGATGGTGATCTCACACCAATATCTACAGTGATAGAGATCTCAAACCTATATCCGCAGTGATAGTGATCTCACACCTATATCTGCAGTGATAGTGATCTCACACCAATATCTGCGGTGATGGTGATCTCACACCTATATCTGCAGTGATAGTGATCTCACACCTGTATCTGCAATAATAGTGATCTCACACCTATATCTGCAGTGATAGTGATCTCACACCAATATCTGCAGTGATGGTGATCTCACACCAATATCTACAGTGATAGAGATCTCACACCTATATCTGCAGTGATAGTGATCTCACACCTGTAGCTGAAGTAATGGTGTTCTCACACCTATATCTGCAGTGATAGTGATCTCACACCAATATCTGCAGTGATGGTGATCTCACACCAATATCTACAGTGATAGAGATCTCACACCTATATCTGCAGTGATAGTGATCTCACACCTATATCTGCAGTAATAGTGATCTCACACCAATATCTGCAGTGATGGTGATCTCACACCTATATCTGCAGTGATGGTGATCTCACACCTATATCTGCAGTGATAGTGATCTCACACCTATATCTGCAGTAAAAGTGATCTCATACCTAAATCTGTAGTGATAGGGATCTCACACATATATCTGCAGTGATGGTGATCTCACCTATATCTGCAGTGATAGTGATCTCACACCTATGTCTGAAGTAATATCTGCAGTGATAGTGATCTCACACCTATATCTGCAGTGATAGTGATCTCACACCTATATCTGCAGTGATAGTGATCTCACACCAATATCTGCAGTGATGGTGATCTCACACCTATATCTGCAGTGATAGTGATCTCACACCTATATCTGCAGTGATGGTGATCTCACCTATATCTGCAGTGATAGTGATCTCACACCTATATCTGAAGTAATATCTGCAGTGATAGTGATCTTACACCTATATCTGAAGTGATGGTGATCTCACACCAATATCTACAGTGATAGAGATCTCACACCTATATCTGCAGTGATAGTGATCTCACACCAATATCTGCAGTGATGGTGATCTCACACCTATATCTGCAGTGATAGTGATCTTACACCTATATCTGCAGTGATAGTGATCTCACACCTATAACTGAAGTAATATTTGCAGTGATAGTGATCTCACACCTATATCTGCAGTGATAGTGATCTCACACCTATATCTGCACTGATAGTGATCTCACACCTATATCTGCAGTAATAGTGATCTCACACCTATATCTGCAGTGATAGTGATATCACACCTATATCTGCAGTGATGTTGATCTCACCTATATCTACAGTGATCTCACACCTATATCTGAAGTAATATTTGCAGTGATAGTGATCTCACACCTATATCTGCAGTGATAGTGATCTCACACCAATATCTGCAGTGATGGTGATCTCACACCAATATCTACAGTGATAGAGATCTCACACCTATATCTTCAGTGATAGAGATCTCACACCTATATCTGCAGTGATAGTGATCTCACACCAATATCTGCAGTGATGGTGATCTCACACCTATATCTCTAGTGATAGTGATCTCATACCTATATCTGAAGTAATGGTGATCTCAAACCTATATCTGCAGTGATGGTGATCTCACACCTATATCTGCAGTGATGGTGATCTCACACCTATATCTGCAGTGATAGTGATCTCACACCTATATCTACAGTGATAGTGATCTCACACCTATATATGCAGTGACGGTGATCTCACACCTATATCTGCAGTGATAGTGATCTCACACCTATATCTGCAGTGATAGTGATCTCACACCTATATCTGCAGTGATAGTGATCTCACACCAATATCTGCAGTGATGGTGATCTCACACCAATATCTGCAGTGATGGTGATCTCACACCTATATCTGCAGTGATGGTGATCTCACACCTATATCTGCAGTGATAGTGATCTCACACCTATATCTGCAGTGATAGTGATCTCACACCTATAGCTGAAGTAATGGTGATCTCACACCTATATCTGCAGTGATAGTGATCTCACACCTATATCTGCAGTGATAGTGATCTCACACCGATATCTGCAGTGATGGTGATCTCACACCTATATCTGCAGTGATGGTTATCTCACACCTATATCTGCAGTGATAGTGATCTCACACCTATATCTACAGTGATAGTGATCTCACACCTATATATGCATTGACGGTGATCTCACACCTATATCTGCAGTGATAGTGATCTCACACCTATATCTGCAGTGATAGTGATCTCACACCTATATCTGCAGTGATGGTGATCTCACACCAATATCTGCAGTGATGGTGATCTCACATCTATATCTGCAGTGATGGTGATCTCACACCTATATCTGCAGTGACAGTGATCTCACACCTATATCTGCAGTGATAGTGATCTCACACCTATAGCTGAAGTAATGGTGTTCTCACACCTATATCTGCAGTGATAGTGATCTCACACCTATATCTGCAGTGATAGTGATCTCACACCAATATCTGCAGTGATGGTGATCTCACACCAATATCTACAGTGATAGAGATCTCACACCTATATCTGCAGTGATAGTGATCTCACACCTATATCTGCAGTAATAGTGATCTCACACCAATATCTGCAGTGATGGTGATCTCACACCTATATCTGCAGTGATGGTGATCTCACACCTATATCTGCAGTGATAGTGATCTCACACCTATATCTGCAGTAAAAGTGATCTCATACCTATATCTGTAGTGATAGTGATCTCACACATATATCTGCAGTGATGGTGATCTCACCTATATCTGCAGTGATAGTGATCTCACACCTATGTCTGAAGTAATATCTGCAGTGATAGTGATCTCACACCTATATCTGCAGTAAAAGTGATCTCATACCTATATCTGTAGTGATAGTGATCTCACACATATATCTGCAGTGATGGTGATCTCACCTATATCTGCAGTGATAGTGATCTCACACCTATGTCTGAAGTAATATCTGCAGTGATAGTGATCTCACACCTATATCTGCAGTGATAGTGATCTCACACCTATATCTACAGTGATAGTGATCTCACACCAATATCTGCAGTGATGGTGATCTCACACCTATATCTGTAGTGATAGTGATCTCACACCTATATCTGCAGTAATAGTGATCTCACACCTATATCACTGTCATGGCCGCCGAGTAGGAGCTCGACAATGGAGCTCCGGGGCTTGGGATCACACCTTTGTGAATATCCCTGTCTATCCCCCCATCCACAAGCTTCTGCAACGCAACTATACAAGTAAAAGCCTCTGTAACGCAACTAGCATAGTGATACCATCGCAAAGAAGAAAAAAACCTACCGAAGCCCGTCGGAGATATCGTTGTTCCCCGGGGTCCGTCGCTGACTTCTGTGGAGACCGGTACCTTGGCCAGTCTGAAGCGGATGCAGAGCTCCGTCGTTGTAGCCACAGGGTGAGTCTCCTGCCGGACCAACATCACCTCATCCCCGGGGACACTGGACACTGAACATCACCCCCGAGCTCCCAGGCTCAGACGGTAGGCTTGGTTCTCATCATGGAGAACACCTCACCGTCGTAGCAGCCGCCGCGGAGATCCCTGCTGCAGAGTGGGCTTTCCAGAGTGGGCCTGTGGGTCCGATCCACGGTGCATAGGGACCTGGCTTAGCTCCTCCGCAGCAGCTGCAGGGTGAGTCTCCAACTTGCCGGACATCGCCCCGAGCTCCCAAGGCTGAGACGGTGAGCTCGGGACCAACAAGGTGATCACCGCACCGCCCTCCCCCACTGCCGCCGAGATCCTGGAAGCAGAGCTTGCTCGAGGGCCCTTACGCTGTGCCCTGTGACGTCCTACTACACCACGGGGGAGCCGACCCCCATGCCCTGAGACACGGCCGGTTGAGTCAGGCCGTTGGCGGAGTGCACTGACTGTAGCCCTGGCCCGGAGGTGCGGGCTCGAAGGTGTCGTAACGCCCCTGATGCAGGTCTGCCGGCCACCCGCCATTGAAGTCCTGGGGTCCTAGATATTCCCTCCCCCCGCTGCTGCCTCTTTTTGCCTTCGATTTAATGAGGAGTCTGGGGCGTGGGGGCTACCGACTCTGTGAGGCACTGAAGAATAAGTTGCGACGGCTCTGGCCTGCCCGAAGATGCTGCAGGCTCTTCCGGTTTTACTTTTAACAGATTTATGGCTGCCACATGAGCCGGACCTACTTTTGGGTCTATTCCTGAGCTGATGTGTGCATTTGTGAGCACCCATTTTGTGTGTTTTATGGCCTGTTGCTGTGATTAGGCTGCCATTTCGTCCTCCTACCTCTGATCCTGAAGAGGGCGCCCCCTTCCCGGGTCTCGAGGATCTGCATATAGATATAGATAATGCTCCTTTACCTAACCATGGTGGCGACTGCTGAGCTTTCTACCTAGACAATTCCTCGGACTGATTTGCAGGGACTGCTGATCGGCTCCCGATGTACTCTGCTGACCATCGAGACTTAGGGGCACCGGGCTCTGTGCTGCCGTTGTGCCATATTGTTGACTGATTGGATTGAGCTTCTGTGAAGTCAGCTTGATCTTATATAAGCAGTTCTTATTTGGGACTGATCGGTGGCTCCCGTCGTCCTGGTCATCATAGTGGCCATCTTGGGATCTCTTCTTACGATCTCTTGCTCACCTCCCCAGCCCGCCGTCTTGCAATGCCCTGGCTGCCTGAGCGGTCCGGATCCACTCGTCCCTTTTCTAACCCCTTTCTGGAAAACGGGACCTCTACAGCCTTTTCGCACTCGTGGTCCATTCAAGGAGTTGATTAAGGCATGCAAATGACGAGGATGATTGTTCCACATTACTGACCTCTACGTGCTCCCTCGAGGACCTTGATGGAGTCCAACTGAATTTTAAGTCGCTCACCCCCACTTTGTTTTGTTTCCCCTTCCTACTATCTTCCCATTGCTGTCATTTTTCCTGTTTTTCTCGTCAATTCCCTACTTTTTAGGAAACAATCTACTCCAGATTAAATCTGTCTTTCACGGCAAACTAATAGTACTCCATTATATTGCCTTAGCCTGGAGCTCCACCTTGTGACCAAATACTAGAATTACATGCTGATATCTTCCCTACAGTTACTTAGCTGGTGGTCTGTAGAACTACTAGAATTACTTGCTGATATCCTCTCCACAGTTACCCATCCCCTGTTGACAACCTATTAACCTACCTTCACTATTAAAGTCTTTGTTATTGAACTTTCCAGCACGTCATGCCCCCGCTTTGCTCTATCCCTTCCAGACACATATGTCTATAACTTAGCACGGTTCTTTCCATTCCTGATCTGTAAGTGTAATTGTTCTGTCCCAGACCGCCTAGACTACTTTATCTTGCACTCCTGTAGAGGCCATACTACTACTTTTACCTTCTGATTATCTTGTTGGTTCTTAAATTACAACTAAGCAGGAACACTTGGTAGTAGCGCACGGGCTGTGGATCACCGTATTCTGTTGTCCCTCCCACTCTCCTCCCCCTGATACATCCCCCTTTTACCTTACCCCTAAATGCCCTCACGACCTTCTTCAAACTCTCTACTTCTCAACCCCGTCTTAACATGCCCCCTTTCAATCACTCAAACACCCCCATGACTTTACTCTCTCCAAACATGGCCCTAACTCCTGGACCATCCTTTACCCCCCCAATCTGTCAAAAAATGCAAAGAAAAACTTCAAACATAAAATACTCATTCGTAACCCTGAAACACTTATCGTCGATAACTACCTCAGCCTCTCTTCCGCCATAAAAACCAACTACATCTTCTATTCCAAACGCCCCTCCAAATGGAAAAGTACTTTCCTACGTCAACTCCCAGTCACTCACTCAATCAAAATTCCCTATGGATTTAAATTATCCACTACTTCCTCCCCAATTTTTCCTGGTGAAATCGACATCTCCATCTTCAAAACGGGTAACATCCTTATACAAGCCGCCGAATCACACCTCTCCATCTTTGAGCACCACTTCAGTACCTTGTCTCTCCACCTAGACAAAAATGATCCCTAATCCTCCGTATACCCAACCGATCAACACCCCCGCTCTCTCCCCTTCCCCCTACCCCACTCTCCCCTCCCTCTCTTCCCTCCTACCAACACCTTAGTCCAAACACCTACTTCCCACACCCCCCTTTTATCTCTATAACCAATACCAGCTCCCAATCACAGTCCCCCATATACTCTCCCCTCCAATGATCCTCCCTCTTCCTGACATCCCCACTTCACACCCCCTCCTCCAACCACTCACATCCTCCAATGACCTGTCCCCCCAACCCCTTCCAAAATACCTAACCCTTATCCTCCCTCCTTGACCCCCCAACCTGAATCCCTACCCCTCCTCCCCGGCTCTCCCACCGTCCCACATCTGGCCCTACCCTCACCCGCGCCTAATCCTCCACCACTACCACCGAATTTCTCGCCACCGTTAATCCCCGACGCAGTCATACTTCAAACTCTCTATGCCCTCATATTATTTCTATCCACATCCCGAGTTTTCTAATCTCTCGTCCTCCATCATGCCATCACCTTCGCCTAATAGCCCTATCTCTACTCATTCCACCTCCATCGACCCCACACACAATTGCCCCCCGTCTGCAACAAACACTATCCATTCCCTCTCACCCTCATCCTCCCCTTCTAAGATCCCCCTCTCCCCTATAACCCTGACCCTACACAACATTGCCAGCAATCTCTCTTTACTGACGAATGAATTCTCTCGACTTAGAGAAGATGTTAAATCCCTCAGCTCTGGAACCCGACTCACACGTGCAAACTCACCCCACTCCAACCGCAAAATCCCCGCCAACATCAGTCGTCATCATTGGAATACTTCCCCCCTCTACAACCGGATGTCTAGACCTCGCCGCACCTCGAACCACCTCTCCCCATCAGACCTCTCCGAACTATGCAATTCTTACCATCCTAATACCTTAGTCAACAACCCACCTCCCACCTACTCCAACATCCCTGTCATTCTAGGCACCAACAGAATTCCCTCCTCTCCCGCCTCCCCAAGACCCCCGCCACCTCTCACCACCATCCACTCCTGCCCTCCCCCCCAAAATAACCCCAAACCACTCGCCTGCATGCTTGTTAACTGTCGATCTGCCGTTCGACACGCCACTGAAATCTCCGAATCTATCCTTAGCAAATCAATTGATATTGCGTTCCTCTCGGAAACCTGGTTCAATGACCACTCAACGAGCATGCTTGATCTAATCTCCCCCCCCGGATACTCTAGCCTCAGAAAAGACAGACCTGACAGAATAGGGGGGGGGGGGGGCCTGGCCATAATCTTCAAAAGCGAACTTCAGCTCTCCCTTGTTAACAACTCTGGCCATTCGGCTTTCGAATACCTTGAAGCTGAACTTAAAGTTCAAAATACCCACCCTATTCGTTTACATACTATCTACCACCCTCCTGGTGATCCTCACTCCTTTATTGATGAACTTTCTGACTTGATGACACAAGCCTCAATATCCAACTCAAAAATCTCTTCCTTGGAGACCTCAACCTCCACTTGAATGACACCAATGATCCGACTACCACCCTCTTCACCAACCTTCTCGAGATCAATGACCTCAAACAAATATGTCAGTCCCCCACCAACACCAAAGGAGCCACCCTGGACGCCATCATTACCAACAATGACTTGGCCTTCCTGACCAACATCATCCCCATTGACTGGTCCGACCACCACCTCATATTGTTCACCATTGCTATCACACCACCTCCCCTCCCCACCAAACAAATTAAACCCTTGAAATGGACCAGAAATCTAAAATGTATCCCTCCGAACGAGCTTGAGTCCAAACTCCAAGCTCAACTGCTCCTCACTCCTCCCTCACATAACGCAAATGAGCTTACTGAGCACTTTAATAAAGCTGTCACGGATGTCCTAGACCAATTGGCCCCATGTAAACTTAAAACTCTAAGAAACATCCCTTCCAAATCATGGTTTAACCTAGAAGCACAAGTTACTAACTTGTGTAACGATATATCTGTAAGAGACAGTAGTTAGTGACAGATTCCTTACCTTAGAATATCCCCAGGCGTCAGGCTGGATCCGGAAAGTTTTGCGTAGCAGTACCCTTGCGCGTCGGTAGGCGGCGTCGTGCGGCTCCGCGTCCGTCGTCGGCGTCGTGATCGCCGGGATGACGTCGCGGGCAGTACTTAGGCGCCGCCCCTGCGCGCTGACGCCAGTTCTGTACACGACTTTCCGCGCCAGGAACGCAGAGCCATGCAAGAAGCTGACATAGGTGTCTGAAAAAATACTAGGGCCCTGAAAGGGAGGTCCTTAACCCTAGAAATCAGTTCGCAGAACGGGAGGATGGAGTGGGCGGTAGGAATCTGTCACTAACTACTGTCTCTTACAGATATATCGTTACACAAGTTAGTAACTTGTGCATCTGAAAGAGACACGTTAGTGACAGATTCCTTACCTTAGAATAGATACCCCAGCAATACCAACCCCGGTGGTGGGTCTGCGAACAAAGATCAGACAAGGAAGTCCTGGAGGACAGAACGGCCAAAGAAGCCGTCCCTCCGGACCTGACTGTCAAGGCAGTAATGCTTTGTAAACGTGTGCAGCGAGGCCCACGTAGCTGCCTGACAGATAACCGGCAGCGGAACACCGCGGCCCAAGGCCGTGGTAGCAGCCGTTGCCCTGGTGGAATGGGCACGCAGCCCAACAGGAGAGCTCCTTCTTAGCCAAAGAATAGCAGGTCTTGATGCACAAGGTAACCCAGCGGGAGATGGTCCTCTTGTGCACCGCCCGACCTTTTTGGCGCCCACGTAGCCAACAAAGAGCTGGTCATCCACCCGGAAGTGTTTTGTGCGGTCGATATAGAAGGAGAGCGCACGTTTTGGGTCCAGACGGTGGAGCCTCTCTTCCTCTCTAGAAGGATGCGGAGGCGGAAAGAAGGTGGGCAAAGTGATGGTCTGCCCAATGTGGAAAGCAGTAACCACCTTTGGCAAGAAGGACGGACGCGTCCGAAGAACAACCTTTTCTGGATGAACAGACAGAAAGGGAGGTTTGCAAGATAGAGCCTGGAGCTCACGCACCCGCCGAGCGGAGGTGGTGGCCACCAGAAAGGCTGTCTTCAGAGTCAGAAGACGAAGAGGACAGTTATGCAGAGGCTCAAAGGGAGCGCACATTAAAAAGGTAAGAACCAAGTTCAAGTCCCACTGAGGCATCACAAACGGAACAGGAGGGAAGAGGTGAGTAATGCCTTTTAAGAACCTGTTAACAACAGGGGACTTGAAAAGGGAGGGCTGATCAGGGAGCCTGAGGAAGGCCGAGATAGCACAAAGATAACCCTTGATGGTACCCAGGGCAGAACCCTGTTGGGCCAGAGAGAGAAGGAACAGAAGGACCTCAGAAAGAGGGGCAGAAAGGGGATTCACAGCCTTTGCTGTGCACCATGCCACAAATTTGTTCCACCTGCAGGCGTATACCACCTTAGTGGAGGGACGCCTGGCTGCCAGAATCACATCACAAACTTCGGGAGGCAGAGTCGAAAGGAATCAACTGCCGCCGCTCAATCTCCACGCAAGCAGGTGTAGACTGGACAGGTTCGGGTGGAGGACCGTCCCCTGCTGCTGCGACAGAAGATCCTCCCGAAGAGGCAGACGGATCGGGGGATCTATGCTCATATTGAGTAGCTCGGGATACCAAACTCTTCGAGCCCAGTCCGGAGCCACAAGAATGACTTGGGCCCGGTCGTGCCGAATCTTCTTCAACACTCTGGGTAGAAGTGGTATAGGCGGAAAGGCGTACAAAGACCGCAACTCCACTCGTGACGAAAAGCGTCGCCGAGCGAGTGCCGCCTTGGAAATTCCAATGCGCAGAACTGATGACATTGCGCGTTCTCTTCGGTGGCGAATAGATCTAACCAAGGCTCTCCCCACTGTAGAAAGAGTCCTTGCGCCACTTCCGAGTGAAGACGCCATTCGTGATCCATCATGCACCTGCGGCTGAGTTCGTCCCGCCCTGGCGTTCAGGGAACCTGCCAGGTGTTGAACCATCAGGAACATGCCCTGATGTTCCAGCCATGTCCAGAGGCGCAGAGCCTCCTGACAAAGGGTCCAAGACCCCACCCCGCCCTGTTTGTTGCAGTACCACATGGCGGTGGTGTTGTCTGTGAACACCTGCACTACCTTCCCTTTGACAGAGGGAAGGAAT
The DNA here is from genome assembly GCA_963921515.1 of Calotriton arnoldi. Classification (NCBI taxonomy): domain Eukaryota; kingdom Metazoa; phylum Chordata; class Amphibia; order Caudata; family Salamandridae; genus Calotriton; species Calotriton arnoldi. The sequence goes on along the minus strand of CAWUFW010002181.1, from coordinate 1,326,413 downwards.
GCCTTGAGTGCAAGTCGGATCGCCCGGAGCTCCAGAAGGTTGATATGGAGCCGGGACTCCGCCGGAGACCAGAGGTCTCTGATCTCCGCCTCTCCCATGTGACCGCCCCATCCCAGAAGGGACGCGTCCGTCACAACTGTATGCTCTGGCTGGGGAAGGGAGAGAGATCTGCCCATGACCCATTGCCGGTTCGAGAGCCACCACTGCAACTGTCTTGCAGTCCCCTCCGAGATCTGGACGTGATCGGACAGGTTGCCCTGGTGCTGCGCCCACTGGAACTTCAGGTCCCACTGCAGAGCCCGCATATGCCATCTGGCATGAGTGACCAGCAGGATGCAGGAGGCCATGAGGCCCAGCAGCCTCAGGGTCATCCGTGCCGAAACCCAGGATAAAGGCCGAAAGATCGGAATCATAGCCTGAATATCCCGGACTCGCCGTTCGGGAGGATAGGCCCGAAACTGCGTCGTGTCCAGAACTGCTCCAATGAAAAGGAGCTGTGGAGAAGGAATCAGATGCGACTTCGGCACATTGATGGAGAACCCCAGCGAGTGCAGGAGTTCGGCCGTAGTCTGGAGGTGGGAGACGACTGCCTGGGACGAGCCCGCCTTCAGCAGCCAGTCGTCGAGGTAGGGGAAGACTGAAACCCCTGCCCGGCGCAGATGAGCTGCGACCACCGCCATCACTTTCGTGAACACCCGAGGGGCACTTGTAAGGCCAAAGGGGAGCACGGTGAACTGAAAATGCTCGTGGCCTACCGTGAACCGAAGGTAACGCCGGTGGGCCGGCAGGACGGGGATGTGGAAATACGCGTCCTGCAAGTCCAACGCTACCAACCAGTCTCCAGGGTCGAGGGCAGTCAAGACCTGAGCTAGGGTGAGCATCTTGAACTTCTCCTTCCGGAGGAAGCGATTGACGTTCCGGAGGTCCAAGATAGGACGCATGTCCTCCTTGTCCTTTTTGGGAAAGTAGTGGGAGTAGCAACCACGCCCTACTTCTGGGGTCGGAACATGCTCGATGGCCCTCTTGGTCAAGAGGGCCGTGACTTCCTTCCGTAGAAGCACCAAGTGATCCCCTGACATGCGGTGGAATTGAGGTGGCATGGCTGGGGGGGTGGTCTCGAAGGGGAGGGAGTAGCCCCTTCGGACAATGTCCAAGACCCACCTGTCCGAGGTGATGGTGCGCCAGTGGGGAAGGTGATGGCGGACCCTGCCCCCTACTGGCGTGCTGTGCACCTGAAAGGAGGGACTAGGAGGGCTTGGAGGCCGCGGACGGGTTGGAGGTGGTGGCCTGACCCGCACGCTGGTTGCCCGATCCGCCACGGCGGAATCCACGTCCTCGGCCAAGCGAAGACGCCTGCTGCGCGGGCCGGTGGCTGGGCTGCTGATGTGAAGGGGCGCCCTACCGTGGCCACGATAGGGGCGAAAAGCAGAAGTCAGCGGAGGGCGTGTAGCAGAAAGGCCCAGGGACTTGGCAGTAGCCCGTGAGTCCTTAAAGCGCTCCAACGCATGGTCTGCTTTGGACCCAAAAAGACCGACTCCATCAAAGGGCATGTCCATGAGAGTATTCTGGACATCCCCTGAAAAACCAGTGGTTCTCAGCCAGGCGTGGCGTCTGAGCGCCACCGCCGTTGCAATAGACCTGCCCAGCGAGTCGGCGGTGTCAAGGCCACAACGAATGGTGTATTTAGCCGCATCCCTTCCTTCCGCAATGGCGCGGGAAAGCAGTGTCTGGACCTCCTCAGGACACTGGGCAAAACATCCGCCACCGAATCCCACAGGGAGTGGGTATATCGGCCCAAAAGACAAGCGGTGTTAACGGACCGCAAGCCAGCACTGGAGGAAGAAAAACCCTTCTTCCCAAACTGATCCAGGCGTTTGGATTCCCTATCCGGAGGAGCGGTAGGGAAGGCGGTTTGGGAAGCGGAGGCTTGGACAACCAAGCTCTCAGGAGTGGGGTGGACAGAGAGGAAACAGGGGTCGCCCGGAGCTGGGCGATGGCGTCGTGACACGTTCCGATCCACAGGAGCCCCTGTGTTGGGCTTGGACCAGGCGCCCAAAAGAACGTCAGTGAGGGCGTCGTTAAACGGCAGCACAGTCTCCGCAGAGGAGGCTGCCGGCTGAAGCACCTCTGTCAAGATGTTAGGCTTGACCGTCAAAGTAGGAAGTTGGAGACGTAAGGCCCCAGCTGCCCTACGCAACACCGTACCAAAATTGGCTCCCTCCTCCGTAGCCACGGGAGGAGACAGCATGCCAGTGTCAGGGGAAGTATCCAGACCACTGGCCTCCCTAGACTCTCTGTCCAGTCCTGATCATACTGACAGTGTCGTGTCAGAGGGTCAACAGACCCCTCCCAGTCCAACTGGTCCTCCTCTGGTTCAAAATAAGGAGGAGGAGGGACAGTTGGGACCCAAGGTCCCATCGGCGCCGGAGCCGGCGTCGAGCGACGTCGGTCCGGATCCATGTCCGGAGCCGGAAGGAACAGGGGGACGACGCCGCCCGGAGCCCAGGGCGGCGCCGAGAACGGCACCGGAGACATCGGCGCCGGCGGAGGTGTCGTTAGGTCGACCGGCGTCGATGGGGGTTGTGGAGCCGGGATCGAGGCCGGGGCCGGAGCCGGGATCGAGGCTGGAGGCACGGGCGACGCCGGGGCCGGAGCCGTCGGCGACGCCGGAGCAACCCCATCAGGGCCCGCGGGGCCCGAAGGCGCACCGGAGGGGCCTGAAGGCCCGAAGAGGCGGGCCATGGCCGACAGGAATTCCTGTACCTTGGCCGGATCCGCCCCCGAACCCGGGAAGGGCGGGTATGGCGGGGGCGACTCCACAGGCATGTCCGGGGCCGCGGGGGCGGGGACGGTGCCGGGAGGGGCCTCAGCCGAGTCGCGAGACCGGCGAGGCGAAGTCCTAGAGCGATGATGCTTTTTGGACTTTTTGTGCTTTGACTTACCGGACGAAGAAGACTTCGACGCCGACGACCGGTGTGGACTCCGCGATCGACCCCTGGACCTCTCACGCGACCGGGGCTTCCGCGGAGCCGAATGCCGGGCCTCGAGGAGCTTTCGAGACCGCTCTCGCAAAGCTTTCGGGTGGAGGGCCTGGCAGTCGGTACAAGACTCCGTGTCGTGGCCTCGGCCGAGGCAGAAGAGACACTCCCAATGCGGGTCGGTGACGGACATCATCCGCGCACAGGCGCCGCATCGCTTGAAGCCGGGCATCCCTACGACACCTTGAAAGATGGAAAAACAGTGAAAAAATCACCAAAAAGTATGGTCAAAAAATGACCAGGGCACTGCTCTTCCCGGATCTGCGCTTGCTGGCGCGGAAAAAGAAGAACTGACGTCAGCGCGCAGGGGCGGCGCCTAAGTACTGCCCGCGACGTCATCCCGGCGATCACGAAGCCGACGACGGACGCGGAGCCGCACGACGCCGCCTACCGACGCGCAAGGGTACTGCTACGCAAAACTTTCCGGATCCAGCCTGACGCCTGGGGATATTCTAAGGTAAGGAATCTGTCACTAACGTGTCTCTTTCAGATCTTAACAACGAAAGACGCTCATTAAGACTGATGGAAAGAACCTGGAGACAGCATCCCTCCCACTCAAACCTGACACTCCTCAGATCAGCTAGATCTACATACAAAAACCACATTTTCAACGAAAAGGCATCCTTCTTTCGTACACAACTCGATCGGGCCAAAAACAGACCTAGAGAACTGTTCAACATTATCCGTCACCAAACCTCCTCAGCTCCGCCTAACCCCACGGCCTCTACCACTAGATGCGAAGAAATTGCCCTCTTCTTCTCTGAAAAAATTGCCAAAATAGATCAATCCTTCCGCTCAACTCAGATCCCAACCAACCCCCTACTTACTCCTGACATCACCTCTAAATCTCACTCCTCACTCTTGACACCCCCTGATCCCCCCTCACACTCACCCGCTCCCTCACTTCACCCTAACCCCTCCTCACACATTCCTTCTCCTATTACCACCCTAAACTACCCCCCACACCTTTCCACCACTTCTCCTCTCGTACCAATACACCAAAACTCACGACCTAAAAATAATGCCTCCTGGCAAAATTTCCTCCCTGTGACTGAGCGTGAAATCCACAGCATCATTGCTAAACTAAAACCATCCTCCCATACCAAAGACCCCCTCCCATTTAACCTTGTCCAAGACCTAAAGCACATCATTGTCCCATCCTGGACCACAATCATCAACTCTTCCCTTGCTACTGGAAATGTCCCTAGCTCCCTTAAACTTGGTCAAATCTCCCCCATTATTAAAAATACTAATGCTGATCCTAATGACTTAAACAACCTCCGCCCCATCACCAACCTCCCCCTTCTTTCTAAAGCCCTTGAAAAATGTGTCTTGCTCCAATTAGACAAACACATCGAAAAATTCAACCTTCTGGACCCCTTACAATCAGGCTTCAGAAAAGGCTGCAGCACTGAAACTGCCATACTAACCATTGTTGACGACATCCACCACTCCCTTGATAATGGTGAAACATGTCTACTTATCCTCCTTGATCTCTCTGCAGCTTTTGACACTGTTAACCACTCTGCCCTACTTAATGTGCTCAAAGATCGTTTCTGCCTCAATGGTACTACCCACAAATGGTTCGTCTCCTATCTTCAGCATCGAACCCAGCAAATTAAAATTCAAGACTGTCTATCTAACCCCACTTCGATCTTCCTAGGAGTCCCCCAGGGTTCTATTCTCTCACCCTCTCTCTTTAACCTCTTTATGGAACCCCTCACCCTCATTCTTAAACAAGCTGGTATCAACTACCACCTCTATGCCGACGACACCCAACTCTACTATAAGATCAAATCCCATGCCGACATCATACACCTTAATAACACCCTCACTAAAATCCAATCCTGGTTCCACCTTAATCATCTCAAACTCAACCCCCAAAAAACTGAAATCATTCTCTTCTCCCCTAAAAACAACCCCCTCCCCATTCAAACCTGGATCTCTGACCTCAATGCCCTCAACTGCTCTCTCTACTTGTCCAACTCACTAAAATCTCTTGGTATCTCCATCGATAACAGCCTCAACCTCAATGTCCACATCAAAAATTCGGCTAAAGGAGCCCTCTTCACTCTGCGTCATCTCAAGAAAATCAAACCCTTTCTCCCAACTGAAGATTTTAAATTAGTAGTTCAATCCCTGGTCCTTTCGCGAATTGACTACGGCAATGCCATCCTCACTGGAATCCCCAAGGTCCACCTAGCTCCACTCAAATCTGTACACAACCTTGCAGCAAGGCTCATCACCGACTGTAAACCGTTCGACCACATTTCCCCAGCCCTCAAAACTCTTAAATGGCTCCCCATCGAAGGCAGATCCGCCTACAAAATCGCATGCATCAAACACAAAATCCTCCACCAAAATGCTCCCTCATACCTCGCCAATAAACTCTGAAAAGCGGGCAGCACTCGACCTCTGAGAAGCACTAACGCTCTCCTCCTTGTCCCACCCCTGCTAAAAAAGAAGTCCACACAATCCCGCTCCTTCTCCGGAAATGCCCCTACATCTGGAACGCCCTCCCCAAAGACCTACGATGCAACCCCTCCTACTCCAGCTTTAAAAAAGACCTCAAAATGCACCTCCTCAACAAATATTGGGGGTCTTTACCTGTGCCTTAAACTCAATCTGCCATATCTTATAGGTATTTAACCCTTTACTCTGACTATCTGTTTACATGATATGTTTAATATGTTTAATCTCAATGCCGTTCTTTCTTCTGTTTTACCTGCTATTATTCACATGATGTTGAAATGTTGTTTTACTGTTCTTTCTCTGTCGTGTAAAGCGCTCTGATGTTTTGTTATTCCATGATGCTGTAATTTGTTTCTGACCGTAACTAGCTCTATCATGTAAAGCGCTCTGATACCTCCGGGTCCAGCCAGCGCTATATAAAACCTCTAAAATAAATAAATAAATAAATATATCTGCAATGATAGTGATCTCACACCTATATCTGCAGTGATGGTGATCTCACCTATATCTGCAGTGATCGTGATCTCACACCTATATCTGAAGTAATATTTGCAGTGATAGTGATCTTACACCTATATCTGCAGTGATAGTGATCTCAACCCAATATCTGCAGTGATGGTGATCTCACACCAATATCTACAGTGATAGAGATCTCACACCTATAGATGCAGTGATAATGATCTCACACCAATATCTTCAGTGACGCGATCTCACACCTATATCTGCAGTGATAGTGATCTCACACCTATATCTGCAGTAATAGTGATCTCACACCTATATCTGCAGTGATAGTGATCTCACACCTATATCTGCAGTGATGGTGATCTCACACCTATAGATGCAGTGATAGTGATCTCACACCTATATCTGAAGTAATGGTGATCTCACACCTATATCTGCAGTGATAGTGATTTCACACCTATATCTGCAGTGATGGTGATCTCACACCTATAGATGCAGTGATAGTGATCTCACACCTATGTCTGAAGTAATGGGGATCTCTCACCTATATCTGCAGTGATAGTGATCTCGCACCTATATCTGCAGTGATAGTGATCTCACACCAATATCTGCAGTGATGGTGATCTCACACCAATATCTGCAGTGATAGTGATCTCACACCTATATCTGCAGTAATAGTGATCTCACAACTATATCTTCAGTGATAGTGATCTCACACCTATATCTGCAGTGATGGTGATCTCACCTATATCTGCAGTGATAGTGATCTCACACCTATATCTGTAGTGATAGTGATCTCACACCTAAATCTGCAGTGATGGTGATCTCACTTATATCTGCAGTGATAGTGATCTCACACCTATATCTGAAGTAGTATCTGCAGTGATAGTGATCTCACACCTATATCTGAAGTGATAGTGATCTCACACCAATATCTACAGTGATAGAGATCTCACACCTATATCTGCAGTGATAGTGATCTCACACATATAACTGCAGTGATAGTGATCTCACACCTATATCTGAAGTAATATCTGCAGTGATAGAGATCTCAAACCTATATCCGCAGTGATAGTGATCTCACACCTATATCTGCAGTGATAGTGATCTCACACCAATATCTGCGGTGATGGTGATCTCACACCTATATCTGCAGTGATAGTGATCTCACACCTATATCTGCAATAATAGTGATCTCACACCTATATCTGCAGTGATAGTGATCTCACACCAATATCTGCAGTGATGGTGATCTCACACCAATATCTACAGTGATAGAGATATCACACCTATATCTGCAGTGATAGTGATCTCACACCTATATCTGCAGTGATAGTGATCTCACACCTATATCTGCAGTGATGGTGATCTCACACCTATATCTGCAGTGATAGTGATCTCAAACCTATACCTGCAGTAATAGTGATCTCACACCTATATCTGCAGTGACAGTGATCTCACACCAATATCTGCAGTTATAGTGATCTCACACCTATATCTGCAGTGACAGTGATCTCACACCTATATCTGCAGTGATAGTGATCTCACACCTATATCTGCAGTGATGGTAATTTCACCTATATCTGCAGTGATAGTGATCTCAAACCTTTATCTGAAGTAATATCTGCAGTGATAGTGATCTCACACCTATATCTGCAGTGATAGTGATCTCACACCAATATCTGCAGTGATGGTGATCTCCCACCAATATCTACAGTGATAGAGATCTCAAACCTATATCCGCTGTGATAGTGATCGCACACCTATATCTGCAGTGATAGTGATCTCACACCTATATCTGCTGTGATAGTGATCTCACACCAATATCTGCAGTGATGGTGATCTCACACCAATATCTACAGTGATAGATATCTCACACCTATATCTGCAGTGATAGTGATGTCATACCTATATCTGCAGTGATAGTGATCTCACACCTATATCTGCAGTGATGGTGATCTCACACCTATATCTGCAGTGATAGTGATCTCACACCTATATCTGCAGTAATAGTGATCTCACACCTATATCTGCAGTGATAGTGATCTCACACCTATATCTGCAGTGATGGTGATCTCACCTATATCTGCAGTAATAGTCATCTCACACCTATATCTGCATTGATAGTGATCTCACACCAATATCTGCAGTGATGGTGATCTCACACCAATATCTACAGTGATAGATATCTCACACCTATATCTGCAGTGATAGTGATGTCATACCTATATCTGCAGTGATAGTGATCTCACACCTATATCTGCAGTGATGGTGATCTCACACCTATATCTGCAGTGATAGTGATCTCACACCTATATCTGCAGTAATAGTGATCTCACACCTATATCTGCAGTGATAGTGATCTCACACCTATATCTGCAGTGATGGTGATCTCACCTATATCTGCAGTGATGTGATCTCACACCTATATCTGAAGTATTATCTGCAGTGATAGTGATCCCACACCTATATCTGCAGTGATAGTGATCTCAATCCAATATCTACAGTGATAGAGATCTCACACCTATATCTGCAGTGATAGTGATCTCACACCTATATCTGCAGTGATAGTGAACTCACACCAATATCTGCAGTGATAGTGATCTCACACCAATATCTGCAGTGATGGTGATCTCACATCTATATCTGCAGTGATAGTGATCTCACACCTATATCTGCAGTGATAGTGATCTCACACCAATATCTGCAGTGATAGTGATCTCACACCAATATCTGCAGTGATAGTGATCTCGCACCTATATCTGCAGTGATGGTGATCTCACACCTATAGATGCAGTGATAGTGATCTCACACCTATATCTGAAGTAATGGGGATCTCACACCTATATCTGCATTGATAGTGATCTCGCACCTATATCTTCAGTGATAGTGATCTCACACCAATATCTGCAGTGATGGTGATCTCACACCAATATCTGCAGTGATGGTGATCTCACTTATATCTGCAGTGATAGTGATCTCACACCTATATCTGAAGTAGCATCTGCAGTGATAGTGATCTCACACCTATATCTGAAGTGATAGTGATCTCACACCAATATCTACAGTGATAGAGATCTCACACCTATATCTGCAGTGATAGTGATCTCACACCTATAACTGCAGTGATAGTGATCTCACACCAATATCTGCAGTGATGGTGATCTCACACCTATATCTGCAGTGATAGTGATCTCACACCTATAACTGCAGTAATAGTGATCTCACACCTATATCTGCAGTGATAGTGATCTCACACCTATATCTGCAGTGATGGTGATCTCGCCTATATCTGCAGTGATAGTGATCTCACACCTATATCTGAAGTAATATCTGCAGTGATAGTGATCTCACACCTATATCTGCAGTGATAGTGATCTCACACCAATATCTGCAGTGATGGTGATCTCACACCTATATCTGCAGTGATAGTGATCTCACACCTATATCTGCAATAATAGTGATCTCACACCTATATCTGCAGTGATAGTGATCTCACACCAATATCTGCAGTGATGGTGATCTCACACTCAATATCTACAGTGATAGAGATATCACACCTATATCTGCAGTGATAGTGATCTCACACCTATATCTGCAGTGATAGTGATCTCACACCTATATCTGCAGTGATGGTAATCTCACACCTATATCTGCAGTGATAGTGACCTCAAACCTATACCTGCAGTAATAGTGATCTCACACCTATATCTGCAGTGATAGTGATCTCACACCTATATCTGCAGTGATGGTGATCTCACACCTATATCTGCAGTGATGGTGATCTCACACCTATAGATGCAGTGATAGTGATCTCACACCTATATCTGAAGTAATGGTGATCTCACACCTATATCTGCAGTGATAGTGATCTCACACCTATATCTGCAGTGATGGTGATCTCACACCTATAGATGCAGTGATAGTGATCTCACACCTATATCTGAAGTAATGGGGATCTCACACCTATATCTGCAGTGATAGTGATCTCGCACCTATATCTGCAGTGATAGTGATCTCACACCAATATCTGCAGTGATGGTGATCTCACACCAATATATGCAGTGATAGTGATCTCACACCTATATCTGCAGTAATAGTGATCTCACACCTATAGCTGTAGTGATAGTGATCTCACACCTATATCTGCAGTGATGGTGATCTCACTTATATCTGCAGTGATAGTGATCTCACACCTATATCTGAAGTAGAATCTGCAGTGATAGTGATCTCACACCTATATCTGAAGTGGTAGTGATCTCACACCAATATCTACAGTGATAGAGATCTCACACCTATATCTGCAGTGATAGTGATCTCACACCTATAACTGCAGTGATAGTGATCTCACACCAATATCTGCAGTGATGGTGATCTCACACCAATATCTGCAGTGATAGTGATCTCACACCTATATCTGCAGTGATAGTGATCTCACACCTATATCTGCAGTGATGGTAATTTCACCTATATCTGCAGTGATAGTGATCTCACACCTAAATCTGAAGTAATATCTGCAGTGATAGTGATCTCACACCTATATCTGCAGTGATAGTGATCTCACACCAATGTCTGCAGTGATGGTGATCTCCCACCAATATCTACAGTGATAGAGATCTCAAACCTATATCCGCTGTGATAGTGATCGCACACCTATATCTGCAGTGATAGTGATCTCACACCAATATCTGCGGTGATGGTGATCTCACACCTATATCTGCAGTGATAGTGATCTCACACCTATATCTGTAATAATAGTGATCTCACACCTATATCTGCCGTGATAGTGATCTCACACCAATATCTGCAGTGATGGTGATCTCACACCAATATCTACAGTGATAGATATCTCACACCTATATCTGCAGTGATAGTGATGTCACACCTATATCTGCAGTGATAGTGATCTCACACCTATATCTGCAGTGATGGTGATCTCACACCTATATCTGCAGTGATAGTGATCTCACACCTCATATCTGCAGTAATAGTGATCTCACACCTATATCTGCAGTGATAGTGATCTCACACCTATATCTGCAGTGATGGTGATCTCACCTATATCTGCAGTGATGTGATCTCACACCTATATCTGAAGTATTATCTGCAGTGATAGTGATCTCACACCTATATCTGCAGTGATAGTGATCTCACACCAATATCTACAGTGATAGAGATCTCACACTTATATCTGCAGTGATAGTGATCTCACACCTATATCTGCAGTGTTAGTGATCTCACACCAATATCTGCAGTGATAGTGATCTCACACCAATATCTGCAGTGATGGTGATCTCACATCTATATCTGCAGTGATAGTGATCTCACACCTATATTTGCAGTAATAGTGATCTCACACATAGATCTGCAGTGATAGTGATCTCACACCTATATCTGCAGTGAGGGTGATCTCACGTATTTCGGCAGTGAGAATGATCTCACACCTATATCTGAAGTAATATCTGCAGTGATAGTGATCTCACACCTATATCTGCAGTGATAGTGATCTCACACCAATATCTGCAGTGATGGTGATCTCACACCAATATCTACAGTGATAGAGATCTCACACCTATATCTGCAGTGATAGGGATCTCACACCAATATCTGCAGTGATGGTGATCTCACACCTATATCTGCAGTGATAGTGATCTCACACCTATATCTGCAGTGATAGTGATCTCACAACTATATCTGAAGTAATGGTGATCTCACACCTATATCTGCAGTGATAGTGATCTCACACCTATATCTGAAGTAATGGTGATCTCACACCTATATCTGCAGTGATGGTGATCTCACACCTATATCTGCAGTGATGGTGATCTCACACCTATATCTGCAGTGATAGTGATCTCACACCTATATCTGCAGTGATGGTGATCTCACACCTATATCTGCAGTGATAGTGATCTCACACCTATATCTGCAGTGATGGTGATCTCACAACTATATCTTCAGTGATAGTGATCTCACACCAATATCTGCAGTGATGGTGATCTCACACCAATATCTGCAGTGATAGTGATCTCACACCTATATCTGAAGTAATGGGGATCTCACACCTATATCTGCATTGATAGTGATCTCGCACCTATATCTTCAGTGATAGTGATCTCACACCAATATCTGCAGTGATGGTGATCTCACACCAATATCTGCAGTGATAGTGATCTCACACCTATATCTGTAGTGATGGTGATCTCACACCTATATCTGCAGTGATGGTGATCTCACTTATATCTGCAGTGATAGTGATCTCACACCTATATCTGAAGTAGTATCTGCAGTGATAGTGATCTCACACCTATATCTGAAGTGATAGTGATCTCACACCAATATCTACAGTGATAGAGATCTCACACCTATATCTGCAGTGATAGTGATCTCACACCTATAACTGCAGTGATAGTGATCTCACACCAATATCTGCAGTGATGGTGATCTCACACCTATATCTGCAGTGATAGTGATCCCACACCTATAACTGCAGTAATAGTGATCTCACACCTATATCTGCAGTGATAGTGATCTCACACCTATATCTGCAGTGATGGTGATCTCGCCTATATCTGCAGTGATAGTGATCTCACACCTATATCTGAAGTAATATCTGCAGTGATAGTGATCTCACACCTATATCTGCAGTGATAGTGATCTCACACCAATATCTGCAGTGATGGTGATCTCACACCTATATCTGCAGTGATAGTGATCTCACAACTATATCTGCAATATTAGTGATCTCACACCTATATCTGCAGTGATAGTGATCTCACACCAATATCTGCAGTGATGGTGATCTCACACCAATATCTACAGTGATAGAGATATCACACCTATATCTGCAGTGATAGTGATCTCACACCTATATCTGCAGTGATAGTGATCTCACACCTATATCTGCAGTGATGGTAATCTCACACCTATATCTGCAGTGATAGTGACCTCAAACCTATACCTGCAGTAATAGTGATCTCACACCTATATCTGCAGTGATAGTGATCTCGCACCTATATCTGCAGTGATAGTGATCTCACACCAATATCTGCAGTGATGGTGATCTCACACCAATATATGCAGTGATAGTGATCTCACACCTATATCTGCAGTAATAGTGATCTCACACCTATATCTGTAGTGATAGTGATCTCACACCTATATCTGCAGTGATGGTGATCTCACTTATATCTGCAGTGATAGTGATCTCACACCTATATCTGAAGTAGAATCTGCAGTGATAGTGATCTCACACCTATATCTGAAGTGGTAGTGATCTCACACCAATATCTACAGTGATAGAGATCTCACACCTATATCTGCAGTGATAGTGATCTCACACCTATAACTGCAGTGATAGTGATCTCACACCAATATCTGCAGTGATGGTGATCTCACACCAATATCTGCAGTGATAGTGATCTCACACCTATATCTGCAGTGATAGTGATCTCACACCTATATCTGCAGTGATGGTAATTTCACCTATATCTGCAGTGATAGTGATCTCACACCTATATCTGAAGTAATATCTGCAGTGATAGTGATCTCACACCTATATCTGCAGTGATAGTGATCTCACACCAATGTCTGCAGTGATGGTGATCTCCCACCAATATCTACAGTGATAGAGATCTCAAACCTATATCCGCTGTGATAGTGATCGCACACCTATATCTGCAGTGATAGTGATCTCACACCAATATCTGCGGTGATGGTGATCTCACACCTATATCTGCAGTGATAGTGATCTCACACCTATATCTGTAATAATAGTGATCTCACACCTATATCTGCCGTGATAGTGATCTCACACCAATATCTGCAGTGATGGTGATCTCACACCAATATCTACAGTGATAGATATCTCACACCTATATCTGCAGTGATAGTGATGTCACACCTATATCTGCAGTGATAGTGATCTCACACCTATATCTGCAGTGATGGTGATCTCACACCTATATCTGCAGTGATAGTGATCTCACACCTATATCTGCAGTAATAGTGATCTCACACCTATATCTGCAGTGATAGTGATCTCACACCTATATCTGCAGTGATGGTGATCTCACCTATATCTGCAGTGATGTGATCTCACACCTATATCTGAAGTATTATCTGCAGTGATAGTGATCTCACACCTATATCTGCAGTGATAGTGATCTCACACCAATATCTACAGTGATAGAGATCTCACACTTATATCTGCAGTGATAGTGATCTCACACCTATATCTGCAGTGTTAGTGATCTCACACCAATATCTGCAGTGATAGTGATCTCACACCAATATCTGCAGTGATGGTGATCTCACATCTATATCTGCAGTGATAGTGATCTCACACCTATATTTGCAGTAATAGTGATCTCACACATAGATCTGCAGTGATAGTGATCTCACACCTATATCTGCAGTGAGGGTGATCTCACGTATTTCGGCAGTGAGAATGATCTCACACCTATATCTGAAGTAATATCTGCAGTGATAGTGATCTCACACCTATATCTGCAGTGATAGTGATCTCACACCAATATCTGCAGTGATGGTGATCTCACACCTATATCTGCAGTGATAGTGATCTCACACCTATATCTGCAGTGATAGTGATCTCACAACTATATCTGAAGTAATGGTGATCTCACACCTATATCTGCAGTGATAGTGATCTCACACCTATATCTGAAGTAATGGTGATCTCACACCTACATCTGCAGTGATGGTGATCTCACACCTATATCTGCAGTGATAGTGATCTCACACCTGTATCTGCAGTGATAGTGATCTCACACCTATATCTGCAGTGATGGTGATCTCACACCTATATCTGCAGTGATAGTGATCTCACACCTATATCTGCAGTGATGGTGATCTCACAACTATATCTGCAGTGATAGTGATCTCAAACCTATATCTGCAGTGATGGTGATCTCACCTATATCTGCAGTGAAAGTGATCTCACACTTATATATGCAGTAATAGTGATCTCACACCTATATCTGCAGTGATAGTGATCTCACACCTATATCTACAGTGATAGTGATCTCACACCTATATCTGCAGTGACGTGATCTCACACCTATATCTGCAGTAATAGTGATCTCACACCTATATCTGCAGTGATAGTGATCTCACACCTATATCTGCAGTGATAGTGATCTCACACCTATATCTGCAGTGATGGTGATCTCACACCTATATCTGCAGTGATAGTGATCTCACACCTATCTGAAGTAATGGTGATCTCACACCTATATCTGCAGTGATAGTGATCTCACACCTATATGTACAGTGATAGTGATCTCATACCTATATCTGCAGTGATAGTGATCTCACACCTATATTTGCAGTGATGGTGATCTCACACCAATATCTACAGTGATAGAGATCTCACACCTATATCTGCAGTGATAGTGATCTCACACCTATATCTGCAGTGATGGTGATCTGACACCTATATCTGCAGTGATAGTGATCTCACACCAATATCTGCAGTGACGGTGGTCTCACACCTATATCTGCAGTGATATTGATCTCACACCTATATCTGCAGTGATAGTGATCTCACACCTATATCTGAAGTAATGGTGATCTCACACCTATATCTGAAGTTATGGTGATCTCACACCTATACCTGCAGTGATGGTGATCTCACACCAATATCTGCAGTGATGGTGATCTCACACCTATATCTGCAGTGATAGTGATCTCACACCTATATCTGCAGTGATGGTGATCTCACACCTTTTTACTGTTAGCACATCACTACAGCAAGGCCAAGCGAAAGGAGCCCCTTGGGCGTGAAGGGGCGTCTTCAGACCTCAATAAACAACAAAGGAAGGCTGGACTCTGGTGTTGAGCAGTGACTGGTTGAAGAGTTGAAGGGAGCCTCGGCGTCTGGCAGAGGGGGGAGATGGTGCACACGTGTGCTCTGGAGGCAGAGTGGGGAGATGGTTTATGTATATCAGCACAGAAATCTGTTTAAAGGGTGAGGAAAAATACAGTAGCGAGAACGTTTTATTTCGGTGTAGACTGTGCGCGGTGCTGTTTTGTAATGTCGTCACTGGCAGACATAATCACATTTAGAAAAAAAAAACAGACTTCGGAAACATGATCCGTCACTACACGCCTCCTTTAGATAAGAAATACCCTCACGACAGCCGTTAAGCAAACGATCCAGTCCGGATGGGCCGTCCCAAAAGGAGACAGGGCGGTAACAAAGAAACCTCATTTTCAATCGGAGGCCACCGTTTAGCATAAACGATGACGCCAGCCAATGAAAATGATGGGTGGGGCTTCAAGTCCCCTTCTGAAATCTCCTCTACCACAATATGTCTCGCAGAGCGTGCAGCTCATGCGCGCTGCAACGCTAGGCGAGACCTAAAAAACAACGACAGTGTTTGAGGTCATGAAATGTAACAAGTGAAAAACTCTATATGTTGAGTATTAGGTCAAAAATAAGTTTATCCTCAATCCAAGGTATATTCTTAATTCAGGCCAAAACATGTTTCACGACAACATATCGCTTCATCAGGGCCACGAGATATATACAAAACACATAAGTGCGAGTTAATACTGGATGGGGATGGTTTGGCATTAACTAAATGCGAAGTTGTAATCAACGATATGTATTTCTTAAGTTCCTCAAATACTGTGGATCCCGTGTGTGCAGTTATTCATATCTTCTGTTCTTCTGAAAACTTTGTATGTAAACCATAGTGTCAGTACCATGGCCCGACAGCTAAGTGAAAAGATTTTCACTTAGCTGTCGGCCAACATACCGACACTACGGCACTTATGTATTGAGTATATATCTCGTGGCCCTGATGAAGCGATATGTTGCTGTGAAACACATGCTGGTCTGAATTAAGAATATTCCTTGGATTGAGAATAAAATTATTTTTGACCTAATACTCAACATTTAGAGTTTTTTACTCATTACATTTCATGACCTCATAAACTGTCAGTGTTTTTTCACGGGAAGGGTAATTATTCGCTGTTATGGCCCCAAGGTGCGGGCAGTAATGCTTGATTACAGTTAACAGCAGGAGACAATCATTTGGGGTGTCTGCTCTATAAATGGGCAATATCAGAGATTTAGCCTGAGTCTTCATAGGTTAATGGAAGTGTTGGTACAAGTGGTTTTTTTCTTCACTGCAAGCAGATACATGTATTTTGTTCCCATCTCGGTGGGGCATAAGGGGCATCTGAAGCAGCGATCAGCCTGTCCTTCCCACATCACCTGGCTCGAGGAGATAAGGCCTCTGGAAGGTTCCCCCCATGGGAGCTGCTTTCTGCATGAGCTCAGCCTCTCACAGCGCAGACACCAGCCCTCCCTAAAACGAGACTGCCCAACACTGTGCCCCGCGGGTCCTTTTGAAAACACATCTCAGTGAGTGAGACCCCAGCAGAGAATGACCTATCATAAGGGCACACCCTCATCGACTGCTCGTCCAAGGCACAGATCAGACAGCTCAGAGAGTCAATGCACCTACTAGCTCTGCATGCGCGCCATGCAGGTCACAGATTGCAGTACTGCCAACCTGTGAGTCACTGGTTTGAGTATTGGAAGGTCTGTTGGACTTTTCATCCTTCTGAAGTTGAGGTAAGGCGTAGCATGTTGTACGCAATGCTTTGAAGCACTGGCACGCCGGTGGCAGTAAGCAACAAAAACTATATTTTTAGTGAAGCATGATGTTGTTACCCATCTGTGACAACAGAGGCTCATCAGGTAAGTATGACAATGAATGTCCTAGGGTATGGCACAGCTTCCCAGTGCAGAACTGCAGGATCTAACCCCTCACTACTGCCCAAAGGAGCTGCAAACCCATCTCATCAAACAGGGGAGTAGCCAGGAAAAAAACATACCCCCCACTTGCAGTACATGCCGAAAGGCTTTAAGCGAGCTAAGCAAGCTCGTACCTCCCTAGGAGGCTCTGGGGCTGTCATGTACTCCCTTGAGATTTTTATTTTTTAAAGTGGGGCCAAACTGTCATTCCGCCGAGCGTTCCTTCACATAGGCTGTTAGCAGGTGATAGATAGATCCCTACTATCCAATTTCTCACAGAGAAAACTTTCACTAACAGGATGTTCACTATCGTGTTTTTAGTCCTGAGGAAGACCCCATGGTGATGTTGTTCAACTACACTCGTTCTTTGGGGGTTGAAACGTCGACGTAAACTGAACAAGCGTTCCATGCCTGATTAGACATACCCATGTCAGAATGAAAAAGGATATGTGTGTCTAGGGATTACTAGTGTTTATGGACGCTCAAACAACCTTTTGTCTATATGTTATTTCTGTCAAGTGTCTCCATAGCCCATTGTGTTAGTATTTGTGTAATGTATTGGGCACATTTGTTTGTAATTTTTCAATGTTGTGCATCAGTCCTGTTTTTGAATATTGATATGTGTATCATCGTATACGATATATGATTTTCTAATATATCGTTCACACTTTTGCAGTTCACAATGTTATTTGTTTTGTCATTCATGGTCAGTTTTGTATTTTGATGTATCAATGATTGTTAGTCCTAATTCGCTGTGTACACACCTAGCAGAAAGGCAATTGCGTTTTTCATGGGAGAACTAACTACACAGCAGATACACTAACTCCCTGAGTATATATGATTCCTACATTTTTGTCTTTGGTGACAGTTGCACGCACTCCTCCATCCACCTCATTTTTCTTTGTGAGTCAGAACACTCAGCTTAGCAGGTGCCTCATCACCCCCTACTCTAGTATAACCAGGGCCCTTTTCCTAAGGCCTATGCACCTCCCCAGGCTTGTCTTTTAAACTTCTTTAACACAATGTTCCCAGGTGGACACATAGCAGACAATGAATACAAACTATTTTGAAGTTTAAGATGTGTCTAATAATTGAATGTACATCATACCCCAATGAAACTGGTATGGTTGCAACATGAAAACCCTCTAAGCTATCTCGTGGCATCTGTTGAGAAGCATCAACTCATGAGACTCTGAATATCATGTGATGTTGGGTGGAAAAGGTTTTACCTTGCATTCAATGAAATAAGCTATTTTCTACCAAGCTGAAATAAATTAAAAATGTACCCGACAAAGAGCTGTGCCATTGCCCAATCCCACAATTCAATTGGGAAATACTTTTCAGTCACATTTGTACCTGTAGATTATTCTTCATATATCTCTATAACTAGAAGAATTGTGAGCTGTGCCCCCTTCGTAAAAGACATGCTGATATACACATTTAAGCTGCTAAACCTAATTTATATTTTTATAGTCTTCTTAAAAATTAATTAGGTTGAGCAACTGATGTGCAAGAACAAATCCCACGCTGAAACAACATTGATGAAACTTACATATGCCTAGGGCAGGGGTTTTCCATTGTAGGTCCAGGAGCACCAAATCCATGCCATCTTTTCAAGATAACCACTGAATATGTAAAATAGTTACATTTAGATATATTGTAAATATCCTGAAAATCGTACATAGATCCAGATCTCCTGGACCTACGTTGGACACCTTTGGCCTAAAAAGAAAAGAAGCTGTCTTAGTTGCAGTTTATTTCTTACCATCAGGAAAAACCATGTCAAATAGTTTCTGGAGAGGGGATTTCATCATTTTGTAATGACGATTTTTGTAACCAGAAAAATCATACCTCCTTTTGTTCATGAAATGTTGAAAAGTAATTGTCATGTATCACAGAGCAGAACAGTGGTGCATTGACAAAGTTAGTGATAGAGACCCAGTGTTATGCTAGAATTTAGTCACTTAAGCCAGGTATCAGTTGACTGGCAGAAGCTTGCAAAAGAGTTTTAAGTTTAGCAACTAGGTCGAAATCCCTGAAAAGGAGTTTACTTTTCGTCTGTAAAGGCTCCCTCTCATCCTCCCTCCACTCTCTTCCCATAAATGTTTTCGTCCATCTTCGCCTGGTTTATTTCATATTAGGTAACAATGCTTTAAAAAATCAGTCGAGGGAGAGAATGCTGCATATTTAGACATGGGAACATGCATCTCAATGTTGTCTGTTTTTGGCTTTTCAGGCACAAGCCAAACATGCATGAGGTGACAGAAGGCAAACTTCCAGCCCCCGAGTCAGCACTCTGATGTAGCACTGAGCTGCAAAAAGAGTGAGTTCCTGTTGTATGCCCGTGGTCTGCCCCTGTGCCCCTGTGACCTTAGGCTGGCTACTAGTGATAACAAGTGCTGATGGGGCGATCATCACGTGTTATGAAATGTTCCTTCTTTATCTCACAGTCTGCTGTACTGCGGATGCCATCAGAACAGCAGCTACAGCCACAGACCGTCCCCCCCTCCCCGCTCCAGCTGACGAAGCGTGGGGTTCACGGCGCCACTGTCATCAAACCACGCTTCACCAGAGTAACCACAATGATGCCAGACCCTGAGGAGTTTCCACCTCCAACCCATCTTACGTCACCTCTGCTCCCACCCACAGCTCTGCTACTGACTTTGCTCCTATGGCCTTCCTGTAAGCATCACGTGGGCCTTCTTTGTAGAATCCCGTCATGCACGGCGTTCTGGTGACTTGAAAGCAGGTTTGCCAGACACATACAGATCTTTACCCTTTATCATGTTACCTCCGTTAGTCCAGAGAAGTGGACTGGCTAACAGGGAATGGGATTCAGAGTGGGCATGGATGGAAGGGGGTGAATACTGACAGGCACAGGCAGGCCACCCCCTCTGGAGTCAAAGTGCGGTCGTTGCTGGGCAGCATTGGAACAGCCAGAACATTAAAATATCCTTCCCCCACCACACTTGGAATTAAAGCTCTGATGGCACCAACCCAGTGAAGCAAGTGAGCCCGAACCTCCCTTGAAGAGCTTCATTGTCTCTTCTACCCAACCATCTATCCATTCATCCTTGCACCATTCCATCCACCCTCTGATATCCACAATTTCTCCTTTCCAGTCTATCATCCATTCATTCTTTGGCCATTCCATCCATCCATGTGTTTACACATCTATCATCTACGCATGCACCCATCCATCCCTAAATCTACCCAAACATCCATCAGTTGACTTACACGTCCATCAATAAAGTCTTTCATTCATCAATTGATCCTTTTGTCCATTTATCCATTCTCTCTGATTTCCATTTACTCTGCATCATCCATCCTCTCATATTTCCATGTACTCTGCCGTCCATCCATCCATCCATCCCTTCTGTCATCCATCATCCACCCATCCATATTTCATTTACTCTGCTATCCTTTCACCCATCCTTCCACTCATCCTCTCACCCACTCATTCACCCATCCTTACACCCTTTCACCCACTCATCCATCTAGCCTTTCACTCACCCGTCCATTTACCAACCCATCCATACTTTCACTTCACTCATCTATCTATCCTTTCATTCACCTATCCATCCTTTCACCCACTTATCCAAGCTCCTTTCACCAGCCCACCCACCGTTTCACCCACCCATCCTTTCACCCAGTCATCCACCCATCCTTTCACCCATACATCCATCCTTTCACCCACCCATCATTTCACCCACTCACAAATCTATCCCTCTTCCCTTTTCTTCCTTTTTGCATTATTTGAGTTTTTGTCTGCCAGTTGCAGATAGAAAAGGCCCATAAGGAACCCCACCCCTGCTGAAGCTGGTAAAGTGGGGAGGTGGGAGTTCATGATGCCCCAACTGGGCAGACTAATCCAAAAACAGAGAAGCAGTTGAAGTTCAGATTGAGAAAGCCCTTTAGAGATTCTGGGGTCATGGGGCTATGTGAGCTGACCCCTCACTAGTAAACAGATATGCTTTACGGCTTGAAAACAAGGGCTGCGCATATCTCTGTAACCAAACAAGCATTTGCAAAGGCAATAGGTCTCGCCTATGAAAGAGTTATTGGCTTTGCCAATGTGTTTTAGCCATGTTGTACATCATCCTGGCTGTTGTTCAGAATGGCTATAAGTTATTGGTGTTAAATGGAGTGGCATAGAGTCAAGAGGAGTGGCATAGAGTGGAGTAGGGTGGCACAGAGTGGAGGGTTGTAGAGAGGAGTGGAGTGTTGTGGAGTGGCGTGGAGTGGAGCATCATAGAGTGGAGTGTTGTACAGTGTCGTGGAGTGTTGTAGAGTGGAGTGTCATGAGGTAGAGTGGAGTGTCAGGGAGTGTCGTAGAGTGGAGCGTCGTGGAGTAGAGTGGGGTTTTGTGTTGTGGAGTAGAGTAGAGTGGTGTAGAGTGGGTTAGAGAAGAGTACAGTGTAGTGTGTAGAGTGGAGGGGCGCAGTGGGGAGATGCTTAGAGTGGAGAGGCACAGAGTGGAGTAGAGTGTCGTAGATGGAGTAGTGTAGAGTAGAGTGGAGTAGTGTGTCATAGAGTAGAGTAGGGTGGAGAAGAGTGGGGTGGCATAGAGTGGAGTAGACTCGCATATAGTGGCATAGAGGGAGTCATGGAAAGTGGAGTAGAATGTGTTAGAGTGGAGAGTAAAGAGTCGAGTACAGTGTCGTAGAGTGCAGTGTCATAGGGTGGAGTTTTTTGAGCGGAGGGCCGGGTATAGAGTGGAGGGGTGTAGAGAGGAGTAGAGTGTCGTAGAGTGTCATAGAGTGGAGTGGTATAGATTGGAGTAGAGTGGAGTAGAGTAGAGTGGAGTAGAGTGTTGTAGAGTGGCGTAGAGTGCAGTGGAGTGCCATAGAGTGGAGTGTTGTAGAGTAGAGTGGAGTGTTGTGTAGAGTACAGTGGAGTAGAAAGTCATTGAGTGGAGTGGCATAGAGTGGCGTGGAGTAGAATAGGGTGGCATAGAATGGACTACAGTAGAGTAGAGTGGAGTAGAGTGCCGTAGAGTGGAGTGGCGTAGAGTAGAATGGTATTGAGTGGAGTTCAGTAGGGTGGCACAGAATGGAGTACAGTGTCATAGAGTGGAGTGTTGTGGAATGGCATACAGTGGAAGGTCATAGAGTGGAGGGGCATACAGTGTAATAGCGTAAAGTGTTATATAGTGAAGTGTGATAGAGTGGAGGGTCGTGGAGTGTCGTAGACTAGAGTGTTGTAGTGTGGCGTAGTATAGCATAGAGTGGCATAGAGTGGAGGAGAGTAGAGCGGCGTATAGTGGAGTGGAGTAGAGTTCAGTGGCATTAGGGTGCCATAGAGTGTCGTAGGTGTGGCATAGAGTAGAGTGGAGTAGAATGGTGCAAAATGCAGTCTCGTACAGTGGTGTGGTGTGTCATAGAGTGGAGGGCCATAGAGTGGAGAGTTATAGAGTGAAGGGTCATAGAGTGGAGTAACGTGTCATAGAGTGGAAGGGCGTAGAGTGTCGTAGAGTGGAGGCATGAAGACTGTCATATAGTGGTGTGGAGTAGAGTGGAGTGTCGTAGAGCGGAGTGTCATAGAGCAGAGGGTCGTACAGTGGCGGGGCGTAGAGTGGAGTGGTGTAGAGTGGAGCGGCGTAAAGTGGGGTGGAGTAGAGTGTAGACTGGAGTGAAGTAGAGTGTCATATAGTGAAGTGGCATGGAGTAGAGTGTCACAGAGTGTCAGAGTGAAGTACAGTGGATTGGGATAGAGTTAAGCGCTGTATAATGGAGCAGAGTAGCCTAGATTGGCATAGAGTGTAGTATAGTGTTGAAGAGTGTTGCAGACTGGACTGTCATAGAGTGCACTTGAGTAGTGTATCGTAGAGTGGATTGGCCAGAGTGGAGTGGTGTAGAGCAGCGTAGAGTAGAGTTGAGTGGGGTAAAGTGGAGTGGAGTGGCGTAGAGTGCCGCAGAGTGGCGGAGAGTGGAGTAGAGTGTCGTAGAGTGGAGTGGCGTAGAGTGTAGGATGCATGGTGCGGTAGTGCACTGCCAGTACAGACAACACATTTTCTATTGAAATGGCCATTACATTTGCAAAGACATACAGTTTTACTGATAAAACTGTACAGTGCATAAACGATAATGTGTGAAAATGACATCATCTAGTGTATTGATTTGTTTTGATCCTATTAAAATATTTGTTTCCAGCCCACTTCAGAATTACAAAAAATGTGCTTCATTTGTGAGTTGTTAATATTTTGTTTTATTTTATTTTAGTATTTGCAAAAAACGTACAAACCCCGAACGAAAACTTGACACTAAGGAGCCCTGGGTGGAGAGCATACCCAAAAAATGTATTGAGGTACTTCAAAGGGATAATTAGATTGTGGAAAGCAACCAGGTCTTGTGTAATTTCCTAAACTTTGGAAGAAAGGATTCCTTCTTCGGCTCTGGAGGCATCTCATTCCAAAGCGTTGCCACTGAAATGGAGAATACATGACCTCCAAGGGTATTTCGGTTGATTCTTGGTATGTTAAGCAGAAACTGATTTTCCACTCTCAGTGCCGGAGGTGGTTTGTAAAAAACAAATACACCAGACAAAGTATTTGGGCAAGGATTATAAAGTGATTTCTGCACAAGACACAAAGATTTAAACCTACTTCTCTGGGTCACCAGGAGCCAAATCAATTTGGCCCAAGCGGGTTTGACCAAATCAAATTTTCATAAGTTCAATGTTAATTATGCTGTAGGATTTGGTATTAATTGCAACTTTGTAATAGATTTTACTGGAAAAGCCAAATAAATGGCATTGCAGTAGTCAAAATTAGAAGTTGAAAGAGGCATGACTTGACTACCAAGTTATCCTGGTCCTCCATTGTAAAAATATTGGTTGAACCTCACAGCCAAATTTTTATCGCTGTGGACTGGTTTGGGCTTCTGTCCAAGGGAGTTGGACCACAAAGGAAAACTCTAATTATCTGTAACTATGGTAGTAAATTACAGGTACTCAGAGGTAACACCTGCTACCTCTGGCTTCCCGTTTAATTCCCCTGGTGCTGTGTTCCCTACACCCAAAGTCTGAAAGCATTTTTTTTACTTTCTGTAGCTTCCACTCACACCTCAGGGGCAAATAGGAGGCTGCCTTGTGACTATGGCTTGGATAAGAAGGCAAACTTATGTTATCATATGGTGTCAAACAGTGCATGATCTCAATTCTGCTTTCTTGTATTACGGTTAATTAAGGCTTATGTGTATAATTGCATTTGAGTCCCTTACAGTCTGCCTGAATTAGGGTTCTATTAATGGGCAAAAGTCTATGAGATGAACAGTGGATCAGAGGTAGGTTTCGCTTCAATTTTTAGATTTTGGGTCTATCCATTCCCTCACAATCCAAAGTGTTTTGCCATTCTGTTGTGACCATACCTTCTGCTGCTGCAAAAGACAAAGAGTACCTCTTCAAGGGCAATTGTTTGTATTGTATGACGGGAATAGTTTACTGTGATTTGGGGAGATACTGGCCTTTCCTGAGTCAGGGCCAATGTTTCCATTTATTATAGGTTGAACAGGAGCATACAACTGAATTAAAAATACGCTTCCACCTCCTACTCCTCTCCTCCATGTATTTAAAATCATACTTATTTTTCTTAAGCTCCCACGCATATGCACATGTGTACTTACAGCGCTGCCCCATTTGAGCCCCCGATGAAGAAGAATGGACCAGGGCCACGGGGATCCTCTTGACCTGTTCCCTCGATCGTCCTCCTCTGGTCGGTCTTGGTTTCTTTGGCTTCATCTAAAGGTTCAGATTCAACAGGTCCGGAGGCGGCTGTGGGTAACATTGGAGAGGAATTAGAGTCTATTCAAGATGCCCTTTTTCTAACAGCAACTACTATAGCCTTAGAGCCCGCCGTAGCGGGCTTTACCGGCCATTAAAGTCCCGCTCTAGTTCAGCTCAGGCCTTTAACAAGGGATAGGGCCTTTAATGGGCGGAAGAGCCCGCTACGGAGGGCTCTAAGGCTATTCGAAAATTCCGCCCCTAGAGGGCAGAATGTTTTAATTTGTAAAAACAAAGGCCTCACGGAGCCAGAGGGGGTGGAAATCCCCTCGGGCTCCGTCAAGCCTTTGTTAAACATTGGAATGTTGATGCTCCAGGCTTCTACCGGCCATTAGAAGCCCCGAGCACTCCATTGTTTTCAATGGAGCGCTCAACATTCCAATGTTCTAATTAAGCATACATTTAAAAATCTATTCTGATCACAACTATTGTTATCCCAGATTATGTCTTGAATACACACCCACCTCAGAGACTTTGCAACAAAGAATTAAAAACAGATTGGTAGTCTCTCAATGAAAAGAAACATGACCCTATATGACCCTATCATCCGTCCCTCGCTTTCCTTCATTACATGAGGCACCCCTGCCTCATCAGACCAATCACACGCTATTTTCTACCATAAAAATCCCCCCACCTCTACGGCTCCTGTCAGTAATCAAGCATCTTAACCAACACAGATGTCAGTTGTGCATACTGGAAGGGGGAAGGGACCATGAATGAAAGCGAGGGAGTAGGACTCAGCGTAATGTCAGTACTGGTAAGTAATGTAAGCATTACAAGTGCCTCTTGCACTGTGTTTGGAAACACTAGGGGGCAGATTTACAAGCCCCTTGCGTCACTTTTGCGTCACTTTTCCCATGTTAAAAGTGACGCAAAAGTGGCGAAAGGGCCTTGTAAATCTGCCCCTAGATACACATGAAGTACTTGGACTTCAGGCAAGAAGGCATTCCAGATCCTTTGCGCAGCACCCAACCAGGCTGAACACACAGGGACTGATGGTAAATCCTGAGGGGAAGGAGTTAGACGAGCCCTGAGGCTCAGCGAGTATAATCTGAACCGGTAGTATTCATAGACATTTAAGGCTCAACTCATGCAATACTGTAAAAGGCGGCAATGTTAGTTATAACTGGCAGAAGCTAAGTTTTGGAAAGTCTGGTACAAACTGACCAGCATCACGTGGTCATGTTTCAGGTCACCTAAAAGGTCTAAATTGAAAAGGAGATTTCGGAATTCCTAATTATACATAGAATCACAGCTTAATTATCTGAAATTTTATTGATTCAGGAGATGAACATAGATGAGGACTTGCTTTTGCAGAATACAGGTGGCACCGCAACAAGCCAGAGGCGTTTCATCTTCTGAAAAGGATAATATGGCCAGCCGCCAGGCAGGATGTTGTGGCTGTTTCTGCCCTAGCCCTGCTAGCCTATGACAGCCACAGTTCTGATGATCAACTCAGATAGATTGTTGTCTTGTCATGTGACAAGATGAGGTGAAGCAGTCATCCGGTGTGTGACTGGCACAGAAGGTGTAAAGGGATTACGTTAGGGTACAGATGATTATATTCCTTTTGCTCCCCATGATATACCCAGTGGTCCCTGATATCAACACTCCACCCTCAGGAAGAAGCCTCTGCCAATCACGGTGGACATCTTTGGATAATGTGCCTTGTCTTCTGTGGCAAACAGGCTACCTTAGAAACCCCCCACCACAAAAAGATGCCATCCTAAGTGTTATAAAAAAAATCCCACCAATAGAGATGTAGCACTTACAATCTAAGCAGTTTGTATTGGCACTGAACTATTAACAACTTAAAAAGCACAGAATTGGCAATTCTCATATATAGTTTTTATTTGGGGTTTTTAAAGTGCTATAAAACTACCCTGTGGTAACCTCCAAGTGCTTCCTGGTAGGGGAACATATAGAAGAGATTGTTTGATTCATTGCAGGAGTCTCATGATGAGGGACTTTCTGATCCACCAACAGGTAAGAGTGCAGGAAGATACATAACAAACGACAAAGCCTTGGGGAGACCAAGAGTCCTGGAAGCCTGGGCGCCTAAGGAAGATGCAGCCAGCCTTAGGCGCCTGCCCAGGCAGACCCATCTGGAGAAGGGGGTCAAGGAGAGGGCGTATTTATCCAAAATGCCCGGGGTGAAGAGGCGAGTCTTTAAGCATCCTCTATATTTGAGATCATCCTTTTCCAGTCTGTGGTGCAGAGCTATGCAGCCCCATGGAGAAGCAATGGTCGCGGAAAGATCAAACACTGCATCTTTTGTAGCTGAAAGATACGACTGCCAGAAGGCCCATGTTAGAGGACCTCAGGTTTCTGGTTGAGTGCAGAAGCAAACCGTTTTTCAAGATAGCGGTGCAAGTGGCCATGCAGAGCTTATGTACCAAGTAAAGTGTCTTTTAAAGGCAATTCTTTCTTTTATTAAAAGCCAATGTAAGGGTTTCAGGGCCAGGACGAGGTTATCCTGTCATTTCAAGCAGGACAAAGAATAAGCAACATAGGTTTGATTTCTCTGGAGTTGTGAGAGGGATGTGCCGATGCGATCAGCGTATAAAGGGTATTGCAGTAATCCAAGCATGACATGGCCACAGTGAGCATTAGGGAGGCTCTTTAATAAGAAGGGAGCAGGGGTGAAACCACTTTTACCAGACGTGGCTGAAGGCTGTTTTGGACACAGCATGAATTTGGTGGGTAAATGACAGATAACAGTCAAAGATCACTCTCAGAATGTGTGCTTTGTCCAAATGGATTGTGGAGTGGAGGTGGAGAGGTGTGGTGCAGCGGCCAGGGCAGCTGACTTCGGAGCACAGGGTTCACGGTTCGATCCCCGGCTCCGGCGGCAGCTCAGCTCAGCACCATGTGACTCTGGGCAATAGCTCACTTAATTTCCACTCCGGCCCCCAGCACCTTGAGACCCAAGGGTGAGTAGCTGCGCTATATAAAAACGGACTTACATTTTTTTTTTAGTGCCCAGTCTATTTGGTCATGGCAGACAGAGGGTGAGATTGAAAAAGCCCAGGTGCAGGATTTCAATTTTTTGCCTTTTCGATATGAGGCAATTCTTTTGCGCCCGCCGATGAAACTGTGAAATGCAGTGGAACAAAGTGAGAAAGCTCATCCTTGATCTTGAGGTGGAACTGAGTATCATTATATATTATATATACATTAACATGGACAGAGAGCTAACAGCGAATGCACATCTGTCTCTTGTGGTGAAGCACAGCCCTGTTGCATGTAAAATATAGGGTGTTGTGGTTCATTGCCCCAACGCCCCACAATTGGCTGCTTATAATGAACCAATCACGGACAGAGGCACATTGGCTTGTAGGAAAATTGTAAGATTTCCTAATGGGCCATGACTCTAGAAAACCAGTTTGGCCTGACATGTGACTGGCTCTGCTCAAGACGTCTCACCTTCTAGAGGCAATGACGTATTCAGGAAATTCTCTGATTTTCCTGTAAGACTTTTTAGACTGCTTCTGGTAAAGGACCAACGATTAATATCACACACCTGCCCCCAGCAGAGAAACTTCTGGACCACGTAAAGCACCTCCGAAGAACCAAGCTGAGTTATTTTAGCAGATAATCAACAGAAGCAAGCGAAGAACTTCATCTATGCTAAAAAGAAAAACAATCTGACGCCTTCTTAGACATTCAATAAGAAAACTGAAACAAGGACCTTATACGTGCTAAACAAAAGAAGGAAATAGTGCACCTCCTACACATTCAATTACAGAACCAAGAAAAGGAATGTTCTACAAGTTCAAGACAAGAATCAAGCGGATCACTGCCTACATTTTCAACAGGAGAACCAAGTGGAATTAGTGGAAATACTACATGTTCAATAAAAGATACTTCATGAATATATGCAAGAATTAAAGCATCGCATTTATGCTCAGAAAGTGAACCAAGAATAAAACTAAAATATGGAAACCAGGAGAGGTACACAAACAAAATACAGGATTTGAGCCATGTACCAAATATATGATAACATGAGACTTACACTAATGAATGGTGCATATAAAATACCCTAGATAATAAGTTAGATACTAAAATCTGGTAGATAAATGACATATGCCAGCTATATGAGGGATAACGTTCCAAGGGAATAGAATACAAATACAAAAAATAAGGATTATACTGTAAATATAAAAAGCTATGGAACCATCTCACCAATATAGGTCCTAATTCACATGTTTAATGCCACATGATCACAAAAGCACTAAAGCCAGTTAGATGTTGAAGCACCAAGTGACCACTAAGAAAGGCCACTTCAAGATCATATGTTTATTATATGTGTCTTAATCTCACTCGTCATTGCCTTAACCTATAATAACTTCTACTCTTTACCATGCCTAATGACAACATTGATCCTGCACCTCGATCCCTAGTGCCACGGCCCTACTACATCACATTTCCACTACTCTGTCTCCCCATTTTGTTTTTACCCCTACTTCTTTGCTTGTTTCCTGAAATAAAAGAGCTTGGGTATTATGGGTGGTTCTACATCCGTCATCACTTTTTCCTGATTCACTTTCCAAAGTCTTGGTTTCCCTTTTAACTCCTTTCTCTCTTTTCCCTCACCCACTTTCCTTCTTTTTGAACTTTTTTTTGTGTCACACAAATTATACTCACACCCCTTCCTCTACCCTCTTCTTACCTTTTAATTTTACTGAGATTAATTTGAACAGAATATAATTTCTACTTTGGTACCTTGCATCCTTTGTGCTCACTAACATGTCGGATCCTGTTTATTTATATTTTTTATGTTACCCTGCTTATTGCTAAAATGTAGCTGTTTGTTCAGCAGCTGCACTTCCTCTTTCCCAGGTCATGACCTTGTGGATTATGCCTAAAGGCGTGATTACTACTGTAATCCTGAACAGCAAACTACTATGGGACAAAACAAAGAAATCAGCCTGAAACTTCTTCGACACAGTGAACTTACAATGCAATACAATAAAACATACAATACAGTACAATAAAACTTATAAAGCGCACAGCTGTCAAAACAGGCATCCCCGTGCTAGAAGCAGGAAAGAAACCCCAACAGGACTCTCAATTATTGATTAACCAGGCCTTTAGTTGTTTCCTAAACTGATACTCATTGGAAATCCGATGAAGGAATAAAGGGGACTCATTCCAGGCTTTAGCGTCAGATAGGTGAAGGAGCGTCCACCCTTGGTCTCACAGCAGAACCTGGGAGTAGTAATTAACAGAGCATCCCTAGACTTAGGCTCATGCGACTGCCCCTACGGAAGGAGCCTGCTAAATGAATAGTTGGGAGCCAACCAGGGCTTTGAAGATGACACAATTCTCAATCAGGAGCAAATGTAATTCTTTGGGACTCGGCATTACTGAGCGGCGTCTTGGAACATCCCGTATCAATTTGGTGGCGGCATTTTGTACAATTTGCAGCTGTTTAAACAGATAGTCTGGGAGGCCTGAAAACAACGTGTTAGCATAATCAAGGCGTGAACTGATCGCCGCATGTACTATAGTTTTCTTAGATTCGACAACTCTAACATCTTCTTCAAGGAACGTAGCAATGAAAAACACATCCCTGCGAGAGATGTAACATGGGGACGGAAGGAGAGCCTATTGTCAAATTTGACCCCAAGGTTTTAACCACTGTAGAAGGGGATGGAGTCAGCCCCAATTCAGTCGGCCACCAGTCCTTTGACCAACAGGACTCGTTTGGGCCCAAAAGAAGAATCTCGGTTTTCTGGGTGACATGAGACTTGTGGAGTACTCTGCATCCATCACAATTCAAGGCCATCCACAAACTCAAAGACTTCCTCACCCTTATCCAAGCCTGGATGTCAAGTGCACACCTACCTCTAGCTATTCCACCGCCATTCATTCCTACTGAGAAAAGAACCAGGCAAGCTCATATCCAGAACTGACGTTTTTACACAGAGCTGGAAAGAGTCACATCCCATCACTCTGCAAATATAAAATCACTCAAATACATTATCCACCACAACTTCAAGAAGAAAGGGGGGTGCAGACACAGAGAACATCAGATTGATAACCTTGTGTAACAAATGTCATGAAAAACATTGGTATCTACTCAGAGACGATCCTGATTTGGCGCTTACCCCAAAATGACATGTAAGAAGGCTCAGTCGTTATCAATGATGCTGACTAGCAGGCACCTTACTATAAGTGGACCAGTCAACTTGGTTGGGAGTGCATATTGAGGGAAATGCTTTTTTGGACATGCTGTAAGTGTAAAGCATGTGCGCAGGGCATTTCTGGAGGAAATCATGAGATCCATAGGAAAACAATTTGAAATTACAAAAACCAAGTGCAAGAGCACGTTTGTGGTATACATCCTCAGATGCTCATGCAAATTACTTTATAATGGGAGAACTACTTTTCAGTTACATAATATTAGAGCATTTACAGGCTATTGTCAACCATGAGGTGAACTACCTTCTTGCAAGGCATTATAGAGAAATACACCTAGGGGACTCCTCATCACTTGTGTTTTGGGAAATCGATCAAGTGGTTAAATCTGTAAGAGGTGATTACAGGATGAAGTCCCTAAGACAACTCGAATCGAGATACCTTATAAAATATTGAACCAAGACCCCATATGGACACGATGTGGATGAAGAATTCTTTGTATACATATCAATTTCAAAGAACTGTGATTGACTTTTGCCTTTGCTGCTGCCTTTTTAACTGCTATTTACCAAGTTACCTCTTCACTTTTTTTTAAAATTTGGTTGTGGTTTGGGTATAATCACACTTTTTCCATTTAGGTATTACATACAGTATTTCTTCTCTCTGCTGCTTCCAAGTAGGAGCTTTGAGGTGGATCTCATGACTGTAGCCTCTGCCCACTGGTGGGAGTGATTGTCTACTGTACGAAGGGCCTTTTCACCTGCATGCATGGGTTGAATTCTGCCTCCCAGAATTCCGTAGGGATTTGCTGGCACAAGTACTGTGTTCTAGGACTGATTAGTCCGAATGCTTAAGAATTTGGTTCATGTGGAAGGAGAGCAACACTGTTTTCACTCTGTTGGAGGGATTAAAACAATATCGAATATCAATTTAATTTAATGTTATCACAGACTCACCAAGTAACGCAGCATGCATGCACTTTATGTCGCAGGTGTCATGTGATGCAACATCTTTTTGATGTGGTTACATCTTGAGTGTTTCACGCTATATGTGGGGCATATCTAATACCAATGACTTTATTGAGTTACATTACATGTTGTTTGATGCAGTGCTTCAGTGTATCAAATTTAAATGTAAACTACAATTCCCAGCATCCTTGCAGCATGAAAAGGTAGAAAGACTATTTATATAAGGGAAATACAGGAGAAAATCACAGTGTGATCAAGATATATTCACAGAAAAATCCAAAGGTGTAAGCGATGTTATAGTTAGGTGAAAATGTTGGTTAAAACATACCATTTCAAACAAACAAAACCATTGAAATTCACCAGCTATAGATATCTCAAGTAACTACAACTCGTGCCCTAAGTTAAGTATAACTTGTGCACCCGCCATGCATAGTGTTGTCATCAGTGATGTCTTTTCAGATGTTGCAGTCATGCTATCAATGATGTCATAGATTATGTCATGAGTGATGTAATATGCAGGGTAATTAGCAGTGCATAGTGAGGGCGCACGTTATAGTTACTTTAGGGCATAAGTTATAGCTACTTGAGATAACTATAACTGGTGAATTTCAGTGGTTTTGTTCATTTAAAATTGTATGTTTTAACCAACATTTTCACCTAACTATAATGTCCCTTTAACCTTTGTGTTTTTCAGTGAATTTCTAAGGTTTTTTAAATGTAAAGTAAGTTACTATTAGGGGTGGGAAGAATTTTGTATTCTGCTGGCATAATTGGAGGAATTTAGGGGCACATGCATCAAGCATTTTTGTTTTCGCAAATGGGCCGATTGGCAGAATTTCAGATGCAGCAAACCCTATTTTGCTATTCAGTAATCGCAAAATGGGTTTGAGATTCGCTATTAGGAAGGGGAGTCTTCAGGGCGTCCCTTCCTAATACCGAATCGCATCGGTATGCATGAATGTTTTGTGACCGAAATGCGGTTGCAAAACATTTGCATTTTACCACCCATTCACAAATGGGAAGGGGTCCCCAAGGGACTCCTTCCCCTTTGTGAATGTTTGTAAAAAACATTTTTAAGAGCAGGCAGTGGTCTCACGACCACTGCCTGCTCTTAAAAAATGAAAGGAAAACTTTTCATTTTTATTTTTGTAAAGCATCTCGTTTTCCTTTAAGGAAAATGGGCTGCTTTTAAAAAAAAAAAAAAGATTGCTTTATTTAAAAGCAATCACGGACATGGTGGTCTGCTGACCCCAGCAGGCCGCCATCCCTGTGATTTTTGCGATTCCTAGGGGTCGCAAATTGCAACCTACCTCATTAATATTCATGAGGTAAGTCATTTGCGATCCCCTAGGAATCGCAGAAAGTGCTCAACACACTTTCATGCATGCCGTTTTGCGATTTCCTAATTGCGAATCGCAATGATTCGCAATTAGGGAATAGCATAACGGTGTGTTGATGCATCTGGCCCTTAGTAATTCTGCATTACTCATGTAACTTGGAATTACTAATAAATTCCACCACTCTGCTAGCAGAATTAATCAGCACTGTAATTGGTTTTTAAACAGGGCTGGAAAAGGGAGCAGCCCCACTATGTTTAAAAACCACAGCAGATGAAACTTTAATCTGCATTGGTTTAAACATAGAGGGACTGCTCCTTCTACCAGCCCTGTTTAAACCACTGCAGTCCAGTGCATACCACTCGGTGCCCTTAAATAAGTATGTGAGGGTACTGAGGGGTATGAACTGAAGTGGATACTCCTTCTTTTTTTTTTTTCTCTGAGTTTTATATAGCGCGACTTGACCCGATTCGGGTATCAGAGCGCTTTACACGAGCACCAGTTGCGTTACATGAGGACACATTAATTTTTGTTAGGCACGGGGAGATTGAGTGATTTGCCCAGAATCACAGGATGTTGTGCGTCCCTGCAGAGACTCGAACCTGGATCCCCAGCTCCAAGGTCGACCGCCCTAGGCGTTAGGCCAACTCCTCCTTAGTGCCCTTAAGTGCTTATGTAAGGGCACTGAGAGGTTTGCACTGCACCGCCGTGCAGAGCATACCCCTCATTGCCCTTACATAAGTATGCAAGGGCACTAAGGGGTGTGCACTGCACTGGAGTGAATACCCCTCGGTTCACTTGCATACTTATGTGAGGGTGCCGAGAGGTATGCACTGTACTGCACTGCATACCCCTTGATGCCCTTACATAGGTATGTAAGGGCACTGAGTGGTATGCACTGAAGTGGATACCCCTTGGTGCCCTTACTTTTGTAAGGGCAGCGAGGGGTATGCACGGAACATTGCAGTGCCCATTCTGCCCCTTCATGGAATTCTGCAAAATCTTGCAGAATTTTAATATATTTCCACGGAATTCCGCAGAATGAAACTCCCTGAATTCCACCCATCCCTAGTTATCATTACAATTTCAAATTATAACGTCAATTTAACCTTTGGTTTTTTCAGTGGATTTCTATTTTTTTAAGTAATATTTTAGTACCATATGTAATGCCAACCCCACACCGTGGCCAGGCCTTGTGCCCAGCTCCCTCCCCGCGGGCATCCAATCACTCGCTGTGAACTGCATGTGGGTGGTTGGGCGCAGGACATGCATGATAAACATCGCTGACTGGATGAAGACCAACTGTCTGAAGCTCAACACTGACAAGACCGAAGTGCTGATCTTTGGAAGCAATGACTCCCAGTGGAACGACACCTGGTGGTCCTCAGAACTCAGACATACTCCCACACCGACAGACCACGCCAGCAACCTTGACATCATCTTTGACAGCAAACTCACCATGAAATGGCAGATCAACACAGTCTCCGCCACCTGCTCTCACACTCTCTGCATGCTCTGAAGGATCTTCAAATGGCTCCTCATCGGCACAAGGAAACCTGTCACTCAAACCCTAGTCACCAGCCGGCTGGACTACGGCAACGCACTGTATGCAGGAACATCCTTCCAACTCATGAAGAGACTCCAGACGATACAGTACTCAGCGGCCAGACTCATCTTAAACCTGCCCAAACAGACCCACATCACCCCCCAACTCAGGAACCTCCACTTGCTCCCCATCCAGAGAAGATGCCAATTCAAGATGCTAACACACGCTTACAAATCCCTCCACATCTAAAGACCAGCATACATCAACTTCCACCAACCCTCCAGAGACCTTTGCTCTGCCTCCCTTGCCCTTGCACAGACACCACACATCCGCTGAAGCTTCAGTGGAGGCCATTCTTTCTCCTACCTCGCCACCAAGTCCTGGAACAGCCTTCTCCTCCACCTCCAGTCAGCACCCTCTAAGGCAGAATTCAAGAAGGGACTCAAGACCTGTCTTTTTGACTGAGCCCAGCAACATAGCACCTGGAAACCCTTGTGGGTTCATAGCTGTGCTCAACAAATACATATTGCTTGATTGATTTATTGACATGGCGCCAAAACCCCTGTGGGTGCCCAAAGCTGTGATGTTACAATATATAGGGTGTCATTTTAAGTATGGCAGACCTACTGAATTAATCAAAAGGTCAGAACACCAAAATATAAAAGGTAGGCCTATTGGCTTTATGAAGAGATCAGCATATTAACATATATAAAGCTGACCTATTATCTTTGTCAAAAAGTCACCAATAATTATAATCAAATGTACATTATATAAATTCACACATTGCAATCTATAATAAAAGTAGTTGTCATCATTTTTTTTAAATAAAGCCTTATTTAAAAAAAAAAAAACATCATCAAGTCTTTAACTCTTTCTTTTAACTTTTTTTTCAGACCATAAGGTGCAGCCATAGAATCCACCACAGGGGGGACCTACACTTCAGATGAGAGGCATATAGCTTCAGCTCTGAGTGGTGTAAAAAATTTGATAGGTTCTCCTGGGGTCATGGATTAATGAATCAGGAAACTTACTGTGTTTAGGTCGAGCCTAGAGCAGCGCATGCGCTGCTTGCTCGACTTTTAGTAAGGGGGTTTTCAAAGTGCTACCAGAGGCTTTTGCTGGCGTCAAGCTTGCGTGCATGTGCGCGTGAACGCGCGCAGCCGTCATCTGTGTTTTCTCCGTCACGGGTAATTAAGTGTATCGCGATCACTTTAACTTTCGGCGCCCGCGCGGCCAAAGCTTTTCGCGCGCGCTTGTCTAAATATTCCTTTTTTATTTAGCTTTATTTCGTGCAGCTTGTGTGCCATAATATCAACCCAATTAGCCTATTTGTGAAGCTTGTGCGCGAGTCCCTTTAAATCCAACTTATTGTCACTTAAGGCAGTTTTCTGGCTCCAATGCAAAGGATGTGTGTTTCATAGGCGCACATTTCACTTGGTGAAACACAAAGCTTTAGAAAATGCAAATGGCAGAAATGGGTGGAGCAGGAGGGTGCAGTTGACTGCTCTGTGGAAGCCAGCCTTTTGTTATTCTTAAGAACAGTTTATTGCAAAGTGTTCACACTACTTGCAAGCTGTTTTATGGGTGCTCCAGGAAGGAGACAGCTCCGTTAAGATAAGGACCAGGAATCAAAGGCTATATCTGTTTCTCAGACTGCTTTGCCATATGGTGGAATATGCACAAATTAACCAGCACTTTCTGCAAGCAATATTTCACTTTTTAGATTTCACAACAGAGTGCTATATAGGGAAAGTCAACCCTATGCTATTGACACTGTTTTTGTGAAATGTGTGCTGCTTTTCTTTTTTTTAGTATAATATCGTATAGTGTGCACTTTTGTCGAAATTATGCTTTCTTCCGATTTCAAAAAGTTTTTACACAATGCTCCCAACCCTACTAGCCAATGATAAAAATTATTTGTGATATCTTCAAAGGCTTTTTTCTATAATATGGGATAGTGCGCACGTTTTAAATTTTTTGTCCTTTTTTTGTCTCTATTTCCTGAAGCGTCTACGTGAAAATCCCAAACTTACTGACCCATTATGAAGTTTATTTAGCTCAGCCCTCAACCTTCTCACCCTTTCATTGTTATTATTCCTTTTTTTAAAAAAAATAATTTAACACACGTTTTTCGCATCTTTCCAGGCGCAGCATCTTACTTCATTTAATTAGGGAGGGTGGAATTTATATAGTGCAAATTCCACCCGAAAGGATTGGAGTCTTTTACATACGCAGAAATTATATTACTTCAATAAACATTCACTTATCAGTAGCCATGTTGAACTGGAGTAGCTTGGCTAAAAAAAAATTTTTAAGTTAAACCGACACCAATACTTAAACCTAGTTTACCTGTTCCAAAGTCAGCCGATCTGTTCCTTTATACAACATACATATTATATCCACATATTTAAATCCATAACACAGTATCTCACTCTACATAATTCCACTACAGTCTGTACCATTTAATTACTATCCACATAATTCCACAGCACACCATGCAACATATTTCCGCTATACAACTCCACACCACACAATCACACACCACGCAATTCCACAAAAAAATACCAAAACAACACATCTCTACATCATACTTCAACAAACCTTATCATCTCTCTCACACACACACTGCCCATCTCATCTCTCCCTCACACTAATACAACTACCCCCTGACATCTCACAATTCCACTGCCCCCTCACATCCATCTCGCACACTCCCTGTCTCCTCTCTACACTGCCTGCTCACACATGCTACCTTCCTGTACATCCTCGTACTGGGTACAGGTCCACCTCTCGCCTCCCCCCAGGTGCCCCTCCCACTACGCTCTCTCTCTCGTACTCTCTCTCACAACACTCTCTCGCTCTCTCACGCACTGATCCAGCATTTCTCATATTGGTTCAGTTCACGTCTTTCAGCACAGTTTTTTTACCATAACTTTTAAAAAAATCCGGACCGCGAACACACAGTCTCCTCCTCTTCCAGATTCTTCTGCGTACACAAGCGCAGCCTCTTTATGCGTCTATAACCTTCCCTTCTTTCTCTCTTTGTGACACACTGTTTCTGATACTGTGACTGGAGTTCACACACCATTTCATACACAAACTACCTATCCCTCTCAATCTTCCTTTACATCTATTCTATACAGCTCTCACCCCTATCTATTCACCATGCCACATAATTCCACTGCACAAATATACTACACCCCACACAATTCCACAACTAACAATTCCAATTCAAACCACATAATTCCACTACAAACATACATACATCCACTCCACTACAAACAAAAAAATATAAGTAAAAAACAATGTCATTTACAATGCCAATAACTCTAACTTTTACAAATGCGAGACCGATTGCATTACAAATGCTTGTTTATTTAATGTTGCCGGGAGCTGTTGCCCTCCATGCAGCCATCCAAACATTAAACAGAAAATCTCTAGCAGGGCATTATGTGGGTGCTCCTTGCAAGAAGCAGTGAATCATAATTTAGCAACTACTGATGGTAATTTATTATTACTTTTGTTTGTGTTGTTATAGATTTTTCTTTTTATGGGTGAGCCAGTGCCCACCCGAGGCACCCACATCTTGTTGCAATGTTCAAAACCAAGGGGGAAGCCCTGCGGCCCCTGCCCGCTCCACACCAGCAACTATAACGGTGGGAGCAGGCAATTTTGTTGGTCAGTGGGTGCCCGGCTGCCCACCTGAGGCATCCACACAACTATATTTTTTAGGCGGCCACGGGGGAAGCCCTAGGTGCCCCACAGCCCCTGCCAGCTCACTTGGCATGAGCCAGCAACTTCAGTTGATGGTGGGCGACCCACTGCCCACGTGGGGAACCCAAAATGTCATCAGGAGGAGGCTCACAACTCCAGCCGGCTCCCTGGCAAGCACCATGCTCGGTGCTGGTGGGAGGCGGCATCATTCCTTTGCTCCCGCCTGGACGGGAGTAGCATTTCCATTTCTCCCACCCGGGCCGGAGCAAAGTTGTTTTCCCTGCCCGGGGGAGTGCAGGCAGGGAATAGATTTCTATTCCCCTCCTGCACTCTCCTAGGCAGGAAAGCACCACACCCCAGGGGATGTCGTACCCATATATATAAGCTTTGGCATGTTATACACCAGAGACATATAGGAGGACAAATATATACCAAAGGTATGGGGTTAGTAAGATTTATCACTGATATGGCAGATCGACAATATCTTACAAAGGTATAGGGAATAAAAAACTATTGTAAATATTTTGGGATTCAAATTATACCCAAGACACGAAGGCTACCAGAGCCCTGTGTAGCCATTAGCATTCAGTACTATAAAAATGTATAAAGGAGACATGTCTCAGGTCTATATTCTATCACCTCAGTACTTTCTAAAAAGGTATTAAAAGAATGCCTACAACATTTGGCTGAACAAATACCCATGATCTTGAGAGGAAACTGCCAAGTAAGGGCACAGCTGAACGTGTCATTTCTTTTTCCCAGCTATGAAAAATCTGCAAACAAATAAAAAACAAGAACTGGTTACTACAGAGACTCACTCCCAGTTAATATGTCTACACTGAAGATAGGGAAAATTGCTTAGCATCTTGAGCTGAAGTAGGTTGGTCTTTACGGTTAACCAGAGACCCTCTAAAGGTCCAGCAAGTTTTGCACTTTGACCTTAATCTATCAAGCATGCGGCTACTTCTACTTTAATTGTCAAGATCATATTACATGCTTCTCACACTACCCCTACCTGCAACCATACAGTGGTACAGAACTGAGCAAAATCATTAGATTTTTTCAATTGGGTGGGTCCATTTTAGAAACTGGGACTGTTCTTTCCTGATGTATGCACCCCAAAATAAATACAAATAATTAAAACATGACATAGTATGAAACATAAGATTTTGTGCTACCCACTCCTCTGGCACATGGATATTTTTAATTTTATGGCAAGGCACGGAGGCCAATGAACAAGTTACTTACCTTCGGTAACGCTTTTTCTGGTGGATACAGTATCTGCCTGTGGATTCCTCACCTTATGGATTCCTCCCCTTATGAATACCCCCTGCGCCAGCATTCCGCGGAAATTCTTTTCCTAGCTCTCCCACGTCGACGAGGACGTCATAATAGCACGGCTCCGCTCGCGACTCCATATGACGTCATCGGAGCCATAAGAAGACCTCGTCGGCGTGCTGACGTCAGTTCCACCCATTTTTTCCGTGCCTTCGAGGCAAACGGGCGGACCGACACATTTTCACACGTATACACAGTATACAAAATATAAATACAAATGCAAGTGCACACAGCATAACTAATAATAGCATGGAAAAAGGGCAACAGACCAAGCATTTTCCAATATTAAAGCATAAGCATGAAAAAGACATATTAAAAACATTCCTGTCAAACAGTTATAGCATTTTTGGTAGAAACAGGTGGACAACGGGGAGGCGGGTGGGACAGTGAGGAATCCACAGGCAGATACTGTATCCACCAGAAAAATAATTACCGAAGGTAAGTAACTTGTTCTTCTGATGGATACATCTGCCTGTGGATTCCTCACCTTATGAATAGAATCCCAAAGCCGTACCTCTCCCGGAGGAGGGTGTCCACCTGACTAGACCAAAAAATCTTGCAGCACAGAACGAGCAAAATGGCCGTCCCTCCTAACCTCCGAATCCAAGCAGTAATGCTTTGCAAAGGTGTGGAGGGAGGCCCAAGTTGCTGCCTTACAAATATCAACAACAGGAACACCTCTAGCCAAAGCACAAGAAGATGACTTAGCCCTGGTAGAATGAGCTCTGATACCTTCAGGCGGGTCCTTCTTGGCTAGAGCATAGCAGATCTTGATACACAAGATGATCCATCTGGAAAGAGTTCGCTTGTGTACAGCTCTTCCTTTCATCCGACCAATGTAGCCCACGAAGAGCTGATCATCCAGCCTTAATTCCCTAGTCCTGTCCAGGTAAAAACTGACCGCCCTCTTTGGGTCCAAGCGATGAAGTCTCTCCTCCTCCTTGGAAGGGTGAGGGGAGGATAGAAGGTAGGTAAGGTAATGGACTGTCCCAAATGGAAAGGAGTAACCACCTTAGGAAGGAAAGCAGCCCTGGTCCTAAGAACCAACTTATCTGCATGAATGGTCAAGAATGGAGGCTTAGAACTAAGAGCCTGAAGCTCACTTACCCTCCTGGCCGAGGTAATAGCGATCAAGAAAACCGTTTTAAAAGAGAGAAGCCTCAAAGGACAACTATGAAGAGGCTCAAATGGAGAACCCATTAGAAAAGTAAGAACAAGATTTAAATCCCACTGAGGCATAATGAAAGGAGTGGGAGGAAACTTATTTGTAAGGCCTTTAATGAACCTCATAACTACAGGAGATTTGAATAAAGACGGCTGGTCCGGCAAACAAATAAGCCGACAAAGCCGACAAATAACCTTTAACTGTAGCCACAGCACACCCCTGCTGGGCCAGGGAAAGAGAGAAACTCAACACATCAGACAAACGAGCCTTTAAAGGATCAATGGCCCTCTCTCCACACCACTTTACAAATTTGGACCACCTGGAGGAATACACAGATTTGGTGGAGTGCCTCCTGGATGACAAAATGACATCCACCACATCCGGTGGGAGAGAGAAAGAACTCAGGTTGCCCCGTTCAATCTCCAGGCATGAAGGTGCAGGCTCTGGAGGTGGGGGTGTAGAACCTGCCCCTGCGATTGCGAGAGGAGGTCTGCCCTGAAAGGGAGACGGAGCGGAGGGTGCGATGAGAGGTGAAGAAGATCTGTATACCACACCCTGCTTGGCCAATCCGGAGCGATCAATATAACTTGGGCCCGTTCTTGGCGAATCTTCCTCAGAACCCGAGGAATCAAGGGTATGGAAGGAAACGCGTAAAGGAGATGCGAGCTCCAATCCAATTGAAACGCGTCCCCCATCGCTCCCTGCATCGGATACTGGAGACTGCAGAACAACGGGCAGTGCGCGATCTCGTCAGTGGCAAACAGGTCCAACCGAGGAGA
This sequence comes from Calotriton arnoldi, assembly GCA_963921515.1. Taxonomy (NCBI): domain Eukaryota; kingdom Metazoa; phylum Chordata; class Amphibia; order Caudata; family Salamandridae; genus Calotriton; species Calotriton arnoldi. Next base: position 1,283,883 of record CAWUFW010002181.1, on the reverse strand, counting down.
CCTCCACATCTTGAAGACGTGATGGACACCTCCGGATGAAGCCGCCACTCGTGATCGGCCGAATAATGCAGACTGAGGCTGTCCGCACGAACATTCAGCACACCGGCTAGATGATTTGCAAACACACAAATCTGATGGCCCTGAGCCCAGGACCAGAGTTCCAGAGCCTCTCGACAGGGGCGATACGACCCTACACCTCCCTGTTTGTTGATGTACCACATCGCGGTAGTGTTGTCCGTCAGGACCTGAACTGACTGACCGCGAAGGGAAGGAAGGAAAGCTTTTAGTGCCAAACGTATCGCCCGCAATTCCAGAAGGTTGATGTGAAGCAACCTTTCCTCTGGAGACCAAAGACCTTTGACCTCTTGATCCCCCAGATGAGCACCCCACCCTAGAGTGAAGGCATCCGTGATCACTGTGGCCACCGGCGGAGGAGGCTGAAAGGGCTTTCCCTGAGACAGGTTGCCCTGCACACCCCACCAAGTCAACTCCACTGCAGCGTCTCTGGAGATTCTGACCTTCTCCCCGAGATCTCCATTGTGTTGATACCACTGCCTACGGAGGCACCACTGGAGTGCCCTCATGTGCCAGCGTGCATGACTGACCAACAGTATGCAGGAAGCGAACAGACCGAGCAGGCGTAGGACCTTCAGGACTGGAACAACCGCTCCATCGTGAAACAAACGAATCATCTCCTGAATGTCGAAAATTCTCCGCGGAGGCGGGAATGCCCGACATTCAGTAGTGTCCAGTATTGCCCCTATGAACAGGCTGCACTGAGAAGGCACCAGGTGAGATTTGGGTACATTTATCAAGAAACCCAAGTTGAACAACAGTTGCGTTGTTGTTTGCAAATGGCGCAACACCATCTCCGGAGACTTGGCTTTCAACAGCCAGTCGTCCAGATAGGGGAAAACAGGAACCCCATATCTTCTGAGATGTGCCGCTACCACCGCCATCACCTTCGTGAAGACTCGAGGCGCGGAAGTCAGACCGAACGGGAGGACCGCAAACTGGTAGTGTTGCGACCCTACCGTGAACCGGAGATACTTCCGATGCGACTTCAGGATGGGAAGATGAAAATACGCATCCTGCAGATCGATGGACACCATCCAGTCTTCCTGTTGCAGCGCGAGAAGAACCTGAGCCAAGGTGAACATTTTGAACTTTTCCTCTCTGAGGTAAAGATTCAAAATCCTTAGGTCCAGGATCGGTCTCAATCGACCGCCCTTTTTGGGAATCAGGAAATACCGGGAGTAGCACCCCTGACCCCTTTCCTGCTCTGGAACCACCTCTATCGCACCTTTCTGTAACAAGGCAAGAACCTCCTGCTGCAAAAGCAGCAAGTGGTCCTCTGAACACCAACCCTGGCGAGGAGGGTAAGGAGGAGGAAACTCTCAAAAAGGGAGGGTGTACCCATTCTCTACAAGATTCAAAACCCAACGGTCTGAAGTAATTGATTTCCAATCTTGTAGAAAGTGGGACACCCGACCCCCTACAGGACCAACATGCTCTAAGATGGGGGATCTAGAGCTGCTTTCCTGTGGCACCAACGGTGGGGGGAGGAGGAGGAGGAGGACTGCTGCAGAGCAGCTCCTCGAAAACAGCCTCTATCCTTACCCCTGTACGATTTGTACAAAGGGTTCTGCTGCTGTTGACTCTGCTGAGGTTGCTGGCGGCCACGAAAGGAAGCTGCCCTTCCAAAACCTCGATACCGCTTGTAGCCGTACCCTCTAGACTGCGTTTGAAGGCCCAGAGATCTTGCTGTTGCTCTGCTATCTTTAAAGCGTTGTAAAGCAGAGTCAGCCTTAGTGCCAAACAGTCTCGTACCATCAAAGGGCAAATCCAACAGGGTTGCCTGAACATCAGGAGAAAATCCAGATGATCTTAGCCAAGCTTGTCTCCTTGTTGCCACAGAAGATCACATTACTCGGGCCACCAAGTCAGCCGTATCCAAACCTGACTGTATAACTTGACGGGCAGCAGCCTGAGAGTCAGAAAGTGCCTCAAGGAAATTAATCCGATCATCCTCAGGTAGCTTTGGGGCTAGCTGTTTAACAGAGTCCATAAGAGCATGGATATGTCTTCCAAGTAAGCAGGTAGCATTAGTAGATTTCAATGCCATACTTGCAGATGAAAATACTTTTTTAGCCGCCTGCTCCATCTTTTTAGAATCCCTATCGCCCGGGATGGTAGGGAAGGAACCAGATGACTGTTTGGAGCAAGAAGCTTGGACCACCAAGCTTTCAGGTGATGGATGAGTAGACAGCAAAGCAGGATCCCCAGGAGCTGGCTTGTACCTCCTCGCAATAGACCTGGAAACGGCTGGAGCAGTCAAGGGTCTTTGCCAAACTTCCAAAATAGGTTCTGTCAAAGCCTCATTGAAGGGCAGAAGAGGCTCAGATACTGAAGAAGACGTATTAAGAACCTCAGTCAAAATGTTAGATTTAATCTCAGCTGAAGGTAATTGCAGGTCAAGCAACTCAGCTGCTTTCCTTACGACTACATGATAAGGGGCAACATCGTGTGAAATCCCAGCCTTTGGTGAGGAGAGTTCCCATTCTGGGGAAGTATCCAACCCACTGGCCTCTTGTAGGCCTTCAAATTCGTCAACAGAGTCGACAATCTCTCCCTCCTCCTGTTCTTGCCTATATTCTTCCTCTTCAAGCAGTCTCTGCGCATCCCTTCTAGAGCGCTGCTTCAGGATCGGCGTCGGCGGTGCCAGACGCGGCGCTGGTGACAACGGCATCGGCGTCGAAGGAGGACCTTCAAGATCAAGCCTCGGCGCCGATCGAATCCGAAGCGGCGTCGACTCGACAACAGATGGAGTCCGAGGATTAGGAGTGGAAGCCCTCGGCGCCGGAAAATGCCAAGCCGGAGTCGTCGGCATGAATGGCACGAAAGGCGCCTGGGCGTATTGATGAGGAACACCCAAATTAAAGGCCAATGGCCCCACGGGGCCCGAAGGCGCACCAGTAGGATGGGAGGCCCGGGCAAACAAGCCGAACATCGCATTTAAAAAATGCGTAGGATCCGTTCCAGGGCCAGAAAAAGGAGGATAAGGATCCGTACCTTCCTGAACAGGATCCACCTGAGGCCGAACTGGAGGCTGCGGAGCCGGTGGAGACGGAGCCCGCACAGGCAAAACCACATGAACAGGAGAAGACTCCCTGGGCGTCGGAGACCTCCTGGGTGTCGCAGTACCTTTAGGCGTCGAAGAGCCCCTCGACGCCGGTGACCTCGGAGCCGGTGAGTGAATCGGAGTCGCCTGCGGAGAAGGAGAAGATGATGGAGACACAAAGTCTTTCCTCCGATGTCGCTGAGCCAGTGAAGGCGACCTCGATGCCTTGCTCTTCGAAGAACGACGCCGAGAACTATGCCTCTTCTTCGACTTCTTGTGCTTCTTTGATTTTGAAGAGTGCAAAGTCGACGACTTTGAATGTTTTCGACCCCTCTTCTCCTTCTTCGCTTTAGCCATGAAGAGCTTTGCCTCACGTTCCTTTAAAGCTTTAGGATTCATTTTCCTGCAGCACTGACACCCTTCGACGTCGTGGTCAGAAGACAAACACCAAAGGCAATCATCGTGGGGATCAGTCATCGACATATGACCGCCACACTCCCTGCAGGGCTTGAATCCAGACTTCTTAGAAGTAGCCATATCTGAAATATTCGAAGAAACAAAGTAATCACAAAGAAAATGGAGAGTCCCTAGAAAAAATACGTTACGCGTCAACGGCGCGGAAAAAAGGGAACTGATGTCAGCATGCCGACGAGGTCTTCTTATGGCTCCGATGACGTCATACGGAGTCGCGAGCGGAGCCGTGCTATTATGACGTCCTCGTCGACGTGGGAGAGCTAGGAAAAGAATTTCCGCGGAATGCTGGCGCAGGGGGTATTCATAAGGTGAGGAATCCATAAGGTGAGGAATCCACAGGCAGATGTATCCATCAGAAATTATGCATACCTCTCTTTAATTGCAACTCACAGCAGCAACTACCAAACAATACAAGAACTTAGAATTAGAATGAATAAAAGTTCTAAAAGCTATTTAATCCCCTGTGAGGCAGCCATCTTCCTTCTTTGTTGCTGCTCACAGCTACAGATAAGTCACACTTTCATGTTCTTATATTGGTTGTGATTGATAAACTTTGTAGTGGATTTGGATTGTATATGGACTGATGTGGTTTGGCTGTTTGAGTATGAGGGTATGTGTACTGCTTGGGCATGAATTTGTTTTAGTTTTTGGTTTCATTCGTTATTTGGTGCTCGCAGTATTAGTGGTTCTTTTCCTTGTTCCGGCGTATTTAGGTCGCTCGGCTTTTATTAGATGAGAAAGATTATTTTTTTGGGCCACGAGGGGGATGTGCTAGTTTTTTCCCGATTTTTTGTGACAGGCAGGCTCGATTCCGCTGCGTTAACCTACGCAGACTCGAGCCGGCCGTTGGTGCCGATGTATTTGTTTAAACGAGTCGCGCGCTGTCTCTGAACCGTGCGACTTGCTTGTGGCATTTGAAAAGAGTTGCGCGCTCTTTTGAGCAGCGCGACTCGATTGTGGTGTTAAGAGGTGTCGCGCGCTTAGCTGCGAGACTCGCTTCAGGCATAAAACGAGTCGCGTGCAGTTTAAGACGCGTGACTCGTTTAAGAAGGGAAAGGTTTATTGTTGAAGGGACGCGCGAGTTGTGAGAAACGCCCGACTCTTGTTTCATTAGTGGCAAATAAAATTAGCACTTTTTAAGTAGGAAATAGGCGAATTGAGACTCACCAGGGTTGTGGCTTTGTTGAAATTAACCTTTTGAGCCACCGTAGGGCGTCCTGTGACGCGACTGCCATTTTGAATTGGGAAATTGTAATGGATTAATGAGAGTTAATGGGTAGACATACTTTGGGGTGTTTCATCTCTTTGGATTCGTTATTTCTCTGAGGAAATCAGTTACCTCGGTTTGACAGTTCAGGTGGTTGATTTATTATCAGAGGGAGGATAAATTGTGGAAGTTTGAGAAGTTTTTGGATAGAAAGGTGTGTTACTTGGTTGAATTTAATATTTATGAAAATAATATTTTGGAATAGGATAGAGAGGTGTGTATTTGGTTGATTTACATATTATTGAGAAAGATATATTTGGGATTAGGAAATGGAGAAGGAAAGGTGTATTGAAGGAGATGTTGAGGGGAAAGTCCAAGAATGTGTGGACAAAGCTGTTTCTGTTCTGGCATCACATTTGGGCAAAATATTAGATGATTGTATGGATAGATTAGAAGGGAGGTTTGCAAGGAAATTTGAGTGGGAACAATTCTGGTCGGTGGAGGAGGTACCGACGGGTAGTGGTATTGGAAAAAAGGTATCACAGAAGAGGAAGTATTTGCATAAAGAAAAAATAAGTAAAGAAAAAGGGGCCTTTTCTCAGAAAGGCAAAGAAAGACTTGCCTCTAAGGAGGTATATGGGAAGGCTATAAAGGCCACAAAAGGGATCACAGAGCGATTGCCTGTGATGAGTCCTGTAGTAGTGGGGACATTGTTATCTCCTGCTCTTCTGAGTTTGACTCATCGGATGATGAAGTAATTGAGTCAAAAAGAGTTAAGAAAGAGAGGAGTGAGAAAGAGAGTGTGGATCATGTTAAGGATCCCCTGGGCGAGGTCATTTTTGATCCGAGTACTATCCAACACCCACTATCCCCACAGTGAGTTCCTATAAAGCATGTTGCAGTATATGTAGAATTCTGGATTCAGAGAGAAATGCCAAAGGAGGTACGTACTAGGTTACGTTCAGAATGCCCAAGGCCTACTTTGGCGAATAAGGTGGCATTTACTCCTGAACTGGATGCAAAGATGTTAACTTTCCTGAACAGGATGGGAAGAGACCCAAGAAGGGGTCTCAATAAAGGATTGAAGGGGTGTCAAGATCGCCTTCTTGATGTTTTTGGACCCCTTACCAAAATCTTTGATATGTGTGAAGAGGCGTATCTTCAAGAGGGATCAGTTGATGTCTTGGAGCTAAGGCAATGGGTGCAGAGCGCGGTGTGTTTTCTGGGGAACGCAAACGCATCACTCTGCTGTGAACGTAGGAAGAGCCTACTGATGAAAATCGATCCTAAGTTGGCTGAGTTGTCAGGGAAAGAATCAGGCAAAGAGGCTAAAGGTCTTCTTTTTGGGGAGGAATTTGTGAAAGAGATGGCACGTTATGCTGGTGCGTTTAATTCAATTCAAAAGGTGCAGAAGGATATAAAAACGGTTTTTGGAATGGCCGGAAGAATACGGGGTCGATTTCCCGGCCGAGGATATGGTATCACGCGAAGTTTATTCTCGCGTTGATTTAGACCCGGAGGTTTCCAATCTTCGTGGGGATTCACACCCAGTTTCTACCCTCAGAGGCAACGAGGAAAAGGATGGTTCAGGAGTGATAGAAGACAAAGACAAGGTATGTTTGGTAAAGGACCTTTCTTCTATTCCGGTAAAATTGGGTGGCAGACTCGCCCGTTTTATAGACAGGTGGAAGGAGATAACATCCGATCCTTGGGTGTTACAGACGGTAAGTGGTTACAAGATAGATTTTGTGAGTACTCCAGTGCAGAAGAGAAGACCAACACCGTTGAGATTCTCAAACAAGCATTGGCATAGCCAATAGGTCTCGCTTTTGGGACCTTATAAGTATTTAGTTATGCAGCACAATATCCTTGGTCCAACAACATCAACTGTTGCATGGCTAAACACTTATAGGGTCCCAAAGGCGAGACCTATTGGCTATCCCAATGCTTGTTTTTCGTGAGCTCGGTAACACTGCACACTCTGCCGCTGTCCCTGGTGCTGAAATGTAGTTTCTCACAGCTCCTGCTGTGCTGTTATTCTTATGTAAAATGCTGCTGCATCACAGCAGCTCCATGTCCCTGGGCCAAGTAACTTCTGAACACATGGCCCAGTCCCGCGAAGCTGTTTGCCTTGTGACCTCTCCTCTCTGCATATATCAGCCTAACGTTCTGCCTGATCACGAGATGGGAGATTTGATTGTGGTTTCCAAGTCCGCCGTTGCACAAGATTGTGCACTGATGCAGAGCAACGATATAAACAAAACGGCGTCTTGGCCTTTGATGGACGGGCAGAATTCTCTTGTCAGGCTGAGCACGTTCCCAATGTTGGCAAACATGGCCAGCACTCAAAGCACGATCGACCAAGTTGCTCAAGATCACACGATATTATGTAACTATAGAAGCCAGGATTAAACATTATTATATTCTGGCTTCTGAAAGTCTCGAATTACGGCTCTGGGCTATATTTCCTCCTTGTTGGGCATTACCCTGCAGAGGAGGGCTGCAACCCTCCCGCCTCCGTGATGAAAACGTGGAGACCGATGTGCCTCTTCTGCAATGTAGAATACAAGAATAACAAACGTCCATTGATGTTGCGGGGATCGCCCAGCTGCAGTTATGAAATGGCTTTTGTTTGAAGGCTGTCATTCATATGTCATCCCTAACAAAAGGCTTTGGGTGAGTCATACGTCGTGAGAGAATAATGCTCTGCACCCTACTCCTTTCTCTAAAGCTTTATATAGCTCTGGTTTTGTGGGCGTCACTGGGGTGCTTCCTTCAAGTTGGTATATGCTGCTTTAAGTGGAAAGGAGGGTCTTTGCTCATAATAGGAATACCTGAACTCCTTCATGGTGCTGCATACTGCAGCGCTCTGCTGATATCTGGATGCAGAAGCTCGCACAGGTGCCATAAAAAGCAGTATGCGCAGTAGACTCCGTTCGTGAAGAGCATACATTTCCCGGGTCATTTATGTCTTGCACATCCTTAGTGTAAAGTGTGACAGGAGCTAATTGTAAAGACTGACCATAATATTCAGTTTCAAGTCTCTCAATTTGACGTCATTAAAAAGCAGCTTAAAACCTGCCACTCCAAGACCTTTTCCAACTCCTCCGCTATTCAACTTTTCAGCCTCTACCCGGTGCTTTACTCAAGTAGCACACAACTTTGGAATCCAACTCACACTCAAACTCACACGACAGGAACCCAGAAGGGAAACATCACAAAGACGCCGAAGACGGGAGAAGAAAAACAAGAGCGCGCGGCCACGCTAACGACAGGAAGCCAGAAGGGAAACATCAAAGACGCCGAAGACGGGAGAAGAAAACAAGCGCGCGCGGCCACACTAATTAGAAACAGATGGCCCCTGCGCGCCGCTGCTCGCTCCCGCAAGGTGGATGCCGCCACACGCACGAGTGTGAGGAAAAGTGCAGACCGATTTCTAAAGGTCATCTCCTAGAGCAACGCATGCGCGCTGCGCTAGGCTCGACCTAAAAAGGAAGAAGAAATGGTAGAAAAAGAAGTTCAAGAGTTATTAGAGAAAGGTGCAATAGAAAGGGCACACAATTCATCTGCAGGGTTTGTAAGCAACATATTTCTTATGGAAAAGAAAGACAAGGGTATGAGACCTGTCATAAATCTAAAAGAGTTGAACGAATGGGTGGAGTACAACCACTTCAAAATGGAGGGAATACACATGTTAAGGGATTTCCTAAGGAAAGGGGATTGGTTGACCCGTTTGGACTTAAAAGACGCTCATCTAACTGTTCCAGTATGTCAAAGTCAGAGGGACCTTCTGAAGTTCCAATGGAAGGGTTCCATGTGGAGTTTCAAAAGCCTCCCTTTCGGTTTAACCTCGGCACCATGGTGCTTACCAAAGTAATGAGACCAATTGTAGCTTGGTTACGCACAAGGGGAGTGAGGCTCATAGTCTATTTGGACGATATCCTCATTATGGCAGAGAGCAAGGATCTAGCCCAAGAACATACTACTCTGGCTGTGCGAATGATAGTGGATTTGGGATTTGGAGTGAACAAGAAAAAGTCATGTTTAGATCCAAGTCAGGAGACGGTGTTTTTAGGTTTTCAGATTTGGACCTTGGATTGTGTATTGAGATTGCCGATGGACAAGGTTAAAAAGATACGCAGGAAAGTTCGGAGAGCTTTGGTGAGCGAGTGGTTAACTCTGAGACAGATTGAGAGGATGCTAGGACTCCTGTCTGCCTCAATTCAAGCAGTTTTCCCTGCTCCCCTGCACTATCGTGCGTTGCAGAGGTTGAAGACGACTTATTTGAACAGGGGGTTGAAATATTCAGACAAAGTTCAAACAGATTCAGAGACAAGGGAGGAATTGAGGTGGTGGCAAGAGAATCTAGAAGCTTGGAATGGAAGGGCCATTTTCGGGGAGAGTCCAGATTTGGTCATAGAGTCAGATGCCAGCCTTCAGGGTTGGGGAGCAAGATGTGGTTCAGTGACGACAGGAGGGAAATGGACAAGTCAGGAGAAGGAGATGCACATCAATTATCTAGAATTGCTGGCAGGTTCATTTGCGGTGAAGAGTTTTGTAAGGGACCAGGTGAAGTGTTGTGTCCTCTTGAAAATGGACAATGTCTCGGCGGTGAGATATGTAAACAAACTGGGAGGTCCGCGTTCAAAGGCACTAGCGGACCTGGCGAAGGAATTTTGGCATTTTTGTCTGGGAAAGAGTATCATGATTCAAGCTCAGTATTTACCGGGGTGAGCAACACTGTGGCGGACTGGAATTCGAGACAGCTGAGGGATTTCAGCGATTGGAGTTTGAACAGGGAAGTGTTCTCTATGATAGATTCAGTTTGGGGTCCGATGGAGGTGGACCTGTTTGCAAACAGGGTGAATGCTCAGCTCCCCAGGTTCTTCAGTTGGAGACCGGATCCTCAGGCATTGGCAGTAGACGCTTTTTTACAGCATTAGAGGGATTTAAAAGCTTATGCTTTCCCGCCATTTGTGTTAATTCAAAGGGTTCTTCTGAAGGTGAAAAGGGAAGCGGCAGAGATTGTTTTAGTAACTCCTTTTTGGAGTTCTCAAATTTGGTATCCGGATGTAATGGAGATGGTAGTTGCAGACCCTCTACTTCTTCCAGACTTCCCAGATGTATTAACCGATGCGTCAGGGAGGAATCACGAGTTAGTTCTTCAGGGTCATTTAAGACTGATGGCTTGGCTGATTTTGGGAGAGCCTGGCAGGTGTCCGGATTATCTTTGGAGGCTTCGAAACTCATCAAGGAGTCAAGGTCTCCAGGAACAACCAAGGCGTACAAGTTGGCCTGGGGAGATGGTTTCGTGGGTGTTCTTCGAGGGGTTTGGATCCCGTATCAGCACCTCTGGTAGAAGTGTTGAATTTTTTAACAGAAATCTTCCTAGAAGGTAGATCTTACAGTACTGTGAATGTGGGCAGATCGGCTTTTTCAGCAGGGCATGAGTTGATTGATAGTTTACCGGTTGGTCAGCATGATGTTGTGAAAAGACTTTTAAGGAGTATTAGAATCAAGGTGCCCCCAGGTCCTAGGTATTCGTCTGTGTGGGATGAAGATCTTGTTCTCAAAGAGTTGATGAGTTGGTCTGAAAATGAATTCTTGAATCCTAAACAACTTTCTTTTAAGTTGGTTATGTTATTATGTCTTGTGTCGTTCAGAAGGGTTTCTGATGTTAGGGCACTTGATATTTCAGGACGAAGATTTGTTCCGGAGGGTCTGTGCTTTTATATCACCAGGAGGACTAAGACTATGTCTAGGACTTTTTCTTTCCGAATCTAGATGAGTGCAGAAAATTGTGTATCGTGAGGTGTATTTGTGAGTATGAGACAAGGACTGAGAATGTGAGGAGCAGTTTGGATTCTCAATTGTTAATTTCATATGGATATCCCCATAGAGCTGTTTCCACCCCAACTTTATCTCGTTGGGTTAGGGAAGTTATGGCAAAGGCAGGAATTAATTTGAATACATTTGGGGCCCATTCCTCTAGGGGTGCTATGGCGTCTAAGGCTTTTCTTCTGGGCGGTGGGCTCAGTGGGATTTTTGCTGCGGCGGATTGGTCTTCAGATTCAGTTTTTAAAAAGTTCTATTTTTAGCCTGTGGAATCTTCAGTTAGGAATATTATGGCAAGGCTTTAAACATGCATACTATTGGCCTCCGTGCCTTGCCATAAAATTCAGATTTTCCACAGCTAGGTGGGTAGAAAATCATGATTTTATTAAAGACACAGAGGCTGATATTATCCCTCCCTGAATTTCCCGCCCTATAATTTGTTTATGTTTTTTATTTCAGGAGGAGATTATAAGAAGTGATCTGGAAGGAGGTTATTTTTTCTTCGGATTTCTCGTCTGGAATACATTGGATTTGATATTTTCATTGTGTTTTGTTATTTGGATGTTGTTCGCATCAAGAAGGAAGGAAGATGGCTGCCTCACAGGGGATTAATTCGCTTTTAGAACTTTTATTCATTCTAATTCTAAGTTCTTGTATTGTTTGGTAGTTGCTGCTGTGAATTGCAATTAAAGAGAGGCCTGCATAATATCAGCCTCCGTGTGTTTAATAAAATCATGATTTTCTACCCACCTAGCTGTGGAAAATCTTAATTCTTCTGTTATAGCTGAGGAGGCTGGCACAGCAGAGCTCATTCAGTTCCTCAGATTCTTAGGATGCAGCTGAAGAACATTTTCTTAGTGACAGTAGTCTGATATTACAACTGAGGGAAAACCTAGCCCGACTCTATAGAAACAAGGTAATGAGTGAATGAAATCAGTGGTTTTGTGAAAGTGTCTGCTTAACTGTTTTTTCCATGCATAGACTAGGGGTGGGCGATATATTCTGCTCCACCAGCAGAGTTTGCAGAGTTTTGCCCGCGTAATGCAGAGTTCCAGCAAAACTCTGCTAACCCCCATGTGGCGGAGTTTTTTCTCATGCATGGCTCCACAACAGTATTTGGCGTGGCAATTGGCGGCTCAAGCATGATTTTCGGGCACTAGGACAAAGCCAGGTGAGATTTTCTCACTGTGGGCGGTCAGACCGTTCGCAGTGAGAATGCTGCCTCTCTAGTAGAAAATCTATTCGAGCGGCAGCAAAGAAGCAGCGCCCTCTGGTGCGCTGCATGGTGCGGTTCGTGCTGATTTTGCAGCACGGAACAAGCTCCCGGCGGTTAAAACCAGTGCAACATTCCGATTCCGCCCGCTCAGTGAGTTTTCATGTAACTCCACGGAATTCCTCAGAGTAAAACTCAGCGGGTTCTGCCCATCCCTAGCATAGACACAGCTTTCTAAGTCACTAAATGTGCGCCCGACAGGAGCCAGAGTAGCAATCAGGGCCTCAAACATCCAGCCCATGCTTCAGAAAGCTTCCTTTATTTGTGGGGCCTACACAACAAGTATGGAGCAGATCTCTGCTTCCTCAATGGCTCTGAGCTCTATGTGAAGCTGGATCCTGATTGGCTATAGCGTGCCCTTTGATGATGTCACACACGAGCATCACAATTACATATTACTTCAGGAATTGGACAAGTAAAAGGGCAAGCAGTCTGGAGCTGTCTTGGTTCAATAATCTACATCCATAAAGGATCTCAGCAGGAGGATAACCATTAGGAGACAGCCGATTTGTACTATAAACCAAACCCAGCATCCTAAGGTGACCATGTGAACAGATGCATAGGTCAAGGTAGGAACATGAGTTAGTAATGGACCGGTGATATATCATGTATTGCTAAAGTTGAGCTTTTATAAGGACATCATGCAATTACCATAATGAAAAAAAATGCAAACATCTGTTTAACTTTTTCTACTAACTAAAACTTCTACGCACATAGCTATACTTTTGTACTCTTTAATGACTGGGTATGGGGAGAACAAGATTCATGTAAGTTACATGGCCTATAAGAAATTTGTATATGTAAATAGTTCCTACCTGAAAACCAGGAGGGATTCCTGGATACTAAAGTGGGCCACCCAATGGGGAAGAGGGATTGTGGGTTCTTACGGCATGACTTTATGGGAAGTATAAAGGAGCCCTATAGACATCCTGTCTACTCTGTGGTGCTGTCACAGTGTTATTTGTGATGTCACATGTGATGTAGATAAGATTTCTATGTGCAGCCTAGGGCCTTGCAAGGGAATTACTTTTACCAGGCCTGGACAAGGGGAATAGGAGAATAGATTTGAAAGAGGCGGCCTCCACAGAAAATGAATAAGAATTTAGCATGTATGACTCGGCCGAGACCTACCACCAGTGGACTATTACCGGGGACATTGAATCCAAGAAAAATTTCTACACCCAGCCCAAAAATTGGCATGTAGCGCCTTACTTGCATAAAACACCTAAGAATGTCTATAGGCCATTTTGAGTCAGGATTCAAGAATCATCTACCGAGGGAACTGTTATGGACAACAGAGGCATATTACCCTAATATATTTCTCAGAAACAAATAAGCAGTGCCCAAGAGATTCAGCTCCAACATGCATAGCATAGCTGCAATGCAGAGCGATTTCCAAAGAAGTATCTCCCAACTATCACGTCTGTACCAACGTTTGGATAGACCCTCCAGACTCAGCACCCAAAATTCCCAATTGACCTTCCAGACCTGGAAAACTACAGATATCTCAAATATACATACTCATGTCAAGAGCTTTGCAACTGTATCTGTACAGAAACAACCTTATTAATGCTTTACAGAGCTCATCCAGACCAATGAGAGGCACCACATTGGAAGCCATGTCAACTTTGGAATTGCTATATGGAACTGTGCATAGAGCCACAACAAAGACATCAGTATTCACTAATACTCCACTGACGCCCAGGTTTACCTGAGGACTCCACTGTCTATGTCATCAGCCGTCTGAAGGTCTGACTCGCTCGCATCGAAACATGCATTTCCAATTCTACCACAGCCTGAAGTACTCCAAGATGGAAGATCTGTAAACCTGGTTGGGAATGACTGATTCATTCATTGCTGGCTCGGAGGGGGAGGAGGCTATATCTAAGTGAGAGTGGAGAGCCTATGTTTATGGAGAGCCCCAACCTCAGAGATGAAATGATTGCCATCTCTTGACATATTCACCCTACAGGAAGGTGGATGGAAGATATTGGATACATTGTATGATAATGCGTAATCAAAAGATGTCATAACGCTGCTCCCAAGACTTCTCGAATTGGTCATTATTAGGCCTGGAAGTCATTTTAATCATGCTGGAGAAATCGGAGTCATTTCAGTAATGCTGCGTTATTCTTTGATGCGGAATTGCTGATAATATTGTGATAATGCCTGCGTGTGTAATTAAAAGAAATCTGGGGGAAAACATCCTACAGTGAAAGCATATTTAGCGAGGGCGAGTTGCTGCTCACGCTGCTGTTTATATTCTGCTGCATTTAACGCTACTTTCATAGCACAAAATACATCCTCATCTCTATTTTGGATGCGAGGATGCATTTTTGCACAAAGAAAAAAGCTATATACAGAGTTACTCTTCTTGCGTAATTCTGTGTGATTGCACTAAACGGAATTATTCAATTTATGCCCACCCCATGTCTTTTTATTTGCAGATATCCACAGTCGTAAAATTACCATTAGTAAAATCGAACTTGTAGTTTGTAAATATAAAAAAAATAATGAATTTACACACAAGTGTAAGTTAACCTATGCGAATCAAGCCCTAAGAGTGTAAAAGTGTAGCGTGTACATCTTCACTGGCTTAACCTGTTCATTCATTGCCTCTATAAAGAGATAAAGCAGACATAAACAGAGACTACTGTAGTTGAACTACCTGGAAACCGCCAGGAATAAACATGGTGCGTGGAGACCTGGGTCTGTGCTGGAGAAAAGCCGCAGGAGAAGTCACTGGCGTAGCAAGGGGGGGGCGGAGGGGGCGGTACGCCCCGGGCGGCACGAGAATTCGGGGCGGCAGGTAAAATTATCGCCAGCACCCCCCCCCTCCCCCCGCTCTTAGGCGCTCGGCGGCGGCGGCAAAGGCAGGGACCGCCACGGGCGGCAGAGTGCCTAGCTACGCCACTGGGAGAAGTGTTACAAGCATTCCTGGTAGACAGTGGGAGATCGGCCTGGTGAGAGCTATGGGGGCACAGTGGGAAGAGGCACTATTTAAGTAGGTAGCTTGCTTAGGAAGATGCCTGGCAGCTTTCCATGTTGCATTGCCTTTACTTCTTACTACAGCAGTTCCATAGTTCCATCTGTAAGCTATATTTTCTTCCTTGATCAGTTCCCTGGGTTTCCTGACTTCCAACCTGTCTCTGATGTGATCACAAGATCATGCTTTGTTGCTTGGCTTGCTCTTGTTTCCCATTACCACTCTTCCAGCATTACTGTAGACCTGGATGTTGTCAGATGTGCCCTGGCCTATACCCATCCTCACTTCGGTGCCCAGCTGCCCACCATTCCGAAGAAGGTTATCAAAATCTTCTGTACTGTAAGATCATACTGCATTTACTGATATTTGTTAATGGTACTAGTAATTGTATATAATGGTAAAATATCTGTGCTCTAGATATAGGTAATGCTTGCTTAATTTGTCTGAGAACACCAACTTGTGAGAGCTCTGTTATGAATGCTCTGAAGTCCGTGACAGTCGCAGCTGACGAGACTGTGACATTCTCTCTCTCTCTCCTTCTCTCTCTCTCTTTTCTCTCTTTCTCGCTCTCTTACTTTCTCTTCCTCTCTCTCTCATTCTTTCCTTCTTTCTTTCTTTCCTTCTTTCTTCCCTCCCATATTTAGTCTCACTCTTCATATTTCAGGCCATAATAGCGGAACCATGTTCTGGGCCGTGTGGCGGATTGACATCAGACTCTGACGTCAAACAACTTTGAATCTTGACAGGAACAGTGGTGAATTCCATACTCGAAGATTAGCTGCTATTACGCGTGGGTGGTATGGGGGTTGCACCTACTTACATATGTCGTTACTAACATATGAAGAAAACAATAGGATACATTTAAATAAAGGGAACCAATCCCAAAATAACTCTGGTATAAGTCTCAGGAGTATCTTAGAGAGCCAACCTCCAGAATATGCACCTCAGATAAAAGTCTCCGATGTAAGTTAAACATTCAACTCTTGATATACACTTCGAATACAAGTATTGGATGTTTGTCACACATACAACACCAGAGGTACACCGCTGATGCACGTCTTAAATGGATGCTAGAGCTAAGGCACACCTTAAATACAAGTTTTAGATATATGTTATAGACACAACTTCTGTATATACAAGGCCACACATTGATCTTATAGCGTCCGCTGAGGTACACCTTTAAGTGCTTAATTTGTAAAAGAGTGAACACTGGTGCCAAAATCTGTGTTCTGAACCACGCCGCCAGAGCTAGGAAAAGTCGGCGGACTGAATACCAGGGCTCCATAGTCTTGCATCCTCTTTAATGCACTTCCAGACATTCCCTGCCCCTTTATCTCACTCTTGCCGGCCCTTACATTTTCTCTTTGAGACGGATTTTCCATCTTTCTCTTCCTCCTTCTTTCCCCATTGTTTGTTTTTCACTCGCTTCTTCTCAGGAATGTCCAATGAGGAAAAATAAGTGCCAGTCTCCAAAACTGAGTGCTGGTGAGCCCCACTGGCAACCACTGCCTCAAATTAAGCACTACCTTAGATACACAATTTAGTTGTATCTTATAAATACAACTATTCAGGTACACCCCAAATACATGAATTAAATAGAAAGTATAGCTACATCTTCTAAGATACATCTTAGATGCAAGTTTCAGAAGCATATTATAGATACAACTGCATAAGCACACCTCAGATACAGGTCTTAGTGCTATCTTAGAGATAAAAAAAAATCTACATCCTAGCGTTACTTACAGAAACAATCCCCAAAAATATTTTAGGGAGGGCTCAAAGAGCTATCTTGGAGACAAATCTTGCAAAATAAACCTCTAATATGGCTTTAAACCCACAGTAAGCACACAATATGCATGTCAGATCCACCTATAACAAGTTTGACGGAGGCATAACAACTCCCACAATGAAGATTCATCTCTAGCCAGCATTAGTGTTTTATGTTACTCACTGTCAGCAAAGCAGCATTGCAGTATGACGTGGAGCAGGTTTCAGGAAGAACTTAACCCCACAAAGTGTATTCCTAATTACCCAACTAGCATTAGCTCTCCTTTCGTTTCATACAGATCAACAACAACCTTCGAAGTGAAACAAATATATAGAATTGTAACATCTGTTAAGACACAAATGCTGGGCATCCTGTTTCATATCCCTAACTTGTAAAAGATAGGTCAATGAAATGTCCCAAAAGTGACAGTGCTGACACTCGCTTGCGCTGACAACGATGAAATTTGCTTGTACCTTACAGGCATCCCCCTTGTGGGCCTAGACTGCTACCACTCACCTTTTTGTTGAGGGACCAGGCCCCTTTTCTTTTTCTTCTTTGCCCCTCCCGCTACCCTGGGGTATAGCTTGTTGCTGGAGATGGTGCTTTTGGTCAGCTCACCAAAGATCTTAACTGAGCCAATCTTTTCTTTGTTTTCATTTCCTCTTCCTGTTTTCTGCAAACCCTTCAAGGCTCTCATTGGAGCGGTGGATTCAGGGCAACCTTTGCTCGGTGTGACATCTCCAACCACAAGTGTCGCACTTCTGGTATCTTGAACCATGACAGACTCTACCTGGGATCTTATCTCTGTTCCATCACCAGAGGCCCCAATGCTATATCCTTTAGGGGCCTTTGATGCAATTTCGGAGTCGTCCAGTACACTGTCTCTGATAGTCTCTGTTTGCTCTCCCAGTGTTCTGCCGCCATCTTGCTCAGCCTCAGCAGGGACGGTAGACTCCATTGACCTTTTAAGCATGCTGCTACTCTTCTGGACAACCTCTGTGGAGTGAGTGGTCTCCTTGGGACCTTCAAGTGCTCTGTCAACATCCTCCTGTTCACCGCCTGCAGGGCTGGCTGCCTCCCCATCAACTATCTGCATGATGTTGGTTCCACTGACCCTGTCACAGGGATCCACCGAGCTGTCTTCCGCAGGTTGCTGCTGGTCATCCCATGGGTAGAAGATGGACCTCTTCCCTAAGGATACATAGCTGGATCCCCACTCGTGCTGTGGACAGTGGCTGCAAGACAAAGCACAAAGATATTCCTTAGTAGGCAATAAATGCACTGCTTCTGTGCCACACACAACATGTCAGCGCAGTTACTAATCAGTCGATTATTTCTAGTTAGAAAAACTGCCATATAGGTGGCATCATGGCAGAGAAACCAGCAACCACTGAACAATGGCACAGTGAGGGGTGGGCTACAGTAGAGATGCTTCGTGTACCAGTTGATTATGAGTCACAGGTATCCCACTAGCTGGCCCCATTCTCCAATGCATCTACCCATGTTATGTGCAGATGACTTTGAGAGAAAAGAATTGAGAAAACGAATGATGAACCAACAATATACACAATTAATCTAGAGAGTGCTGTTGCCAAAACATAGTAAAGAGTTAAAATAAACGGTATATGATAATAATTTAGAAAATAGTCGAAATCACAAAGAGAGGAAAACATCAGATGCTTATTCAGAAGGGCATAGATGAACTGAAGGTAGTAGAAAAGAGAACGTAACAAAAGTTGAGTAGTTCTGAAGTTTTGGAGCAAGATGGAGGAAAAAGTGGAAGCGAGATTGGGCAATGGGATTGCAGGGGGGAACACTGCCTGCATTGACAAGCAGAGTGAAAGTTGCAAGAAAGAGCATTAATGCAAATTATTGAAAAAAGGTTGCACGAGCATAGATACACCTATAAATGTACACAGAAATGAAAACTGAGCTTAGCAGGAAAGAGAGCAATTATGGGAGATGTAGGCTGCAGGGTGAGGCTTGCAGCAAAGGCGAATACAGTTGTTGTAGAGGCATCACTGAAGGAAAGAAGACTACCCAGAAAGAAGACTAAGGAATCCAGACTAGGGATGTGTGAAATTTGAATATCACCCCCAATTTTTTAAAATAAAATTATCAAACTGTTGACTTCATAAAATTTGCAAAATTCATGATCTTCAAAAACTTCACCTGCAGGAAAAAAATATGTTTGCAGAACCATTGTCCTGAAAAATCTTTTACGGTAAAAGAATTCGTCCATCAGAAGTAGGTTTATTATATTATACCATTTTGCTAGTTTTCTCAAGGTTCACATTGCAATGCCCTACTCCCATCTCGTTCTCCCCTTATAATGCCTCCGGTTCCCCTTGATAAGGAGAAATTAACAACATCAACCTGAACACAAAATCACTGATTGCATACACTACCAATGCTTACACACTGAATTCTATAGGTTATCTCAGGGGGTCCACTGATTGCCCTCCTCAGGTGCCCAATTTCATCTCAGAGCCCTCAACATTGATGGACATTTCAGAATTGGTGTCTTGACTTGTAGGTAATCAATCACTGATTTCCACATATCAAATTTCCTTCATTCATCCCTCAGGTCATATGATGACATTTCCATCGCCATTAATGTTCACAGTCTGCGCAACCAGGATGAAACATCCTTTGGGCCATTACTTTTTTTCCAAAGTGCCGCAATTTCTTGTTTAGCTGCTAAGCCGAGAATAACATGTACATTATTATAGTCCTGTCCTCCCTCCAAAGCAACCCCAGTTCCATGGTCAGATGCCTTGTACTATCATGGTATGGTCAGATGGAACCGAAGACCCGTAGCCTTTTTTTATGTGCCTCAATATTTTTTTCCAGAACAATGTAAGCCCCGGGCATATCCACGGCACATGTAAAGCAGATCCCTCTTTATTGCAATCTCTCCAACATTTACCGTCCATATGTAGGACCAGACATTTTCATTTTTGTGGCATCAAATACCAATCATCCATTCCATACATACATACACACATTATTTTATATCGAGTTTCTCTGCCCTGCGGCTTTCTGATTGTCTTTGGTATATGTTGTGACTTGAATTGTTACTATCCATCCTTTCCCTTAGTTACCTGTTCCCTGCTGCTTAGCCAGTATGAATGTGATGTAGTGGAATGCTGGAGTGCTTGGTGATGTAATGGAATGCTGGAGTGCCTGGTGTGGTTGAGAGAGAGTCAGTTGGAGTGTGTGAGACGAGCAGCAAGGCTACTGCTCCTGTTGGGGCTTACTTAATACTATCTGCTGTACTTGAGCTTACTTAACAGCTTAGCTATCTACATGAAACAAAGATCTGATAAACCTTCTTCTACAACCAACACTATGGCTACTGGACCTTTCTCCTATACAACAATGGCGACAAGGATGGGATATTTTGATGCTGTGTATTAATTTAGTGGTATTTTGGACGTATACTTATACTGCGAGTTACTTTCCATGCTGAGTGAGCTGCCACGTTTGTGTTTCATGCCATACGTGATTTCTGCCTAGCTGTGTTTGTTTTATTCAGTTCTGATTTTCTTTTCTTTCTGAGTGCGTTGGTATTTAGGCCATGCTGATTTTCCTGCTTGAGTGGATGTTAAATGTTGGTCTGAATTTACTACATGTACTGCATGCTGGTATTGCATGCTGAGTGGTTGTTTATTAATGCTATCATTAATTTCCTGCCTATGTGCATTATGCCGTGCTTGTGTGGGTGTCTAGAGTTTTTACCCCTTGTCTTGTAAGGTGTGTGGCATGTGTTATCCTGAATGATTGTAGAGTTGTGTACTCTGTCATAGGGTCGTGTACCCTAGTATGGTTTGCCTGAGATATATGGTCCTGGCGGGTGTGCGAAAATGTTGTGTGCGTTGAGGGTCATGTACCCTGGTACTGAGTTATAGGGTCATGCACCCTAGTGCTGCGTTGTAGGGTTGTGTACCCTGAGGTACGTTGCTTGAGGCTCCTGTCCCATCAGGCATACAGAATGTGTGAGCGTTGCAGTATTGTGTACGCTTGTGTGCGTTGTCTGAGACTTGACTTTTTGTCCCTGTCAGGCGTACAGTTTGTGTGTATGTTGCAGGGTCGTGTACCCTAGTGTGCGTTGCCTGAGACTCTTGTCCCATCAGGCGTACAGTATGTGTGTGCATTGCAGGGTTGTGTACCCTTGTGTGCGTTTCCTGAGACTCTTGTCCTGTCAGGTGTACAGTAGGTGTGTGCATTGTGGGGTCATGTACCCTAGGGTTGAGTGTAGGGTTGTGTGCCCTAGTTAGTCCGAATGTCGCACTTTGGAGAGTTTTTTTTTATATAGCGCAAACTAGACCTAAAGGTATCAGAGCGCTTTACATGAGCACCAGTTGCGTTACAGACGGACACATTCATTTTTTTTATTAGGCACGGGGCGATTAAGTGATTTGCCCAGAATCACAGGATATTGAGCTTCCCTGCTGATACTCGAACTTGGTTCACCAGCTCCGAGGTTGACCGCTCTAGCCGTTAGGCTACATCCTCTTCCCCTTTAAAGTCTTGCATAGTACTACATTGGTGTAATTTTAATGTATTTAATGTCGTAGTACTGTTTCGTTTTTCTTTCCATCTTTGGTCCTTTCAATTTGCAATTAGTAGTTTTAACCTGTATGTCATTTTCATGTGCTTATGATATTGGATTATGTGTATTTCCATCGTACATTTTTTTATATTGTTAATTGTTTTCCCTAAGGGAAGGAGATGTGTTATGACTTGAATTGTTACTATGCATCCTTTCCCTTAGGTACCTGTTTCCTGCTGCTCAGCCAGTATGAATGTGATGTAGTGGAATCATGGAGTGCCTGGTGTGGTTGAGAGAGAGTCAGTTGGAGTGTGTGGGCTGAGCAGCAAGGATGCTGCTCCTTTTGGGGCTTACCTAATACTATCTGCTGGACTTGAGCTTACTTAACAGCTTAGCTATCTACATGAAACAAAGATCTATAAACATTCTTCTACAACCAACACTATGGCTACTGGACCTTTCTCCTATACAATAGTATATTTCGCTATAATCTGTACCATTCATCCTGTGATATGTCGACGCCCAACACCCACTCCTATTTTTGCATACAAGGCCCTTATGGATATCCGGTAAAGCTTTCGAATGTAATAGGGGACTGGGGTGAGGCCTTTGGCTATGTTCTACTTAGGAAATAGTGTGTGAGATCTCTTTTCCCTGCCTCCTTTTTGGAGGGTGCTTTTCCAAGTGCTGCAGTTAAACATTTTGATGTCTATCATTCTCTTTAAGTTTAAAATCCTTCTTGAAATAAGTGATTTAATTGTTTGCCCTTGGAACAAATCCCTCAACATAGTATAGTCCCATGCTTTCCATGCAGCTAACTGTGACATGTCCAGAGCCAGAGTGTAGTCTGGATTATTCAACACCGGGGTGAATGGTTGTTATCAAGTGAGACCAGGAAAAGAAGTCCCATACTTCCATTAGCGGTCTCGTCATCTCCGAGATATAATCTACTTTTGGTTTAGCGTATTTAGGAAGCCAGAGCTCATCTCATGGAGGCCTTCCCAATAAATGTATTTCCATATAGGTGAGTGTTTCTCCATTTTCTGGAGTGACCATTCAAATACAATACACAGCTGTGCCACCGCATAATGGATCTGTATACCTTGGAGAGTCATATCACCTACCTTCAAACTTCCTGCAATACTTTCCTTGCTACTTTTGATTTGCTCCTCTGCCAGGCAAACTTATCACACCTCAATTGTATCTGGCACATAAGTTTCTTGGGTATCGTTATCGGTAGGACCTGGAAAAAACATAGGTATCTTTGGAGAACATTTATTTTCAAAGTTGTCATCCTCCTCATCCATGAGATGAAAAGTGGACTCCATCTAATCAGATCGCTCTTTACCTTTCTCATGAGGGTTATGTAATTTGCTTTGTACAAATCATGGAGTTTTGGTTTAATTTATAAGCCCAAATATTTAATGGCTTTTTGCCCATTAAAACAGGGAGACTCATTCAATCTCTGAACTAACTTTCCTATCAATTTTGATCCATAGTATTTCAGATGTAGTGAGATTGAGTTTAAACCCAGGGACCGTTCCTTCCTGCTGTAGTAGTGGGATAATCACCCAGGTAGAATTAACAGCGTCCATCAGAGACAAAGTGTCATCTGCGAAAACATGTATCTTATGCATAGGTCATCAAAATGGCATTCCCTCCACAGGTGGAGTATGTATAATCAGTTGGGCCAGTGGTTCTATTGAAAGTGCAAGTAGAAGTGCCTCGTCCATCGTCAGAGCCTAAAACTGTCTGATTTATCTTCGTTGATCAGAATCCTGGCCATCGGGTTCAATGGGTAGCCCATATGTATTTTTGCATGCAAGGACTGGTCCCCATTTCATCCGACACCTGCGGTAGAAAAGGCCATACGACGTGATCAAATGCCTTTTTCTTCACTGCTTGCCAATTGTATCATGGGTATGGAGGTTTTCTTATGCAGCATTAGATTTTTAATGACCTTCTCTACTTCCTCACATGTAATCTCCCTCTCTAAACCAGTTTTCATATCGTGTGGTAAAACAGGCAGGTGTATGAAAGTTAAAAGTCAGCAATTGCCCATTGTATAGGGTTTGGGCTCCAGCAAAGCACCTGGCAGTATCCTAAAATGGCTTCTCTTTTTTATTTTTTGTCTTGGTCAGAACCGCTCCCTGAGGTCTAACATTGAGTAATCATGTGGCATCTTTTGCTCTTCTCACTCGGACTGCCAGGAGCTTGTCCTCTTTACCAGCTTCTTCATAGAATTTCTGTTTAAGACATAGGAGGGCTTTCTCTGATCCCTCCGTTAGGACTACGTCTAATTGGCTTTGAATTTTCATAATTTCCCTCAAGAAAGAGAGATTTCTCCTCTCTATATTGCTGCTTCTTTATTCTTAATTCGGATTCAAATTTTTATTTTGTTAGTGTTCCCATTCGCATTTGATGGGTTTTAAAGTTTTAATTGCAACGACTTGCCCTGACAACCGCCTTAAAGGCATCCCATATAGTAGCAGCAACATGTCTTCTTCCTGATTAATACTAAAATACCCTTTATGTGATCACTCATCTCTTTTTCAGGGAGTTTATCCTATAGATATAGATAAATACAATTTCCAGGATCTTCCCCGTCTATATGTTTCAACTCATGTGATAATATGGGCAAGTGATCTGATAGCAGGCCTTTCTCAATTTGACTGGCTGGGCCATCAATGTACTTGCTCCTCATATCTGATTCATTTTGGAGAAGATTCTATGACTATGTGAAAAAAAGGTAAGATTTTCTCCGGGAGGAACTTTCCTCCACAAATCAAATAACCCTGCTTCGGCCAGGTTGTTCTGTAGTTTGACTATCAGAGTAGCATATCACCCTTCTATCATGTCTGTGACTGCTTCCATTATTTAAAGGGTAAGAGTTTATGTATGGCCAGCACCACTCCCATGCTTTGTTTACCTTTAGCTGTGGCAAACAATTGTGTGGGTTATAGCTTATGAGACTTTAATCTCATATCCTTTGCCACCAAGTGTGTTTCCTGTAGGCAAATCACATATCGCATTGCACCAAAAATAGCTCTCTGCACATTGTTTCTTTTTACTGGTGTGTGGTCAGGCCCCTTATATGCTAGGTTAGTATTCTAACCATCAAGTGTGTCTGTTAGAGTTATTTCAAGATATTTCATAAATTGTGTTTCCATGATGTGTCTTTGTGGCACTTTTCCCTCCCTTCTACTTTCCTTTTCCCAATTAACCTCCACAATTTAAAGATCAATATAATGAAAGCTAACTTCACTCAGGGCCAGTGGCTTTCTCCTCACCAATGTTTCTTGGGAGAAATCTGAGAAATCCTTGATACAGCATGCTAACAACGTCACAAAGAGGGCCTTCTGCACAATGAAACACTATGTCGCATCTTCTCATACCTTGGACACAAACATAAACTGCAAGTCATCCTCACCCTCGTAAACTCCAAGCTTGACTATCCCAACAGCCTATACCTTGGTGCATCCATATTCATCATACTCAAAACACAACTAATCCAAAAAGCTGCTGCAAGGCTTCTTCCCCGCCGTTACCCAAGAGAACCCATGACTCAAGTCCCGCAATCACTCCACTGGCTACATATACCAAGAAGGGCAATGTTCAAGGCATCCTGTATTGTCCAGAGAGCCTCCCGAGGAAAACAGAACACTGAGCTCCAGTCTTGCAACACTTATCATCATACCACCTTGCAATAAGACATCTGTAGGAGGCACTGCTTTCTCAGTACAAGCTGCCAAGCTCTGGAACTCACTAACAGTCAACATTAGAAGACCCAGGAGCATATATGCTTCCAAAGGCATTTGAAAACATGGCTATTTCCCAGATAACTGAACCACCCACAGCCCAGAAAACAATTACACCCTCCACCGCAATTCTCATCTTACAAGCCACAAATTGAAAACAACTCAACCATCAAACTGCTTTCAGCATGTAGGTAAGCTAAGGGCCTACCTATGGATCTCCATGGCATTATATACTTATGTGCTTGCACATATAGTTTTGGCTCACAATAATACTAAAACCAGAATACCCAGAGGTCAGCAATAAATTTGAGCTTATACCGCTTACATTCACATAAGTCATGTCTGCATAGAAGGTTGTCCATCACCAGCAATGAACAGCCAAAAACACATCACTAATTGAACAGGCATGGACTAACTGAAGAGATCTGTCACAGGTTGCTGGACAATTGGGAGGACCTTAATATAGTCTACTACTGCAGGTCCCAAATATCTATACAATCTGACCACGTCTTCATATCTTACAAAGACACTTATGGGATGATAATAAAAATGCCCATCCCAACAGACCTCCCCAATTCTCTTTCCCTCCACTCCAACTATGCCAGCTCAGGACCACAGCCATACACAAAATCTCAGATTGGACAACCCAGTGCAATAACCATCTAGGCAGACTATATTATAATAATTAACATGCAGGGACCTGCAGAGCTGTTCAAAGCTACCCAAATACTCTCGCACTTCCTCATCCAATACACGGTGCGTGCCATAACACATTAACAGCTCCTTGGTGGTCATTACACATGACTTGGAAACACTTCCCACATAGCTTCAAAACAAAGACAATATTCTTCCAACCCCGTTCGACTCCCAATTAGTAAAACAGAAACCTCATATACTTTTGGCAAAATAACAAGTATCTCTGTCTTTACATGCTAAAATGCATATAGTCACTTCACAAAAGTGAAAATGAAAATTTAGCAAGCAGTGAGAGAGGTGTCCCTCATGAGTCATCGCATTTGACTTGAGGGACACCTAGCAACGACTAGCTGAACTGCAGCTTGATGTAATAATTTCAATGCTTTTGCATTTGACTCGTGAGGGACACCTAGTAACGACTAGTTGAACTGCAGCTCTTTGTAGAATTATTTTGATATTGGATACTATAATATTCACTGCCCACTGCTAATCTCGTCCCATAATGCTTTGCAGGGCCTTTGATTGGGATTGTATTTTTGCCCATAACTGTGCTTGGGGTGGTCCTAAGAGGATGAGACCACCACTGAATCGTTCAGCATGATATGCTCTTTGTGTTCAAGGCATCTGCTTGGTCCTC
This sequence comes from Calotriton arnoldi, assembly GCA_963921515.1. Classification (NCBI taxonomy): domain Eukaryota; kingdom Metazoa; phylum Chordata; class Amphibia; order Caudata; family Salamandridae; genus Calotriton; species Calotriton arnoldi. Next base: position 1,257,573 of record CAWUFW010002181.1, on the reverse strand, counting down.
CCCCTAGGTTAGGGGGGACCCCAAAATCATCACCTCTCTCATTGCCTAATATTTTTCATTTTCAAAGTTCACTTTTGTGAATTGGTTATATGCTGTTTAGCATGTCAAGTTGCTTAATCAAAGCATTTGTTGGTGCTATGTGGAGGAACGGAACTCCGCATTACTTTTCCCTTAAATAGTCTCTAACTACATCTAAGTTATCCTTCCTGCATATGGTTGATCAAATTCAAAACTGGGACAAGTAATAGTTCTGTTTTATTTTTATATAAAAAGTTCTTTTAAGGTTATTGGTGGAGACATCACCTCACAAAGTTTGCCTATATATGGCACAAAATATAAGGTTAATACAGGTAGTTCTTTAATATCTCTCAGCCTATAAATTAAGCAATATGTAGAGTTTACAGGAGGCCGTTAATATGTATATACAGTTCTAACAAGAAGCAATCTAAAAATTGTACATCATTTTAAACCATTTCATTTCTGTACTGCAATTTACGTGATGTGAGGGAAAACGAGGGTGCAACTACCGGCTCTTATCAAGGTGCAAACTACAGGGGGCCGATTGGCCACAACCATATGAGACCAGAAGTTCAAAACTGAATATGAGTCTTACCCACTCATGTAAGGAAATTCGCATGGAGGTCTGTGGACGCTGAATGGCTTAGTGACTTTAGAGGATAAGACAATATAACCGAATATGACCTGAAGAAGTCCACTTTTGTGAACAAAACACTGTGGCTGTCTTTGCTGTAACATTTGGATTTCTGTTTGTTTTTAACAGGCAAAATAAAAAGAAGAATTGGAACATTTTGAAATTTGAATGGGACTTTCCTTTGTGAGAGTATCGAATGTGGTGCCCCTCTAACTGTATTCCTATCATTTTAAACCATTAAAAAAATGTAATCATGCAGTGTTACCCCTACCTACAAAATAAGTCATTATTTGTATCAAAAATACAATGAGTTCTATCCAAATCAGGAATATGCTTACAACTAGTTCTTGGGGCACCATGGTCAGTCAAGGCTGCTGAAACAGTGGTGTGTGGAAAATGTGATGGGGAGTAAATACCTGATACGAACTGCAGAAAGTTAGTAAAGTGAGAGAGACATAGTTGACCCATGGGTGCAGGGGAAGAGGGCTCGCCCCTCAAGCCGTGTGTATACTTTTTATACCACCAAAATATTCTAGAAAGTCATAGGCTTGCTTGCTGCACAATGAAGATACTGAACTATGTCATGAGTGTGACCCTAAAGATCCTGACTCTCACCATTGAGTTTGGGATTTACCCTCAGTAAGAATACTTTGAAAAACAGTGGGACAACTGTACATTACTCTAAGACGGGGTTCGAAAAATCTGAATATGCAAATTCACATGACCTGTTACATTGTTAAATAGTGTTCTATATCTTCTTTCACTTCTATATTCCTCTGCCTTCCATTTTTCTATCTTTCGCTTTCTCTGTCATATGTTCTGACCACAATCTGTATGGATCGCACTGTGAGAAACTAATTAGATTGCGCGCTGCATCGCCAAATGGCGATGCAGCGCGCTAATGTAGTTCGTTTTATTTATTTATTTATCTACTTAACTCAGTTCGGCCGTATGCCGGAGTTTACTACCCCCCACCCTGCCCCTCCCCCGCCCCGCCTCACCGCCCCGCAGCACTCCCTCGAGGAGCCGCCACTGACAGACAGAAAACCATTTATTTTCCTGTCTGTATTTATATGTAAATGTGGATAAAAACAGAAATTAGTCTCTTTTTTGAGTGATTCTACATACTGTCAGTCATGACTGTCAGGCCAATAGCTGTGTAAATTGACAGGTAAGCGGTTAACAAATAAAGAAATTATTGTTATGAGGCTTTAACTCTAGCAGATTTGCAAAATGTTGATACTAAAATGTTCATATTTTCATATATGTGCATTGATTTATGATCGGTCAGACTTCATATTATTGAAATCTGTCATACATTCAGATAAGAGTTTACATTTATCGTTTAAATAAATGTGGAAATGTACTATTTTTGCTTCATTTGTCTCACAATACCCGAAATAAAAATGGATAAATACAGATAAAATTAGCAAAAAATAAATATAATATACAAGGAATTTCCACCATTATGCCAGGGGCCACACTCAATCAAGGGTGGTGCCATAGTGGCACCTGCGTGGAATGCATACAATATGCCCAGAATTACCGCCAATATACCACGGCTAGTATTAAATCTGGGGTGGGCCACCGAGTGGGATAAATCTTTACAATATACAACAAATTACCACTGTTATGCCAGGGGTGTGCACTATGTCACGGCTTTCCAAAATATGCCAAGAATTGCCACCATTATGTCAGAGATGGACCCATTCAGGCCAGAGATGGTTCGAGACTAGCTGGCACAAGATGCTTAGGGTTCCCCAATAGAAAATGCTCCCAAACAGAGGGCCTCTCTCTCTCTCTCTCTTTTTCTCGCTCTCACTCTCTCTCTCTTTCCCTCTTTCTCTCATTCTCTTCAGCTCCCATGAATGGAGGTGCCATCATGTAGTGCAGGAAAAGTGAGACAACAAGAACGTCTGACTAGCTCAAACAGATATTGACTGGCACAAATGTAACTATATTAATGAAACAAAGTTGTCAGGTTTCCTATTGAAAGCTACGAACAATAACAGAAACAGTGTATCAAATAATGGAACAGACACAGCCCTGCCATTTTGGGTGTTTCTCCACTGACTAACCTTCGCTATGGTCTTAGCATAAGTGCACCAAACCAAATTAAAAACACTATCATATCATAACAACTACACCTGAAGGTATGAATATTTTAGGCACCATTCAGATTCAAGTTCAAAGTAAATTAAACAAATTCCTGTGTCCCTCACCTCTGAGAGATTCTGTTCAACAACATGAACGTGATAGGCCAGGCTACTAAGTCCGACAGGCCAGTCCACAGGAAATCTCAGATTTTAATAGGTTAAGAGTAAGAATATATGTACGTGTACAACGTCCCTTACACATCTTATGCATGCATGCTTGTACTGATGAGGCTAACATTTCTGTTGAGAGGAAATCTTAAATGCAAGACTTTTGTCTGGATTGGGCCTTTCAGAGGCAATGCACATGATGTGGAAAGCCTAGTTGTAGAAGCGACATTTCCTACATAACATGTGGTCTAGAAAGGACACCACTTACACATCATGTTCATATATTCTCTGACTATTGAGTGTGTCAATCCACTCTAACATTACCTCTGAATGGGGCTGTCAAACTCAAGATTCTGAGACACAGTGTACATCCATGCGGTGGCACAGACGCTGCTCAGGTATGACACCTCTTACATATCTCTTGTCTGCAAGCATTCCCAGGCTACTCAATGTTGCAGTCCAGTGAGAGGAAACTCAGACTTGAGATCCTTCTGGACTGGACTATCAATATCAGTTTTGTAGTTTAAGAATGATCATCCATGCACATGATTTGGACTGGCCTGGGTCTAGAAGTGACAGATCTCTAATATTATATGCAGGAATACTCTGGATTACCAGGCCCAGTAGTCAGAGCATGCATGCACATGTTATTAAAGGGGTTTCACTTTTAAATCCATGCAAGTCCACATCATGCTGTTGCTGGCAGTCCCATTTCATATGATTGAGCTGCAAATACCAAGTGTTGAGGGAATCAAATGTAGTCTGCAATGCAATGTAATTCTTGGACTTGCAATATATATTGCTGAAGGATACTGCACCATTCCACCCTATGCAAAATGTGGGTCGGGTGGTTGCACCCATAATCCAACCCAGAGATATCAGGTCCAGGAAAAGGCGCTGCTCCTTCTTCTCTATCATAATGGGCCAGGTGAGGGTTCTGAGGTCACAAAGAGTCAATCAGTCAATGGCGGTTCCTCCGCTGTCAGGATTATTGGCATGCTGGAGGGAGTTGAAGGCCCTAACACCACACAGTACATTGAGGATTGGCACTGCAACAGAGTGGCACCGACTGGCCTCTCCTAACTGTTCACGGTGGAGAGGGCACAGCAAAGAGACCAGCTCCAGGTGCACCACCGAGACCATTCATGGCCAGCATACTAAATTACAAGGACAGGGATGTACTCCTCCGAAGTGCAAGAGAAAATGTGCTGATCTTCATGGATAATGCCCGGATCTCCCTATTCCCGGATTATACGCTTGCAGTTCAACATAAAACAATCCTCCTTCCAAGCAGTGAAGCAAAAACTACACACTGTGGGCCTTACATTCACCCTGCTGTTACCGGCCAGGCTCAAGCAGAAGACTCACTTCTTTGATGCTCCTCAGTTGGCGTGGGACTGGGTGGTGCAACAATTCCCTGACTCCGGAGACCTGATACATCACAATCCAAGACATCTAAACTGCGACAGCCACCCAAGAACTGATGACGGAGGGCACCCAGCAACACCCAGAAAGAGACAGTTCCATCTCTGCAACTAGCCAGGGAGGGCCGGAAAGCTGCGCTGCTGTCAGTATCTTCCATCCGTATGAGCCGTCCACTCATCAGCCCTAGTTTATCATCAGATAGTGCATCAGATTCCGAATCAGCGGGTAGCTCCGCACTGTTTCCTTCGTTCACACCACAGATGGCTAATGAACTGCTGGGTTGAGCACTATGTAAGTACTTTGTTCTCTGGGAATTACCCATGACTATATGCTGGAGACATGGGGTTTCATTCAACATCAGTAATTTCTGACTTGTGATCCCAATGAAACTACCTAGTAGGTGGGCAGCTCTCCATTCTCACCAATGCTATCTCAGTTTCATACTGCTCAGTGCTCACCCATGCCTGGCATCCCCATGTTACCTGTTGACCGTTAATTTCAGCCTTGCCAGGGCTATTCCCCCTCATGTGAACATTGACTCATTAATGCCTACTATGTCGAGAATTGACTGCATAATTCCATCATCCACATATCACTGAGTACAACCCTATGGCACATTCCCTGCATGGTTCATTGACTCCATGGCGGCTTACCTTGATATGGTGCTGCCTGATTCCACCGTTTGCCAATGTTCCAGGCCAGGGATGATGGCAGCTTCTGGTTGGACCATGTACCATATCCGAGAGTCACCCATAGGCTGCATGCCATGTACCCCAAGGGTGATTGCATGAGATGTTTTGTTGTTTATTGGTTTCTTTAACAGTTCGAGTTTCCTACACTGGACCTTGCATTGGGGTTTGTTTATGTCCCTATTTATGGATATATGACATTGTCACAAGTGCCTTATGTTTATATGGCTGCCAATTGCCAGAATGTGTCTGATCGTGAATACTTGTTGTTCTTAATTGACAATGGCTGTTCCACACAAATATAACATGATTACTTGGAATGCCAGCGGCATGGGATTGATACAAAAACACTAAAGGATATTAGCCCAGTTACACCACCATCAGGCACACCTCGTATGCCTACAGGAGATCCAGTTGACGACCAACGAGGCCCTTAAGTTACGCAAAAAATGGAGGGGCAAGCTATTCCACACCTCCTACTCTGCCTATGCATGGGGTGCTGCAATATGCATCCATGCAGGGATCCCCTTTGCAGCCATAGAAACCAGAATTGACACTCACAGGAGGTACGTCTTCTTATCTGGGAGGCACACCTGTTGTACTGGGTAGTGTATATGACCCCAATTCGGATTGTGTGAGCGCTGCATCGCCAAATGCGATGCAGTGCGCGCAACGAAATTCGTTTTATTTATTTAAATGTTCACTTACCTGTATTCGGCCTAAATCCGTAGTTTACTACCCCCACCCTGCCCCTCCCACGCCCCACGTCACCGCCCGACCGGCACTCCTACCACGGGCCGTGCCTGCCCTCTATGCACCCCCTCCTCCAAGCGAACTCAAAGACCATCCAATCCTTCCTAGAACACTTGACACTCCCTAAGGTGATGGCCACAGAACAAGAACTCTTAGGCGCACCATTGCCCCAGGTGAGATAAAGGGAGCTATTACGGAATTAGCCCGGAACAAAACTCCCGGTACTGATGGTCTCCCTGTAGAATTGTACGCCACACTTGCCGCACGCCTGTTTCTACAACTGAATCTCCTCTATAGGAACTCTATGGATGTAGGCAGCCTACCTCCTACAACTGCACCAGACCTTGTCACCTCATTATTAAAACCTAACAAGCATCCAACTGATATGTCCTCTTGCAGGCCTCTTCATCACTCAACACCAAATATAAGATTCTCAGTAAGGTGTTGGCCCGCCCACTGCTCCCCATGCTCCTGAAACTCCTTCACATAGATCAAAGCGGCTTTGTTCCCAATCGCAACACTTTACTTAACTTCATGGACGCAGTTAAAGGGTGTTTTCAATGGGTGGGGTGTCTCTCCTTGTACCTAATACAGGCCTTTGATACTCTCAGTTGGGATTTCATGATCACTACCCTCCAGTGCTTAAATTTACATCCTACCTATATCTGCTGGGTGAGACTGTTATACACAGCTCCCACGACGAGGGCACGAATGGGCCAACGTATCTCTGATGAATATGCGATTCACCGCGGCACCAGAAAGGGCTGTCTGCTATCACCACTCCTTTTTGTGCTGGCCTTAGAACCTTTAGCACAGAGCTTATGACAGGATGCCCACATCTAGGGAATTCCAATAGGGCCCATAACCCATGCAATATCATTGTATGCCGATGATATGATGCTTTTTGTGAAGAATCTTCGTACGGATAAGGCAGAGACAGCCAGATTGTTTAACACATTTGCGACACTAGCTGGTCTGTGTATTAACATTGACAAATCCTATGTGTTCTCATTCAACGCTGTCTATGATAGGCCGTCCTTCCCTTTCGGCGACGTGAATATCCAAGTGACGCCCCAATCATTTTGTTATCTGGGAATGCAGGTATATTCAGATGTGGTGGATGTACTGGCTCTTAAGTCACAAATCAGTTTCTAGGGTACTCTGCCACTCTCTGTGGCAGCCCATCTGGCCTTTGACAAAATGGTAATGTTATCGCGTCTACTTTACCATTTTGTAAATTTACCAGCTGTAGTCCCTGCTTGGATTTTAAAACTACTTAATACTCCATTAATTTATCTAATCTGGGGTACCGGCCGTCGCAGGGTTAGTCTATCCAATCTCCAATTGCCATCTGACAAGGGAGGGATGGGCGCCCCAGATTTCAAATCATACTGTTTGGGTAGGCAACTATAGTGGCTCTCCTACTGGCTAGCCAGCCACAATCTGAAAGAGATCGGCTACACTAACACTATGTTAAATTGGGGCAAACTCCATAGTATATTCTGTCTGGGTTCCTCCTTACCTGCTGACAGCCCCCTACTACTACGGATTGCCCTTGCATATTGGAAAATAGCATTGCGCTATACAACTCCTCAGGTACCCTACCATCCAAACATACCCCTACTAGGTCTTCCCACCGCATCCAGGATCCTGACGACGAGCAGGCTACAACCCTGGACACAAGGTGGGGTCACCACAGTATGTGACCTTTTTACAGATGGTCTCCTTTTGAATCATACAGATTTTACACCTGCCCAAGGACTATCGGATACACTTTTTAACCCATGCTAGTGTCACCTGTTATGTGTGCTTACACTGGTCGACGGAAGGCGCTGTACCCCCCACACCTGAATTAGTCTAGGCGCTGCACACACTGAGACATGCTAGACACCTGGTTCGCTGGATATGTTGTGGCCACCGTACACACCTGCTGGTCTCCTTGTCCCCCTTATGGACTAAATGGGTAGGGGACAGGACCAGTGGCCTTCGAGATAAGGAATGGCCTTTCCTTCCAGAATATCCCCGGAAAATCTCACATAATTCCTGATTTAAGTTCATTCAATTTTCCATATTACATTGGGCCTACCTCACGCCACACATACTCCACACCATGTTCACCACAGTCCTGTCTACATGTCCATGATGTCATACCCCAGACACCAAGCTTCTACACATGTTATGGGACTGCACATTAATATCCTCTTACTGGGCACAAATTAGTGCCACCCTAGCGGAACTCACCAAGCAAAACCACTGGCAAACGATGGAACATTGCATTTTGGGCCCGTTTCCTAGACCCTACGGACATAAAGTATTGACTCGTTTTGTGGACCTGGCTCTCTTATTGGTGAAACTACTATTAACGAGAAACTGTAAATCCTCCACGGCACCCTTGGTTTCCCAGTGGCGGGAAGAGGTGGAGAAATGGGGACTATCGGAGAGTGGTGCACTGCGCCGAGAAGAGTACCGGGGTCTAATGAAAAAGCCCATAGCATTGGAGTGGGATGCGCCATTACAATCCTTCAAAGCCTTGGAATCCGTAGATACTTAAGCAGCACTGTATGCGCGCCACAGCAGATATTTTCTTTAATCTACATCATACTAGAACCAATGCATCACCCAGAGAGCACACACAGGCATCATACCATTAGGGCCAAACTGGGCTCCCCACTTTACATGGCAATTGCAACCGGCACCTGACATACTCCTAGCTCCTGTTGGGTACAGTGCCACAACGCAACCATGATAAGGCAACTGACAATGACACATTTACTGCTCATTGTGACAATGTCTAGTTCATGGGAGGGTGGGGGTTTAGTAGATTAGATAAGTCTACAAAGTCGTTTACCAAATGCTAATGTATTATGTATGCTACTGTGTTGTACAACACTTACTGAGACCACTTCTATTGCAATTTAATGTACTGCCTTTAACTGCTGTGGTTTATCAGTAACTGTTAACAGTGTCTATTCAAAAATGCAATAAACTTTGTAAAAAAAAACTGTAAAAAAAAGGTGACAGGGACCACACAGATGTCAGCGTTTGGGAGGGCGATGGGCATGGAGGAAGGTGAAAGGGATGGAGGGAAATGATGGGACGGTGGCAGGGATGAGATGGGTGATAGGGGCTGGTATTATGACAGGGACCATGTTTGTAACGAGCATGAGGAAGTGACAGAGTCTGAGGGTGAGACAGCGACAGCAGTGTTGGACTGGCCTTTCATTCAGTCTGACACTGCTAGATAAGCCAGCTTGAAACGGCCAATGTGTGGGCCATGCTTAGAGATCTCTAAATACGGTGGAGATCTTTAAATATGGAAGACGGCGGGTCGCCCGCCAAACTCAAAATGAGGCCCTTAGTCTTGTATGTGGTTTGTGTATCCTCTGGCTCTGCACTTTCTGTCCCATTCATGGTGTATTCCTAGCCCTCTGCTTGAGAAGTCTACAGGGACAGGTCAGTACTGGTTGGGATTCCAAATAGATTTCTCTATTGACAGAGCACACTGTTTCAGAAACAGCTAGGGGTATAGGTTAGTGGGACATGGACATTAGGGTTCATGGCAGAAAGGCCTCCCTGGGAGCGAGATGTAGGCACTTTCACTCACTGACCCAGGGGCAGCTTGTCCTAGGCATCATAGACCTGAACCTAGGCTGCTGGGGTGTCTACGCTGAGTGGCTTCAGCTGTCTAACCTCTAGCCCTGGACCCGCCAGTCCCAATCCAGGATTTTGTAACAGATCGGAAGGCAGTGGCCATTCCCAAAAGTGTATCCGCCTTCCGCTGACAGACGGTGTTCCGCGACAAAACTGGGAGGAGAAAAACATGTAAAAAGTTATCTTTTTGTGGCTGGACAAGCCTGTCTTTTGTGTTCTGCCTCAGTGTGTTCTGGCTCAGTGTCCTCTGTCCAGACCAGGTAAGCACACCCACTGCGTAATCACAAGCTACTCACTTTGCACGCGTGGGCTCCATGTATAATCATTATTTTTTTTTCCTGATAAATTGCTGTGTTGGGGTTTTGGGAAGTAATTCACAAACATGACTCGTTATCAGACATCTGGTGGATTGTTTGCTTCTGTGGCTATCTTCAACCACAGCCAAAACTCTGTTTTCTGCTGTGTCGTATCATACACTTCACTTTTGATTTGATTTCTTAGGACTTTTGAGCACCGTGTTTTCACTCACAGAGAACCATATACCATTTTTGTTACACTGCAGGTATTTCACTGCTTGAATTATATATTTTTTCATATTTTCATATAAAAAAATTGGCATATACTACACAGTTTGTTTGCAGTCCTTTTTGTAACTCTAACTGTACATACAAAATGAATTTCAAATTAAATTAAAGCAAGTCACTATTTACATATTTTACACTGGCGGCAATAGACCCAGTGTAGTTAGGGTGGAGTCAGAGTTTGCATAGGAAGGCACTTTGTGTTTTTTTAAATAATTTTGGTACTGTTCAACAAATTTGAATGAAAGTTCCCCTCCCCAACCAAAAAAATAATTTACTTGGATCCTTCATGGCAAGTTTTGTGCACATCAGTCAAGAGTGGGCCAAGAAAAAGCAGGGGTCTCACAAGTGCCATTCTCATTTAAAATTCTCAAAGGAAGGTTTGCTCCTTGACCATAAAAAAGGCTGAATGGAATTACACTAACATAGGCACGAAGTTAGAACTTTACTTAAGGAAATGCCTTTTTTGGTTTGTTTGGTGTAAATCCATTCAATAGTTTAAAATAAATTAGCACTTTAAGAGAGGCCCGGGTTGGGCATGAAAGGGTTAAATCTCAGACCATTTCAGTGATATATTCCCTCCGAAAGGATCTGATTGGTTGCCCCAACAATTAAATAAAATTTTGTGGCAGCCATTACAGGACTATTGGACTCAGTCACTGAGTCCTGAAACAAAATTTGAAAAGTCATGCAAGACGGCATGGTGAGTACACCCAGATCCCCAGGCCAACATGGGGTATCCAAATGGACACCCCATTTCTAAAATAAAATAAACAAATGATTTTCTCACAGGATCTGTGGATCCTTGCAGGATCCTCGAATCCCTGTGAGACCCTCCTGTGTGGATTCGAGGATGCTCTGAGGATTCAAGCATACTTCGAAGATCATTTGAGTGTCCATAGTCCATGTAGTAGGGCCAACCCCCACTATACATGGCCTTTGACTGTGGGCAATGTGGGTTGCCTGCCCCTGGTGGGTTGGGTACAGGTCCTTGCCAAAGATGGTTAGGATTCCGAAAATACAGCCCTTACAAGAAGCCACACACAACCATTCACATTTGCATGGGTCCAGGAACTCACATGTTACATCCAGCAGTCAATTCCAATTTCTGTTTAGAAGATTTTGAAGACTATGGTAAACTGGGAGGTGGAGGTTAGGTGGTAGACCAGAGGGCATAGAAGTACCAGTACCTAGACATAGAGCACTTCTGAGGCAATAGGGTCTCTTTCAGGTCATGAGAGGCAGTCCGGGTACAAAGCATCCGTTTACCTTTTATTAGTGGCTGGCCATGCCTCGTAGTTGTAGTGCCTCCTACTCACAATAATTCACCACCTGCCTCTGCCTCCTTTCACTTTGCTGTTTTTATTCCTTTCTGCCTCCCATTTGTCACTGAGTGACCTTTTCTGGTTGTTCTTTGGGCTGTGCTCAGCTCCCTCTTCCTTCTTGGAGAGAATCTTCACCTGCTCAGAGTTTGCTTCACCTTGGTGCTTTGGGTTTATCATGAGAATGCAGGTTGGGGAGAGGACCACCGCCTCTGCGTTGGTGAACGGTAAGCCAAACACCTTGATTAATCTCACCGCCATACCCATTTCTACAATATTATTCTCCAGTCATGTATAACAATTATGCAGTGTCTCCAAAGATCACCCCAGGTGTTTCCTTCTGCACCCACTGGTGAGATACCCTTGTGTTGAGGAGTGCTGATGCCCTGATGAGATACCTGTGTCTTCCCTTTACATCACATGTACCCTCATTGCCATGTTGGTCTCTACATACATACAAGCATCTCTGGAGCGATTTGGGCTCCTGGCTCGCTATCCCGGAGCCTGCCTCAAATCGCAGCAATGAAGACATGTTCAGGAACAGATCAATAAAATGTTTTAATAAAACTGCTGTGAGAAGTGCTAAGATTTAAGGTGTGATCAGCTGAGCAGCAAGTTCACAGGTACCTTAGAAGAGGAGCCTCTACGCCTTCTTCAGTTATTGTGGCACAGGTGGTTTTGAGAGCGGCAGTCCTGGCATTTGTACAGCATAGATGCTCAGTCATTTCCCCTCACAGGAGTCACAGGTGATGTTGGTTTAGTAATGATGATAGTGGGACAGCTGCCCCTTCCATGGAGAGGTATGAATCCTCTACAATGGAGTGGAAGAAATCATGGACGCTTACTGGAAGTCCTAAAAACTGTTTGGCCTCTATTGAGCTGGTTTAATTTTTCTCCTGAATCATTTCATTTTGAAATGCGAGAGTGGGTTGGAGGAAGAAGTGGGTGACAGGAGGCTTGGGATGAAATATTACCCTTGTCTTGACAGACTGGAATGGTTATTGATATCTGTCTGCTATTACTTAAAAGCAGCTTTGTGATTTGACAATGTCTGTACAGTTTTCTTCCTGCAGCACTTCATCTGTTGCCATCAGGTAGGAGATCAAAGAGTTTATTCAGCTCAGTTGGAAGAGCGCATCCACACTTGTTGTTACGCCTGGAGGCCGGTGATCGTGACTCGGCAGGGGTGTCCATGTTGTTGCCAAATATCAGTCTCTTCGGCACAGCTACCATCTTCCTGACGTTGCTTTGCGCATACTTTGAGTATACTTTCTGACCAAGGAGGCATAGCTGTCAAAGACCTGTCAGAAGTAGAAATCACACCTTGCAATGATCACAATGGCATGTACCTTTCTTAATGAGCAATCTCATGGGTAAACTTTCAATTCACTAAGGTTGTCCGCATCAGCACAGACTAGGCTGAGGATTCCCAGTGCCCAAGACACTGCCCTTCTTTGGTCCCCCCCAATTATTATCTAGAAATTTTGACTCAGAATTGCATTTCTTCCTGAGATTCCACATACACTTGAGGCCTTTGGCTGTCTTCCAAAGACAGTAAATGCTTTGGTGGGGAAGCCAAACCATGGGCGCACTCATTCTATGGCGGAGGAACCAGAGTCCGAAAGGTCTGAAAAGTAATTCTTACCTGGAGACCTGGCTCCAGCTCATCAGTACAGTATCATCACTACTCAAGTCCACTCTGCCAAACAAGTGTCTTGCATGGAGAGGCTACTGCGGCTCCCAAGCTGGGAGCCCCACAGGTCAAGTATGAGGTCAAAGACCTCATATACTAAAGGGTCCGATATATAGACACTTCTAGAGAGGTGGGAAAAGGTCTATATCGTCCAAATGTAATGCATTATTTAAGACGTGCAGTGAGTAACACCACAAAGGCATTAAGGCAAAAGGAGCCATTACTGGGTAGAATCACTTGCCAGTCATTTCCGCACTAGTCGCTTATGTTTACAAACTATTACTTTTCGTAAGTACTTCTTAGTGCAGTGCTATAATATGACATATTAATGTCAAAGCTTTACGTGTTCAAGGCATACACATTTTTTGAATTTCGAAGCGACTTTATCATATTTTTGATGCTTGACGTGTGATTTACATAGCAAACATTTTCAGAGCTCGGCTCGTGCAAGGGCTGGGCTCATGCAGGCACATGCATCAACCATTTTTGCGAGCGCAAACGGTGCAATTCGCAAAAATCGGCTGTTTGCGCCCGTAAAAAGGGCATTTGCGATGGATCAACGGTCAAAGCACTCGCAATTTGAGAATTCGCAATTAATTGCGAATTCTCAAATTGCGATTGCATTTAAGGAATCGCATTTTGCGATTCCTTAAATGCAATGCAAGAACCACTTTGAAGTAGTGATTTCGCTACTAGGGGCGCAAATTACCATGAAGTTGAACTTCGTGGTAATTTGCAAATACTTTGAAAAATGCACTAAAGTGCCTTTTTCAAAGTTGTAGGTTACACACACACATGTCCTTGGGACATGTGTGTGCGCAACATTTGTGCACAGATCAATTTCAGGGGTGCAACAGGCTGTCCTTTTGACACCCTTGCACCCTTGAAATTGCATGCGCAATTTGCGAGTACCTATTGGTACTCACAAATTGCGCATGCACTTTCCCATTCATTCCTATGGGCCTGTAGGCCCATAGGAATGAATGGGAAGCCATTCCTTATTTGCGAGTCGCAATTTGCGAGTCGCAAATAAAGAATATGTAGGAATCGCTAATTTAATAGCGATTCCTACATGCATAGGCTTTTGCGAGTCCTTAATTGCGAGTCCTTAATTATCGCAATTAAGGACTCGCAAAAGCCTACTTTGATGCATGTGCCTGTAAGCTCCGAGCCAGACCAGACCCTTCCTTGGCTCTGCTCTGGCTCACCTTTCCCTGCTAATGTAGTGAATGGCTCGTCCACCTTTACAGAAGAATAGTGTTTTACTGTATGTAGGCACCAGAGGGCGGTGTTGTATCATCAGCCACGGGCTTGACGCACCTGCTGTGTCACAGCGAAAAGAATTTATTCCTGAGAAAGCTTCGCTGGGTTGGCTTTATGCAACGCACAACTGAAAAAAATACCCATGTAAGAAATTCGGAAATCGGTCACATCCTTCTATACTGTGCACTTTTACGAGACGAATTGCAGACAGTTTAATAATTATGAATAAAGGCGGGATAGACAGACAGCTTGCGAGCACACCTGCACACACGTTTGTAATAATTCTAAAAACTGCCATTCGCTCAGGATAGCTTCCAACCCATCGTTCTGCTCACCTCAGTTTAGACCCAGCCATATGCAAATCCGTCTTCACTGCTCCAATAGGATCAGTCGAGCCTGAACAGCCGGGCCAGGTCCTCCCTGAACCAGAACACAAGCAATCCAAGACAGATTTCGCCCGGATTGGGGCTCTTCAGTCAGGTGTAACTTGATTCTAGTGGTACAGCGAGGACATTTCATTCCAGGCAAGAGGGCAAGCTCTGTGTAAAGAGATATTACTACAAAATGACAGACAAACAGACATTTTCGGAGGAGCATATTTCTGTTGGAGCTATAATTTTGGAAATCCGCTGTCAGTCGTAGTTCCAAGACTTGGTAGGATCATTTCTAGCATATTAATAAATACGAATATATTTTTCTATTTGATGAATTTTTTGTATTTTTGTCTCTCTGTCTGTCCCAGTATGTGCCTCAACGTTTGTGACATTAATCATTAGTTGCCTGAGTCTTTCTTAATTGTTAATTATTTCATCTCTGCCTTGGGCAAATATTTTTGTAGCAGGGTACCCTTTTTCTTTACATTAGGATCTGTTAATAGACACAAAGGAAACCCTCACATAAAAAAGAATAGGCAGGAAGGGGATGCAAGCAGGCCCTAAAGGCAGGATACAAGGCAGCCAGGGTGGGGCAGCCCCGAGACAAAGACCTGCTCTAGACCTGGGGTTGGCATCCCTTTGATCTGAGGCAAAAATGACACCCTTGAGTAACCAGAGTGTTCAAGTGCACTAAGGGGGCATGAGAATGGGGAGCGTGCTCAAGTTTGGGAAGATAGCAGTTGCAACGTGTGGTGGCTCTTGTTTACAGGTCCCTTCATCCCCAGCAGTACTTAATTTGTAAAAAAAAAAAAAGTGCCGGGCCCTCGTCAGGAGGCCACCGCAGTTTGCACTACATATTGCTACTGTACTTACACAACTGCTAACCATTACACTGCTACAAGTGTGACAATTCAGACTGTTCAAAGCCGCCAAAGCTTTAAGAATAGCTTGGGTGGCAGGTATTAGTTGTTTTTAATGTATATTGAATTAACAAACAACAGTTTTTCTGCTCATCTTTAAATTACACAAACAGCACAACCATGTGGCAGCTGTCATAAGTGCAGGTTCAGGCAATTAAGTGCTGGTGCCAGCAATTAAGTGCCGGTGCAAAGCACCAGAAACCACCAGCTCAAATTAAGCACCGATCCCCAGTAATCCAACATTATACATGCAGTGGGCTCGGCTAGAACCGAAGAATGACAGTGAGGTGGTGCTTTAGGTGGAGCAGCACAGCCTACAATCCTGTCACGGAGGCATCGTAGGACTGGGCTCCTGGTCTGCATTGTGTGGACCATTCGAGCAGATTTGCCCTGTTCCTCGGAAGCTTGCCTGCACCACCTCATATGGGAAATTGATGAGGGTGTCCAAGGAGCACAGTTCGGCCAGGGCCTCCCTCGCTGAGCCTGAAGACACATGGACTGTAGGTCAAGCCGGGAGGTGCTCAGCCTTCCTAGTGGTCGAAGTGGGTGGGACCTAAGGGGCACAACCTGCCCATACTTTTTTTAATTCAAGAAGAACAGTTCCAATACTTTTGTGAAACAACAACCATTCCAGGACGGTTAATTCCAATAGTTAAAAAGCTTCAGCTGAAGAGTAAGGCAGGGAGCCTCCTGTGTTGTGAAACTGAGGCAGAGGGGGGTTCAGACAAATAAACAGGCCTTCTTGCAGTGCTGCCTGCTTGCCTGAGAGAAATGTAAATGTGCACAACCTGTTAATCTGTAAATCTAAAGGGTGCTTAAACGTCAGTATGGCTTTAATTGATGGAATCACTTGCAGCTTCCTGATGACACAAATCTATTCTTTTTGAGTGGTATTGCAAGAGTTACCAGCTGCGCTGTGAAGTGTGTGCTTTTTAAAGACAATTATAAAAAAAATGTGCACTACATGCACTCTGGGTATTACTAAAATGTATATTTTGGAAGTACTTTTTTATCTTAAACTTTTTTGCACATTTTGTAGCAGCCTATTATAGTGTGTGTAATGCAAGTTTAAAATAACGTCTTACATATTCACAGTGCTTTCGGTCACAGACTGGGACCTTGTACCACTAAACATACACAAGTCACTAATCACCACTGCACCAACCAGGATTCAGTTCCGTGGTTCTCTAGTCACACACACAGACCTCTGCAGTGCATTAACTACTAGATATTTTAATATGCAATAGTGCATTTCCCACTGATTAACTTAACTTGCATTTATTTTTCACTTAAGCTGTGCATTATTTTATGTGTAGTTCCCTGAATGTGAAAGACTAAAAAAAGTTACAGAATATTTAGATTTTTTAGCCATGTGTTTGAGCCCACCCCCATTGCGCACAGCATAACAGTTCCCATTCTTTTTTTAATGCACTTCGACCTCTAGGCCTTCCCTAAAGTGAGGTGTACGTGAGCGGGTGCAGGCTCCAACATACAGTGCTGAGAGGTACAGCAAAAGACACTCATATACTGAACTGTGAGGCGGGGGTGAGGCGGCTCTTCTAATTCTCCTCCCTTGAATTGCATAGCCTGCCGGCAGAGAGCTACTTGGACAGGCATCATTATTCAACCGTGGGTCCCCCAAACAGTCTTCCATCCTGCATCAGCGGTCACATGAGGGTTGAATAACACCGCCTGTGCCCTCTCGGGGATGTCTCACCAGCGTGGGACTCAGACAAGGCTGATTTGACTCAGATGAGCAACCTTAATACCACAGTGGATTGGAGCACTGCAATGAAGCCGAGACCTGGTACATATGCTGAGGCGCATAGACTGCTTCATTGATCCCTGCCACCTCACTGGCTTCCAAAACATTGGTTTTAGCCTTCCTTGTCATGGCAGCTGCTCATGATACATCCTAACAGGTCGTCTAATACAGACGGGTCAGGTTGAAAGCAGGCTTACCATGTAAGTTAGGCTTGCAAATGGAACATTAATTTGCGGTACACAAGAACAAATCACTCCAGTCTGTGATACAGCACACGTATCTCAACATGGTTTGCACAAAACCCCATAAGATTTCCTTGATGTCACTATCGAGGAAGGAGGATGCCTGTGCAAGTCATGAACAGGACTTGCTGCAAACTCAGCCTCCTGAAACCACAGAGAGGATTGACACTATATTTGCGTCAATCAACATCACCCATGATTCCCTAGAGGCTAAAATCGACACTGTAGCAGTTGAGCTTGACGATCAATGGAAACTAACTGAGAGAGTGCTGCATATGGAAACAGCTATTGAAATACTCGAACATCAAACCTCTGAGTTGGAACAATCAATCCGTGACCTCAAGGACAGCATGCGATTCTTGGAAGGTACAACTGAAGGCTCTGAAAGTGGAGCACAACGCAATATTATCAGATTGGCTGAAACGCCGGAAGGGATGGAAGGCAGGGATGATGGACATTCCTGGAAGAAATGGATAACCAACTCTATGGCAACACAGAGTGTTCAGTGTGCCGGCATGTCATCCCCCATTGGACACCCTGTCAAAGCCCATGGTGGCAAAGCTGCTCCACTACAAGGACTGCAGCACCATCCTGCAAGCGGGCAGAAATGCCAACCTCTACGAAGTACAGGATGAAAAAGTCCTTATTTTGTCAGACTATATGCTGGCAGTCCAGCACCAACAATCCTTATAAACAGGGGTCAATTAAAAACTATGGGAGATGGATCTCAGTAACACATTGCTCTATCTGACCAATTTGAGGATAGCAGTCGGGCATAATTTTTTTTTTATGGAACATGATGCAGCCTGAGACTGGGCCGAATAAAATATCACACCAGGCAGTAACACAGCCACAATGGGAGACTCAGTCAAGGAGACAATAATCTAGGAACCTCAAACCAAGAGTACCTGGCCGTCTGTTTGATGTCACCCACCCCCACTCAGCAACAGGCCCAGGAAGCCGGGGTGGCAGCACTGACGAATGCAGCTATCTTCAGTCCCCAAATTGCAGACAACAGAAGTGACTCCTTTAGTAGTGCACATGACGCAGACGCAGCCCGTTCCACGTCAAATTCAGACTCTATAAGAATGCCCAAAATAACACCAGAAACCGCAAAAGATTTAATATGAAAATCTTTTGTAACTCCTTGGGGTGTAGATAGAGGCGCTGATCGACCTAGATGTTGAGTTAATGCAGAGTCTGGGGCACTACTAACCAGTGAGCTACTCTTCTAATGGTGAAAGTAAGGGCTTCGATTCGAAAACTAGCATGTTTGCACTGTCTCAGGGATACATGGCGGACACTATATCCAACTGGGCCAGGATATACATATTACTCTGCTCCACACAAGCAATACTCTTGGATTGATATGGCCTTTGTCAACAATAATATATTGCAATCTGCGGATATAGAAGTTTGCCCTAGGGTAACTTTGGACCATAATCGTATCCTTCTTTCCTTTTAATCACAGGCAGCAGGTTAACAGAGTCATTCATTCTCGTTCCCTTGGAATATATTTCATCAGTTCAAAAAAACCTAGCAGAGTTCTTGTAGTATAATATCGGCACTGCCTCCCCTCTTATGGTGTAGGTCACAATGAAGGGCTTTATAAAGGGTACTACCCAGCAGTACATCCTCCAGAAAAATAGAAACAAAGAAAGGCTGTCACGCAGTTAGAATTCCTCCATGCTGAAGAAATTAGACAAGGGGGCCATGAGCAACAACAACTATATCTTTCTTTGATTGAGAAGTGCTCATTCCTGAGCAGGATGCTAAAAGAGAGGATGGCTGCTAGCTATAATAAGCACTGCTTGCTCCAATATGAATATGGGGTACAGGTAGGGAGAATGCTGGTGCATCAGCTGGCTGACAAGAAAGCCAAAAGCCAAATAAAGGCTATCAAAGGGGAGCAAGGATCACTATATACACACACCCAGAGTCAATAGTTGAACAGTTTGCTCAGTTTTATCAAAAACTCTATGGCCTATCCAATATATTTGAAGAAGAAGGGTTTGCTAAGTACTTAGAGGGATGCGTCCTTCCAAGATTGAATGAAGAATGTGCAACGGTTCTTCATCAAGAAATTACACACGGAAAAATTTTAGAGGCTCTTGCAGTGTAGCCCTCTTGCAAGGCAGCTGGAGACGATGCAATACCAATCAGGTTTTATAAAGTTTTTAAGGACAGCATTGTGTCATTGCTGAGCCAAGTCTTACAATATATAGGGTTTAGTGGGGAGCTGCCTAGCTCATGGGATATGACAAACAATGTTTTTTTCTGAAGAAGGGTAAACCACCAGAGGAGTGCAGCTCTTACCACCCTATATCCCTTATAAACACAGATGCAAAGATTTTCACCAAAGTCTTGGCATCCCGACTGGCGCCTTTGATGCCAGGACTGGTTTCTAGCCAGCAACATGGCTTTATCTTGGGCAGGGATACTACGGCCCATGTAAATACTGCAATAGTAGCCTTTGATGTTGCAAGGAAGTCCAGACTTAAAATGGGGATGGTATTGCTGGACGCCGAAATGCGTTCAAGCGAGTTGTATGGGACTGTCTTTGGGCTACACTCTCGGCTTATGGCAAATGGGTACACGCTTTATATAATAACCCCAGGGCTAAGTTGGTTTATGCACGATCATAATCTACTCCTTTTCAGATCCATCAGGGCACCCGACGTGGTGCCCGCTTTCCCCACTACCATTTGCATTATGCATTGAGCCATTTATACAGTCGCTGTACTTAAATATACATATATTGCCGGTTAGATCAGGATTATGCGAACTAAAGGTTACTGCCTATGCAGACGATATAGCTGTCTACTCCTTGGACCCGGCAACTGCAATTGATCTTATCAAACTCAAAGCTAATAAATTTGGTACTTTCTCTGGATATAAGCTGAATGTCAGTAAGACACAAGTCCTTCTTAATTTTTTTATCTGCTAGGCCGATCCTGGGGGCTTGTTCAACAGCCACTTATCTGGGGGTTCGGATTTCCCCGCAGGCTGAACAGGTAGTAGGATTAAACTATGAACCCCTGTTGCAGTCCGTTATTAAAAGTTTTAAAAGCTGGCATAAACTACCCATTAGTATAATAGTATAATAGGAAGGTGCAACATCATTAAAATTAATGTATTACCAAAATTTCTGTATCTGTTTCCCGAAATACCTTTACGTATCCCAAACTCCTTTTTCAAAAAACTAGAAGGGGCGATTGGTAGCTTTATATGGGTGTATAAGCAGGCACGCCGTGCAATACGATATATCAAACTCCCCTACAAACGGGGGTGGGGGGTAGTAAAGCTCCCTGATTTTAAACTGGCATTGTTTGCTGGATGCCTGCGTAGCCTGCTGTTTATGGGTAATCAATATTTTTGTTACTATTTCGCGCTTGGACCTAATAGCAGAATGTTTCTATATAGAACGAATGACCCCAATTATTTCACAAGAGTCTGATTTAGGACCATCAGGGATATTGTTTATATATGGCGGGAAATACAATCAAAATGTTCCCTACCTCTAATTCACACAAATCTCCCACTGTGGGAAAATCCAATGCTTCAGGAAATATTCCATGACCCAATTGGCAGGATATGGGCTAGCTATAGGGTTGATCGGCTCGGGCATCTGTATGATGTAAACGGATTCCGAACATTCGAAAACTTACAAAGATCTTTTGATCTCCCCCATTGGTTATTCTTTAAATACCCACAGGTCAGGGATTATTTTTTGGGGCGGCATGTGATAAAGACACTTGAGAGCTCGAACCTATTGATATGCCTGCATGGTGCACCTAAGAAGTCACTAATAAGCATTACGTATCAGAATTGTTGCCAATATAGGACAGATGACAGCTCGAAACTGTCTCTCCTGATTGGTGACATTACTCCCAAAGAAGTAAATACTGCATAAGAAACATTGGATGGGTCAGTATACTCCATTACCTTAAAACTACAGCAATTTCAAACTGCTTGTATGCTATATTACATTCCTGATAGAATAGCAGGTTGGGCTCAGAATGGGGGAAAAGGTGGGGGAGATAAGAGTAAATGTCCTAAGTATGGATTGGTGGCTGCAAATATATTACATACGTTTTCTACTTGCCCAGAATTGGGAATGTTCTGGAAAGAGGCGAGTTAGTTTATTAGGACTCATCTAGGCCTGGATCTTCAACTGACAGACAGAGGGATCATGTTGGGTTATAGGGCGGAAGCAAACTCAGGTCTAAGATCCTTTTTTTCTATTATCATTGTTACTGCTCGACTGAGTATAGCTAGGGCATGGATTTCTCCAACACCCCCAAGAGCAGCAGAATGGTGGGCAATTATGGAAGAAACTTATGAAAGGGAACTGACTCTAGCTAGGACTTGAGGAACTCGCTCCATTAAAAAATGTGAATGCATATGGAGTAGGCTTGATCTGGACTATTAGGAAAGGATATAATACTGATTTACTCGCTTTCTAGCTTTACTATGGTCTCTTGCAAAATGTGCTCTCGATTAGGGGCTCTGGGTTTGAATATTTGGAACTGCTGCAGTAATATTTATTGGCCAAGTGGAGTTACCCACCTTCTATTGTCCTATTGTCTTATTGTTTCTTTTCTGTATGTATCTATATAATTTATACGGAAGATACTTGCAAAATTATGTAATTCTGTCTTGTATTACTAATTAATTCAACTTATATATAGTTAAAGTGATTTGCTTAATGAGCATTCCATTTGACAATAAAAGAAAAATATATTTAAAAAATAGAATCTGGGGGCAGAGTGAAGAGTATTAAAAGACATATACGAGTCTGTCCTCACGGCATCTCCCACCCTGGGTGGCAGGGGAGGTCGAGTGTGGGCAGGTCGGGCTGTCACATTAATTGCCTGAAGTGATTAACTGTAGGATATTCTTGAGATATTAGGCTAATCTAAGTTACATCCGAGAAAAAGTCACTCCATGTAGACACTGAAGTAATTTCAAAGCAGGTGCTATAGGTCAATATGTTTTGACAGTAGCGACTCAGTGGTCTACTAGGGCTCATCAACACCTTCGAGACTAGTTCTCCATGAGCCTGCCCTCGTGTGGTTTTAATCTTCACATAGCACTGTTCTTTCGCTGTGGTTGGGCCAGAGGAAGCTCTAATCTCGGTCCTGGGGGGGAAGTTATAGATCAACTTGTTAGTGCTAGCTGATTTCCTGTTAAAGAGAAGGATGTGGTATCAGTTATACTATTTCACTTGTGTTATTCAACTGAACCATAACAGCAGTGGTATTCTTCTTAAGGCCATGGACGAACCGGGCATTCAGTGGACCCTTTCCAAATCTTTGTAGAAGAAGGCAGGCTGGCATACTTGACCTCAGAAGGAGGGAAGTCTGAGTCTGCCTTGCTAGGGTTCGAACTTTTGAACTTGAGATTACAGTGTATGGCAGCAGCAAGACCTCAACTCACCGTGCCATTGTAAGGGCTCAAGATGCTTGCACCGCTGGTAGAGTGGTTTACTGAGCCGCTTTCTACTAATGTTGTAACTATTGTGTCTAAAGGAGAGAAATGAGCACTGGTACTGCTACGCTCTATAACTACCACTTGGCTGAGGAGACATACAAAGCTTAATACATGTGTATTTTCATTTGCATCCTGGTACCCGCTTTTCCTACCTTTAAAATAAGGGGAAATGAAACCGCAAGTCCAAAATGTAAAGAGAAAGGAAATCATACTTGGCCTTGGTGCCATCTCCACTCATCCTCTCTGTGCCTCTTATCTAGGGAACAAGAAGCAAAGTTGCAGGCTGGGGATGGGGAGCTCTCTGCTCCCCACAACTTTTCCTGCCTCCATGGTGGTGTGCTGACCACTCCTGCCTGCCTCCCTGCTGCCGGTGATCTTCCTGGACGGTCCTTTTTCGGTGCACAGCTCAGGTCCTGGCTGATTCACTCAGAGCAGAGACTGGCCTGCAATTCTCCCTGCTCCTCCCCCACCATACCAGAGCCCCTCCCATCAAGATCCTGCATGCTAGCAACAGTTGCAAGTTGAGGGGGCTGTGGGAGGGCTACATAACAAATCAAGAGAAGGAGAAGTGGAAGGGAGAGGGTTGAGGAGATTGGAGATTTTCCAGCAGGATGAGAGCAGCTGGAGTAAAAAATATTTTCAGGGCAGTTTTCACTGGAGCCAGTTCAGAGGGTGACTGCTGCATGGGTGGAAGACTGCAGTGCCACTCTGAAGGTCCCCGCCACAGACGTGGATCCGCCTCGCACATGTTACAGGGCAGCCCTGACGGGTGAGATGATGAAAGGGATAGAGGAAGAAAAGTGACTGAGTGTGGTGCCTCTTCTGTGGGCCCTGGGGCAATACGATTCCTGGGCAGGTTGGGTGGTGGATACAGTAATTTACGAGTGCTAATCGATGACTTTGGGTCCTGCTGCACTTAAGATAAATAACAAAGCTACTTTCATGGTACGTCTGTTCTTCAAAGACAGCAAAGTCAAGGAGCCTAGGTTCAATCCACGAGATGGAAGTAGGTTTGAAACTGAGGCACAGTCATCAAAGGCAAAAAACACAACGTCCAGTCATAGCTATTTCTTACAAAAAGAAATGTCTATTTAAGGGCAGCTTAAAATGAAGGATGACACAAAAAACTGGAGGTGCCAACACTTTATGGTGTTGAATAGGACACCAGAAAGGTTTTAGTACTTAGAAGACTTAAGTATGAGTGCTAGAAAGTCAACCAAGAACGTTTGTGTCTAGTCATCACGTTGAGCAAGGGCCTTCTATAGTTTGTTTATGCCTTCTCGTAAACTCTGAGATCAGTTCATGACAGACCAGATACAAGGTTTGAGTATATGGTATTTGCAACAAAGTAGCTTGATGCGCTATGATCTGTATGACACTGCTCCTAGTTTCTGCTTTGGCTCCCAGTTCAAGAAGGGTAGTTCAGGGTTCCGTGTCACAACTTCAGCAACTGTGCTAGAAAGCACCAGCTAAAGGCTCCTGAGACGCTAACCCAAGAATGATGATGTTCCAGTAAGAAAAGGGGAAATTGGTCCAAGTCAAAGGTCTAGTTTCCAATTTATGCTGCTGTCTGGCATCCAGCGGCCAGTAACACAATTCACCGGACACCGTTCAGGTGGAGCAGTCACAGTTTTAGCTGGTCCATTAAAGTTCAAACAGTGAAGCCACTGGAGCTAAAATGGATCTAACAACCAAGACAGACTTCAAGGCAACCACATTTTATTCATCTGAATCTTGTAAGCAACTGGTCCTTGTCTGAATTTTTCTGTAACTCAGGCACCCAAAGGAACTATATACCAACTGGACGCCGTGCATCCCGCTGACAAATAGAAAGTTTATGGTTAAAATTCTTCCATAGCTTTATATCTCTGTTTCTCTGGAATCATAAGTCATACAGGATTCAAACAGTTCTGGAGTGAGGGAGGACTGCTTCAGCCAATGAGACACCAATCAATGACGTAGAGAGAAAAAAAAATTCTTATATCCCTTTCAAACTGGAAACAGTGATACAAGCCTCTGTAAAGCCAGGTGGGTCGGGGCATGGAGGGTGGGGTTTAAGCTCAACAACAGACACATCCTTTCAATGATCTAAGCATGACCTCAATTGTGAGGTGAAGCACGAGTTACTACATTCTGTCAAGGCAAGGTGGCTCGAGACTTCAATGAAGACTCAGGTCCGAGTCAGTCTCCACGCAGATCCCAGTCAGCTAGGCACCAATGTTGTTCTTCTGATCATGGCAGCTGCTCTCCTTTCTGGGCTATCCAGAATATTGTTTACCCGGACAGGGCACAGCAGTAAGGAAATTCCATTTCTTAGGATTGGTACAAACCTCACGGAGAACATCTTCTGAAGTCCTGCTCATAGCTTTCTCAGTGCTTCCAAAGTCCTGATGGCTACAAGGGCCTGCCTTCATAATCAGTAACTCCCACCAACGCTTTGCGAGGCATGTCTTCATCCCAGGTTCTTCTCTGTAGAGGAAGGCGTCAAATGGTCAAAGAGATGTTACCTCCAGGAGAGACAGTCTAAGCTTCCCGAGTAGTGTCTCCCTTTAGGAGGGACACTGTGCAGACACACGAAGAAAGAATAAGCTATCTCTTCGCAGATCAAGGGAAAACGCTGCCCAGGGTGCAAAACTCATTGTGCGCCTTTTTTCTCTAGAGACAGTCTGACTTATGATTTGCCTAAATACAAATACAATCCCACCAACCCTTGAAGACGGGGCTATACAATTTTGCAAGGGAAAGTTAAGTGAGTGTCACGCTCTCAGCATGGGGCAACCACCACCTTCTGCTGTAATTGTTGAATGAGGTCAATAGCCACCCAACAGAACTATATATCAACATGAAATACATGCACAGCACGCATCACAGACAAGTCATACCAGGAAAAGAGTCCAGTTCTACTGCCCAAGTCGAACTTTGAGATCATCATCACTGGAGCAGGCAATTATCTCCAAGTTCAAGCGCACTCGCATAGGCGGACGCTCCTTTCAGGTGCAAGCCGCCAAACTGTGGAATAGTTTGCCTCCGGCCCTTAGACAGATGCAGGACCTTCTCACTTTCAGAAAGGCTCTGAAAACTTGGTTATTTCAACAATAGTACTTTTCCTCCTTGGCCAGCGTTCTGTCAGCCCCGCTTAGATGCCCTCAGCGCCGGGACACTCAATGAGTAGCTGCGCGCTTTACAAATACCCAGATAACATAACATAACAAGCCATCACATCCATGCAGGGCTGTGAAAGAACTGATATAGGAGGGACTGAAACAGATTTTCCACAAGATGATTGGTAAGGCTTTTACAGCACTACAGCTAAAAGGTCGGCACTCCTATGCTACGCCATCTGCTGTCACCAATCTTTAGTCTCCCCACAGCCTGCTGAGGGGGAGTTGTCACCCTGAACTAGAAGATGAGTACATTCTAGGTGCACCCTGTGAACAACATGGCATTTTGTTCTGCTAATTGTGTAACAAAACTATGGTTGCGCTGTCACAGGACTCGCTGCTTGTTGAATTCAAGAGAGGAGTATATGGGACTAACCAGTAAAAGGAGCAGGGAGGGTGGCACACAGGTCAGATAATTTGTTCCAGAAATGTCTATTTTATTACAACATAACCAAAGTGGACGGCCAAGAAATATAGAACAAATGACTGTCTGACATAAAATGTCTGGCACCTCAAAGGTTTGTTAAGAAAACCCTCACACACCAACCTGGTTGGTGTCATGCTTCATCATCGGGTCCCAGCTGGGTAGCCGAATGCTACCCGGCTGTGCTACAACACCTGTTTACAGTGGAGCAGGTTTCAAGGTGAATGTGAATGTGATGAAGTGCGTGAAAAGTAAAAATACCTCCAGAATACTACCCGTTACTTTTATTCGTGGTAGTCTGGGATATAGTTAAAAAAGAGAGACATGAGAGTGGATAAGAAACTACTAATATTCTACGTAGTTGGTTATATTATCCTTAGGTCGACATGTTTCAGCCCTTAACAAAAATATACGGGCTTTCTTCAGGACCTCTCAAATAAATAAATGTGAGTGATGTGAAAAAGTGTGATAAAAAATTATTACCACATGAGATGCATTTTTAACACTCACGCTAAGGAGTGCTATTTATGCGGCAAGGACTGGCGATGTGTAGATCCTTATTAAAATGTAGAATACCTGTAAGGAAAAAGGCATAACACAAGACAAAATAAAAAGAGAAAGAAAAAACATTAATACCACTATTTATGATCACACTGGTCTTAATATATTGTGCTCACTCCGTGCTCTCTATCAATATCGCCAGTACTGGTGGTAAGTATCTTGTGTTAAATACTTAGCGAGGTGTCAGACAAACATGTAATCTGGGATATTATTACAACGCCATAGGATCCTATTGGGCATTTCTTTTCTACTTTCATACTAACAGCAGTCAGAAACAAAGTTACAGAAATGGAAAAAAAGGAAGAAAAAAACATACACTACTATGTCAACAGGTGAATTATCAATAGGTGCTGAATACACGTGGTCTTCTTTATGTAGGTGAATGTGTACATTGAATGCACCATGTTAGTTCCCCTGTTCTAGCTGCTCACAGCAGTCAGTTAAGTGCTTTTCAATTTCATTCTGTTTTTATTGCTGGCATTTACAGTTTTGGTGGTAATTTTACAGTGTTTGTTCCCCACTCAGAGTGTGATCATGCACTCCTCAAGG
This sequence comes from Calotriton arnoldi, assembly GCA_963921515.1. Classification (NCBI taxonomy): domain Eukaryota; kingdom Metazoa; phylum Chordata; class Amphibia; order Caudata; family Salamandridae; genus Calotriton; species Calotriton arnoldi. The sequence continues at coordinate 1,229,791 of CAWUFW010002181.1, read as the reverse complement.
AGGCTTTCCCCAAGGTCACAAAGCTCTTCCGCATGGTTGTTTGTCCTGCTGCAGCCTCGTTCAGTATCTGCTTCCTCGATAAGCGCATTTGGGACTTGCGTTTCGTGGGAACTGAAGACGAGCACAACATCTCCTCCAAAATGTTCAGGACCGCCCACGTTCGTCATATTCGAGAACTCTTTGAGATCATTTGCTTTCATTGAACTTTACTGAAAATGAATTTCACAAAACTTAGAAGTATAGTTTTCTGATATCCCTACTGCAAGGTTTCTAGTCCCTCCTAAGATATCTGAGAACTAGTGTGTGGGTAGAAATAGACCCTAAACAATATTTGACATACTGGAGGTTGATAATAATTCGATTATGGGATCTTAATATTAATTGGACATTGACCAAGAAGTCTTTAAAACAATTTACAAATCCTATTGATCCTACAGTGACAACCTCTGTCAGAAAGGCTGTGAATAGCTCAGCTCAGGCCATTCTATGTGATATTTGGAGAAGGGTTAAAGAGGTTATTCTGAGGTAGACTCTTCCTGTTGGTGGTAGCAAGGTTTGAGTTCCTCCTTCTGAGCATCGGATATTTTCTCTCACAATGTGTCAACTCACAATTCCTTACCTCTCAAATATACATCAAAACAGAGCAATGTTATGACCAGTGCGTTTCAGACTTGATCTGTGTCTAGACTGCCTAACAGTGACATTGTGAAAGGAAGTTTCTTAACTTACCCAGATTCTGGTTTCACACAAACTTTAGACCCTCTGGTCGTTAGGTAGGACAAATGGCTACAAAGAAACCCAACATGGTATTACTAGACAATCAAACTGACCGACACACAGGAAGCAAAGCACAGGCCTATACTCCTGATTTCAATGCTGATGCTGGTGAGGACAACTCGATGAATATGTTTAGTTCAAATAGGAAATCGACCAAAACTATCCTCAAAGTTTGAGAATGAAAACAAGAAAGATTCTGCTCTGCCCCAGATCCTTGATGCTTCGGAGGAACTTTTATTTGATCCTACTCTCACTGTCCATGCAATGTCTTCAGACTGGTCCCCTGTAGCACATGCTCCTGAACATCAAAGGGTGCACATTTTCTTCTCTGGATAAACCCTTCAGAAATAGACTTAAGTCAAAATGTCCTCTCTCATTAATTCCAGATCACGTGTTGTTGACTCCATCTCTGGATCCTAAATTAGCTACTTTCTTTTGGAAGTTTAGTAAAGATCCACATGAGGCGCTTGACCAGGCCTGGCCTTCTTGCCAGGATAAACTATTAGATTCTATGGGTCCTGTGATAAAAATAAATGAGATATTCAAGCATAGTAAGGAAATAACTGATCCCTTAGAACTATCTAATTGGGTACATAGAACCATCCGTTTTTTTAGTCAATGCAAATGTTGCTATTTCTAAGGAATGTCACATAGGTCTACTATTAAAGATAGATCTGTGGTTGATAAAATTGTCCGCTTTGTAAGCAGGACCTAATGCACAGGGTTTCCTCTTTGGAGAAAATGTTGTTACATTTAAAAATATGTAATAACTATTACCGTAATAGATCAAGCTCAACTTTTGGCCCTTGGGTTCTTGCTCAGACCAATAAAAGCAGGGTCCGCTCTGCTAGTCACTTTGCCTACAAAGGGTCCCAATCTTTCCATACCACCAGTTTTCGAGAAAATACCAATTAGCAGTACACAAGACCAACCTTCTTCCCTCAGCGGCATAGAAGCTTCAGGCAACAGTTCAATAGAAGTCATTCAAGAACTGCCAGCAACAATGATAAACATTCAGTGAATATCTTGCATTCTTGGTAGTCAGATCACCCTTTTTCTAGAAAACTTGCAAGCTCTTTCAGACAATCCTTGGATTCTTTAAACCATCCACTGTTTTCAAATAGAACTTTACTCAGAACCAGGTCAAATTTCTTTTCCATCAGAACAATAATCAATTCCATCCCAGACCTTCTATTACAATCAGACACAAGTATGTCTGGGGTGGGCCTGCTTCAGCCAGGTCTTGACTGGCAGATCATGGTCACTGAGGGAGTTGTTTATGAACATCAACTGCTGCTTGCTGCCACATTTGCAAAACGAACCTTCAGAAAAGATCTTGTAATCTATTCAGTCCTTAATAGGATGGATAATCTCACTCCAGTCCGGTACATAAATCATCTGGACTGAAACAAATCTAAAAACAATTAGAACTCATAAAATGAGTCTGGGAACTTTGACTTGGCGATCATGTTTCTGTGAAGGCAGAATACATTAAAATGTAAGTAAGTCCGTTTTTATATAGCGCAGCTACTCACCCTTACGGGTCTCAAGGCGCTGGGGGCCGTAGTGGAAATTAAGTGAGCTATTGCCCAGAGTCACATGGTGCTGAGCTGAGCTGCCGCCGGAGCCGGGGATCGAACCGTGAACCCTGTGCTCCGAAGTCAGCTGCCCTGGCCGCTGCACCACACCTCTCCAGGTTCAACAACACATTGGCAGATTGGTAGTCTCACCATCTGTCAGACTACAGTGACTGGCAATTACAACCTACAGTCTTCCAAGCACTCCAAACTTGATGGGGTCTGTTTTCCATTGAACTGTTCTCTATTCGCCTCAACACTCAACTTCACAAATTCTTCCAATGGAGGCTGGTTCCTACAGCTCTATCTTTAGACACTTTCTTCCATGGTCTCTGTGTCTTCCCCATGCTTTTCTGCCATTTCTGATATCTGGGTGCCTGTAAAAAATCAACTGAGAACAAAGGAATCTAGTTACTGTAACACCCCCTTGGAGCTCCTGAGATTTGTTCCTGAACCTTCTAACAATGTTGGTGGACTTTCCAGTCCTCCTTCAATCTTACAGTCATCTACTGACTCATTTTTGGGGACATCATCACCACCTCATCCTTTCGGGCTATCTACAGCTTGGAAGGTTTCTCTCTCCCAGGACTATCATTAGATACTGTCTCCTTCATAAACAAAGCCTGGGCCACTGGTACCAAGAAGGTGTACAAATCTGCCTGGTCAATTTGGTCTAGCTGGTGGCTGCGATCAGATGTCAATCGTTTTTCAACATATGTCTCACAGTTGGCAAATGTTCTACCTTTTTTGGCATCAATGGGTGTAATAGGACAGTCGATACTTACAGATCAGCGATTTTCCCCCAACACCAGGTCATAAATGGTAAAACTGTTTTCTCAAATATTGTCTCCGAACAATTAGGTTAAGTATCCCTCCTACTTCCAAATACCAATTGCTATGGGATGTAAATTTGGTTTTGCAAATGTTTGAGTCATGGATCTTTTCTTGAAAGCTCTATCTGAAATGTTACTATCTTTAATTTCTCTCAAGACAGTGCCTGATATCAGAGTCTTGCATCTGTCTGCTAGACAATTTACCCACTGTGGAGTTGTGTTCTTCATTTCTAGAAGAACCAAGGCTTTTTCTTCCAGTGTGGAGTGCACTGGTTTCCCAGAGCATCCAATACTTTGTGTGGTTCGATGCCTCAAACTGTTTTATTTGAGGATCAGTTCTTTAACATCTTCTGCATCCCGATTGTTGATTTCTTTTAGAGAAGTCATTTAAAAGTATCCTCATCCATTCTTTGAGGTGGGTCAAGTGAGTTATAAATCAAGTTGGAACTGATTCTTCTTCTTTTGGGTCTCACTCTTTCTTGGGAGCTAAGGCTTATAATTTACCCTGGGCGGAGTTCGCGGAGTTGCGCTACGCGAAACTCCGCTCGCACTCGCCAACTTGACGTTGACGTACGCGAGAGAGGAAAAAAACTCCGCTACGCTACGCGGGGCTGAGTTTTTCGGATCTCCGCGAGCTCCGCGTAACGCGGAGTTCCGAAAACTCCACAAACTCTGCGAGTGGAGCGGAGTTCACCGCCCAGGCCTACTTATAATCCATTTGTCTAGAGCCAGACATGAAGATATTTTCATGGCTGCTGACTGGTCCTCAGTTTCTGCCTTCAGGACTTTCTGCCACAAACCAATTTCTCACACTTCTGTACCTGTTATTATTGAACTTTGAACATGCATAATACGAGCCTAGATCTTGCCATACAATTTGGGTTTTCCTAGTTTTAGTAAATGAAAGTCCAATTATTTTAATGACATGGAGGTATTATCCCAACACTCCTAATAACTTTGGTCAACATATTATGTTCTATATTTGTTCTGCCCTTCTCTAATTTAAGTGGTCCTTAACAATGAAGCTTTGGTTTCTTCTCATTATTAATTCATATCTTCTTGTTATTATGTTTTAGTTTTTGCTACTATGATCCCACTATCTCCTTGTAGATTAACTCAAGAACAGGATGTGGTGTATAGCATTTTTTGTTGGGAGTTAGTTGTTTTTTTCTACTTATTATGTTATTTCAAAGACTTTAATGACTTACTTCGCATCTAGAAAAGAGGAAATAACATGGTGCACACATATAGTCATTTACATAACAAATCCCACCTATGTTGAGCATCTGCTAGTAGTTCACCCCTTGGCATACTGGAAAAAGTAGTTGTTTCCTTTTCTCTATTTCTATACTTTTGTTACTGATTGCTGTCAAGATCAAAGCAGAAAAAAATGCTTAGTACTTAACTATATGTCTTTTATAAAATAATATAATTAGGACTAAGAAAAATTAGGGTGTATTATTATCTGGGACTCAGAACAGGCTTAATAATTCTAGGAATGGTGTATCTGAATTTCAACTAAAAAAAAATCTTAGCATTTAATAATTGAACTTCAGTCAGGCAATAGTGAGTTTTGCATTGGGCAGCTAATATTGTGAATTCATTTCATGGTACTATGTCGGACATTCGATTGTGTAAAACCCAAAAAGTCAGGACATCTTCATGGTTCTGCTCCTCTTTTCATGATTGGATATGGCTCTGTCACAGATTAGAATCTATATGGCAGAAAACAAGGAGAAGGAATACAATAGGAACCTTAAACTAGCACTTTAGAGAAATAGGAAGGCAGAGAAGAGAGGAACTACATCAACCAAAAGATAGAAGAAACCAAGAACCATCTTAAAAAACTCACCCATATCATTCAGTTGTTCACTAAACTAACCTGTCTTATGGCTCGCCTCAGTCGTACACAAGACAAAGACAAAGCATTTAATAGTTTTTAAATGAGGAAATACAAAGGTACTCAGAAATCTTTACTGATGATAGAATCAAGTGTTGATTAATGAAACCTTTGATTTTAAAAATGCATTGGCTCATCTTTTGCAATCTAGTAGCCTGAAGAACAAGTTACTTGTCTTCGGTAACGCTTTTTTTGGTGGATACAGTATCTACTTGTGGATTCCATACCTTTTGAATATCCCAATGCGCCAGCATTCCATGGAAATGTTTCTTATCAGCTCTCCCATGTCCACGAGGACATCACAATACCCATAGCTCCGAACGCGGCTCCACGTGACATCACCAACATCACAAATGCAATAGCATGTTGTGAACTTTAAATCAAATTTATATATATATATATATATATATCTCCCAAATTTTGCCCTGCAAATGAGTCCGCACTCACAACCAGGTAAGTTGCACAACAACATTTATTTACGTGGATGAAGCAAGCATTTTAGTCCGAGTCTTGTTCCTGTAACTGCCTGACGCGTTTCCGAGATATCATATCTCCTTTTTCAAAGGCGCTTGAAAACCCAGCATTTCCGCTACACCGTTGTCACTTCTGCTCTACTTCAATGATTTCACCTTCCGGTGCGCTCCTGCAAGGCATACTGCTTTACATAATTGATTAGTACTCCACTCTTTTCTTGCAAGGCATTACGGTACTTGTAGTATAATTGCTTTTTACCCTCAATTGGGTTTCTGTGGTTTTCACAATTTTATCAAGGGAACCAGCCCTCCAGTGGGTTTTCAGACTGAAAGTCCTGCTTCCATCCGATTTGAAATACCTGTTTGTCCGTAGTTGCTTTGGCAAAAGTCCAAAACACGGTCCCTTTCTTTCTGGGCGGTGCGTCGAACTCCACGGCTGGACCTGCCGTGTATAAATCTCCCAAATTTTGCCCTGCAAATGAGTCCGCACTCACAACCAGGTAAGTTGCACAACAACATTTATATATATATATATATATTCACTGAAAAAACCATAGGTTTTAGGGACAGTTATAGTTAGTTGGACATTTCACTCGTACAAAACCATAGAAATTCCCCGTTATAGTTAGTTCAGCTAACTATAACTCGCGCCCCGCAATGCACTGCTGATGACGTCACATATTACATCACTCATGACATGGTCAGTGACATCACTGATGACATCACTGATGACATCTCAAATGACATCACTGATGACATCACTGATTTCAGTGAATTTCAAAGGTTTTTTAAATGCTAATTTCTAACTATAACGTGTCTGAAACCTATGGTTTTTTCAGTGAATTTCAAAGGTTTTTAAATGCTAATTTCTAACTATAACGTGCCTGAAACCTATGATTTTTTAAGTGAATTTCAAAGGTTTTTAAATGCTAGTTTCTAACTAGGCCTACAGAGGTAGGACATGTGAAGAAAGAAGAAAAAACGCACAGAAAGAAGCAAAAGAAATGCAGAAAGAAGCAACAGAAGTCCACAAAGACAAAGAAAAGTGCAGGAAGAAGCAAAAGATGTGCAGAAAGAACCAACAGAGGAGCAGAAAGAGGCCTTGTTGCAAAATCATCCTGTGCCCACAACGTTTTCAGACGGGTACTGGTGGTAACTGACTCTGACTAACCAGAGCCAGTGCTATGCTAAAAGACACTTAGAATACAGTGAAAACACCTACATACACTAGGGAACACTATGCGTTGGGGTACCCCTGTGATTAGCATGACCTCCTCTGTAAGTCCCTAGTACATAATAGGGCAGGGGATTAAAACTACCTCTTAAAACGCGCTACAGGGCGCGTTTGCACAGTGGTGAAGGGAGGGGGGCCTGAGGTGACATGTGTGCAAACGCGCCCCGTGGTGCGTTTTAAGTTGCGAGATTAAGTCCCCTTGAATCCTGAGGGTCCCTGGGGCCCAACTAGCCCCCCAGGGACCTACAGTTAGGACCACAGAGCTGAGTTGCAGAGAGGCGTTCCGAGGCCACGCACCTTTTTTCACCTCTGGGCAACGCAACTCTGTTGTGCTTACTGAAGGTACCTGGTGGGCTAGTTGGCCCCCAGGGTCCCTCAGGATTCAAGGGGAATTAATTCCCCAACTTAAAATGCCCCCTCCCTTCACCACTGTGCAAACGCGCCCCGTGGCGCGTTTTAAGTTGGGGGATTAGGTCACCTTGAATCCTGAGGGTCCCTGGGGCCCAACTAGCCCACCAGGTACTTCCAGTAAGCACCACAGGCCTGCGTTGCAACGCCTGTAACAAATTGTGCAGTTGTGTTTAGGTAGTGAAGGGGGTCGTGCTGGGGGTAGTGTTGTAGGGTTTAGGGTAGTGCAGTGGTGTTTGTGTAGTGTAGGGGGTCATGCTGGGGGTAGATTTAGGGTTTAGGGTAGTGCAGTGGTGTTTGGGTAGTGTAGGGAGTCGTGCTGTGGGGAGTGTTTTAGGGTTTAGGGTAGTGCAGTGGTGTTTGGGTAGTGTAGGGGGTCGTGCTGGGGGTAGTGTTTTAGGGTTTAAGGTAGTGCAGTGATGTTTGGGTAGTGTAGGGGTCGTGCTGGGGGTAGTGGTTTAGGGTTTAGGGTAGTGCAGTGGTGTTTGGGTAGTGTAGGGGTACTGCTGGGGGTAGTGTTTTAGGGTTTAGGGTAGTGCAATGGTGTTTGGGTAGTGTAGGGGTACTGCTGGGGGTAGTGTTTTAGGGTTTAGGGTAGTGCAGTGGTGTTTGGGTAGTGTAGGGGTACTGCTGGGGGTAGTGTTTTAGTGTTTAGGGTAGTGCAGTGGTGTTTGGGTAGTGTAGGGGTTCGTGCTGGGGGTAGTTTTTAGGGTTTAGGGTAGTGCAGTGGTGTTTGTGTAGTGTAGGGGGTCGTGCTGGGGGTAGTGTTTTAGGGTTTAGGGAAGTGCAGTGGTGTTTGTGTAGTGTAGGAGGTCGTGTTTTAGGGTTTAGGGTAGTGCAGTGGTCTTTGGGTAGTGTAGGGAGTCGTGCGGGGGTAGTGTTTTAGGGTTTCGGGTAGTGCAGTGGTCTTTGGGTAGTGTGGGGGGTAGTGTTTTAGGGTTTAGGGTAGTGCATTGGTGTTTGGGTGGTGTAGGGGGTCATGCGGGGGGTAGTGTTTTAGGGTTTAGGGCAGTGCAGTGGTGTTTGGGTAGTGTAGGGGGTCGTGCTGGGGGAGTGGTTTAGGGTTTAGGGCAGTGCAGTGGTGTTCGGGTAGTGTAGGGGGTCGTGCTGGGGGAGTGTTTTAGGGTTTAGGGCAGTGCAGTGGTGTTCGGGTAGTGTAGGGGGTCGTGCTGGGGGAGTGTTTGAGGGTTTAGGGCAGTGCAGTCATGTTCGGGTAGTGTAGGGGGTCGTGCTGGGGGAGTATTTTAGGGTTTAGGGTAGTGCAGTGGTGTTTGGGTAGTGTAGGGGGTCGTGCTGGGGGTAGTGTTTTAGGGTTTAGGGCAGTGGTGTTCAGGCAGTGTAGGGGGTCTTGCTGGGGGTGATATTTCAGGGTTTAGGGCAGTGCAGTGGTGTTTGGGCAGTGTAGGGGTCTTGCTGGGGGTAGTGTTTCAGGGTTTAGGGCAGAGCAGTGGTGTTCGGGCAGTGTAAGGGGTCGTGCTGGGGTTGGTGTTTCAGGGTTTAGGGCAGTGCAGTGGTGTTCGGGCAGTGTAGGGGGTCGTGCTGGGGTGGTGTTTCAGGGTTTAGGGCAGTGCAGTGGTGTTCCGGCAGTGTAGGGGGTCGTGCAGGGGGTGGTGTTTCAGGGTTTAGGGCAGTGCAGTGGTGTTCGGGCAGTGTAGGGGGTCGTGCTGGGGGTGGTGTTTCAGGGTTTAGGGCAGTGCAGTGGTGTTCGGGCAGTGTAGGGTGTCGTGCTGGGGGGTGGTGTTTCAGGGTTTAGGGCAGTGCAGTGGTGTACGGGCAGTGTAGGGGGTCATGCAGGGGGTGGTGTTTCAGGGTTTAGGGCAGTGCAGTGGTGTTTGGGCAGTGTAGGGGGTCGTGCAGGGGGTGGTGTTTCAGGGTTTAGGGCAGTGCAGTGGTGTTCGGCCAGTGTAGGTGGTCTTGCTGGGGGTGGTGTTTCAGGGTTTAGTGCAGTGGTGTTCGGGCAGTGTAGGGGTTCTTGCTGGTGGTGGTGTTTCAGGGTTTAGGGCATTGCAGTGGTGTTTGGGCAGTGTAGGGGGTCTTGCTGGGGCTGGTGTTTCAGGGTTTAGGGCAGTGCAGTGGTGTTCGGGCAGTGTAGGGGGTCTTGCTGGGGCTGGTGTTTCAGGGTTTAGGGTAGTGCAGTGGTGTTCGGGCAGTGTAGGGGGTCGTGCTGGGGCTGGTGTTTGAGGGTTTAGGGCAGTGCAGTGGTGTTCGGGCAGTGTAGGGGGTCGTGCTGGGGCTGGTGTTTGAGGGTTTAGGGCAGTGCAGTGGTTTTCGGGCAGTGTAGGCGGTCGTGCTGGGGCTGGTGTTTCAGGGTTTAGGGCAGTGCAGTGGTGTTCGGGCAGTGTACGGGGTTGTGCGGGGGCTGGTGTTTCAGGGTTTAGGGCAGTGCAGTGGTGTTCGGGCAGTGTAGGGGGTCGTGCTGGGGGTGGTGTTTCAGGGTTTAGGGCAGTGCAGTGGTGTTCGGGCAGTGTAGGGGTCGTGCTGGGGCTGATGTTGCAGGGTTTAGGGCAGTGCAGTGGTGTTCGGGCAGTGTAGGGGTCGTGCTGGGGCTGGTGTTTCAGGGTTTTGGGCAGAGCAGTGGTGTTCGGGCAGTGTAGGTGGTCGTGCTGGGGGTGGTGTTTCAGGGTTTAGGGCAGTGCAGTGGTGTTCGGGCAGTGTAGGGGGTCTTGCTGGGGGTGGTATTTCAGGGTTTAGGGCAGTGGTGTTCAGGCAGTGTGGGGGTCTTGCTGGGGGTGATGTTTCAGGGTCTAGGGCAGTGCAGTGGTGTTCGGGCAGTGTAGGGGGTCTTGCTGGGGGTAGTGTTTCAGGGTTTAGGGCAGTGCAGTGGTGTTCGTGCAGTGTAGAGGGTCGTGCTGGGGGTGGTGTTTCAGGGTTTAGGGCAGTGCAGTAGTGTTCGGGCAGTGTAGGGGGTCGTGCAGGGGTGGTGTTTCAGGGTTTAGGGCACTGCAGTGGTGTTCGGGCAGTGTAGGGGTCGTGCTGGGGGTGGTGTTTCAGGGTTTAGGGCAGTGCAGTGGTGTTCGGGCAGTGTAGGGGGTCGTGCAGGGGGTGGTGTTTCAGGGTTTAGGGCAGTGCAGTGGTGTTCGGGCAGTGTAGGGGGTCGTGCTGGGGCTGGTGTTTCAGGGTTTAGGGCAGTGCAGTGGTGTTCGGGCAGTGAAGGGGGGCTTGCTGGGGGTGGTGTTTCAGGGTTTAGGGCAGTGGTGTTCGGGCAGTGTAGGGGTCTTGCTGGGGGTGATGTTTCAGGGTTTAGGGCAGTGCAGTGGTGTTCGGGCAGTGTAGGGGGTCTTGCTGGGGGTAGTGTTTCAGGGTTTAGGGCAGTGCAGTGGTGTTCGTGCAGTGTAGGGGGTCGTGCTGGGGATGGTGTTTCAGGGTTTAGGGCAGTGCAGTAGTGTTCGGGCAGTGTAGGGGGTCGTGCAGGGGGTGGTGTTTCAGGGTTTAGGGCAGTGCAGTGGTGTTCGGGCAGTGTAGGGGGTCGTGCTGGGGTGGTGTTTCAGGGTTTAGGGCAGTGCAGTGGTGTTCGGGCAGTGTAGGGGTTGTGCAGGGGTGGTGTTTCAGGGTTTTGGGCAGAGCAGTGGTGTTTGGGCAGTGTAGGGGTCTTGCTGGGGGTAGTGTTTCAGGGTTTAGGGCAGTGCAGTGGTGTTCGGGCAGTGTAGGGGGTCGTGCTGGGGGTGGTGTTTCAGGGTTTAGGGCAGTGCAGTGGTGTTCGGGCAGTGTAGGGGTCGTGAAGGGGTGGTGTTTCAGGGTTTAGGGTAGTGCAGTGGTGTTTGGGCAGTGTAGGGGGTCGTGCTGGTGGTGGTGTTTCAGGGTTTAGGGCAGTGCAGTGGTGTTCGGGCAGTGTAGGGGGTCGTGCAGGGGCTGGTGTTTCAGGGTTTAGGGCAGTGCAGTGGTGTTCGGGCAGTGTAGGGGGTCGTGCTGGGGGTAGTGTTTTAGGGTTTAGGGTAGTGCAGTGGTGTTTGTGTAGTGTAGGGGGTCATGTTTTAGGGTAGTGCAGTGGTGTTTGGGTAGTGTAGGGGGTCGTGCTGGGGGTAGTGTTTTAGGATTTAGGTTAGTGCAGTGCTGTTTGGGTCGTGCTGGGGGTAGTGTTTTAGGGTTTAGGGTAGTGCAGTGGTGTTTGTGTAGTGTAGGTGGTCGTGCTGGGGGTAGTGTTTTAGGGTTTAGGGTAGTGCAGTGGTGCTTGTGTAGTGTAGGGGGTCGTTCTGGGGGTAGTGTTTTAGGGTTTAGGGTAGTGCAGTGGTGTTTGTGTAGTGTAGGGGTCATGTTTTAGGGTAGTGCAGTGGTGTTTGGGTAGTGTAGGGGGTCGTGCTGGAGGTAGTGTTTTAGGATTTAGGTTAGTGCAGTGGTGTTTGGGTAGTGTAGGGGTCGTGCTGGGGGTAGTGTTTTAGGGTTTAGGGTAGTGCAGTGCTGTTTGTGTAGTGTAGGGGGTCATGCTGGGGGTAGTGTTTTATGGTTTAGGATAGTGCAGTGGTGCTTGTGTAGTGTAGGGGGTCGTGCTGGGGGTAGTGTTTTAGGGATTAGGGTAGTGCAGTGGTGTTTTTGTAGTGTAGGGGGTCATGTTTTAAGATGCAACGCTCCAATACCTGACCAGTCTGCACTACCTAAAACTGCAAAAAAACTAAAAATAAAAAGTGTTTTGCACACTTTTGTCATTGGGCTATATGTGGGCTACATCTGGGTAATATTTGTGCTACATTTGGGCTCTTTTTCTCTGGTGGCCATCTTGGAAGACTTCTTTGTTATGAAGTTTCCTAATTTCCTCATTTACTGCAGTCTCCTCAGTAGAAAATGCTTTCAGTTTTTACTTTGATTCCATCAAGAAGGCATTCAGATGTGTCTCACATTTGCCATAAATTCAGAATGTTAGCACTCTAGTTGCTCATTAGATCACTGTACTAAAGCTACTGCTCACCAGGGAGTTAACTGGAAGTCTGCTGCTGGTATTGAAAGTGATTGTTTCAGTCTGCATGTCAGAATTTTCTAATGAAATAGAAGAGGATTTGAGATCTCACTTAAAACATGCCCTAATTTTTCTTTCTGCAGCACTAACCATAATTTCTATTTCAAAAAGAACCCCTCATTTTGTTCCTTTTTAAATTAAATGTTTTAAGTGTTACCGGTTTATTCCAATCAAGATGGCTTTAGGTGTGCCATAATTTTGTCAGACTGTTAGCGCTCTAGTTGTTCTTTGGAACACTCTGGGAAGCTGCAGTAGAACACAAAGGAATCAACTGGCAGGCTGCTCCTGTTGAAATAAAACAGGAAGATATTTGAGATCACACTTGAAACATGTCCTAATTTTTCTTTCTACAGCACTAACCATAATTTCTATGACAAAATGAACCCCATCATTTTGTTCCTTTTTAAATTAAATGTTTTAAGTGTTACCAGTTTATTCCAATCAAGATGGCTTCAGGTGTGCCATACTTTTGTCATAAGTAAGGCTGTTAGCACTCTAGTTGTTCTTTAGAACACTCTGGGAAGCTGCAGTAGAACACAAAGGAATCAACTGACAGTCTCTGCCCTTGTTGGATGTACATGTTTTACTGAGAATGTCAGACTTCATTCTCACATGACTGAGAAAGATAATGTGAATTTACAGAAAATATGCTCTCATTTTAGCTTCTGGAGCACCTTCCAAAACTCTATGGGACAAGCATGTGAAAATAGTTTTCTCTCAAACATGATTCATGATATCCCAGCAGAAGGTTTTTCACAGGGTAAAATCACCTTAGAACACACCACAATTCCTGAAATTAGCATGGTACCATCAACAAATGAATTCTAATGTAACTAAAGTCTGTTATCACCCTTTATAGTTCTCCTTTTGGTAACCCTCAAAATCTTTGATTCACTACAATGCATTTCAATGGGGTACTATCATGTATATTGGTCCCAAGATGGCTGCCAGCAATTCCAGGATGAAGTGCTGACAGCCAATCAGATCTCACAATGACATGTGTGGTTAGGCTCCGCCCAGATATATATGTGTTTTTACTTTTGATTTTCTCAGCAACTACTGAACGGATTTACACCATTTAACAAAAGGGTTCTTTCTGAACCAAGAACTACCTCTTTGCTAAATTTGGTGTAATTCCGTTCAGCAGTTCGGGCTGTAGCCGTGTCTAAAGTTTCCTATGGAAAATTGCATGGGGAAAACACGTTTTGGGACCCCCTTTTTCTCGGCCCCCGCTTGCCGAATCACCCCAAAACTTTCAGGATAGGAGCAGACCGGAGCGGGCCATAAGTTTTGAAAATTTCGCGAAGATTCATCAACCGGCGCCAAAGTTATTGGAAATAGAATGTTGTGAATTTCCTATGGAAAATAGGTCCTAACTTTAACTATCTACTGGCGACCGCTAGTAGATAATATATATATATATATATATATATATATATTTATATATATATATATATATTTATATATATATATATATATATTTATATATATATATATATATATATATATATATGTATATATATATATATATATCCACCTCGTAGTTTGGCTGCACCCAAGCCTCTTCGAACGGCGGTCACACGGCGGGGTAGCCAACCCTATAAATCCACCAAAATCCAGTGAACATAATCCTTGGTACCAAGAAAACACCGGAGCAGTGGCCTCTATTCATAAGCGTATTTTATTGCAACGCACAATCCCGAAACGCGTCGGGATTGTGCGTTGCAATAAAACACGCTTATGAATAGAGGCCACGGCTCCGGTGTTTTCTTGGTACCAAGGATTGTGTTCACTGGATTTTGGTGGATATATATATATATATATATATATATATATATTACAGCTCCAAAGACAGGCACGTAGCACTCTCGGGACATAAGTTGTTTTATATATATATATATAACAATAACTCCGCACCCTGGAAGCGTCTTTTCTCTCCCAAATCACGGACACGGACCCAATTCGGTGCTATGATGTTTTTATTCAACCGTCTCCATTACGCGTTTCGACTCCGTGGAGCCTTGATCACATGACATGGATACACAGGTTAGTGCAATATTTAAAGTGAAATGTACATACCAATTAATCAACACGTGATCAAGGACATAGAGAAAATACTAATGTTAACAAAACTATTTATGATATTGCTTAAACATATTTCATCATTTTTTAGCTGTTTAAAAATAGTAAAATTAGAAAATAATTCATGTTTTCATATTTTCAATGCTTTTAAAATTACACGTAAATTACTAAAAGCAGAAAAATAAACTAATATTAGGTTAAATCCTATATTCCAATATGATTGCATGTTTCTTTAGTACCCTCATGTGTCCCTGTTGCGGTCAGTACAAAATTCTATAAAGTGCCTAAGTGAAAAGTGCAAAGTGTTTGTGAATATGTTATTAATAATAATATAATTAACTCTATGTATGTCTCCCTGTTGTCCGACTCGTATAATCATGTTTTTATTGTTAGCAAATGCCTCAAATTCCGTTGTTAATCCTCACAGCCTGAGTAAACAGATAAAAGTACGTTATTCTTTATGTACAATGTATATGAAGTTTATCTAAAGCCTTTTGATACCGGAGCTTCAAATGGAGGATATGGATATAGAATGCATTAATGTGTTAACGTCCTAAAATTGTTACTTTGATTACACAGAAATATAGCAGCAAGTTTGTTTACACGCATAAATATATAAATATATAAATATACGTGATAGCGTACATAAATACATAAATATATAAATACATATAAAAGATTCTATAAACAAAAATCTTTTTACAAAATTTCATATTCATAACAAACATAATTGTTACACAATATTAGAATAAATAGTCATAAAATTCCTAAAATTGTTAAAATGTTAAACATTTCTAAAATATAATCGCTGACCTATGTACTTTTTGTAGATATATGGACTCATCTATTCTATTTTAACCCTTATCCTCCCACCTGCGGTAATGTGATTCCCATTGAAGATGACTGACAGTTGTTTTAATTTAAGCATGTATGCAAATCCTCTGTGGCATTCAGCCCTGACGGTACCTTGGAGTCCAATTGCAGAATATACCTTGTCTCTAGTTTCCTCAGCTTGGTGATTCTATCTCCGCCCCTTCTACTAGGAGGCACTGTATCTATAACATAATATTTGAGGTCTGCATTGTTGGAACTGTGTTTGTCTTTAAAATGACGCGCCACTGGATAAGTGTTATCTAGATTGGTTATTGCGCGCAAATGTTGAAGAATCCTTTTGTGTACCTGTAGAACCGTGCTGCCTATATATTGAAAACCACATGGGCACTGCTATACATATACTGCAAATTCAGTTTTGCATGTTAGGAGTTTATTAATTTTAAACTCTCTATTACTAAAAGGGATCTTGTAGGTACTCATATTGATGCCATGTGTGCATGCCTTACATGTTTTGCATCTAAAAAAGCCTTTCCTTCTCTGCAACCAATTTCCACCTTCAATTACCTCTGGGCTAGTTTTGACAATCTTATCTCTTGTAGTGGGTGCCCTCCTATATGTAATAGACACTCTTTGAGGAAGCAGGGACCCAATGATAGGATCACAAAGTACCATCGCCCAATTTTTCTGTATGATTTTTTGTATTTCTCTGTGTTGATTACTATATCTCATAATCATACGAAATGAATTGTTCATTGGCACTTTGGTATCGCCCTGTTTTATTTTTAAGATTTCACTTCTGATGTGTTCCATAGATTTGCTAATGGCTCTATCAATTGTTTTTTCTTGATATCCTCTCTCTAGGAATCTATTTTTGCCCTCATTTTGTGCCTCAGCTAAATCCTTGTCACTACTACAGATACGTCTTAATCGGAGCATCTCTCCGTATGGAATGTTGTTGATAATGTGTTTTGGATGCATGCTACTCGCATGTAGTGTCGAATTGCCAGCTGTTTTCTTCCTAAAGAGCCTGGTCTCAATCTTATGATTTTTTATATACACTTGAGTATCAAGGAATTCAATGGAACTGGGGCTGACAGTAGCAGTGAACCTAAGATTAATATCATTGTTATTAAGAGAATGAACAAATTCATTAGCTTCACATTCTGTTCCCTGCCACACAACAAATAGGTCATCTATGTACCGTCGCCACATTCGTACCTTTGTCCTCATGATTAGCTCGTGCTTGTCCATGAGGACCAGCTCCTCCCATCTGCCCATATGTAGGCAGGCATAACTTGGAGAGAAGCTGGCCCCCATGGCAACACCTCTAGTCTGTTGATATAATTGACTGTTAAACATAAAAATGTTATTATACAGACAAAACTTGATCATCTCGATAAGCATGGTACTATGACGTTCGTATTGTACAGGTCTACTAGACAAATAGTATCTGATGGCCTCAATACCGTCTGTATGCTCAATACTTGTATATAGCGACGTGACATCCAACGCAATTAATAAATAGTCATCTTGCCATTCAAAATCAGAGATATGTCTTAAAAAGTCTCCTGTGTCTCTTACATAGCTGGGAAATTTTTTGACATATTCTTGGAGAAAGAAGTCGATATATCTGGTAGTATTTTCCAATAATCCGTCCCTGGCCATGATGATAGGCCTACCAGGTGGGTTGTTTGCATCCTTATGGATTTTGGGAATAAAATATAAAGATGGAGTAGTTGGATTTTCTTTTTTCAGATATTTAAGTTCTTCCCCTGTTAATAAGTTCGCTTCTCTCCAAGTGGTTAACTTACTATAGTACTCCTTATATGAGGCACTCAAATTGGCTTGACTACTCCGGTTGTAACAACGCCTATCATTAAGTTGACTATAGGCTTCCTTTTCATATAGCTTTTGTGGCCAGAGCACAATATTGCCTCCTTTGTCACTTCCACGTACTATTATCTCATGATTGTCTTTTAACTTCTTAATTAAATTCCTGTATTGTTGGTCTTTATTTTTCAGGTTACCCTCTTTTCTTGCCACTATTTTATTGAGTTTTTTGATCTGTGTTGTTGTAGATTCATGAAATAAGTCAATAGAGTCTCTGATCATGATGGGATTAAATGTAGATCTTGGTTTGAAAGGAGTTAAGCCTGTCTGCCTTGTATCGTCCCCTTCATCCAGAACTGATCTAATGTTCGTGGAAGTATCACATGTATTCTCATTCCACAATTCTTCCAAAGTTTGGAGAAGCCTTCTATCCGTTTGTGATGTTGTTGTTATGTCAGATATTTCTCCAGTATTTGGGTCTTTGTTGGATTCCCTCTGGGTTTGATTGGTATTCATTTGTATGTGATATTTTTTTAATTTTGATTTTCTAACCCCTTTATAAATGTCTATTCTGGTAGTTGCATAATCAAAGTTTCCTTTCGGAGCATATGAGAGTCCCAAGTTTAACATATTAGACTCTTGTTTGGTTAATATCACGTTGGTCAAATTGATGATGGTGTTGTTAGTTTTGGCGGTCAGTTCTGCTGTGGTTACCAGTTTTTCCTGCCCCCTCTTTTGTTCGTTTTCCGCTCGCCTCTTTTTTGTTGCTCTGCGCCTCTGCCGGCGCTTGTAGTTGGCATATCTCCTGTGTTGTTCCTTTGTTGAGGCCTTGGACGAAGGGTTTGTCTTCTTTCCTGGCAAATAAAATGCAATTCTTCCCCCGGTGAAGGTTTGGGTGTTTGACTTTCTTCGCTTACCATTCGCAATTCCGACTCAGATTCACTGCCACCCATCGAACTCGTCTCCGATTGGGATGTGTCTGTTTGTTCTCTTCGCCCTGTGTGTTGTCTGCTTTGTTGTCTACTTTGTGCATCAGTTTTCAGAAATTTTGATGTCCTGATTCCATCATAGCGTTTGGCAAACGTGAATATCTGCCCCAACTCGTAATCATGCTTATCCCTTAAAAACTTAAAAGCCTTTCTTTCTTTGATTTTATCCTCATCCTTTTTGATTCTAGTCATCATCTCTTTGCGTAATTTTGCTTGCTCTTCCTTCTGTTCCATTTTATCCAATTCTTCATTTATATCATCTATTTCCTTCAATAGCTTGCCTCTGTCAATATCTGCATATTTGATCAAAATCATAGTTAATTTCCTAGATGAGTCAAGATTACAATCAGCCCATTCTTTCATAAGATCAGGATTCGGGTCTTCATAGCTGGGGGCTGTGAGGATTCTCAATCCCCTAGGTATCCTCCCCACGTCTATATATCTTTGGAGGGACCGAGATTCCCACCATTTATGCTGTTCAGCCTTCATTTTCTTCTCAAGCAGTTTGAATTTGTCTTTAACTGAGTCATTGACATTTGTTCTCACAATTGCTCTTGTAACGGCTTCAGTAGCTGCCGGTAACGTGTCGGAAAACATTTCTGTTGCTGCCTCTTCACGTGCGCGTACCACGTCAGACGACATGTTGGTGTTTGTAATTATACTCGAGTGTTTACTCAGCAAGGCTGTGTATGAATGCTTTTCCGCCCCACACTCGTTTGTAGCACTCCTCTTCACCCCGCTTTGCCCAATATCCGCCTACCTGGGACTCAACCGCTGCCACTGGGTCCTCCGACTCAGCGCTCACCGGGACTCAGGTCTTGACTTGCTTCGGGCTGCAGGGGGTCAGACGCTCACTTCCTCACGGCTGCAATGAGCTTCCAGGTTGCTCCGGAAGCAATGTTCCCACACTGTGCGTCGACCTCGTTCGAAGAGGGGGTCCGTGAATGATCGGCTGGGAACTGCCAATCAGTAACATAACAATAACTCCGCACCCTGGAAGCGTCTTTTCTCTCCCAAATCACGGACACGACCCAATTCGGTGCTATGATGTTTTTATTCAACCGTCTCCATTACGCGTTTCGACTCCGTGGAGCCTTGATCACATGACATGGATACACAGGTTAGTGCAATATTTAAAGTGAAATGTACATACCAATTAATCAACACGTGATCAAGGACATAGAGAAAATACTAATGTTAACAAAACTATTTATGATATTGCTTAAACATATTTCATCATTTTTTAGCTGTTTAAAAATAGTAAAATTAGAAAATAATTCATGTTTTCATATTTTCAATGCTTTTAAAATTACACGTAAAATACTAAAAGCAGATATATATATAAAAAAACGAGAGTTTTTTCGCGTTCCTTCTGCCAGCAAATGGCGGCGGGCTCCGGCAAGGACGCGATCCTTATCACCTCAAAACACCAATCTTACACGTACATGCAACAGATTGCGCCGAGCCCAGTATCCAATTTACATTTACATTTATCGATTTCCATGCACCTGTTTGATTCCCTAAACAGCAACAATTTGAATTTAAAATTCACATGTTCAATGGACAGGAATATTATCGAATTCCTAGATGTGGAAGTACAGGTGCATGGAAATCGATTAGAAAGTAAACTGTACCGGAAGAAAACAGCCGGTAACAGTTTATTACATGCCGATAGTTGCCACCCAGTTAGCCTCATAAATAGTATACCATATGGGGAGTTATTGAGGGCACGTCGGAACTGTAGTTCTGACCTAGCGTTTAAAAATGAAATGGACAACATGAGACAAAGGTTTGCTGAAAGGGGTTATTCGCAGAAAGTAATTAATAGAGCGTGTGAAAAATTGAAAAAAGTGGAGAGGGAAGAGTTGTTAAAAGTCAAAATTGATGAAAAGGAGGAGGGAGACTTCCTTAGATTTATCACATCATTCAGTAATCAGGCAGGAGATGTGCGCAAATGCCTGAAAAAATTCTGGAATGTACTTAGTACAGATGAAACTTTGGCAAAATGCGTGGGTGATAACCCCAGCATCACGTTTCGGAGATGTCCAGCATTAAAAGATATACTATGTAGGACTTTGTTACCTGTAGAGATGAAGTCTCAATTTAAAGTGCAAGGTTTTTACACTTGCAAAGCATGCAAAGCATGCCGAAATAGTATTAACTGTAAGCAGGTAAAACTTTCGACAGCACAGAAACCATTTGTGATTTCTAAATATCTGAGTTGTAAATCAGATTTTTGTGTATATGCTCTTATCTGTCCATGCCAGTTAGTATATATTGGCAGTACTATT
The DNA here is from genome assembly GCA_963921515.1 of Calotriton arnoldi. Taxonomy (NCBI): domain Eukaryota; kingdom Metazoa; phylum Chordata; class Amphibia; order Caudata; family Salamandridae; genus Calotriton; species Calotriton arnoldi. The sequence goes on along the minus strand of CAWUFW010002181.1, from coordinate 1,209,615 downwards.
CATCAGGTGAAAAGGCGTATATTGGAACATATGCGGGCAATTACTAATGAGGATAGGCAATATCCCATAGCCCGGCATTTTAAAGAATGCCAAAACAAAAATCCTGGTTTACTCAGATATTGTGCTTTAGATAGGATACCACTATCAGAGAGGGGAGGGAACAGGATCCGTGAGTTAAGGAGGTTGGAATCTAGAATGATTATCAAATACGGTACGATGCATCCGGAGGGTATGAACAAGGATGAGGAATTAGCGGTACACCTAGGCTAAATTAAGAACAATCTTTCTAATATAATGTGGCTGTTTTTAGATTGCTATCTGTCTTGATTGTCTCTCATTCATGATATTTGTTTTTAAAGAAAAGAGTAGGATCATTATTGATCAGTGCATATTAATTTTATCTTTTAGGAGACGACGATAACTTCTTGTAAGGAAGAAGGGCATTACGTGCTATCTATGGAGGATGATTCATATGTCATGAATTTTGGTTTTTTGTACATTTATGTAAATGGGAGATTGAATAGATTTTTGAGATATATGTGTTTGTAGGCCAAATGAAGTTATTTTTGCCCACTTGGGCTGAATTGTACAGGATAGGAATATTGTTTATAAATCATGTAATGATACACAAATGAGAATTATGGCCAACTGGGGCAGAATTATAATTGTAATATATGTTCTTTAAGTCCATGGAGGTGTTATTGGCTGACCAAATACACGATGATCTCAATTTGTAACTTCTCACATATGATTACAGTGTTTATAATGCAAGCGAACTAAAAGTATTATCATTGTTCTGCTTTTTGCATCTGTTATACTCAATAGATAAATTTGCTTCATTGAGTAATGTGCATGTATATTCATGTATAATACCATTCCAAAATGGATGCCGTTTTTACCATGAATTTGAAAGTTATCAAGTAGTCCTATGTTTATGTTTATACTTTTGGTGCACTATATGTAATGGGTGAAATCAAATGTCTACTTGACCCGTGAGAAAGGAACGGCTGTTCCTAAATGCGTCGGGCGTTTGTTTGTTATTTACTGAAGAAATAAACCACGTGTAAATTGGATACTGGGCTCGGCGCAATCTGTTGCATGTACGTGTAAGATTGGTGTTTTGATATATATATATATATATATATATATATATATATACATTTTCTACAACATTCAAAGCCCACTGATCCGATGTTATGGATTTCCATTGTGGTAGAAAACAACCGTCCTCCCACAGGCAAAGCATGCCCCAAGATGGCAAAACTAGGGCTGCTTTCCTGTGACATTGGCAGTGGAGGAAGAGGAGGAGGAGGAAGATGGCTGATGGGCGTCTCCTCGTTGTCTACCTCTGCCCGCCCTCGATAACTCCTATAGAGGGGATTGGATGGCTGCTGTTGCTGCTGGTATTGCTGCCTTCCACAAAAGGAGAAGGTCCGACCAAACCTCCAGAACCTCCGAAACTGCCTGTAATCTCTGGGCTGTGAATGAAGGCCCAAAGATCTTGCTGTTGCCTTATAATCCTTGAATCTCTCCAAGGCAGATTCAGCTTGAGTGCCAAACAGTCTCGATCTATCAAATGGCAAATTCATTGGGACAGCCTGCACGTCCTGCAAGAAACCATACCCTCTCAGCCATGCATGTCTGCTTGTAGCGATGGAAGTCCCCATCACCCTTGCCACCAAATCAGCTGTATCCAGGCCTGACTGAATAACCTGTTGAGCAGCAGCCTGACTGTCGTTCAACACTTCTGTAAAGTGCCCTTGAGCATCCTCAAGTAGTTTCGGGACCACTGTTTTGGCTGATTCCATCCTAGCATGAATGTACCATTCCAGAAAACAGGTTGCATTGGTTGACTTTAAAGCCATGCTACCAGAGGAAAACACCTTCTTTGCAGAGTGTTCTATTTTCTTCGATTCCCTGTCCACTGGGGACGTCGGAAAATAACCAGGAGTTAACTTAGAAGAACAGGAAGTCTGTACCAGCAAACTCTCAGGTGAAGGATGAGTGGATAAAAACAGAGGATCCCCAAGAGCAGGCTTGTATCTCCTCGCAATGGGTCTAGATATTGAAGAGGATGACATAGGCTTCTGCCAAATCGCCAGAATCGGCTCATTAAAAAGAAATAAAGGCTCTGATGTGGAAGAAGTAGAATGCAGTATTTCTGTAAGTTAGATTTGAGTTCAGTTGAAGGAAGAGGCAGTTCCAACACAAAAGCCGCCTTCCTTATCACTGAATTAGGAGGTGGAGGAATGCCTTTTGGCGACAACAGTTCCCATTCTGGAGAAGTGTCTAAGCTACTTGCCACTGCCAAACCGTCAAATTCTGGATCAAGTGACACTATTTCTCCCTCTTCCACTTCATGGTCTCTTTCCCCCAAAAACACTGCTCCTCTTCAATCAGCCTCTCCCTTTGAGATCTATGGGTCATATGTACAAAGAAATGACACAGCCCAGCACTGAAAGGAATTTTGTAGCGCAGCGCTGCGTCATTTAAAAAACGCAGGGATGCACCGTATTCACAAGAATAAGGCACACCCCTGTGTTTTCCTTTGCGCCGGCGCTAAAAAAGCTGCCTAGCACCAACGCAGACACCCTTGCGCCATGGTGCAAGGGTGCTTGCATTGCAGGGATGATTGTTTATGTGCAGGAAGGTACACCTTCCTGCACATAAACAATCATTAAAGGCAATTTGCTCCTTCTATGTGTGCTGCAGAAAGCAAAAAATGAGGAGAACTAAAAGTATTTCTCCTCGTTGCCCCACTCTAACGTCTGCTTTTTAATGGCCTTTGTTTTTGGTGCTGCCTCAGATTTACAGATCCTTGTAAATCTGGGGCAGCATCAAAAAGCAATGAGTGTTGTGGTGGAATGCCCACAGCAACACCCATTGCACGCTCATTTCACGCAGAAAACTGCGTGAAAGGGTACAATATTTACAATGCGGTGTTAAGACACGCAAAATGGCTTAGCGCAGCATTGTAAATCTTGAGCAGTGCATCGCAACACCGGAGCATCGTAAAAAGTGACGCTCCGGTGGCACAATGCCCTTGTAAATATGCCCCTATGTCTCGACTTCAACAATGGCATTAGTGAAGCCAGTACCAGCGTCGGTGACATCGGTAAAAGCGCTGGTGACTTCGGCACCTGTGTACAAGAGGCTAATGGTAATGGAGTAGAGTGATGGGATGCCGGAGCTGATCCAGTCAACGATGGAGAGGGCGCAACCGGTGCCAGAAACTCCTGTTGAACTTCTTCTGGCGAAGGAGTTGTCTTTGTCAGTGCCGGAGGAGACAAGGATACCTGGGCCATCAGCATAAATGGCAGGAATGGCGCCTGCTGATATTGAGCGGAAAACCATCCAATGAATAGCAAAGTGACCCATGGGGCCTGCAGGCACACAAGGTGATGTCATTGCCCTGAGGAAAATGCTGTACATAGCAATTAGGAAATTCGAAGGGTCGGACCCTTGAGTCAGGAAATTTGGATATTCCTGCTCCTGTCGAGGTGGAGGTGGAGCAGGAGGAGGAAATGAATCTACCTCCTGCTCCGGATCAGAACATCCAGGCGAAGTTGAAGACTGCCTTGGACTCAACGGCGATGCTGGAAGGGCTACTGGAGACGGGCCGGAGTCACCTCACCTCTATCTTCATGCGACTTTGGATGTGAGACACTGACCTCGAAAACTCCTCCCTCGAAGATGGAAGCCAGGAACTATGATGCCGCTTCTTTGTGTGTTTCCTCTTTGAAGAATTTGAGGAATGGGGAGATGGCAATTCCGAACGAAGATGAGATTTCCGACGTCCTCTCTTCTCCTTTCTTGCCTTGGCCATGAAGAGCTTCGATTCTCTCTCCTTCAGTGCCTTGGGGTTCATCTTTTAGCATGATGAACAGGCGTTGATATCGTGGTCCGAAATAAGACACCAAAGACAATCTTTATGAGGATCAGTGAGTGACATCGGACCCTCATACTCCCTGCAGGGCTTGAACCCAGACTTCCTTGGTGGAGAAATTTTTTCCTTCAACGTTGCGATTTCCTGAAAAAATGTCTCAAGACTCCTAACACTTTGGAGAACCTAGGGAAAAAAATAGTTATGCGTCAAAGGTGCAGGGAACTGACGTCAGCACACCGATGAGGGCCTCTTATGGCTCCAGTGACGTCACGCAGAGCCACATGCAGAGCCATGGGCATTGTGATGTCCTCGTCGACGTGGAAGAACTGATAATAAAAGTTTCTGTGGATTGCTGGCGCATTGGGATATTCGAAAGATGAGGAATCCACAGGTAGATGTATCCATCAGAAACTACTCACACTACCACACGTGTCATTTAAAAGGATAGGAGAATGATGATCATTAGTGCCAGGTCCCATTTCTAGAATTCAGTGCACCCTGACTTGGATAAAATCCACAGCAATAAGTTTTAGATTTTGTTTTAACTCTAATATTTTCAACATTTCAGTATTTTCAGTTGTTTCTCTCGTCAACAAGCTATTGTTATTGAAGATCAGCCTGGCACAAAAAGCAAATAAGGATCCTGTGGGACTGGGAAGAAGAAAATAGAGCCCAGACACTGGGGGACTCAGAGGGTGAACATTAGTGGAACTCACCTTAGAGATAGTATGTTCTGAAGAAACTGGGCTTAGTCATGTAGGGGCCAAAGAAGTAAGAATAGGGACCAGGCCACAGGGAGGCCGGAATGGGAAGAAAAGTGAACTCTAACGACACAGAGGGATCTATTTAAAGAAGAGGGGCCAAGTCATCAATGGACTCCTAGAATGTATTAAGGGGAATCAACCACCGAAAGGCTATGTGGAAAGACAGGTCTTTGACAGGACCTGGAAAAAAGAACACACCAATGTGCACACATACATGGAAGGTAGTTCTCATCATATGTAGGTTAAAAAGGACCAGCCAGAAAGACTTTAGTGGATAGAAAAGAAACTCAATCTCAACAGGGAAAGAAAAGAAGGTGAGAAAATGAAACCCAATCACAGAAGGGAAAGAAATGGGCCCAAACACAGAGGTTCAGGGTGGGAAGAAAAGAGGGCCAGCCTTAAGCAAACTGAGTGAACAAAAGATACCTAGTGATTGGTATGTGGTGGGATAGAAAGGGAGCCAGTGATAGAGCAAATGGCGTGGGAAGCTAATGGATCCAGACACAGATGGACCAGATGCCAAGGAAATAGAGCCAACCAAAGAAAGTCTGTTGTGGAAAAGAATAATAACCAGTTACATAGGGGCCATGGTATGAAGGAACGGGATTCACACAGAGAGACTATGGTGAGAAGAATAGAAACCCACTCATAGAAGAACCACACAGGATGAAAAAGGGTAAACTGTATAGCGAGTAGTGGGAAGACAGGATTGTGGATGGAAGATGCAGGGCCTCAATGCTCTCGAGAGTGTTTTATTTGTCACCCTCACATGTGAATGCTGCAGTTGTTTGCATGGAACGGCATGGATTTTACTTACATCTATTTAAATATTTATTTTTTAACAGAAAGTAGGCCTTTTCTCAACAATTAATGTCTGCCCAATAGAGAAATCAATAGGCTAGTGCTTCTTAAAAGATGGTAAGTTTCTGGCAGAATTGGTCACATTTTAAGTGTGTCAACATCTTCCAAGATTGTCCATGTTCCCTGATCTCAGCTTCCCTTCTCATTCTTTGGACTATTCTGAGATGACTTATTGCCATTTGTATATGGCCTTAACCTAGGTGCATCACAGGTTAATCATTTGTTTGTCAAATGTATCTAAGAAAGAGAGACACACTACTTTGACAATCCTGTTTACTCTGGAAAGTGGTGATTGCTGCAGTGTCCCACGACTGTGTAATTCCTTGAGGAGAGCAAAGGTACACTTAACTTGAAAACATAAGAAAAGGAAGTGGATGAAAAATTGTTGTTTCAAGGGAATGTCTGGGAGCAACGACTATGGGTAGGAGGGAGGAGTAGCCACTGTTGTCAGAGCGTCAAAAGTGGGCATCTTAGAGCACAGGTTACTATGTCTGCCATCACACAGGTTCCCTTCAAAACTGTGCAGTGAAAAATGATTGGCATGTGTGACACAGCAGACAATCCCTTGCAAAAGAAACAATTGACGGACGGAATGCTGGACAATGCATACATTCACCCCCAGTCACAAGGATCTGGGTTAATTCCATCATTCTTTTGCTCACCACACCACCCCAGTTTGGACACAGCCATATGCAAATCAGTCTTGACCCTGTTCCTTGTGGGAACAGTCCAGCCCCAACTGCCAAGCCAGGTCCTCCCTGGACCAGAAACAAACATCCTAGGACCGGTTTCAGGGCATCACCCTTCATCAGCCAGGCTAGCTTGAATCCAGTGGTGTAGTGAGCACGGGACCCACGTCTGGGCATACCCTTCCCACTTAGGGCGACATATGCAAAAGAAACAATTGATGGACCGAATGCTGGACAATGCAAACATTCACCCCCAGTCACAAGAATCTGGGTTAAATCCATCATTCTTTTGGTCACCACACCACCCCAGTTTGGACCCAGCCATATGCAAATCAGTCTTGACCCTGTTCCTTGTGGGAACAGTCCAGCCCCAACTGCCAAGCCAGGTCCTCCCTGGACCAGAAACAAGCATCCTAGGACCGGTTTCAGGGCATCACCCTTCATCAGCCAGGCTAGCTTGAATCCAGTGGTGTAGTGAGCACGGGACCCATGCCTGGGCATACCCTTCCCACTTAGGGCGACATATGCAAAAGAAACAATTAATGGACGGAATGCTGGACAATGCAAACATTCACCCCCAGTCACAAGGATCTGGATTAAATCCATCAATCTTTTGCTCACCACACCACCCCAGTTTGGACCCAGCCATATGCAAATCAGTCTTGACCCTGTTCCTTGTGGGAACAGTCCAGCCCGAACTGCCAAGCCAGGTCCTCCCTGGACCGGAAACAAGCATCCTAGGACCGGTTTCAGGGCATCACCCTTCATCAGCCAGGCTAGCTTGAATCCAGTGGTGTAGTGAGCACGGGACACACGTCTGGGCTTACCCTTCCCACTTAGGGCGACATATGCAAAAGAAACAATTGATGGACGGAATGCTGGACAATGCAAACATTCACCCCCAGTCACAAGGATCTGGGTTAAATCCATCATTCTTTTGCTCACCACACCACCCCAGTTTGGACCCAGCCATATGCAAATCAGTCTTGACCCTGTTCCTTGTGGGAACCGTACAGCCCGAACTGCCAAGCCAGGCCCTCCCTGGACCGGAAACAAGCATCCTAGGACCGGTTTCAGGGCATCACCCTTCATCAGCCAGGCTAGCTTGAATACGGTGGTGTAGTGAGCACGGGACCCACGTCTGGGCATACCCTTCCCACTTAGGGCGACATATGCAAAAGAAACAATTGATGGACGGAATGCTGGACAATGCAAACATTCACCCCCAGTCACAAGGATCTGGGTTAAATCCATCATTCTTTTGCTCACCACACCACCCCAGTTTGGGCCCAGCCATATGCAAATCAGTCTTGACCCTGTTCCTTGTGGGAACAGTCCAGCCCGAACTGCCAAGCCAGGTCTTCCCTGGACCGGAAACAAGCATCCTAGGACCGGTTTCAGGGCATCACTCTTCATCAGCCAGGCTAGCTTGAATCCAGTGGTGTAGTGAGCACGGGACCCACGTCTGGGCATACCCTTCCCACTTAGGGCAACATATGCAAAAGAAACAATTGATGGACGGAAGGCTGGACAATGCAAACATTCACCCCCAGTCACAAGGATCTGGGTTAAATCCATCATTCTTTTGCTCACCACACCACCCCAGTTTGGACCCAGCCATATGCAAATCAGTCTTGACCCTGTTCCTTGTGGGAACAGTCCAGCCCGAACTACCAAGCCAGGTCCTCCCTGGACCGGAAACAAGCATCCTAGGACCGGTTTCAGGGCATCACCCTTCATCAGCCAGGCTAGCTTGAATCAAGTGGTGTAGTGAGGACGGGACCCAAGTCTGGGCATACCCTTCCCACTTAGGGCGACATATGCAAAAGAAACAATTGATGGACCGAATGCTGGACAATGCAAACATTCACCCCCAGTCACAAGGATCTGGGTTAAATCCATCATTCTTTTGCTCACCACACCACCCCAGTTTGGACCCAGCCATATGCAAATCAGTCTTGACCCTGTTCCTTGTGGGAACAGTCCAGCCCGAACTGCCAAGCCAGGTCCTCCCTGGACCGGAAACAAGCATCCTAGGACCGGTTTCAGGGCATCACCCTTCATCAGCCAGGCTAGCTTGAATCCAGTGGTGTAGTGAGCACGGTACCCACGTCTGGGCATACCCTTCCCACTTAGGGCGACATATGCAAAAGAAACAATTGATGGACCGAATGCTGGACAATGCAAACATTCACCCCCAGTCACAAGGATCTGGGTTAAAGCCATCATTCTTTTGCTCACCAAACCACCCCAGTTTGGACTCAGCCATATGCAAATCAGTCTTGACCCTGTTCCTTGTGGGAACAGTCCAGCCCCAACTGCCAAGCCAGGTCCTCCCTGGACCGGAAACAAGCATCCTAGGACCGGTTTCAGGGCATCACCCTTCATCAGCCAGGCTAGCTTGAATCCAGTGGTGTAGTGAGCACGGGTCCCACGTCTGGGCATACCCTTCCCACTTAGGGCGACCTATGCAAAAGAAACAATTGATGGACGGAATGCTGGACAATGCAAACATTCACCCCCAGTCACAAGGATCTGGGTTAAATCCATCATTCTTTTGCTCACCACACCACCCCAGTTTGGACCCAGCCATATGCAAATCAGTCTTGACCCTGTTCCTTGTGGGAACAGTCCAGCCCGAACTGCCAAGCCAGGTCCTCCCTGGACCGGAAACAAGCATCCTAGGACCGGTTTCAGGGCATCACCCTTCATCAGCCAGGCTAGCTTGAATCCAGTGGTGTAGTGAGCATGGGACCCACGTCTGGGCATACCCTTCCCACTTAGGGCGACATATGCAAAAGAAACAATTGATGGACGGAATGCTGGACAATGCAAACATTCACCCCCAGTCACAAGGATCTGGGTTAAATCCATCATTCTTTTGCTCACCACACCACCCCAGTTTGGACCCAGCCATATGCAAATCAGTCTTGACCCTGTTCCTTGTGGGAACAGTCCAGCCCGAACTACCAAGCCAGGTCCTCCCTGGACCGGAAACAAGCATCCTAGGACCGGTTTCAGGGCATCACCCTTCATCAGCCAGGCTAGCTTGAATCCAGTGGTGTAGTGAGCACGGGACCCACGTCTGGGCATACCCTTCCCACTTAGGGCGACATATGCAAAAGAAACAATTGATGGACAGAATGCTGGACAATGCAAACATTCACCCCCAGTCACAAGGATCTGGGTTAAATCCATCATTCTTTTGCTCACCACACCACCCCAGTTTGGACCCAGCCATATGCAAATCAGTCTTGACCCTGTTCCTTGTGGGAACAGTCCAGCCCGAACTGCCAAGCCAGGTCCTCCCTGGACCGGAAACAAGCATCCTAGGACTGGTTTCAGGGCATCACCCTTCATCAGCCACGTCTGGGCATACCCTTCCCACTTAGGCGACATATGCAAAAGAAACAAT